>CM019063.1:44332838-44932838 GCA_009667805.1 Leptobrachium leishanense
TCTTTGATAAATACTGAAGAAAAAATAATCATTTAAAATTTCTGCCTTATCTGATCTTCAGTTAACAATAACCCTGACTCAGATTTTAGTGAACCTACATTTTCACTCTTAGGTTTTTTGAATTTATGTACCTAAAGAATCTTTTAGGGTTGGTCTTGCTCTCTTTGGCTATTTCTTTTTCATTTTCTAGTTTAGGTCCATCTAATCGCATTTTTACATGCTTTATTGGCTGCCCTATATGCTTTATAGGATGCCTCAGATTTATCAATTTAAAAGCTTTAAATGCCTTCTTTTTATGTTTCATTTCCTTAGTTACCTTCCTACTGAGCCACATTGGTTTCAGTCTGTTTCTTTTATATTTATTAACCAGTGGAATATATTGTGACGTGTACTTTTCTAGTGTTAGTTTAAAGATATTCACTTATCCTCAGTGTTTTTTTCCCGTGAAAGAGTTTCTGCCAGTCAATGACATTGAGAGCTTCCTTTATTTTAATAAAGTTGGCCTTTTTAAATTTATATATTTTAGCATGCCCCTTATGAATGTGTTTTTTTGAGTTTATTTCAAAAGTCACCATGTTATGGTCGCTGTTTCCCAATTGTTCTTTTACATTAATATTTGAGAAAAGATCCACATGATTTGTTATAACCAGGTCCAGACAGTTATCCTCTCTAGTTGGTGTTTCTACCAGTTGTGACATGAAGGTATCATTTAAAATGTTCAGGACCGGATTCCCTTTGCTGAATTACTAGTCCCACTATCCCAATTAATGTCTGGGTAATTAAAATCTCCATAATTAAAGTGCTACCATGATGTGCAGCCTTCCTATTTGCTCTAACAGTTGTTCTTCCTCATCATTATCTATATTAGGTGGTTTATAGCATATGCCAACCAATAGTTGACTTCAATGTTAAAAATATTCCCGTTTTCATGCAATATCTAATAAACCATTTATTATTTTAATCTGCAGTAAAAAGTCTTTATTGATTTTTTTTTTAGTACCTTTTAGTAATTATTCTGAAATTTTTTGGAAAAATTTCCCCCCCTTTTTTTTTTTTTTTAATAGCGTTTTTTCTTTTTCCTATAACAGATCTTTATTATCAATCATAGGATCTTATATGTAAATTCCAGACATTTTCGTTCAGTAGTTCTTTTGAAAACAGCAGGCCACGGGTTTGCAGTGGCAGCATTCAGTGGCCGACTCCATGCACTTTGGGGACCCTGCGGTGAATGGTGAATATACTGCAGGGTGGGGAAATTTTATTCTCCTAAGTGCAGGGAACTACAGAACACCAAAAAGTTGGCGTCATTTCGGTACTCTGTGAGTAACCCATTTAGTGGTGAGGTTTTTTGCTGCCCCCTGGAAAGTAAAAGCCTAGGCCTTGCCTACCCAGGACATACTTGAAAATTTGTGAAATCTCAATGTATCCTTCCTGGTAAAATACTTTGCCGCCGCCCCCTGGAAAGTGCCGCCCTAGGCCTAGGCCTTGTCGGCCCAGGCCAAAATACACCACTGAGTGTTACGATACATTGAGACTGAACAACATTAAGATAAACCAGTACAGGAGGAAACGAGGGTCCTATTCCCTCGGGAACTGACGGTTCAGCCTCTTGGCTTTTTTTGAGCTTAAATACACTGAATGCTTTTCTTTTAAGAGTAGAAAAAAAGAAATTTCACGTGCTTCAACAAAATGTTAGCTTCAGTAAGAGCTGTAATGACAGGAAATTTACCGCTGATGGGACTTTTCTGTTTACATGGAAGACTCAAAACCAAAGAAAAATAAATTGTTCCAAATGGGGTTTTATTTTATCGAGGTGGAAAGTGTTATGGCCTTCAGAGGAGCAGCTGGTGAGAGCGGGAGCTCAGGACCACATTGTTCACGGGGGGGGAGAGATATTATCACATGGAGGTGGATGTGAGCGCTCGCTGAAAGGCAGAGCAGAGCGCTTTGATCGAGTTACCCTGATCTGAGCAGATACTACCTGAGCTCAGGTAATGAACACCTAGCCTGGTCGATGAGACATGGAAAGAGAACTGAATGTATTCACTCCTTTGATGGGCAGACATGGGCAACGTCTGGCTTACCAGCTGCCGGAAAGTGCTCAGCCAGGCCGCCAGTAGCACGGCCGCGTGGACACGTCATGTCCAGAAAGTATCAAGTCTGATACTATAGGGGTTATTCACTAAACATCGCTACGTTCGCCGTAGCTGCTTACAAAATGCCATAACGACCGTAAACTTCGGCGACCCAGAAAACGCAACACCGCAGGCGAAGCTGAAACATCAGTGGAAACTGCCGTGAAATCTACCCTGAATGACTTCAGCAGAATCTATGGTGGAAGCAGTGCTGGAAAGCTACGCCGAGTACATTGCTAAACAACTTCGGCAGAAACTTCAGTGGAATCTGTGCTAAATACTCTATACTGTTTAGTTATCGTTTTACAGTAACGCCATTTACATGTCTGCAACGCGCTCGCAGTAAAAGCTGTCAAATAAGAAGCAACTTCAGTGTAAACAAAGATGGAAACCTGAGGCTGACGACTTCATTAGACAACTTCGGCAGAAATTAAGGTAGAAAGAACGATGAGAAGTATAACAATGGTTCCCTGAATGATCACTGCACTGCTCTTGTTCCAGCATAGTTTCTTTACGTTCATCAAGCTAAACCCATCATTCTTTCGATGAACGAACCGTGTTTAGTGAATGAGCCCCGTTGATTGAAGCCATGTACAGTAGGATGTGTATCTCCACCAAAACCATACGAGGTTATTAAAACAGACATTGATGAGGTCACTGGCTGCTCGATTTATGTCAGAGTATGACAAGTCGTGATTTTATTGGAGTTTTCGGTGCCGCCTCTCCCTTTGACTTATTGTGGCCCATCTGTCGGCCTCCACCACTCACACTGGCCTCCGCGACTCACACTGGCCTCCACCACTCACACTGGCCTCCGCGACTCACACTGGCCTCCGCGACTCACACTGGCCTCCACCACTCACACTGGCCTCCGCGACTCACACTGGCCTCCGCGACTCACACTGGCCTCCGCCACTCACACTGGCCTCCGCCACTCACACTGGCCTCCGCGAGTGCAGGACTGACACATTGCTGCTCTCAGGGCCTTCTTTAATGCGGGGAAAAAGCGGTAACTGCCCCGGGCCTAGTCTTTGTTGTGGGGCCCAGGCAGCTGTCCCTTAAGCCTGCAAAAGCATTGTCTTGCTCTGTGGCTCGGCATTCCTGCTAAGAAGTGAAAAACCTGTGCGCTACCGAATCTGTCTAACCTGTCCAATACAGCTCTACCACAGAGACTCCTCACTGCTACCACAGAGACCCCCTCGCTGCTACCACAGAGACCCCCTCGCTGCTACCACAGAGACCCCCTCGCTGCTACCACAGAGACCCCTCGCTGCTACCACAGAGACCCCCTTGCTGTTACCACAGAGACCCCTCCCTGCTACCACAGAGACCCCCTCGCTGTTACCACAGAGACCCCCTCGCTGCTACCACAGAGACCCCTTTGCTGTTACCACAGAGACCCCCTTCCTGTTACCACAGAGACCCCCTCGCTGCTACCACAGAGACCCACTCTCTGCTACCACAGAGACCCCCTCGCTGTTACCACAGAGACCCCCTCGCTCTTACCACAGAGACACCTCGCTGCTACCACAGAGACCCCTCTGTTACCACAGAGACCCCTCGCTGTTACCACAGATGCCCCTCGCTGTTACCAGGGGCGTCGCCACGTGGGGGTGGGGGGTGCGGCTCGCACCAGGTGACACCCGCCCTTAGGGTGACACCGTCACCCTAAGGGCGGGTGTCTCACCCTGCGCCGCGTGTTCGCTCCCTGCGAGCGTCCGAAGCTATGCAGCTACGGCGCTCGCCTGGGGGAAACACGTCACCAGCCGAGTTCTCGCGAGATCGCGGCTGGTCACGTGGCTCCCCAGCGCCCAAGCTCCATGCCGCCGGACGCTCAGAGGGAGCAGAACACGCGGCGCAGGAGGTGAGTTGGGGGCATTATCCATGAACTGGGGCATATCCATGAGCTGGGGGCAGTATCCATGTGCTGGGAGCAGTATCCATGTGCTGGGGCATTATCCATGAGCTGGGGCATTATCCATGAGCTGGGGCATTATCCATGAGCTGGGGCAGTATCCATGTGCTGGGAGCAGTATCCATGAGCTGGGGCATTATCCATGAGCTGGGGCAATATCCATGAGCTGGGGCAGTATCCATGAGCTAGGGCAGTATCCATGTGCTGGGAGCAGTATCCATGAGCTGGGGCAGTATCCATGAGCTGGGACATTACCCATGAGCGGGGGCAGTGTATCCATGAGCTGGGGCAATATCCATGAGCTGGGGCAGTATCCATGAGCTAGGGCAGTATCCATGTGCAGGGGCATTATCCATGAGCTGGGGCAGTATCCATGAGCTGGGGCATTATCCATGAGCGGGGGCAGTGTATCCATGAGCTGGGGCAGTGTATCCATGAGCTGGGGCAGTATCCATGTGCTGGGAGCAGTATCCATGTGCTGGGAGCAGTATCCATGTGCTGGGAGCAGTATCCATGTGCTGGGAGCAGTATCCATGTGCTGGGAGCAGTATCCATGTGCTGGGAGCTGTATCCATGAGCTGGGGGCAGTATATCCATGAGCGGGGGCAGTATCCATGTGCTGGGAGCAGTATCCATGAGCTGGGGCAGTATCCATGTGCTGGGAGCAGTATCCATGAGCTGGGGCAGTATCCATGAGCTGGGGCAATATCCATGAGCTGGGGCAGTATATCTATGAGCTGGGGCAATATCCATGAGCTGGGGCAGTCTATCCATGAGCTGGGGCAGTATATCCATGAGCTGGGGCAGTATCCATGTGCAGGGGCATTATCCATGAGCTGGGGCAGTATCCATGAGCTGGGGCAATATCCATGAGCTGGGGCAATATCCATGAGCTGGGGCAGTCTATCCATGAGCTGGGGCAGTATCCATGAGCTGGGGCAGTATATCCATGAGCTGGGGCAGTATCCATGAGCTGGGGCAGTATCCATGTGCAGGGGCATTATCCATGAGCTGGGGCAGTATCCATGAGCTGGGGCATTATCCATGATCGGGGGCAGTGTATCCATGAGCTGGGGCAGTATCCATGTGCAGGGGCATTATCCATGTGCAGGGGCATTATCCATGAGCTGGGGCAGTATCCATGAGCTGGGGCAGTATCCATGAGCTGGGGCAATATATCCATGAGCAGGAGCAGTGTATCCATGAGCTGGGGCAGTGTATCCATGAGCTGGGGCAGTGTATCCATGAGCTGGGGCAGTATCCATGTGCTGGGAGCAGTATCCATTTGCTGGGAGCCGTATCCATGAGCTGGGGCATTATCCATGAGCTGGGGCATTATCCATGTGCTGGAAGCAGTATCCATGAAGTGGGGGCAGTATATCCATGAGCTGGGGCAGTATCCATGTGCTGGAAGCAGTATCCATGAGCTGGGGCAGTATCCATGTGCTGGGAGCAGTATCCATGAGCTGGAGCAGTATCCATGAGCTGGGGCAATATCCATGAGCTGGGGCAGTATATCCATGAGCTGGGGCAGTATCCATGAGCTGGGGCAGTATCCATGTGCAGGGGCATTATCCATGAGCTGGGGCAGTATCCATGAGCTGGGGCATTATCCATGATCGGGGGCAGTGTATCCATGAGCTGGGGCAGTATCCATGTGCAGGGGCATTATCCATGTGCAGGGGCATTATCCATGAGCTGGGGCAGTATCCATGAGCTGGGGCAATATATCCATGAGCAGGAGCAGTGTATCCATGAGCTGGGGCAGTGTATCCATGAGCTGGGGCAGTGTATCCATGTGCTGGGAGCAGTATCCATTTGCTGGGAGCCGTATCCATGAGCTGGGGCATTATCCATGAGCTGGGGCATTATCCATGAAGTGGGGGCAGAATATCCATGAGCTGGGGCAGTATCCATGTGCTGGAAGCAGTATCCATGTGCTGGGAGCAGTATCCATGAGCTGGAGCAGTATCCATGAGCTGGGGCAATATCCATGAGCTGGGGCAGTATATACATGAGCTGGGGCAGTATATCCATGAGCTGGGGCAGTATATCCATGAGCTGCGGCAGTATATCCATGAGCTGCGGCAGTATATCCATGAGCTGGGGCAGTATCCATGAGCTGGGGCAATATCCATGAGCTGGGGCAATATCCATGAGCTGGGGCAGTATATTCATGAGCTGGGGCATTATCCACGAGCTGGGGCAGTATCCACGAGCTGGGGCAGTATATACATGAGCTGGGGCAGTATCCATGAGCTGGGGCATTATCCATGAGCTGGGGCAGTATATCCATGAGCTGGGGCATTATCCATGAGCTGGGGCATTATCCATGAAGTGGGGGCAGAATATCCATGAGCTGGGGCAGTATCCATGTGCTGGAAGCAGTATCCATGAGCTGGGGCAGTATCCATGTGCTGGGAGCAGTATCCATGAGCTGGAGCAGTATCCATGAGCTGGGGCAATATCCATGAGCTGGGGCAGTATATACATGAGCTGGGGCAGTATATCCATGAGCTGGGGCAGTATATACATGAGCTGCGGCAGTATATCCATGAGCTGCGGCAGTATATCCATGAGCTGCGGCAGTATATCCATGAGCTGGGGCAGTATATCCATGAGCTGGGGCAATATCCATGAGCTGGGGCAATATCCATGAGCTGGGGCAGTATATTCATGAGCTGGGCATTATCCACGAGCTGGGGCAGTATCCACGAGCTGGGGCAGTATATACATGAGCTGGGGCAGTATCCATGAGCTGGGGCAGTATCCATGAGCTGGGGCATTATCCATGAGCTGGGGCAGTATATCCATGAGCTGGGGCATTATCCATGAGCTGGGGCATTATCCCATGAGCTGGGGCAGTATCCATGAGCTGGGGCAGTATATCCATGAGCTGGGGCAGTATATCCATGAGCTGCGGCAGTATATCCATGTGCTGGGGCAGTACATCCATGTGCTGGGGCAGTATATCCATGAGCGGAGCTGGGGCATATCCATGAGAGGAGCTGGGGTAGTATATCCATGAGAGGAGCTGGGGCGATATACATGAGAGCTGATGGGGACAATATCCATGAGAGCTGCTGGGGCAGTATATCCATGAGAGGAGCTGGGGCAGTATATCCATGAGAGGAGCTGGAGCAAAATCCATGAGAGGAGCTGGGGCAATATCCATGAGAGGAGCTGGGGCAATATCCATGAGAGGAGCTGGGGCAATATCCATGAGAGCTGCTGGGGCATATCCATGAGAGCTCCTGGGGCAGTATCCATGTGTGCTGGGGGCAGTATCCATGTGTGCTTGGGGCAGTATCCATGTGTGCTGGGGGCATATCCATGTGTGAGCTGGGGGCAATATATATCCATGTGTGCTTTCACTGCCTTCGAACAGGCACCGTACTTGCTGGCAGTTGGCAAAAATTTGTGTGAGCATATGAGAGAGATCCACAGCAATAAACCTCACAGTAATGTGCGCTATGTGTATGAGCATTCAGTGTTATATGGGAGTACTGATTTAGGAGTAAGAGTAGTTAAAAAAAAATCCGTAAAACTTGGTGCAGTATGGTGCAGTAACCATAAGTTACTGCACCGGGTGACACCAACCCTAGTGACGCCACTGGCTGTTACCACAGAGACCCCCTCGCTGTTACCACAGAGACCCCCTCGCTGCTACCACAGAGACCCCCTCGCTATTACCACAGAGACCCCTCGCTGCTACCACAAAGACCCCTCGCTGTTACCACAGAGACCCCTCTATGCTACAACAGAGACCCCTCTATGCTATCAGAGACCCCTCTCTGCTATCACAGAGACCCCTCGCTGTTACCACAGAGACCCCTCACTGCTACCACTGAGACCCCTCACTGCTACCACTGAGATCCCTCACTGTTACCACAGAGACCCCTCGCTGTTACCACAGAGACCCCTGTTACCACAGAGACCCCTCGCTGTTACCAGAGACCCCTCGCTGCTACCAGAGACCCCCTCGCTGTTACCAAGAGACCCCCTCGCTGTTACCACAGAGACCCCTCGCTGCTACCACAGAGACCCCCTCCCTGCTACCACAGAGACCCCCTCGCTGCTACCACAGAGACCCCTCTATGCTATCACAGAGACCCCTCCCTGCTACCACAGAGACCCCCTCGCTGCTACCACAGAGACCCCTCTATGCTATCACAGAGACCCCTCTCTGCTATCACAGAGACCCCTCGCTGTTACCACAGAGACCCCTCGATGTTACCACAGAGACTCCTCACTGCTACCACTGAGACCCCTCACTGTTACCACAGAGACCCCCTCGCTGCTACCACAGAAACCCCTCGCTGTTACCACAGAGACCCCTGTTACCACAGAGACCCCTCGCTGTTACCACAGAGACCCCTCGCTGTTACCACAAAGACCCCTCACTGCTACCATAGAGACCCCCTCGCTGTTACCAGAGACCCCTCTATGCTATCACAGAGACCCCTCGCTGCTACCACTGAGACCCCTCACTGTTACCACAGAGACCCCTCACTGTTACCACAGAGACCCCTGTTACCACAGAGACCCCTCGCTGTTACCACAGAGACCCCCTCGCTGTTACCACAGAGACCCCTGTTACCACAGAAACCCCTCGCTGTTACCACAGAGACCCCTGTTACCACAGAGACCCCTCGCTGTTACCACAGAGACCCCTCGCTGTTACCACAAAGACCCCTCACTGCTACCATAGGACCCCTCGCTGTTACCAGAGACCCCTCTATGCTATCACAGAGACCCCTCGCTGCTACCACTGAGACCCCTCACTGTTACCACAGAGACCCCTCACTGTTACACAGAGACCCCTGTTACCACAGAGACCCCTCGCTGTTACCACAGAGACCCCCTCGCTGTTACCACAGAGACCCCTGTTACCACAGAAACCCCTCGCTGCTACCAGAGACCCCTCGTTGTTACCACAGAGACCCCTCGCTGTTACCACAGAGACCCCTCGCTGCTACCACAGAGACCCCCTCGCTGCTACCAGAGACCCCTCGTTACCACAGAGACCCCTCGCTGCTACCACAGAGACCCCTCGCTGCTACCACAGAGACCCCTCACTGCTATCAGAGACCCCCTCGTTGTTACCAGAGACCCATCGCTGTTACCACAGAGACCCCTCGCTGTTACCACAGAGACCCCTCACTGTTACCACAGAGACCCCTCACTGCTATCAGAGACCCCCTCGCTTTTACCAGAGACCCCTCGCTGTTACCACAGAGACCCCTCACTGCTATCAGAGACCCCCTCGCTGTTACCACGGAGACCCCTCGCTGTTACCACAGAGACCCCGCACTGCTATCAGAGACCCCCTCGCTTTTACCAGAGACCCCTCGCTGTTACCACAGAGACCCCTCACTGCTATCAGAGACCCCCTCGCTGTTACCACGGAGACCCCTTGCTGTTACCAGAGACCCATCACTGCTACCAGAGACCCCCTCGCTGTTACCAGAGACCCCCTCGCTGTTACCACAGAGACCCCTCGTTGTTACCACAGAGACCCTCGCTGTTACCACAGAGACCCCTCACTGCTATCAGAGACCCCTCGCTGCTACCACAGAGACCCCCTCGCTGCTACCAGAGACCCCTCGTTACCACAGAGACCCCTCGCTGCTACCACAGAGACCCCTCACTGCTATCAGAGACCCCCTCGTTGTTACCAGAGACCCATCGCTGTTACCACAGAGACCCCTCGCTGTTACCACAGAGACCCCTCACTGTTACCACAGAGACCCCTCACTGCTATAAGAGACCCCCTCGCTGTTACCACGGAGACCTCTCGCTGTTACCACAGAGACCCCTCACTGCTATCAGAGACCCCCTCGCTTTTACCAGAGACCCCTCGCTGTTACCACAGAGACCCCTCACTGCTATCAGAGACCCCCTCGCTGTTACCACGGAGACCCCTCGCTGTTACCACAGAGACCCCTCACTGCTATCAGAGACCCCCGCTTTTACCAGAGACCCCTCGCTGTTACCACAGAGACCCCTCACTGCTATCAGAGACCCCCTCGCTGTTACCATGGAGACCCCTTGCTGTTACCACAGAGACCCCTCACTGCTATCAGAGAACCCCTCGCTGTTACCACGGAGACCCCTCGCTGTTACCACAGAGACCCCTCACTGCTATCAGAGACCCCCTCGCTTTTACCAGAGACCCCTCGCTGTTACCACAGAGACCCCTCACTGCTATCAAAGACCCCCTCGCTTTTACCAGAGACCCCTCGCTACCACAGAGACCCCTCGCTGTTACGAGACCCCTCGCTGCTACCAGAGACCCCCTCGCTGTTACCAGAGACCCCCTCGCTGTTACCACAGAGACCCCTCGCTGTTACCGCAGAGACCCCTCGCTGCTACCACAGAGACCCCCTCGTTGTTACCACAGAGACCCCTCGCTGTTAACAGAGACCCCTCGCTGTTACGAGACCCCTCGCTGCTACCACCCCCTCGCTGTTATCACAGAGACCCCCTCGCTGCTACCACAGAACCCCTCGCTGTTACCACAGAGACCCCTCGCTGCTACCACTGATACCCCTCACTGTTACCACAGAGACCCCCTCGCTGCTACCACAGAGACCCCTCCCTGCTACCACAGAGACCCCTCCCTGCTACCACAGAGACCCCTCGGTGTTACCACAGAGACCCCTCTATGCTATCACAGAGACCCCTCTATGCTATCACAGAGACCCCTCGCTGTTACCACAGAGACCCCTCGATGTTACCACAGAGACCCCCTCGCTGTTACCACTGATACCCCTCACTGTTACCACAGAGACCCCCTCGCTGCTACCACAGAGACCCCTCCCTGCTACCACAGAGACCCCTCGCTGTTACCACAGAGACCCCTGTTACCACTGAAACCCCTCGCTGTTACCACAGAGACCCCTGTTACCACAGAGACCCCTCGCTGCTACCAGAGACCCCTCGTTACCACAGAGACCCCTCGCTGCTACCACAGAGACTCCTCACTGCTATCAGAGACCCCTCGCTGCTACCACAGAGACCCCTCGCTGTTACCACAAAGACCCCTCGCTGCTACCATAGAGACGCCCTCGCTGTTACCAGAGACCCCTCTATGCTATCACAGAGACCCCTCGCTGCTACCACAGAGACCCCTCACTGTTACCACAGAGACCCCTCACTGTTACCACAGAGACCCCTCACTGCTACCACAGACACCCCACACTGTTACCTTAGAAGACCCCCTCGCTGTTACCATAGAAGACCCCTCGCTGTTACCATAGAAGACCCCTCGCTGTTGCCACAGAGACCCCTCGCTTTTGCCACAGAGACCCTTGCTTCTACAGCTCCTAGTATGTGTGTCCTGCTCCTTGAGACTACCAGAACCCTGCTTATTCCCACAGAGACCCCCTCGCTGCTACCAGAGACCCCCTCGTTGTTACCACAGAGACCCCTCGCTGCTACCACAGAGACCCCTTTCTGCTACCACAGAGACCCCTCGCTGCTATCCCCCTCGCTGTTACCAGAGACCCCCTCACTGCTACCACAGAGACCCCTCACTGCTATCATAGACTCCTCGCTGCTACCACAGAGACCCCCTCGCTGCTACCAGAGACCCCTCGTTACCACAGAGACCCCTCGCTGCTACCACAGAGACCCCTCGCTGCTATCCCCCTCGCTGTTACCAGAGACCCCCTCACTGTTACCACAGAGACCCCTCGCTGCTACCACACAGACCCCTCACTGCTATCAGAGACCCCTCGCTGCTACCACAGAGACCCCTTGTTGTTACCACAGAGACCCCCTTTTTGTTACCACAGAGACCCCTCGCTCTTACCACAGAGACCCCTCGCTGCTACCACAGAGACCCCCTGGCTGTTACCACAGAGACCCCCTCGCTGTTACCACAGAGACCCCCTCGCTGCTACCACAGAGACTCCCTCGCTGTTTCCACAGAGACCCCCTCGCTGTTACCACAGAGACCCCCCGCTGTTACCACAGAGACCCCTCGCTGTTACCACAGAGACCCCTCACTGCTACCACAGAGACCCCTCTCTGCTATCACAGAGACCCCTCTGTTACCACAGAGACACCTCTGTTACCACAGAGACCCCTCACTCTTACCAGAGACCCCCTCGCTGTTACCACAGAGGCCCCTCACTGCTATCAGAGACCCCTCGCTGTTACCACAGAGACCCCTCACTGCTATAAGAGACCCCCTCACTGTTACCACGGAGACCCCTCGCTGTTACTACAGAGACCTCGCTGTTACCACAGAGACCCCTCACTGCTATCAGAGACCCCCTCGCTTTTTCCAGAGACCCCTCGCTGTTACCACAGAGACCCTTCATTGCTATCAGAGACCCCCTCGCTGTTACCACAGAGACCCCTCGCTGTTACCACAGAGACCCCTCACTGCTATCAGAGACCCCCTCGCTGTTACCAGAGACCCCCTCGCTGTTACCACAGAGACCCCCTCGCTGTTACCACAGAGACCCCCTTGCTGTTACCACAGAGACCCCTCACTGCTATCCGAGACCCCTCGCTGCTACCACAGAGACCCCTCACTGCTATCAGAGACCCCCTCGTTGTTACCAGAGACCCCTCGCTGCTACCACAGAGACCCCTCGCTGTTACCACAGAGACCCCTCACTGCTATCAGAGACCCCTCGCTTTTACCAGAGACCCCTCGCTGTTACCACAGAGACCCCTCACTGCTATCAGAGACCCCTCGCTGTTACCACAGAGACCCCTCGCTGTTACCACAGAGACCCTCACTGCTATCAGAGACCCCCTCGCTGTTACCACTGAGACCCCTCGCTGTTACCACAGAGACCCCTCACTGCTATCAGAGACCCCCTCGCTGTTACCACAGAGACCCCTCGCTGTTACCACAGAGACCCCTCACTGCTATCCGAGACCCCCTCGCTTTTACCAGAGACCCCTCACTGTTACCACAGAGACCCCTCACTGCTACCACAGACAACCCACACTGTTACCTTAGAAGACCCCCTCGCTGTTACCACAGAGACCCCTCACTGCTATCAGAGACCCCCTCGCTGTTACCACAGAGACCCCTCGCTGTTGCCACAGAGACCCTTGCTACTACAGCTCCTAGTTATGTGTGTCCTGCTCTTTGAGACTACCAGAACCCTGCTTATTCCCGTGACCTTTATGGTGGTATCGTGGTATTTACTACCATTCCTGTCTCCATTTCCCTGCATCTCCTGAAGTCAGCCCTTTTCCTGTCATACCTGTGTCTGTTGTCTCGTGGTAAGTCTCCTAGTGTTTCCCTCACTGTCTGTGCCCCAGTCTTTAATTTGCCCCAGCCTATGTTTCTCACCTCTCCCTCTTCCTAGTCAGCTCCATTCCTGTCTCGTCCCTCCATTAGATCATTGCTGTGTTTATCTGTGTATGTTCTCCTTGTGTTGTACCTCCATCTGTGTCTCTCTTGAGTGTCACTGCATCCTGGGGTCATACCCTCGCCCCCTCCAGACACACCCATGACACGCAGCGAGGAGCCCAGGGGGCATTTGAACACTGTGTCTCTATTCCTTCACCGCACAAGGACGAATGAAGCGTCTTGGAAAGGTCAGAGTCTGGCCTTTCCATCAATACCAAACATGGCCGTGTAATATGTAAAAGTAGAAAAATGAACAAAAAGAAACCATGCTAAATAGTTTTTTCTCTGTTCTAAAGCGGTGGGATTATCTGCTTTCACATATAAAGCAAATAATGCTGCTGCACTTACTCACCTTCTCATTTCCCACGCTGGGACCAAATGTGGAGGTGATGGTGCAAAGCGTTATTACACATTCGTCCGTCTAAAACACTAGCCGTCTCACCGCTGCGAGGGTTCTTTGGACACCTGTATTTTCATTCTGTACACCCCACAAAGTTATGTTAGGTGTCATTACATGGGTCGGAGTCTGGCCTTTCCGATGATACCAAACATGACCATGTAAAACGCAAAAGAAAGAAATATGTATATTTTTTTTATTTTGGGCTGTTGGGGTGGAGAGCAAAATTTTATGGGGGGGGGGGAGAGAAAATGTTTGCCCAGGGCCAAGTCAATATTAAAGACAGCCCTGGCTGCTCCTGTTATAGCCAAGCCTTGTGTGACCGGTCGTTCTTGCCAGGGCTGGTGGCCCTGAGCCACAGGAACCCTGCCCGTCTGGTGCAGTATAATTACACATGTGCCCTTCTAGACGTCTCTGAACATGGTGGCATCACAGACGTGGGACTATCTCACGCACGTGTATCGGCGCACACACACACAGACAATACATTGTTGCAGCACGTGATCGTTACATTTGTATTTCGGCCTATGTGAACTTTATAAATTATCTTAAAAGCAAACAGAACGCTTGGCCAGATCTCCAGCGTCGCGTCTCCCGCCCTGTTTCTTGCCTCTGTAGCGCCGGAGGGTTTCTCTGACGTCTTCTGGCCGCCGTGTCTGCATTAGCCGTGCGTCCACCCTGTAAGTGGCTCAGGAGCCGGTAACATCCACATCTTCCCCTCTCGGATTTTCAGGTTTTCTGTCTTCAGGTATTGGATTACGACGGGCTCCATGCGCGTTTCAAGACGGACGCGCGTCGTCATTTTTACCCCTGCTCTTATTTAATACGTATTGATGTTCGATGATTTCTGCTGCTCTTTGTGATGAGCGCGCCGCCGGCTGAACGGTGAATTGCTACAAGCTGTCTGCGTCTCCGTGTCCAACACTTACTGCAGCGAGAAAACTGAGAGATAATGGACGCCGGCGTCTTCGATGGCGATGGGGGGGGTGTCTTTAATACCAAAAGCATAAAAGGCGTTGAGCTCTAAAAGCAGGGAATGGGATCCATACACCGCTTGAAGTGTTATTCAAAGAGCACTGAAATTTCAGTGGTCTTTCGTTCGGCGAGCTTCGGTGCGTTTCTAGTTCGCCGCTGAATTGACTAATCAGGAAAACGTGCGGGAATAATAAGAAAGGTCCTAAAAAAAAAAATGATAAAAAAAAAAAATGGGAATCAAAAATTTTAAAAAATTAAAAACAAGCTTTAAAACTCTTAAAAACAATCGTCTGACCCCGGCCTTATTATAAGTCGAGAAAACCGCGGCGAAGCAGATGGCGCTAAAACTCTCGCGTACGAGCAGCTGAAAGCTCTATACACAAGGTTACCATGCATGGGTTTTCCTGTCGTGTTATGTCATTCGCTGCGCTCGGCGTGTCCAGATCTCCGTACCTCGGAAATGCCGTGAATGAGAATACTGACGATATGAAGATGTTTCTGGCCGGCATACGCTCACTAGAGATGTCAGCAGGGACGTATCGCTTGCGGTCGCTACCGTCTGACTTATCGGTTCAATGTGCTCCATCTGGCATTCCATCCCGACAGGTTTCTGATGGATGCGGTTTTAACGCACAGATGTTGGTGATGTATCAATGTAATGGAACGGCTCCATCAGCGGAGATCCACTTATTAAGCCTCAGGAACCTCGCGTCGGCACCTGTGACGGCTCTCCGTGATGACAAAAGTCTGATTTACCGCGCTCCGCAGATAAATGATCACATCCAAACCAGTGGGGGCACAGAGGGAAGGGTTGGGTTTTGCCGACCGAGTGGTTGGGCGGTGCACCTGTCCTGAAATACTCCAATGTCAGACCCTAAAGACGGCCGTGTCCCATCACCGCGCACTCGCGATGGGTAACCCGCATTCCACCAGATGAGTGAATGGAAGTACAGTTTGTGTGAAATGATATCGATCCGTAATAACTCCGACTCCAGAGACCACCAGGGTCATTTGATTCTTATTTTTTTCTTCTGGTCCGGATGGTCATTCCAAAGAAAATATTGACAAAATCCCAGGGTTGTTTCAGCCCGTCACACAGCACACCCAGGGGAGGCTCGCTGGGGGGAGACTCGCTGGGGGAGGCTCGCTGGGGGGAGACTCGCAAGGTTCTTTAAAAATGTGACATTTCAGTCCTGGATGGAATCTACATCTTGACAAAAGTCAACCCAGGACGTAAAGAATGATGTGAATGAAGTGACATTCATGGAACCTTAAGACGTTCCATGATTCCTTGGTTTGTTCTATGATTATCGTCATCATCATCATCTATATACAGAGTGCCCCCCTCCTCCCCATATGCTTTGGCAATGCTAAAATGTATTTGGTCGTGCCAATAAAGCTTATTTTGATTTTGATTTGATTTTTTGATTTTGATTTTGAGTGCCAACAGTGTCCGCAGCGCTGTACAATAACAAACAGGGAATTAAACTTTCAAGATTACAAATTTAGGAGACAAGGGGTGTAGGTTGCCTTGATCTCAGGAGTTTACAATCTAGAGGTGCAGAGGGCCCGGCTCACAGGAGTTTACAATCTAGAGGAGCAGAGGGTCCGGCTCACAGGAGTTTACAATCTAGAGGAGCAGAGGCCCGGCTCACAGGAGTTTACAATCTAGAGGAGCAGAGGGTCCGGCTCACAGGAGTTTACAATCTAGAGGAGCAGAGGGCCCGGCTCACAGGAGTTTACAATCTAGAGGAGCAGAGGGCCCGGCTCACAGGAGTTTACAATCTAGAGGAGCAGAGGGCCCGGCTCACAGGAGTTTACAATCTAGAGGAGCAGAGGGCCCGGCTCACAAGAGCTTACAATCTAGAGAAGCAGAGGGCCCGGCTCACAGGAGTTTACAATTTAGAGGAACAGAGGGCGCGGCTCACAGGCGCTTATGATCTAGAGGAGCAGACACCATCTGGACATTGAAGCCCAGGGCCACCCCATGGTCAGGACCGGACTGGTCTACTGGGATACCAGGAGGAATCCCGGTAGGCTGCTGCCATCTTTGGTGCAGGAGGGGTGGGGTCGCGCCTATTCCCCGAAGGGTTGGCTGCAACTACCAAATGCATCCAGCCCAAAAACATGTGTAGAACATAACAAAGAAAAAAATGTCATCTGCGCTTACTCCCATTATACCGTGTGAAACTAAACACAATTAGAGGTTTGGTTTCTTATCAATGGCCATTATAAGACTAAGCTCGCCCGCCAAGCGTCACGGCACCTCTATAAGGGCGAGTCCTAACCAAAATGAAACCACAGGCTGCTACATAGCAAACCATACCTGCTCATGCTGCTTGTCAGACATGAGGTAGACTGGTGGGCCTTTATTTATGCTCCCCCAGAAACAAAATCCACTTTGGGATCAAAACAAAGACACGGAGCGGAGTCTTGCTGCAGGGATGACCTGGCTGGAAGTACATTGAAACATACATAGTGCAGGAGGGGTGGGGTCGCGCCTATTCCCCGAAGGGGCGGCTGCAACCACCAAATGCCATCTTTGGGCTACAGGCCCGCAGCATCATTATTCCTTGAGAAACAGCGGGCTGGTAGCGGCCAGCGGTGGCCGGACCGGCCTGCGGGTTACGCACTGCAAGGGGCCGCTGGGCTGACACAGCTGCTGCAGCGTAAGTGCCGTCTCCCAGCCTTGTGTTCACTGGACGGTACAGCTCTGTGATACCCTCAAACACGCCGCACATTACTGTACAGCTCTGTGATACCCAAACACGCCGCATATTACTGAGGCTGATATGAAATTTTTTCCAGGGCTGGTTCTTATTCCCAGTCCGGCCCTGCTCATGGTCACACACACTGGCCTAGTGGTCGCTCCATCTCCGTGCTGCTTTCCACACTTTTTTCCTTCTGTATATTTCCTGGCTCTGATATCATGTTCTTCTTCGGGGAGCCATGTCACCCCTGGATGACAGACAGAGGCAGGTTCACATGCCGGATTCATTTCATTGTGCCTCGGAGAGGTGCAAGGCCGAATGTCCAGTGAACGTGCCTCAACTCAACACAGATCTGATAAGGGAATCTGGATCCATGTACACGGACGCATCGAGAACCACCTCGGAGCAAGCAGCAAACCTTCACGCCCCATAAATCTTCCCAATCTACGTTCTTAAGCCATTGCCGCAGCACGGGTAGCAGTATTACCCCGAAACCTATAAAAATGAAGGATGGGGGGCATGTTATTGTCCACCAATGGCAGCTCTGGAGTTAATGAGGCCTTAGGCCAAGCTGGACAAGTCTTCCTGTGCACAAAATTTAGAAATCAAGCCGAATAAATTTGATTTAAGAGGTTTATTTCAGTTCACCTGGTATAATGGTGTGTGTGAATGTAGGCGTGTATTTGTGTGCAGTGTCAGTATAATGGAGCTCTACGTGAATTTCATCATTTGAGGCCCCAGCGAGAGCGAAGCCTTCGTCAGCCGCCTATTGTCCCAAATTCGTCTCACCATCCATTGGCGTCAGTAAGGTGAGGAACGTCAATAGACAGGGGGTGGACCTTTGCATGGTAGGTTTGGGGTTATTAATAAAAGAGGGGAACGTCATTGTCCATATTGCCCCCCCCTCATACACCCCGGGGCATCAGGTGGGGTATATTACACATTGGTTGGTTTTGTTGTTGAACCCAACCAATCAGAGCGGCCTGGTATTCCGCTACCAGACAGACTAACCAATCAGAGGGCAGCAGTTGCTCAGGCATTCATTTTTAACCCCAGCAGTGCTGGGATGGTAGCAGCAGGTCTCTGCTCACCGTTAAGGTGATATGCCCTTACCTGTGACATGTCGGACGGGGGGCACGGGGTCAGAACGGCTCCTGCGTGCTTTAACATTTTCATTCATAATTAAATTATACATAAGCGTCCGGCCGCTGTGTGAACGAACGAGTCGCTCGGCGCGAATGCGTCCACTGTGCGTTTTGTACGACATCTGTTTCATCCATTTCTTCGTAAATTGGACAAATCCATGAAAATTCAGGCAAAGATGGAAGAGCGAGTCACCAGGTCACGCGCCTCCTTCCCACGGCACGTTCTGTGGTGTCCCTTCATTCTTTTTCATAGTGACGGGGTTAATAAATATAATTTGTTTATATAGCGCCAACACGTTCTGCAGTGCTGTACAACGAGTAGTACAAAGTGGCAGGATCAGCCTGAGATAACAGGTCCTGCTCAGACAAACGAACAAACCTCTTTCTGGGGGTTAAGGCTGGAGTCAGACGAACGCAGTCTGAGCGCACTCTGCGTGCGCGCATAACGGACGGACGTACTGACGGGAGATACTGTAGACACCACACGGGACGTTTTTCTTGACGGACGTAGAAAAAAAAGGGAATTATGGAAACAAAAATTAATATGAAAAATTATAAAATGATATGAAAAGCCATTGTGTGCGTCAAGGTGCTGGACGTGGCAAATGCGCTGCGTCTGACATCTCCTCATCACTCACACAGAACGCTACGCGGACGTCTAGCGGTTTTACATTCTTCCCTAACTTGTGTCCGTTTGCCTCGTGCGTTGTGCGTGCGCAGTTCGGTGCGGACGCACTTTGTGTGTGGGTCTCAATTGATAATGATTCTATGCTACGACGGACGTTAAACTGTGCGGCAACACAGACGCGATCACTGCGTTCGTCTGACGCCGGCCTTAATGGCTTAATTAACCCCCCTCATCCCGTCCTACAAGCGGTGGAAAGCTTGGATCCCTGCAGCGAGACGCATGATCCCATCGGATGCCACGCTAACCCCTGGGCACAGCTTGGACCAACCGGGGCGATTAATGCGCCCGCTGCAAAACGAAAGTCTTCAAGCGACGGAGATAAAAGTAATCTGCTCTGCGGGTACGAATTATATTGATTATTTATATTCCTGGGCTTAGGATATCAGATTAGCGTCTTTTAGCCTTTGACCCCTGTCTAGACGCCATTCAGCCGGCACTGTCCCTTTCTAATGGGAGGACGGAGCCCGCTGCGGTCTCGCAGGCTGGACGGCGGCGGAGACAGACGCGTTTCAACAACAGATGGTGGCGTGGAGGGGCTCTTTTTTTTTTTCTTGCTTTTCAATCCTGCAAAAGGCACCAGGACGCGCCGCAGGACTCGCCGCGCGGCTCCGTCAGACCTGACCGGTGAATTATTAAAGACGCTATTTCCTTTTGGTCTTTCCAGTAATGTCTACCTGACAGGCTTGCGCATTACGGTCGCGGAGGAGCAGCAGCGGCACTAATCCGTCGGCTACTAGCCCAAGTTTGTAGGGTGCTCTCACGAAGTTCGGTGCTCTCTCGTTCAGCGCAATTCGTCAATATCAGTATCAATATTCAGCGTTCACCGCAGTGTCTCCAAAGTGTGTCGAACAGGATCCGCCGACCGCCGCCAATCAGCTGCCGAACTGGTAAAAAAAAAGGAAAAAGACGGAACTCTGCAATTTTAAGAAAGGAGTTTAAAACACAAAAGAAAGGCCCCATAAAAAAAAAAAATAACGGTCTGATACAGAATAAAAAAATAAAAAAACATTAAAAAAATGGCAATCGGGGGCGGAGTTAACTGCCGAGACGAGAGGTCGTGCGAAACCGGGCTCCGCTGAGTTTTTGAATTATTTTATATTATCCCGGCTGCCAGCGGCCCTCTACGTGACCCCAACTCTGCGGGGGGACTGCTGGTGACACCCCGGAGCTACGTTGGTGAAGACAGCTGACTTTGCGGAGCCTCACAGCTCCGAAACTCTGATTGCGGCCTACTCCGGTCGGCCATTTTGGAGCCGCGTGTTTTCCTTTCTTTACCAGCGGGTGACTCCCAGGCCTCCGTCTTTGGATACGCGGCACCCGAGATGGGTAAGAAGTCCACTAGGAAGTTGGGCCAAGCAGAGAGTTCGAGTCAGTGGGGCATACGAGACGCTATGGGCGGGGGGCCCGCTGACCGGGTTGCGGCTCCCTCCCCCGCCATGCTGTCTGGATATGGGTCCTCGGATGATGGGGACTATTACTGGCCCTCTGGCAGCCTAGACGGCATGCAGATGCTCACCCCGCAACACGTGAAGCCGGCTGGTGCAGCTGCGAGGAAGTGGACGCAGGTGAAGCGCCGGGCTTTGGCGGAGATGGTGACGTTGCCGAGTGCAGAGCCGGCCCATATGCGGGAGGGCTCTGGGGAGGAGTGTGCACCCTCGTCGCCGGTCTATAGCTCCTTGCCCGCGAAGGCTATGGCACCTAGAAGACACGCTACTCCTGGTCCCAGGGAGGATTTTATGGCACCCCCCTTGCAGACAGGCATCCCTGACCCTTGTACCATCGAGGGTGATGATGCTCTCCCATCGACGAAAGGCGACCTACGTCGATTTATGGACGAGATGCGTTCGATGTGGCGAACGGAGGTGGCGGGAATGAGGGCCGAAGTGGCGGAGGTCCACGCCAAGGTGTTGGAGGTGAAGACGCAATCGGATGAGGTGGCGAAACAGCAGACCGATCTCTCGACGGATGTAGTAGAGCTTAGGTCGCAAGTTGCTCTCCTGTCCCGATCTGTGGAGGCACTTGAGGCTCGGCACCGCCGGCGAAATCTCCGGATCTGGGGTGTTCCTGAGTTCGTCCCTCTCACTGAACTCTTACCATACGTGAATCGTCTGGGGAATCAGGTCTTAGGCTTAATGACAGGTTCGTCGGCGTTGTTTGTTTCGGTGTAACGTATACGGAAGGCCGCGACAGCCCCCCAAGAGGTCTCCAGAGACGTCATAGCGGTGGCTGTGGACGTTTCTACACAGGAGAAGCTTATGTCAACCCCAGGAGCGAGACAGACCGTGCAGTTCGAAGGGCTAAAGCTGATGCTGTTTCGCGACCTTCCCTTTGCGACGCTACTGGCCCACCGTAGATACCGGGAGGTGACGAGCTATCTCCGTTCCAGGGGAGTCCGATACCGATGGGGACAGGCGGGATCCCTAGAAGTGACCTACGGGAGTGTACAGTGCTCCATCAGTGACCCTGAGACAGCATGGTCCCGTCTGGAGAGTAGTGGTTTGGTGAGATGTCTTCCTGGGGCTACTGCTCGTAGAGACGAGACGTATTCTCAATATTGTCAAACAAGCAAAGCAGCAAGGGGAAGTGGACGTTCTAGTCCATCTAGGGACAAATGACTTGGCTAGCAATAAGGTTTCTGAGATTAAGGAAGATTTTTGTGTTCTTGGAGGTGAAATACAGCAGATTGCGTCCACTGTGTCATTCTCTGAAGTTCTGCCTGTGCATAACATTCAAGATAGGCAGATGCGCAATAGGGAATTTAATTTGTGGCTTCGGGAATGGTGTCGGGAGCAAGGATTTGGCTTTGTGTCCCATGATAGCTCTAATTGGAGCAGAAAGGAACTGTATAAAAAAGATGGTTTGCATCTTACTCATAGGGGAACATATTTTCTCAGTGAGAAGTTCAAAGGTTTCACAAAGAAATATTTAAAAGGTAAAAAACAATCTGCCCGATTGTCCCCAAAACTAAATCGGAGGGTGCAAGCAACATGCGAGGTAAAAAATGACAAGCTCAGAGTTGTGTCTATAAATGCTCGCGGTTTAGTCAATAAAATCAATGAACTGGAGGCAATGATGGCAGCTGAAAAAGTAGATTTAGTGGCGGTTACTGAGACATGGTTCAGTGAGAAAAATAACTGGGACATAACAATACCGAGGTACTCTTTATATAGAAAAGACAGAGAAGGTAGGAAAGGAGGAGGAGTGGCCCTGTATGTGAAAAACAACATAAAAACGAACCAAATAAAAGTGAGCGAGGTGAACATAGAGTCAGTTTGGGTGATGCTAACATTTGGCAATCATACAGTAGCTCGTGTAGGTGTGATCTATAGACCCCCTGGACAAGTAGAAGAGCTAGATAATCTGCTGTTTGAGGAAATAGCCAAAATGACAATGAAGGGGGAAGTTATTATCATGGGGGACTTTAATCTTCCTGATGTGAACTGGAAAACCAAAACAGCTGGGTGCACCAGGAGTAGAAATATTCTAAACTCCCTACTGGGATTATCTCTAACACAAGTAGTTGAGGAGCCGACCCGTAAAGAGGCCATATTGGATTTAATACTCACAAATGGAGGTTTGGTATCGACGTTGTTGTAGGTGAAAATTTGGGATCTAGTGATCACCAGTCAGTGTGGTTTAATATAAGAACAGGGATGGAGCCGCACCACACAAAAACAAAAGTTTTAGACTTTAAAAAAACTGATTTTTCTAAAATGAGATTTTGTGTGAATGAGTCATTATCAGACTGGAGGAGTTTAAAGGGAGTCCAGGAGAAATGGGATTATTTAAAGGAAGCATTATTGAAGGCCACAGGAAATTGCATTCGGCTTGTTAGCAAAAAAAAAAAAAGGGAAGAAACCACTGTGGTACTCTGCAGAAGTGGCCAAAATAGTGAAGAACAAAAAGAAGCATTCAATAATTATAAAAAAACTCAGAGTGAAGAAGATAGGCAAACCTATAAGATTAGGCAGAAAGAGGCAAAGCAATTTATAAGAGCTTCCAAAGCACACGCAGAAGAGAAAATAGCTCAGTCAGTAAAAAAGGGGACAAAACATTTTTTAGATACATAAACGAGAAAAGAAAAGTAAAACAAGGATTAGTTAGATTAAAAACAAAGGAAGGAAGGTATGTAGAAGAGGATAAAAGTCTCGCTGACTGCCTCAATGAATATTTTTTGTTCAGTCTTTGCAGAAGAAAAGGAAGGAAAGGGACCTCAGTTAGGAGGAAACACTAACGAGACAATTACATATCAGTTTACAGAGGAGGAGGTTCTACAGCAGCTGTCTAAAGTAAAGACAAATAAGTCAATGGGGCCTGATGGGATCCACCCTAAATTATTAAAAGAGCTCAGTGATGTAATAGCAAAACCGTTAACAGATTTATTTAACCAATCCTTGTTAACGGAGTCGTCCCAGAAGACTGGAAATTAGCAAATGTTGTGCCCATTTACAAGAAGGGTAGTAGGGAGGAATCGGGAACTATAGGCCAGTTAGTCTTACGTCAGTAGTGGGGAAATTAATGGAAACCATGTTAAAGGAAAGGATTGTTAAACATCTAAAAACACATAGATTACAGGATCAGAAACAACATGGGTTTACCTCAGGGAGATCATGCCAAACTAATCTTATTGATTTTTTTTGATTGGGTAACAAAAATAATAGACACAGGTGGTGCAGTAGACATTGCTTATTTAGATTTCAGTAAGGCTTTTGATACTGTTCCGCATAGAAGGCTTATCAATAAATTGCAATCTTTGAGCTTGGATTCCAATATTGTTGAATGGATTAGGCAGTGGCTGAGTGACAGGCAACAGAGGGTTGTGGTAAATGGAGTTTATTCGGCGCAAGGTCTTGTTACCAGTGGGGTACCTCAGGGGTCAGTACTTGGACCCATTCTCTTTAATATTTTTATTAGTGATATTGCAGAAGGTATTAATGGAAAAGTATGTCTTTTTGCTGATGACACAAAGATTTGCAACAGGGTTGACGTTCCTGGAGGGATCAGCCAAATGACAAATGATTTAGGTAAACTAAAAAAATGGTGGGAGCTGTGGCAATTGAGTTTTAATGTGGATAAGTGCAAGATAATGCACCTGGGACGTAAAAACCCAAGGGCTGAATATAGAATATTTGATACAGTCCTAACCTCAACATCTGAGGGTTGGGATTTAGGGGTTATTATTTCAGAGGATCTAAAGGTAAGTAGTCAATGTAATAGAGCAGCAGGAAATGCTGGCAGAATGCTTGGTTGTGTAGGGAGAGGTATTAGCAGTAGGAAAAGGAAAGTGCTCATGCCACTGTACAGAGCACTGGTGAGACCTCACTTGGAGTACTGTGTGCAGTACTGGAGACCGTATCTCCAGAAGGATATAGACATCTTAGAGAGAGTTCAGAGAAGGGCTACTAAAATGGTGTACGGCTTGAAGGAGAAAAGTTACCAGGAAAGGCTTAATGATCTTAACATGTACAGCTTGGAAAAAAGACGAGACAGAGGAGATATGATAGAAACATTTAAATACGTAAAGGGAATCCACAAGGTAGAGGAAGGGAGTATATTTAAAAGGAAACAAAGTAGCAAAACAAGAGGACATAGTCTTAGATTAGAGGGGCAAAGGTTTAAAAGTAACATCAGGAAGCATTATTTTACTGAGAGGGTGGTGGATACATGGAACAGTCTTCCAGTAGAAGTGGTAGAGGCCAAAACAGTAATTGAATTTAAGCAGGCATGGGATAGGCATAAGGCTATCCTAAACAAAAGATAAATCCAGGTAAAGTATCCATGTAATTGGGCAGACTAGATGGGCCGAAAGGTTCTTATCTGCTGACATTTTTCTATGTTTCGATGTTTCTATGTCTGTCTGCGGTGGGACTTTCTCGTGAGGTGGTGGAGGACAGCCCAGGCTGAATGTACGTGTGGTTTTCTTTGGGTTTTTTTGCCCCCCCCCCATCCCTTTGTTTGAACCGGGATCCCTTGGTTGCCATTTCCAAATGGCCTCCGACCACCCGGGCCAGGTGCCACTTTCCTCCCTAGCCCTCTTGCGATCATTTATGGTGGCGACCGGGTCCTGGGGACGGCACGATTTTGGCCTTACTTTTTCTCCTATGCCCTTTTTATATTGGCCCCCCCTTTCCCTCTTTTCTCCCCCCTCCCCCCTTTTCACACATTGAGGTTTTGACACCCCCCCCCCCCACATGCTGGTTAATGATATTTAGAGATTTTATTTTTTCATTTTTGGATGAGATCTGATTCTTTGGGTCCATTTAACTGCTAGCCGTGAAACTCTTCAGATGGCTCTCTCGGACGTCTGATGATATTAATGATGTCGGTATTATGGATCTATGTAGTTTATGACATACCTTTTTTTTTTCTCTGCTGTGCCCTTCTGAGGACTTTGGTTTTGATTCAGTTTTTTGGCTGAGACTCTGGAAGACTTGTTGTTTTTATTGTTTATGCCTTTAATACGATTTTGCAGATGCCTTTTTTCTTTTTTGACGTGTCCCTCACCTGAGGATTGTTTGATCTGTTATGTTATTGTCGTGTCACTTCGATGCCTATTATGCTATTTTCTTTTTATTATACTGAGCTCTTGCTGTTGATTTCGAGTGGCCCTGCGAGGCCCTCTCTTCTTGCCATTACTGATGACTTTGTGCGGCCTGCGAGGCCCTCTCTTCTTGCCATTACTGATGACTTTGTGCGGCCCTGCGAGGCCGTTGTTATGTTTGATGATATACTGACTTCTTTCAAAATAAAAAATTGCTAATTCAAAAAAAAAAAATGGCAATCAAAAATTTTGCTGAAAAAAATCCAGATAAATACCAAAAAAAATTATAAATAAATTAAAAAGGCTTTTTTGCTACAAAGGAAAAAGACTAAACGGTTGAATAAAAAATTTGTAGAAACGATCATTATTTTTTTTTTACATGGGATTCACCTGTTTAAACCTGTCGAAATGAATCACCAAAAAGCCTAAAAAAAAAATCTAAAAAAACCAGTAATAAATAAAAAAGATTTTTTTTGGCGCCTTTTGCACGTTTGAATAAAAAATTAGTAGAAACGATAATATTTTTTTTTTACATCTAATCCTATGGGATTCTCCTGTTTAAACCTTTGGAACGGAGTCACCAAAAATCAGGACATTTCTCTGCTGTTCGGTGTCTGTGAAAAGATTAACCATTGCTTCTCTATGGGGATTTGACTGCTGACGATTTTTGCTCGATCTGTGGTGAACTTAACCGTATTTCGCCGGCGATTCATTATTTGGCGAATTGACAGCTCTCTGAAAAAAAAACGAACTGCCACGAATTTGCACCGTTGGGGGAAATCCACAGTTTGGTGCAATTCGGTGGCAAGTTCGGCTCTTATTGAGTAATCCTTTATGTGTCCTGAAGGGGTTAAAGCCCCTGTCCTTAAATCCCCAAAAAATATTATGTACATAGCGCTACAGGGTCTGGGTTAAAAGATTGAATGTTTATTTGGGCTGCCTTAAAAACGGCCGACGTTTCGGCTCGTGCGGAGTCTTTCTCAACTTGGATGTCTCTAGCCTTCGAGGGGTTAATCCAGTAGACGTGCCGGTTCAGATAAGAGGATAAAAAGGAGATGATGAGGGCCTCGCAGGAAGGGATCTCCCCGACGTGGAAGATAATGAGCTTTACGGGCGGAATTATTCCAGGGGACGCGAGCCTATCTCTGGGCCGATTGGACCTACTGAACACTGAATCCAGCGCTGGCCACCGTCTGTTGGAGTGTGTGCGTGAAAGTGTATATGTTTCGTGCGTTATTATCTTGACGGTCGTGTTGAGCCACAATACAAATGGAAACAAGTACCCGGAGGAAGAAACCAGCTTTGGGACAAACTATCAGGGTTATTCAAAGAGATTCGAAAAGTCACCGCACGTTCAGTGACTTTTCGTTCCCCGCACTTCGGGGCGATTCGGCGATCCTAGTTCGCCGACCCTGCAGTGTATTCAGCAAGCAGCCCAGGGCCCCCGTAGTGAAGGGAAAACCTGCCGAACACTCACCAAAACCCGCAGAAACAGCTTGATTAACCGAACATGCCGGAGAAACACGACTAGCCGCCGATCACAGCGCAGAGCAGCCGCCGGAAAAAGCCGACACGCAGGCGAACGAGGTGAAAAAAAAAAAAACAGTCCGCTTGAATGTTTGAAAAGTGAAACGCTGTTTGCAAAGAAACTACTGAACGAAAATGCCTGAAATTTACATATAAGATCCGATGAATGATAATAAAAAGGGCTGTTACAGAAAAAAGAAATAACGATTTTAAAAAAAACGGGAAAAAAAATTTGACAAAAAATCCCAAAAAATGCCTAAAATATCCTAAAGAATCTATAAATAAAGAGACTTTTTACTGCAGAATATTATAATAAACGGTTTATTAGATATTGAATTAAAACGGGAATATTTTTACATTGAAGCCTATGGGATTCGCCTGAATAAACCTGCCGAATGAAACCACCGAACAGCAGGGCAATTCGGCAACTTTTCACTGCTGGTTTGTGTTCTCTGAATAGACGAAGCATTGCTTCTCTATGGGGATTTCACTGCCCTCGAACAGGCACCGTATGTGCAGGCAATTCGCCAACATTTGGCGAACTGCCTGCTCTCTGAATAGCCGAATGGGCAGGAAAGGTAACATACGCTGAATTTCAGTCTCCGCTTACATTTCGGGGCCAGATCGGCTCTTTTTGAATAACCCTGATTGTTTACTCCTGTCCCTTTAACCGCTGCGTGTTGTTAATGTTTTCAGTAACCGTCACATGACACATCGGACTCTAACAGGGTTATTCAGAGAGAGGTGAAAAGCAGGAGAATGACTGGAGAATGGAAAATTCTACGTCAAAATAGCCAATTTGGAAAGTGAGATAAAAGGGAGAATTTTTCTGGTTTGGCTATTTTGACCTAGAATTTTTCATTCTCCAGTCATTCTCCTGCTTTTCACCGCTCTCTGAATAACCCTGTTAGTTACCGCTTATGTGGAGGATATTAAAAAGCTAATTTGCGGATACATTGTTACTCCGGGAAGGTTAAAGAAGAGAATGAAATCTGCGCGTTTTCCAGTTTTCGTTTTATTCATTCATTCGCTGAGATGAAAAGTTCTGGACACTCGGGGCCCTATTACAATCTTCACGCAAACGTTTGCGCGTTCGCAAAAACGCATTAACGCGAGGGGTAAAACCCTTTGCGCTGAACGTCGTATTACAAAATCAGCGCAACAAACGTGCAAAATCATCTAATGCGGGTGAACCTGCACGAAACCCTTTGCGAGCTTACTGTACTGCGCGCGTCCTATACTTAACATTGTGAGCGCAAATGCGTTTGTGCGCTGGTACGCGGATGGTATTACAATTTACAATGTGCGTGTTTTTATTATTGCTGCAGCATATATACTCAGATTGATTTTGACAGGCGCAAAAACTGAACGGGAGACAATTGTGGTTCTTAATTCCGATTGGCTGAATTGCGTGGAAAAACAGTCCGCACACAGATTTCTGTGCGCAACATTAATGCGCGCGCGTTTTTGCGCGTTCGTTTTACGTGCACAATTTTTTGACGGATCAAAAAATGATCGCAGATTGTAATACCAACGTTAATTTACGCGCGTTAACGTTTATCGCTTCGGGCACAAATCAACTTGCTGCGCGAGCGTTTTTGCGCAAAGATTGTAATAGGGCCCTTGGTGGGGTAATGTCTTCTTGCACAGTGGCACGCGGGGTCTGCTTTATCAGCATACAGGCAGAAACGGCCTTTGTGTGACGTCCAGTGAATGTGATGAAGGCTAGACTTGTGAGATTCGATCCGATAAACTGTCGCATTGCATCCGCCGATCCGCCAACCAGACCGCCAAAAATAGCCAACCGGCCACCGAACAGGGGTTAAAAAAAAAAAACGCAACTTTTAAAAGGCGTTTTAAAAAAAACTAGTGCATGGAAATAATGTAGAAGGTCTGTTACAGAATAAAAAAAAAAAAAGGCTTTTTAAAAAAAGAAAAAAGTAGGAATCAAAAACTTCGACCAAAAAAATCCAGAAAAATGCCTAAAAAAATTAAATAAAGAGACTTTTTGCTGCAGATGAAAAGAATAAATGGTTGAATAAATATTTTATAAAAATGGGGAATTTTTTTTCATTGAAACCTATGGGATTCGCCTGATTGAACCTTTCGAATGAAACCACAGAAAATCTGGGCATTTCGACAACTTTTCACAAGTGTTCGGTGTCATGCCCCATGATTAGGATTTATTGTATATTTTTCTGTTTTGTGTTGAATCTGCCTTTGCTGCTTACATGCTATTGATTTCATAGCTATTTTGCCCCTGTGGGGTTTCCTTAGCTTTCTGTATCCAGTTAGTTCCACCCCTCTGCTCAGTGTCTTGATGTTAATTACTTCCTGGTTACATAGCAGCCATTCTGTGCTCACTGCTAGACAAATCTAATGTCTTTTTACCTGCATAGCTGTACACCTTTCAAGATTGTCAGTCTGATCATTAAACTCTTCAACTGGATTCATCTTTCTACGTGTCAGTTTTGCTGAGTTGAAACTATCTGCTGAACTTCATCGTGTGAGTACTGGTCAAATACAGACTTCAGCTAGTCTAAAGCACCCACGCCTCACAGCTTTGCTTAGGGAAGCAGAATATTCGGCGTTCTCTGAATAAATTAACCGTTACTTATCAATGGGGGATTTCACTGCCGCCGAATTGCAGTGTGTGAGAAGCCCTGATTGGACGCTTTGGCCAGGCAGCCTGCCGTGCATGTGCACCGGGATGATACGCCCTCTTCTGTGAACGTGGACGTTGTTACTAGTGATACAAATTGTATCACGGCGCCAGCCTTCCGTTCTCAGACCCGCCAGATGCTGAATCACTGGCATGCGCGACCCATCATCTTAGGGTGCGCACCCATGGAACATGTATTAATCGAAAACTTATGTTTGGAAGATTTTGCCCAAAATGCACATTTTTCGTTAGAAATAAAAAGCCTGTAATCAGAGATACCGTAAGTTTTTATGCTGTTCATCACAAACCAGATAAGAGACATTGAAAATGTCAATGCAGGAGGTGAAAGAGGACCTCTTCACCCAACATTAGAGGGGTTATTCATAGAGCGCCGAAATTTCAGTGATCTCTCATTCGGCGTGCTTCTGCGACTTCGCCAACCGCCGCTGAAAAAAGCCGACGATCCGCTGAATGCTGCCGAAAAGCCACTCAGCCTCCAAACTGGTATAAAAAAAAATAATTAGATTTTCAAGCCTATTGTTTGATGTTTATACACATATTCTTTGCTAAAATAAAGATTTTTTTTTAAAAAAAATTATAAAATTGCATGAAAATATGTGGAAATAATAATAAAAAGGTCTGTTACAGAATTTCAAGAAAAACCCCAAAAAAGAAAAAAGTAGGAATCAAAAACTTCGACCAAAAAAATCCAGAAAAATGCCTAAAAAAATTAAATAAAAGAGACTTTTTGCTGCAAATGAAAAGAATAAATGGTTGAATAAATATTTTATAAAAATGGGGAATTTTTTTTCATTGAAACCTATGGGATTCGCTTGATTGAACCTTTCGAATGAAACCACAGAAAATCTGGGCATTTCGACAACTTTTCACAAGTGTTCGGTGTCATGCCCCATGATTAGGATTTATTGTATATTTTTCTGTTTTGTGTTGAATTTGCCTTTGCTGCTTACATGCTATTGATTTCATAGCTATTTTGCCCCTGTGAGGTTTCCTTAGCTTTCTGTATCCAGTTAGTTCCACCCCTCTGCTCAGTGTCTTGATGTTAATTACTTCCTGGTTACATAGCAGCCATTCTGTGCTCACTGCTAGACAAATCTAATGTCTTTTTACCTGCATAGCTGTACACCTTTCAAGATTGTCAGTCTGATCATTAAACTCTTCAACTGGATTCATCTTTCTACGTGTCAGTTTTGCTGAGTTGAAACTATCTGCTGAACTTCATCGTGTGAGTACTGGTCAAATACAGACTTCAGCTAGTCTAAAGCACCCACGCCTCACAGCTTTGCTTAGGGAAGCAGAATATTCGGCGTTCTCTGAATAAATTAACCGTTACTTATCAATGGGGGATTTCACTGCCGCCGAATTGCAGTGTGTGAGAAGCCCTGATTGGACGCTTTGGCCAGGCAGCCTGCCGTGCATGTGCACTGGGATGATACGCCCTCTTCTGTGAACGTGGACGTTGTTACTAGTGATACAAATTGTATCACGGCGCCAGCCTTCCGTTCTCAGACCCGCCAGATGCTGAATCACTGGCATGCGCGACCCATCATCTTAGGGTGCGCACCCATGGAACATGTATTAATCGAAAACTTATGTTTGGAAGATTTTTCCCAAAATGCACATTTTTCGTTAGAAATAAAAAGCCTGTAATCAGAGATACCGTAAGTTTTTATGCTGTTCATCACAAACCAGATAAGAGACATTGAAAATGTCAATGCAGGAGGTGAAAGAGGACCTCTTCACCCAACATTAGAGGGGTTATTCATAGAGCGCCGAAATTTCAGTGATCTCTCATTCGGCGTGCTTCTGCGACTTCGCCAACCGCCGCTGAAAAAAGCCGACGATCCGCTGAATGCTGCCGAAAAGCCACTCAGCCTCCAAACTGGTATAAAAAAAAATAATTAGATTTTCAAGCCTATTGTTTGATGTTTATACACATATTCTTTGCTAAAATAAAGATTTTTTTTTAAAAAAAATTATAAAATTGCATGAAAATATGTGGAAATAATAATAAAAAGGTCTGTTACAGAATTTCAAGAAAAACCCCAAAAAAGATAAAAAAGAGAATCCAAAATTTCACCTGAATTTTTTTTTTAAAAAAATCCAGAAAAACAACAAAAAAATTTCTAATAAATAAATAAATAAGCTTTTTGCTGAAACTGAAAAGAATAAACGGTTGAATAAAAAAATTAGTAAATCGCTTCTCGGCCTTTTGGCTGTGATCAAGTGTAGTATCTGTTCTTATCAGTTTAATATCTGATACGCCCCCTATCTGAGGACCATATATTAAATGGATTTTTAGAACATGGAGATGGAAGAAGAGCTCGCTCTGTCCTCTCCACGCATTGACCTGGTATTGCAGTACCTCCAGGACCGGTGCACCAAAAATTTTTTTTTATAAAAATGATACTTTTAAGGTGTTTAAAACAAAACAAAGCATGGAAATAATAAAAAGGCCCTATTAAAAAATAAAAAAAACAGTCTGTTACAGAGTTTTAAAAAAGCCATTAAAAAAAAGAAAATCAAAAATTTTGCCGAAAAAAAATACAGAAAAATACCTAGTAAAAAAATAAGTAAATAAAAAAGCTTTTTGCTGCAAAGACGAGCTCCCGTCCTCAGACACATCGGAAAGAATCCGATAACGCGCGCTGGAATCGAGAGGGAGGGTTAGCCTGGTGCAGATCAGATGCTTGCACTGTCTCGGGATGACGGTCAGCTCCGCGCGTGACATTTAATGTGACATTTCTCAGAATCTGTAAAGAAAAGCTGTTTTATGTTACACGGCGACTCCTCCTGCCGTCCCTCCCTCTAAGGTACAACCTGCCCCTGGCCCTGGACTCTGAATTTCATATCGATTAGAGCAGGTCTGTCTAACTCCAGCCCCCCCCTCCCCAGAGCTTTCAGAACTACAACTCCCATGATTCCCTGGCCATCTATTGCATTGAAAGAATTCTGGGAATTATAGCCCTCAACATCTGAGGGCCTGTGAGTTTGATAGCCCTGGATTAGGTCATAGCGAAAAGCTCCTGAGTGGTAGGTATGTGCGTTTCTGGTTTCGGAATTTTCACGAAATTTCCCGATTCGTGTCTTCGGATTCGGCCGAATTTCCGAATCGGGTCGGACCCGAAAACCGATAGAGCCGAAAAGTTTTCCGAGCCGAAACGAAATTTTTTTGGATTTTTCGAATGGACTTGAAATGTGTCAAATCGAAATTTATTTTCGCTCTATTCATGATTTCGGTTCCATTCGTGATTTCGGTTCCATTTCGGTAATTCTGGAAATCGTATATTTAACTATTATCGGTTATATCGCTGATTCTGTAAATTTTGTATTTGTAAATGCGTATCACTTGTTTCTTGTGGCATTCGGGTCAGTTTAGCGTTTTTTAAATCGTTTTGTTCCTTGGCTTTCATACCATTTTAATATGATTAAATAAAGTTGTGAAATGTATATTCAATTATTCATAAGAAAAAAAGGATCTTTATTTAATAAAAAAAAAACACGATAGAATCGCCAGAATTATCGTAGACACTTTGAAACGAGGAGAACAGACGTTCCGAAAAAACGAAAATTTCCGAAATTTCCGAAAAGTCGATACAAAAAACGAGCAAAGTGACCCGAAAACACGAAAAATGGTCGATATTCCGGAAAAAAAATGTACACGAAAAACGAGCCGAACCGAACAGAATCGCAACAGAAATCGGTCGAAACGAGCCGAATCGAAAATTTTAAACATCCGAACAAATCGAACCGAATCGAACCGAAAAAAAAATCGGTGCACAAGCCTACTGAGTGGTCGAGCCACCTGCTGGGTAGAGCATCCAGCATCTACTAGTAAAGGAAGGAAATTCACTTTAACCCCTTCACTGCTGTGATCATGTATACACGACCGGCAGTAGCAGACACAGATCCTGTTAACGATGTGGGTCTATGCTGTGTCTTTGAAAATGAATTTCCTTTGTCACAAACGAGTTTAGTTTGAACTTGGGCTCCAGAACGTGCCCTTACAGTTTTAGCAGCGTGGGCATGATGCCCGAGGTGCCAGGACTTTTTAACCCCTTGGTGACTGGGCGGTTTTACAAAAGTCTGTCCGAAAGTGCCCGCTGCTGTTTTTACATGTCCGCGCTGTTTGTCTTTAGGTCAAATTTTCCTCTTGCTCGATTATGCAACCCACACATATTATACACCGTTTTTCCCGCCATTAAATGGGCTTTCTAAAGTTACCGTTATTTCCATCATATCATATAATTTACGATAAAAAAATATGGAATATGATTAAAACAATTTAGTCTACAAAATCTAAAACCACCAAAAAAGTCTCCGGCTAAGGCTGGGGTCAGACGAACGCAGCCGCACTTAATCACGGCCGTATTACCAGCGAATGACGTCCAATAACGGCCAATATACGAAGTACGGCCGCATGAAAGTTTGGCCGCGCAACGCAAGCGGCAAACGAATGCATTTTTTTGAGAACGGTGAACCGCTAGTACTGACGTACAGAGTGCGCTGCGTCGGCAGAGCGGCGTGTGTGCGTGATTAGGAGACGTCAGACGCTGCACATGTCCGGCCTCCTATCGCGTCTTCCGTGAAAAAGTGCGTCCGGACGCATGGACGCACTTTTTGACAGTCGATGTGAAAAATGCGTTGGTCTGACCCTTGCCTAAATAGTTTAAAAATTTTGTCCTGAGTTTAGAAATACACAATTTTTTACATGTTTTTGCTTTTTAACCCCTTCACTGCTGAACCATTTCACCTCTGCGCGCTGAGCTCATTGCGACCGTTTTATGCGCCTCATGTTTAAATGCCAGCTTACCTCCTATTTAATTAAACCCCTCAGACAATTTTTTTTGATGATATAAAACATAACCCTCTAGCTGCCACGGATCGGGAGATACTGAGATCCAAAGGATCTCCACTTGGCAGCTAGGGGGTTAAATGGCCCACTGACATCCTCACACATATGGTGAGGATGTCAGTGGGTGGGGGGTGACCCAAAGGCTTGGCTGAAACCCAAGATGTCAGCCACGTCCAGGTTTGACTCGCGATTCGGCGCCAATTGGCACCGAATCGCGATCCGGCAACAAAAGGGTTAATGAGAGATAACGCTGAAAAGGGGAGACTCCCTCCGTTCCAGCGGTACGATTTGTTTTTTCTAACTTAAACGGTTGGGAAGATAGAGGGCTCCAAATGAACCCTTCCTCATTTTTTACTGCAGGCTCCGGGGGATGCCTGTCGATGACATCCTCACACACTGTGATGATGTCATTGTGCCTGCCGGGCCCCTGAAAAGGCAGAGCAGGCTTCCAGCGAGCGAGGCGAGTATAGGGAGGGAGGTTAGGAGACCCATGCGTTAATGGGACTTCCCGACCAGACGTACTATGTATGTCAGCGGTCAGGTAAGGGTTAAAACCAGATGGGAATGTGCCTGAATGACATCTCTCCTGCTGATCCTGCAATGAGCCCAGAACTGCAGGAACTCGTTTTAGCCAGCAGGTGGAGACCTCTCCCTGCCACATAGGTTATTACAGTAAGGAATACACTGGGAATATTCCCAAATATTTCTTACTGTATAGTTAATTTTTAATGATCACTGGTTCCTGACGGCGTTTTTTTTAAAAAAAATATATCACTTGGTAGTGAAGGGGTTAATCCTGGGCACCTTTATTATTACTTTTTTATTTAACTGGGGGGGGGGGGTTCTTTTTAAATCTAATATTCAAGGTATTACCTGTGTGATCCATTACCAGCGCCACTCGCTTCCAGCCCGGAATGCCCCTAGAAAAGGCTCCGGTTTAGATCTCTCTGCTTTTATAATCTCGTTTTAGCAGCCAGACGATGGCGGCCTTTGAAACACACACAGACTGCTAAGCAAACACCTCTATCAGATGAATCAGCCGATACCATCACGCAGAGCGGTTACCAGGAAAGACAGATTGAGATCTGGGGAAGAGTCTTCTCTTCTGCTCTGGTTTATGTTACAGAAACCCAGACTGACTCTGCAATAAACACCTTCATGGAATAACCATTTACCTCCCAACGTCTCTCCACAATGAGCCCAGCAACCTCAGACGGCAGAGATCCCTCAAAACCAAGAAATCGGAACTGGAATGTCCTGAGTCCTCCTTTTATATATCCTGATACATACACTATATTTGAGAAACGTATTGGGACCCCAGACCACGACACCAACAAGGGCTTTTATGACCTGGCATTGGAATACGTAGACATTAATGTGGAGTTGGCAATGCTTTTTTTTCTGGAAAAATAGGTGGGGGTCCTCTCTCACGCCCGGGGAAAAACTGATTATTATGACTATCTTCATGTCCTCATAAACAGTAGATGTAGCTCTGCTCACTTAAAGGAAGACACTATAAAAGGGAACCATATCTTTTAATACTGTGTTCCTTTAAACGAACTACAACTATTGTTGTAACCCTATGGGGGTTATTCACTAAGTGCCTCTGTTGCAAGAAAAATCTGTATTGCAGGGCTGTTAGCTGGGTTTTTTTTGTTCTTTTTGCAACAATGGCACGGAGTGGATAATCCCCTAGCATTTGTGAGCACCACAGCAATGAAGCACAGTAATGCGCAGTGTGTATGAGCTCCACAGCAATGACACGCACAGTAATGCGCAGTGTGTATGAGCTCCACAGCAATGACACTTACAGTAATGCGCAGTGTGTATGAGCTTCACAGCAATGAAACTCACAGTAATGCGCAGTGTGTATGAGCTCCACAGCAATGAAACTCACAGTAATGCGCAGTGTGTATGAGCTCCACAGCAATGAAACTCACAGTAATGCGCAGTGTGTATGAGCTCCACAGCAATGAAACTCACAGTAATGCGCAGTGTGTATGAGCTCCACAGCAATGACACTCACAGTAATGCGCAGTGTGTATGAGCTCCACAGCAATAACACTCACAGTAATGCGCAGTGTGTATGAGCTCCACAGCAATGACACTCACAGTAATGCGCAGTGTGTATGAGCTCCACAGCAATGACACTCACAGTAATGCGCAGTGCGTATGAGCTCCACAGCAAAAAAAGTCACTACCGCCTTACAGTACCAGCTCCTCTGATCACACTGCTTGCCTGACAAAGCGCAGCTCTGGCAGATGTGTGTAAACATGCAGCACCCCCCTCCCCATGCTGTTCAAAGTTTCAGCGGCTGCAGAGAGAGGGGAGCAGCCTACCTTTTCACTTACTGGGGGAGGGGGGTTATCAGTCCCTACATACACTCCTGACAATCGGAAGCGTTCAGGGGCAATATGAGCTGCTGAGAGCTTTCAATTCTCTGCCTGCCACTGCAGGAGAAGGGAGCAGCATCATGCCCTCTCCTGTTAGTTCTGGCTGGTGGTGAGGTGCCGGTACTGAGTGGTGAAGTGCCGGTACTGAGTACCCCTGAGTACCCCTGAAAAAAAGCCCTGGGAGTTGGTCCCCGTCCCCTTTGCAGCTGTAACAGCTTCCTCTCCTCTAGGAAGACTTTCCATGAGATTTGGTTTTTTTTCTGGGGGAATTTTTGCCCGTTCATCCAGTAGAGCATTTGTGAGGTCAGACACTGATGTTGGATGTGAAGGTCTGGCTCGCAATCTCCGTTCCAGTTCATCCCAAAAGGTGCTGAATGGGTTTGAGGTCAGGGCTCTGTGTGGCCAGTCAAGTTCTTCCGCCCCGAACCCCAAAAGTGAGCCATGTTTTTCATACCTGTTTGTAAATGCAGATTGCAGGGCTAAGGGTGAGAGTTTATGCACTCATGATGAGAAATTCGTCCACATGAAGTTCTTCAGACAGTGCAAGCTTCCAATGGAGTGGACCCATTATGACAGGGCTACAATCGCTGTTAAGGCTTCTAGCTTTGACGCAGCTTGTCCATACTTTGTGTCTTTGCGTTGACATCTTCTCTGCCGTACATCACTCCGGCGACGTCCCATCTACCAAACATCAATACAGTGTCTACAAAATTCCAAGTGCTCCACAATAATATAGGTTTGAAGATTTTCAAAACACTTGACTTGGTGGCTAGTGGCCTCGACTCTCTCTCTACCTCTCCACTCCCATTATCCACAACTAGTGGCCTCAACTCTATATACGTCTCCACTTCCATGATCCACAACTAGTGAGTGACCTCAACTCTGTATACGTCTCCACTCCCATGATCCACAACTAGTGAGTGACCTCAACTCTGTATACGTCTCCACTCCCATGATCCACAACTAGTGAGTGACCTCAACTCTGTATACGTCTCCACTCCCATGATCCACAACTAGTGAGTGACCTCAACTCTGTATACGTCTCCACTCCCATGATCCACAACTAGTGAGTGACCTCAACTCTGTATACGTCTCCACTCCCATGATCCACAACTAGTGAGTGACCTCAACTCTGTATACGTCTCCACTCCCATGATCCACAACTAGTGAGTGGCCTCAACTCTATATACGTCTCCACTCCCATGATCCACAACTAGTGAGTGACCTCAACTCTGTATACGTCTCCACTCCCATGATCCACAAATAGTGAGTGACCTCAACTGTATACCTCTCCACTCCCATGATCCACAATTAGTGACCTCAACTGTGTATACGTCTCCACTCCCATGATCCGACCACAACTAGTGACCTCAACTCTTTGTACTTATACATTCACACAGACACATACACACTTGCTTAAACATGCATATAGATATACACGTAGATGCACCTTATGCACTCAGTCCTGATACACATATCCACACCTTTACCAATACACATCCACACTTTCCAAAACTATATACACACCCTTAAAAACATTCACACACCCCTTACATAAACACATGTTCCTCATACAACACACATACACACATCCTTACACATTCAATCATCAGACACTCACACACACACTTTCACATACACTCTATACACACACACACACACCCTTACACATACACTCACACACACACCCTTACACATACACTCACACACACACCCTTACACATACACTCACACACACCCTTACACATACACTCTATACACTCACACCCTTTCACATACACTCTATACACTCACACACACACCCTTACACATACACTCTATACACTCACGCACACACCCTTACACATACACTCTATACACTCACACACACACCCTTACACATACACTCACACACACACCCTTACACATACACTCTATACACTCACACACACACCCTTACACATACACTCACACACACACCCTTACACATACACTCTATACACTCACACACACACCCTTATACATACACTCTATACACTCACACACACACCCTTACACATACACTCTATACACTCACACACACACACACACCTACACATACATTCACACAGACACCCTTACACATACACTCTATACACTCAGACACACACCCTTACACATACACTCTATACACTCACGCACACACCCTTACACATACACTCACACACACACCCTTACACATACACTCTATACACTCACACACACACCCTTACACATACACTCTATACACTCACACACACACCCTTACACATACACTCTATACACTCACACACCCTTACACATACACTCTATACACTCACGCACACACCCTTACACATACACTCACACACACACCCTTATACATACACTCTATACACTCACACACACATCCTTACACATACACTCTATACACTCACACACACATCCTTACACATACACTCTATACACTCACGCACACACCCTTACACATACACTCACACACACACCCTTATACATACACTCTATACACTCACACACACATCCTTACACATACACTCTATACACTCACACACACACCCTTACACATACACTCACGCACACACCCTTACACATACACTCACACACACACCCTTACACATACACTCTATACACTCACACACACACACACACACTTACACATACATTCACACACACACCCTTACACATACACTCACACACACACCCTTACACATACACTCTATACACTCACGCACACACCCTTACACATACACTCTATACACTCACACACACACCCTTACACATACACTCACACACACACCCTTACACATACACTCTATACACTCACACACACACCCTTACACATACACTCACAACACACCCTTACACATACACTCTATACACTCACACACACACCCTTATACATACACTCTATACACTCACACACACCCTTACACATACACTCTATACACTCACACACACACCACTACACATACATTCACACAGACACCCTTACACATACACTCTATACACTCAGACACACACCCTTACACATACACTCTATACACTCACGCACACACCCTTACACATACACTCAACACACACACCCCTTACAACATACACTCTATACACTCACACACACACCCTTACACATACACTCTATACACTCACACACACACACTTACACATACATTCACACACACTCCCTTACACACACACTCTATACACGCACACACCCTTACACATACACTCACACACACACCCTTATACATACACTCTATACACTCACACACACATCCTTACACATACACTCTATACACTCACACACACATCCTTACACATACACTCTATACACTCACACACACACCCTTACACATACACTCACGCACACACCCTTACACATACACTCACACACACATCCTTACACATACACTCTATACACTCACACACACACCCTTACACATACACTCACGCACACACCCTTACACATACACTCACACACACACCCTTACACATACACTCACACACACACCCTTATACATACACTCTATACACTCACACACACACCCTTACACATACACTCTATACACTCACGCACACACACCTACACATACATTCACGCAGACATATGCTGCTGACTTAAAGCTATATTTATAAAGGCTGCAATATATATATACACATGTGTTAGGTCTGCAGACACCCTTACACATTCAAACACCCAGCCTGACAATTCCTTGATACACACACACACACACACACACCTGCTCTAGGTTACAAACACTCACGCGCACACGCTGTGTTTCTTCCACTCTTACAGACGCGTACACGAGCTCTGGCTAACACATATAAAGAGGCGATGAGTAAACTGATAACGTGAAACCACCAGGCTGCAAATCCAAAATGTATCGGGCTTTACACGCTATTAATTTCCCTCGCTGAAACCCACCACAACGCATCTCACGAAAACACAGACCCCCAATCCCATTTCCTCCATTCTCTCGTCCCTGGAAAATTCCCAGAACTTTAAACAAATCCCCTTAAGACTCAAATATCTCTATGGAAGTATTTCAATGAACGGATAAACCTCTTACTGCGCTCCGTCACTGCACCAGCCATAAATCCCACCTCCGGCTGGAGAACCAGCCGCTACGCCACCATTACATCGTACCTCGTGTGAAGCGTGTGCACTGGGATAAGCCAGACTAGATGAACTATATCATCATTTTATGGTTCCTCTGTGCAAAGTGATACTTCTAGCAATTGTTCGCTTGTAAAATGCGTCGGCGCTTTACCTAAAATGATAACAACCCCAGAGCTTCGTTGTGGTACATTGTAATTCACAGGACCCCCCGTTCAGAGGAAGCACAATACCGTGTGGCACTGTGAAACGCGTCATTGCCTCCTCACCCCCCCCCCGCGCATTTCACAGGTCACATTCCCAATGAAGTAGTCATTCCATTTCTGCCGTCTGATCTCTTCCTCTCCTGACACAGGAAGCTTTTCTAGATACTGTAGAAGCAGGACAACGAGAAGAATAAAGACGCGGAGTGTACGGATCAGAAAACCACCGTCAGCAAACACTTCTACCTGCATCTTCTGCCGCTTCCACCGAAAGGAACAACGTGACCTCAGACTTACTGCTCATCTCTCGGCATATGCGCCTCACGTTTCAAACAACCAATGAGGGACACTTACATATCCGTATGTGCCGCTGGGGGTGGGGCCAAAGACCAGAATTTTCAAGCGACGCCAAGAACTATTGGGGGAATTAATGTCAATAAAAATATAATTTCGAGCAAGAGCAGAGAGTCTTATTTACAGCGAGCGACTATTACCAACACTTATTATAGATTATTGCTGTGCAGCTCTGTTATACACAGGGGCAATAAGAGATCATGTGGCCCTCAATGTCCTTGCCCACATGCGAGTGGTGTGGAGCTCAGCTGAAAGGGCAGGTCTGACCAAGCTTTAGGGGGCTCTCATGGGAACCATCAGTGCCCGAGTAGTTAGTCCGCCCCTGGTTATACACCCGCACACCCTGAATATATGGAGGAGTCCCTAAAAAGACACCCACACACCCTGAATATATGGAGGAGTCCCTAAAAAGACACCCACACACCCTGAATATATGGAGGAGTCCCTAAAAAGACACCCGCACACCCTGAATATATGGAGGAGCCCCTAAAAAGACACCCACACACCCTGAATATATGGAGGAATCCCTAAAAAGACACCCACACACCTGAATATATGGAGGAGTCCCTAAAAAGACACCCACACCCCCGGAATATATGGAGGAGCCGCTAAAAAGACACCCACACACCCTGAATATATGGGGGAACCCTATAAAGACACCCACACACCCTGAATATATGGGGAAACCCTAAAAAGACACCCACACACCCTGAATATATGGAGGAGCCCCTAAAAAGACACCCCACACATGAATGAATATCCAGGACCCTGAATATAATGGAGGAGACCCTAAAAAGACACCCTGCACACCCTGAATATATGGAGGAGCCCCTAAAAAGACACCCCCACACCCCGAATATATGATATAAAGGAACGCACACCCTGAATATATGGAGGAGCCCAAAGACACCACACCCTGAATATATGGAGGAACCCCTAAAAAGACACCCCCACACCTGAATATATGGAGGAGCCCCTAAAAAGACACCCACACACCCTGAATATGTGGAGGAGCCCCTAAAAACACCACCCACACCCTGAATATATGGAGGAGCCCCTATAAAGACACCCACACACCCTGAATATATGGGGGACCCCTAAAAAGACACCCGCACACCCTGAATATATGGAGGAGCCCCTAAAAAGACACCCACACACCCTGAATATATGGAGGAGACCCTAAAAAGACACCTGCGCACCCTGAATATATGGAGGAGCCCCTAAAAAGACACCCCCACACCCTGAATATATGGAGGAGCCCCTAAAAAGACACCCACACACCCTGAATATATGGAGGAGCCCCTAAAAAGACACACCACACACCCTGAATATATGGAGGAGCCCCTAAAAAGACACCCGCACACCCTGAATATATGGAGGAGCCCCTAAAAAGACACCCGCACACCCCTGAATATATGGAGGGCCCCTAAAAAGACACCACACACACCCTGAATATATGGAGGAGCCCATAAAAAGACACCCACACACCCTGAATATATGGAAGAGCCCCTAAAAAGACACCCGCACACCCTGAATATATGGAGAACCCCTAAAAAGACACCCACACACCCTGAATATATGGAGGAGCCCCTAAAAAGACACCCACACACCCTGAATATATGGAGGAGCCCCTAAAAAGACACTACACACCCTGAATATATGGAAGAGCCCATAAAAAGACACCCGCACACTGAATATATGGAAGAGCCCATAAAAAGACACCCGCACACCTGAATATATGGAGGAGCCCCTAAAAAGACACCGCACAACCTGAATATATGGAAGAGCCCCTAAAAAGACACCCGCACACCCTGAATATATGGAAGAGCCCCTAAAAAGACACCCGCAACACCCTGAATATATGGAGGAGCCCCTAAAAAGACACCCACACACCCTGAATATATGGAGGAGCCCCTAAAAAGACACCCAACACCTGAATATATGGAAGAGCCCCTAAAAGACCCCGCACACCCTGAATATATGGAGGAGCCCCTAAAAAGACACCCGCACACCCTGATATATAGAGGAGCCCCTAAAAAGACACCCACACACCCTGAATATATGGAAGAGCCCCTAAAAAGACACCCGCACACCCTGAATATATGGAGGAACCCCTAAAAAGACACCCACACACCCTGAATATATGGAGGAGCCCCTAAAAAGACACCCACACACCCTGAATATATGGAGGAGCCCCTAAAAAGACACCACACACCTGAATATATGGAAGAGCCCATAAAAAGACACCCGCACACCCTGAATATATGGAGGAGCCCCTAAAAACACCCGCACACCCTGAATATATGGAAGAGCCCATAAAAAGACACCCACACACCCTGAATATATGGAAGAGCCCCTAAAAACACCCGCACACCCTGAATATATGGAGGAGCCCCTAAAAAGACACCCACACACCCTGAATATATGGAAGAGCCCATAAAAAGACACCCGCACACCCTGAATATATGGAAGAGCCCCTAAAAACACCCGCACACCCTGAATATATGGAGGAGACCAATGTACACATCTATCAGACCTCACCACAGCACAAACAAATCATGGCGGGGATTAATAAATCCTCCAGCTCCAGAGGATCCTAACCCTGGAGATCGCACATATACTGGTTCTTTGCCAGGAGAACAATATAAATGGGCGAAGCGATGAAAGGCGGAGCGGGCTGCGTGCCTCTGCTTCCCATTAGAGGGTGCAGGAATTCAGAGAGTCGGGATTATTTATCTCCCGGCCTGACACACACTGTCCTGTTTCTTTCCATTCACAGGCTTGAGTTATATGTCTCGCTCTCGCCTTCTCTCTCCCCCTGCTGAACTTGCTGACTTCAGCACTGAGGGTCTGGGTGGATATTTAATGTGTTCTGGCTGAACTTGTCGATCTACGTGATTGCTTTGGCTCCGTCCTCCACTCCTTTTCATTTTCTCACTCGTTTACGCAGTTTCCTTTCTCTTTTGCGGATCAGATATTTTATTGGCAAGTTCTCGGGTCTGACTCAACGAGCCGGGACCCTCTGCAACGTTTGTGGTTAGGTTTGCAGGAGTGCTGTGAGGATCGGGTGGAACGCCCAACCCCGAAAAGCATCTCCGAGTCTCGCCTTGGAGTCAGAAACTCACTGATGGTGCATGGAGGACTTTGTAGGTTTGGGTTTGATTTATTTTCTTGCTAGCGATGCCTCCGAACCATTCATAAGAGAGGAGACCTGACCAGACCTTCTTGGAGACTCAGACCATCTTGTCCCTTCTTTGTAGGAACTCCGATTTTTTCATAAATTGAGAAATCAATTGTACGGCATGGAATTAGGGTTTGGGGACACGTCCCGGAACATGCGATGACTTGACAACATGGAAATAAGTAGAAAAGAACCACAGCGAGCCCTAGGGCCCAATCTCAGCTGAGCCTCCCTCCAGCTATTCCAATGGAGACACAAACTCCTCTTGCGTCTTGACCGTTGACTCGGCCTACTGTGCATTAAGGGACCTGCCAAAGCAAAAAAACATGTAACAAAAAAATACAATAAAAAAATCCAAATAGTTACCTCTCACTCAACGTAGACGATGACGCAATCCGCTACCTCCGCTCACCACCAACGGAATGGAATATGCCGGCGACATGTTCACAGGCAACAAAATTCATTTGGCTCGGAATGTTTCAGAATCCAAAAGATTTGGATGCCGAAATATTCTGACTCAACCAGTTTTGAAGATCAGGATCAGATTGTTTCTGATATTTAGAAATGCAATGGTTTATAATAGAATGACATACAGAGTGACGCACAAATGGCTGGGATGACACATAGAATGACATTCATACACCAAAATGACACCAAGAATGACGCCCATACACCAAAATGACACCCAGAATGACGCCCATACACCAAAATGACACCCAGAATGACGCCCATACACCAAAATTACACAGAATGACGCTTACACACCAAAATGACACCCAGAATGACGCCCATACACCAAAATGCTGCCAAGAATGATGCTCATGCACCAAAATGACACCCAGAATGACGCTTACACACCAAAATGACACCCAGAATGACCCCCATACACCAAAATTACACAGAAAGACGCTTACACACCAAAATGATGCCCAGAATGGTGCCCATACACCAAAATGACACCCAAAATGACGCCCATACACTAAAATGCTGCCAAGAATGATGCTCATACACCAAAATGACACCAGAATGACGCCCATACACCAAAATTACACAGAATGACGCTTACACACCAAAATGACACCCAGAATGACGCCCATACACCAAAATGCTGCCAAGAATGATGCTCATGCACCAAAATGACACCCAGAATGACGCTTACACACCAAAATGACACCCAGAATGACCCCCATACACCAAAATTACACAGAAAGACGCTTACACACCAAAATGATGCCCAGAATGGTGCCCATACACCAAAATGACACCCAAAATGACACCCATACACTAAAATGCTGCCAAGAATGATGCTCATACACCAAAATGACACCCAGAATGACGCCCATACACTAAAATGCTGCTAAGAATGATGCTCATACACCAAAATGACACCCAGAATGACTCCCATACACCAAAATGACACCCAGAATGACGCTTACACACCAAAATGACACCCAGAATGACACCCACACACCAAAATGCTGCCAAGAATGATGCCCATACACCAAAAAGACGCCCATACACCAAAATGCCGCCAAGAGTTACACCTATACACCAAAATGATGCTCATACACCAAAATGACACCCAGAATGCCGCCCATACACCAAAATGACACCCAGAATGCCGCCCATACATCAAAATGACACCCAGAATGACGCCCATACACCAAAATGATGCTCATACACCAAAATGAGGCCCAGAACGACATCTATACACCAAAATGACTCCCAGAATGACGCCTATACACCAAAATGATGCCCAGAATGACGCCTATACACCAAAATGATGCCCAGAATGACGCCTATACACCAAAATGCCACCCAGAATGACGCCCATACACCTAAATGACACCCAGAATGACACCTATACACCAAAATGATGCCAAGAATGACACCTATACACCAAAATGACATATAGAACGAAGCATGTGCTGCAAATACAACTCAGAGTAATGCACATGCTCCAAAAATGATGCACATAGTGATCCACAGGCGTCAAAAAACCCGTGGAGCATTCCCAATCAATCAGAAATCATCCAATTATATTCAGATCCGGCCGATTATAATCTGATCAATTCAGGACGTTTTTATTCTGACAGCAACTTGGTTCAGATATTGGAATTTGGATCGATAGAAAAAAAAAAAACAACAATCGCCAAATTGTTGTTTATTTGGCCGAATTATGGACTGATCCGAACCAAATTGCATGTGTCTAATATATAGATCTCGAGTGTCCTCTGGCGCTCTTTGACTATAGGGTGACGCTGCCGTTAGCCAAGCCAGTAACATAGGTGCCGGTAACGCCTGATGCCATGCACCATAAATGACCCCTTATTACCGGCCCAGCCAGGTTAGGATCCAAGCAGGACCCTGTGTCCGTTCAGAGTATCGAGTCTGAAAGACACTTTGTATCTTTTGGGCACATTTAACCTATAAAATAATCCAGACTGTCCGTGTAGGTGATGTAGAAGACGGCGCTGATCGGTCGTGACACACACGGTCTCTTAACAATGGAGCTAAACAAATCGCAGCCACACAATGCACAATAAGCGCCACTCATCGACATGGGCCGGGGGGGCGCAAATGGGCAGAAATCCCATAGGATTGTGTAATTTGCATCGTCGCTGATTAATGAGCCCATTTGTGTCTGCGTCTGGGGATTGTGTGGAGTTAGGGTCAGGAGGGGACCTGTAGGAGTGGAGATAAGGATGAGGCACGTCTGGCCTGAACGTCTGGGTGGATTAGGCCTGTGGGACAAAACAAGAATGAGCATGGTCAGGAGATAAATGAAAGAGCCAGGCTGTGTGTCTGATAGAGGGTTTGAGGGGAAGCTGGACCACATGGGAGATTAAACAGATAAGACATTGAGTGGGGCTGGTTGGCATGTGAGAAGAGAACCAGACATGGTCTGATACCATCCAGAAAGCAGGAAAGGAGATATCAGCCCCGACTGGACGCCAGATACCCGCTGATACATGATGGTGGTTTCTCTTTCTGGAACATAAAACGTAGCTCATCGCAAAGTTACGACAAGTTTATCTCCTGCGGTATTAATTGGTCTGAGAAATTAATTTTCAGCGTTACGGTATGAGCTCGCAGGAGATCTTACGCTACAATCAACTGGGCTCGATCCAACATTATTCACTTTAAAGCCCAGCTCGAAACCCCATTAAACACCACCATACTTACCGACAGACGCGGCCCACCGAGATGGACAAAACCAGCCATAAACACAAAAGAAAACTGGGGTGTAAAGAACGGTTAGTAACGACAAGCAGTCTTCATGGTCTGGATCTCCAGGATCATCCATACTTGCACGTGACACATGAGAATTCCCAGACGGCCAAAGATTCCAGAGAGAAATATATGGTTTATGGAGCCCTGAGATGTTCAAAATGTAGAATGCCCCCATGAGGACCTACTGCCCCATGCAGAGGGGTCTTGAGGAGCACATGGTTACCAGAATGTACCAGTATGTGGTGTGATATGAAACATCTGGGGGAACCAGTGAGTAAATAGTGGTCTTGGCTCTCTTGGGTCTGTATAAAATAGCATGGAGCATCTTAATCACTCAGACCATCGTATTACGTGGTCCATTTTGACCATTCCAGTCACGTCAAGGTTACTACCGACTGTTAAGCTTGGATTTACCCGAATAATCCACTTGTCTGATGATATGTACATTTTGACACTAGTTTCCCATCATCTCAAATTGGCTCCGCAGCAGGACGATGGGTTCAGTCACTGTGCCGGCATCCACAGTCACCAGACCCCAATCCGGTGGGACTATTTTTGGAATATGGTGGAATAAGAGACTCACAGCCCAGTCGTGACATCAACAAAAGTGAAGATACTTCATAAAACCATAATGTCTGTGATGATGAGAATCTCTGCGGAAGATTTCCAACTCCTTGTATCTATTCCACGGAGACCTCATGATGGATGATCCCATGATGGATGATGCCATGATGTTGCCGGTCACAAGGGCAGAACATAACTAGTTTAATAAAGGTGCAACTAGGTGGCCATTTCCTTCTCGAAATAATGTCACATGGGGCAACCAAGCTCTTCAAACATACAGGGTTATTCAAAGAGAATCGAAAAGTCACCATACGTTCGGTGACTTTTCGTTCCCTGCACTTCGGGGCGATTCAGCAATCCTGTTTCGCCGACCCTGCGGTAAAAAAAAAACCAGTACACTTTAAACTTTGAAATTTGAAACGCTGTTTGCAAAGAAACTACAGAACGAAAATGTCTGGAATTTACCTATAAGATCCAATGAATGATAATAAAAAGGGCTGTTACAGAAAAAAGAAAAAACGATTTAAAAAAAAAACGGAAAAAACTATTTTTGCAAAAAAATCCTGAAAAATGGCTACAAGACCCTAAACAAATCGATAAATAAAGAGACTTTTTACTGCAGAATTTTATAATCAACGGTTTATTAGATATTGAATTAAAACAGGAATATTTTTAACATTGAAGCCTATGGGATTCTCCTGAATAAACCTGCTGAATGAAACCACCGAATGGCAGGGAATTTCGGCAACTTTTCCCTGCTGTTCGGTGTCTCTGAATAGACGAAGCATTGCTTCTCTATGGGGGATTTCACTGCCCTCGAACAGGCACCGTATGTGCAGGCAATTCGTCACAATTTGGCGAACTGCCTGCTCTCTGAATAGCCGAATGGCCCCGAAATGTCCCCGTTCGCTGAATTTCAGTGTCTGGTTACAATTCGGGGCCAGATCGACTCTCTTTGAATAACCCTGTATGTCTAAAATGTGGCAAATCAAGTATTTGAACAACTTGCACCATGGAATTCTGCCCTTTGTTAGTAACTGGGTGCAGGTATGGGCATGATCTGGCTCCCAACTCACCTCTCTTGGATTTCAATGACCATCATGAAATTGGGAAATTCCTTTAAACGGCTGGGACGAGTAGTATTAAATGTCACAGCCCGACCAGTGGAAGCACAAGATCAAATCCTGGTCAGAGCACCTCTACAGCAAGTGACACCTAACGATATATACTCGCCTACTGCACAGGATAGCACAATGCCAATAACGGCCATGGAGAAGCAGGTTCAAATCCTGATCAGAATATCTAACCAGCAAATATGTGCTCTACAACCATGGAGAAATAGGTTCAGGACACCTCACCAGCCAGTGGCTTTGGGGGAAGACACCCAACGATAATAAATCACCTGTTGCACAATATCAACTGGATCGCACGGTGGTGACCTATCTGCTCTACAACCGTGGAGAAGACCCCGATTGAAACATCTCACCAACGACTCCGTCCCCTACAAATCATAGAAAAGTAGATTCAAATGCTGATTGAAACACCTCACCGACGTGTCTGTCCTCTACAACCATGGAGGAATAGGTTTGAATACTGATCACACAACACCTCACGAGTCAGTGGCTTTGGGACAGACACCCAATGATACTAATGCACAATATTAACTGGATCGCTTGGTGGTAACCCAGGACTCAAAATTTCCACTCGCCTACTAGCATTTGGCGAGTGGAAATTAAGTGAGGGCGAGTGGAAATGCACACACAGGCAGCACAATAAATTATTTTGTGCTGCGTATTCCAGCAGTGCCAACGTGCAGCCCCACCTTCCCCGGGCTGCCCGTTGGCAGGAATCAGCTGCCTAACCTGACCAAGCTAGTCTCTGGTACTGGCAGCGGGGTGGAAAGGAGCTTCTCTGCCTCCTTGCTCCACTCACAATGGGGTCTGATGACTGGGTATTAATGTTATTTTTGTAACTATTTTAAATAAAACCTTTAACAGTGTAATTTCATAAGATAATTTAAGGGGGGTGTGTTTAGGGGCAGAGTTAAATGCTGGGTAGGGTTAGGAGGAGCAATTGGTGTCGAGTAACTCTTATGGCCTGTTTAGTAGCTTGGGAGTTGAAATTTTGAGCCCTGTGGTAACCTATCTGCTCTAAAACCATAGAGAAATCCTGATCCAAACACATTATGCACGACGACAACGCAAGTCCGCGCTCTACAATCATGGAGAAATAGGTTTGAATACCAGTCGGAACATCCCACCGGCAGGGGCCTTCAGAGACACCTAGTGACCTGGATACGCCAACCTCGAGTCACATACTTCAAGATGAGCGGAATCTCATCGTCTCCCTTCCTGGTAAAACATCTATAAATAAAGGATCTAGGGCCCTATTACTTTCCATGCACAAACGTTAACGCGTGTGCAAAAACGCATTAACGCGAGGGGCAAAACCCATTGCGCTGAACATCGTATTACAATGTCTGCGCAAAAAATGCGCGTTAACGTCTACCACGGGTGAATCTAAGCGAACGCTGCACAAGCATAATGTACTGCGCGCGTCCTATACTTAACATTGCGAGTGCAAATGCGTTTGTGCGCTGGTACGCGGATGGTATTACAATCTATGCACAGTTTTTTACGGACAGCGTTTGCGCGCATAATTTTAACGTCTTTTAAAAGCTGGTGGTAACGGCAAATATGAACGAAAAAAACACCAGCACGAAAAAACAATACAGCAAAGTATAGTTACACATTCTACACATACCCAAACAATAAAATTGAGAGGTTGTGCGTGCATTTATTATTGATGCAGCATATATACGCAGATTGATTTTGACAGGCGCAAAAACTGAACGGGAGACAATTGTGGTTCTTAATTCTGATTGGCTGAATTGTGTGAAAAAACAGTCCGCACACTGATTTCTGAGCGCAACGTTAATGCACGTGTGTTTTTACCAGCGTTGACTTACACGCCTTAACGTTTAACGCTGCACGCAAAAATTCACGCGTTCTGTGTGGGTTTTTGCATGAAGAATGTAATAGAGCCCCTAGAAATGTCAGCCAATGTCATGGAATCGCGGTCTCTGTGCGCGAGCGATATCGGCCACACGAGGACTGTATTCATCACCGATAGATTGTCTCAATAATCCATGTATTTTGTGCTGTATTCTGAGAAAGCGTCTTGAATGTAAAAGACATCCCCAGCCATGTGTATTGTGTCCCAGGTATTAATCTCTTGGCTTCCTGTAAACTGGGGGGGGGGGACGGGGGGGGGGAGGGGGACCAGTTACCTAGATTACAGAGAGACAGACAATAGATTATATTTTATATCCTGCTTTTCCCCTCGTAAAAGCGCTTTACCGCCTGAGAAACTCTGTGTATCATGTGTCCGTGTCCCTACACATTGCAACAGCTGAAATGGATCGTCTTTATATTGTGTTTATTTTTCCATCATGGATACTTTTACCCCCGTTACCAACAGCGCGCTCTGAAACATGGCAGAAACACTTCCAGTGACGCGATTTTAGACTTTCCGGCTCCCAGGAGCTTACAATCTAGAGGAGCAGAGGGCCCAGCTCACAGGAGCTTACAATCTAGAGGAGCAGAGGGTCCGGCTCACAAGAGTTTACAATCTAGAGGAGCAGAGGGCCCGGCTCACAGGAGTTTACAATCTAGAGGAGCAGAGGGTCCGGCTCACAGGAGTTTACAATCTAGAGGAGCAGAGGGTCCGGCTCACAGGAGCTTACAATCTAGAGGAGCAGAGGCCCGGCTCACAGGAGTTTACAATCTAGAGGAGCAGAGGGTCTGGCTCACAGGAGCTTACAATCTAGAGGAGCAGAGGGTCCGGCTCACAGGAGTTTACAATCTAGAGGAGCAGAGGGTCCGGTTCACAGGAGTTTACAATCTAGAGGAGCAGAGGGTCCGGCTCACAGGAGCTTACAATCTAGAGGAGCAGAGGGTCCGGCTCACAGGAGCTTACAATCTAGAGGAGCAGAGGGCCCGGCTCACAGGAGTTTACAATCTAGAGAGCAGAGGGTCCGGCTCACAGGAGTTTACAATCTAGACAAGCAGAGGGTCCGGCTCACAGGAGCTTACAATCTAGAGGAGCAGAGGGTCCGGCTCACAGGAGTTTACAATCTAGAGGAGCAGAGGTCCGGCTCACAGGAGTTTACAATCTAGAGGAGCAGAGGGTCCGGCTCACAGGAGCTTACAATCTAGAGGTGCAGAGGGCCCGGCTCACAGGAGTTTACAATCTAGACAAGCAGAGGGTCCGGCTCACAGGAGCTTACAATCTAGAGGAGCAGAGGGTCCGGCTCACAGGAGTTTACAATCTAGAGGAGCAGAGGGTCCGGCTCACAGGAGTTTACAATCTAGAGGAGCAGAGGGTCCGGCTCACAGGAGCTTACAATCTAGAGGAGCAGAGGGCCCGGCTCACAGGAGTTTACAATCTAGAGGAGCAGAGGGCCCGGCTCACAGGAGTTTACAATCTAGAGGAGCAGAGGTCCGGCTCACAGGAGTTTACAATCTAGAGGAGCAGAGGGTCCGGCTCACAGGAGTGTTACAATCTAGAGGAGCAGAGGGCCGGCTCACAGGAGTTTACAATCTAGAGGAGCAGAGGGCCCGGCTCACAGGAGTTTACAATCTAGAGGAGCAGAGGGTCCGGCTCACAGGAGCTTACAATCTAGAGGAGCAGAGGGTCTGGCTCACAGGAGTTTACAATCTAGAGGAGCAGAGGGTCCGGCTCACAGGAGCTTACAATCTAGAGGAGCAGAGGGTCCGGCTCACAGGAGCTTACAATCTAGAGGAGCAGAGGGTCCGGCTCACAGTTTACAATCTAGAGAAGCAGAGGGTCCGGCTCACAGGAGCTTACAATCTAGAGGAGCAGAGGGTCCGGCTCACAGTTTACAATCTAGAGGAGCAGAGGGCCCGGGTCACAGGAGTTTACAATCTAGAGGAGCAGAGGGTCCGGCTCACAGGAGCTTACAATCTAGAGGAGCAGAGGGTCCGGCTCACAGTTTACAATCTAGAGGAGCAGAGGGTCTGGCTCACAGGAGCTTACAATCTAGCGGAGCAGAGGGCCCGGGTCACAGGAGTTTACAATCTAGAGGAGCAGAGGGTCCGGCTCACAGGAGCTTACAATCTAGAGGAGCAGAGGCCCGGCTCACAGGAGTTTACAATCTAGAGGAGCAGAGGGTCCGGCTCACAGTTTACAATCTAGAGAAGCAGAGGGCCCGGTTCACAGGAGTTTACAATCTAGAGGAGCAGAGGGCCCGGCTCACAGGAGTTTACAATCTAGAGGAGCAGAGGGTCCGGCTCACAGTTTACAATCTAGAGAAGCAGAGGGCCCGGTTCACAGGAGTTTACAATCTAGAGGAGCAGAGGGTCCGGCTCACAGGAGCTTACAATCTAGAGGAGCAGAGGGCCCAGCTCACAGGAGTTTACATTCTAGAGGAGCAGAGGGCCCGGCTCACAGGAGCTTACAATCTAGAGGAGCAGAGGGTCCGGCTCACAGGAGTTTACAATCTAGAGGAGCAGAGGGCCCAGCTCACAGGAGTTTACAATCTAGAGGAGCAGAGGGCCCGGCTCACAGGAGCTTACAATCTAGAGGAGCAGAGGGCCCAGCTCACAGGAGTTTACAATCTAGAGGAGCAGAGGGCCCGGCTCACAGGAGCTTACAATCTAGAGGAGCAGAGGGCCCGGCTCACAGGAGTTTACAATCTAGAGGAGCAGAGGGTCTGGCTCCCAGGAGTTTACAATCTAGAGGAGCAGAGGGTCCGGCTCACAGGAGCTTACAATCTAGAGGAGCAGAGGGTCCGGCTCACAGGAGTTTACAATCTAGAGGAGCAGAGGGTCCGGCTCACAGGAGTTTACAATCTAGAGGAGCAGAGGGCCCGGCTCACAGGAGTTTACAATCTAGAGGAGCAGAGGGCCCGGCTCACAGGAGCTTACAATCTAGAGGAGCAGAGGGTCCGGCTCACAGTTTACAATCTAGAGAAGCAGAGGGCCCGGCTCACAGGAGTTTACAATCTAGAGGAGCAGAGGGTCCAGCTCACAGGAGCTTACAATCTAGAGGAGCAGAGGGCCCGGCTCACAGGAGCTTACAATCTAGAGTAGCAGAGGGCACGGTTCACAGGAGTTTACAATCTAGAGGAGCAGAGGGTCCGGCTCACAGGAGCTTACAATATAGAGGAGCAGAGGGCCCGGCTCACAGGAGTTTACAATCTAGAGGAGCAGAGGGTCCGGCTCACAGGAGTTTACAATCTAGAGGAGCAGAGGGCCCGGCTCACATGAGCTAACAATCTAGAGGAGCAGAGGGTCCGGCTCACAGGAGCTTACAATCTAGAGGAGGAGAGGGCCCGGCTCACAGGAGCTTACAATCTAGAGGAGCAGAGGGCCCGGTTCACAGGAGCTTACAATCTAGAGGAGCAGAGGGCCCGGCTCACAGGAGTTTACAATCTAGAGGAGCAGAGGGCCCGGCTCACAGGAGCTTACAATCTAGACAAGCAGAGGGCCCGGGTCACAGGAGCTTACAATCTAGAGGAGCAGAGGGTCCGGCTCACAGGAGTTTACAATCTAGAGGAGCAGAGGGCCCGGCCCACAAGAGTTTACAATCTAGAGGAGCAGAGGGTCCGGCTCACAGGAGTTTACAATCTAGAGGAGCAGAGGGCCCGGCTCACAGGAGCTTAAAATCTAGAGGAGCAGAGGGCCCGGCTCACAGGAGCTTAGAATCTAGAGGAGCAGAGGGCCCAGCTCACAGGAGTTTACATTCTAGAGGAGCAGAGGGTCCGGCTCACAGGAGTTTACAATCTAGAGGAGCAGAGGGTCCGGCTCACAGGAGCTTACAATCTAGAGGAGCAGAGGGCCCGGCTCACAAGAGTTTACAATCTAGAGGAGCAGAGGGTCCGGCTCACAGGAGCTAACAATCTAGAGGAGCAAAGGGTCCGGCTCACAGGAGCTTACAATCTAGAGGAGCAAAGGGTCCGGCTCACAGGAGCTTACAATCTAGAGGATAAGAGGGCCCGGCTCACAGGAGCTAACAATCTAGAGGAGCAAAGGGTCCGGCTCACAGGAGCTTACAATCTAGAGGAGCAAAGGGTCCGGCTCACAGGAGCTTACAATCTAGAGGAGCAGAGGGCCCGGCTCACAGGAGTTTACAATCTAGAGGAGCAGAGGGCCCGGCTCACAGGACCTTACAATCTAGCGGACCAGAGAGCCCGGCTCACAGGACCTTACAATCTAGAGGAGCAGAGGGTCCGGCTCACAGGAGCTTACAATCTAGAGGAGCAGAGGGCCCGGCTCCCAGGAGTTTACAATCTAGAGGAGCAGAGGGTCCGGCTCGCAGGAGCTTACAATCTAGAGGAGCAGAGGGTCCGGCTCACAGGAGTTTACAATCTAGAGGAGCAGAGGGTCCGGCTCACAGGAGTTTACAATCTAGAGTAGCAGAGGGTCCGGCTCACAGGAGTTTACAATCTAGAGGAGCAGAGGGTCTGGCTCACAGGAGCTTACAATCTAGAGGAGCAGAGGGTCCGGCTCACAGGAGTTTACAATCTAGAGGAGCAGAGGGTCTGGCTCACAGGAGTTTACAATCTAGAGGAGCAGAGGGTCCGGCTCACAGGAGCTTACAATCTAGAGGCAGAGGGCCCGGCTCACAGGAGTTTACAATCTAGAGGAGCAGAGGGTCCGGCTCACAGGAGTACAATCTAGAGGAGCAGAGGGCCCGGCTCACAGGAGCTTACAATCTAGAGGAGCAGAGGTCTGGCTCACAGGAGCTTACAATCTAGAGGAGCAGAGGGTCCGGCTCACAGGAGTTTACAATCTAGAGGAGCAGAGGGTCCGGCTCACAGGAGCTTACAATCTAGAGGAGCAGAGGGCCTGGCTCACAGGAGCTTACAATCTAGAGGAGCGGAGGGTCTGGCTCACAGGAGCTTACAATCTAGAGGAGCAGAGGGCCCGGCTCACAGGAGTTTACAATCTAGAGGAGCAGAGGGTCCGGCTCACAGGAGCTTACAATCTAGAGGAGCAGAGGGTCCGGCTCACAGTTTACAATCTAGAGAAGCAGAGGGTCTGGCTCACAGTTTACAATCTAGAGGAGCAGAGGGTCCGGCTCACAGGAGCTTACAATCTAGAGGGAGCCGGTGTACAATCTAGAGGAGCAGAGGTCGGCTCACAGGAGTTTACAATCTAGAGGAGCAGAGGGCCCGGCTCACAGGAGTTTACAATCTAGAGGAGCAGAGGCCCGGCTCACAGGAGTTTACAATCTAGAGGAGCAAAGGGCCCGGCTCACAGGAGCTTACAATCTAGAGGAGCAGAGGGCCCGGCTCACAGGAGCTTACAATCTAGAGGAGCAGAGGGCCCGGCTCACAGGAGCTTACAATCTAGAGGAGCAGAGGGCCCGGCTCACAGGAGCTTACAATCTAGAGGAGCAGAGGGTCCGGCTCACAGGAGCTTACAATCTAGAGGAGCAGAGGGCCCGGCTCACAGGAGCTTACAATCTAGAGGAGCAGAGGGTCTGGCTCACAGGAACTTACAATCTAGAGGAGCAGAGGGTCCGGCTCACAAGAGCTTACAATCTAGAGGAGCAGAGGGCCCGGCTCACAGGAGCTTACAATCTAGAGGAGCAGAGGGTCTGGCTCACAGGAGCTTACAATCTAGAGGAGCAGAGGGCCCGGCTCACAGGAGCTTACAATCTAGAGGAGCAGAGGGCCCGGCTCACAGGAGTTTACAATCTAGAGAAGCAGAGGGGCTTCTACATTGAAACCTATGGGATTCACCTTTTTAAACCTGTTGAATGAAACCATCAAAAATCAGGTAATTTCACTGACATTTCTCTGCTGTTCGGTGTCACTGAATAGATTAACCATTGCTTCTCTGTGGTGATTTCACTGTCGAACAGGCATCGTATGTTACTGGCAATTCGCCAATATTTAGCGAACTGCCAGCTTTTTGAATAACTGGATGCCTCCAAAATACACCGTACGGGGAAATTCACTGTTCGGTGCAATTTTGGGGTCTATTCGGCGCTCTCTAAATAATCCTGTGTGTATATTACTAAAAAGAGTAATCACCACCAGTTTTGGAAGAGTTCCCGGATGATGGAGCAGGAGGATCAATAAGACTATCCGAGCATCATGGAACATGTAGTTCTGAAACACCTGGGGTGCCCATGTCTGCGATCATTGGCCGCCGGGCCAGTGCATGGACTCACCTGATGTGTATTACAATACTCATACAAGCATCATGGGAGTTGTAGTCAGCAGCAGCTGGCGAGTCCATGGTTGGATCGTCGTCATGTAATGGACAGAGCTCATGGCAAGGCGATGGTTAAATGAACAATAACAGCCATAACTATAAGTAATCCATCAGAAATTCCAGGCATTCCATCGAATTTCCAGGTCCTCTATACAGAACAGACTCATATTGTAAGCGCCAGGGACGCGCTGCACCATGAATGTGGAGGCCTGTGTGCCAGCCATCGGGAGTCTCGCTTTCCCTGCATAGAATTGCACCGCGTATTGTGTTACCCCAGGTACGGTTTCACATTCTGGGTGGCCCAGAGCTCCACGACCATGAGAGCTCCAAATTACCCAGGAAACCAAAATCAAAGCTGATGAGTGAGAAATAGTCAGAATGTTGAACGGCCCATTATCCACAAATTACGCCGCGCACTGCGCCCACCCTCACAAAATCCCGCGCTTATGTGTTTTAAGCTGCAGGAGCATTATGGATAAAAAGGCCTGGGATACAACGACATGAAAACTGACCCCCTGTGACGTCTGCTGTCTGAATTGTATGAAGGTACATCCTGAATATATGGAGGAGCCCCTAAAAAGACACCGCACACCCTGAATATATGGAGGAGCCCCTAAAAAGACACCCACAGACCCTGAATATATGGAGGAGCCCCTAAAAAGACACCCGCACACCCTGAATATATGGAGGAGCCCCTAAAAAGACACCCGCACACCCTGAATATAATGGAGGAGCCCCTAAAAAGACACCCACAGACCCTGAATATATGAGGAGCCCCTAAAAAGACACCCGCACACCCCTGAATATATGGAGGAGCCCCTAAAAAGACACCCGCACCACCCTGAAATATGGAGGAGCCCCTAAAAAAGACACCCGCACACCCTGAATATATGGAGGAGCCCCTAAAAAGACACCCGCACACCCTGAATAATGGAGGAGACCCTAAAAAGACACCCGCACACCTGAATATATGGAGGAGCCCCTAAAAAGACACCCGCACACCCTGAATATATGGAGAGCCCCTAAAAGACACCCGCACACCCTGAATATTGGAGGAGACCCTAAAAAGACACCCGCACACCCTGAAATATATGGAGGAGCCCCTAAAAAAGACACAGCCGCACACCCTGAATATATGGAAGGAGTCCATAAAAAGACACCCGCCACCACACCCTGAATATATGGAGGGAGTCCTAAAAAGGACACCACACACACCCTGAATATATGGAGGAGCCCCCTAAAAAGACACCCGCACACCCTGAATATATGGAGGAGCCCCTAAAAAGACACCAGCACACCCTGAAATATATGGAGGAGCCCCTAAAAAGACACCCGCACACCCTGAATATGTGGAGGAACCCCTTAAAAGACACCCACACACCCTGAATACGTGGAGAACCCCTCTAAAAAGACGCCCGCACATCCTGAATATATGGAGAGCCCCTAAAAAGACACCCGCACACCCTGAATATATGGAGGAGCCCAAAAAGACACTCACACACCCTGAATATATGGAGGAACCCCTAAAAAGACGCCCGCACATCCTGAATATATGGAGGAGCCCCTAAAAAGACACCCGCCACACCCTGAATATATGGAGGAGCCCCTAAAAAAGACACTCACACACCCTGAATATATGGAGGAACCCCTAAAAAGACACCCGCACACCCTGAATATATGGAGGAGCCCCTAAAAGACACCCGCACACCCTGAATATATGGAGGAGCCCCTAAAAAGACACCAGCACACCCTGAATATATGGAGGAGCCCCTAAAAAGACACCCGCACACCCTGAATATATGGAGGAGACCCTAAAAAGACACCCGCACACCTGAATATATGGAGGAGCCCCTCTAAAAAGACACCCGCACACCCTGAATATATGGAGGAGCCCCTAAAAAGACACCCGCACACCCTGAATATATGGAGGAGCCCCTAAAAAGGACACCAGCACACCCTGAATATATGGAGGAGCCCCTAAAAAGACACCCGCAACACCCTGAATATGTGGAGAAACCCCTTAAAAGACACCCACACACCCTGAATACGTGGAGGAGCCCCTAAAAAGACCCGCACCGCACATCCTGAATATATGGAGGAGCCCCTAAAAAGACACACCGCACACCCTGAATATATGGAGGAGCCCCTAAAAAGACACTCACACACCCTGAATATATGGAGGAACCCCTAAAAAGACACCCGCACACCCTGAATATATGGAGGAGCCCCTAAAAAGACACCCGCACACCCTGAATATATGGAGGAGCCCCTAAAAAGACCACCAGCACACCCTGAATATATGGAGGAGCCCCTAAAAGACACCCGCACACCCTGAATATATGGAGGAGCCCCTAAAAAGACACCCGCACACCCTGAATATGGGAGGAGCCCCTAAAAAGACACCCGCACACCCTGAATATATGGAGGAGCCCCTAAAAAGACACCAGCACACCCTGAATATATGGAGGAGCCCCTAAAAAGACACCCGCACACCCTGAATATGTGGAGGAACCCCTTAAAAGACACCCACACACCCTGAATACGTGGAGGAGCCCCTAAAAAGACACCCGCACACCCTGAATATATGGAGGAACCCCTAAAAAGACACCCGCACACCCTGAATATATGGAGGAGCCCCTAAAAAGACACCCGCACACCCTGAATATATGGAGGAGCCCCTAAAAAGACACCCGCACACCCTGAATATATGGAGGAGCCCCTAAAAAGACACCAGCACACCCTGAATATATGGAGGAGCCCCTAAAAAGACACCCGCACACCCTGAATATGTGGAGGAACCCCTTAAAAGACACCCACACACCCTGAATACGTGGAGGAGCCCCTAAAAAGACGCCCGCACATCCTGAATATATGGAGGAGCCCCTAAAAAGACACCCGCACACCCTGAATATATGGAGGAGCCCCTAAAAAGACACTCACACACCCTGAATATATGGAGGAACCCCTAAAAAGACACCCGCACACCCTGAATATATGGAGGAGCCCCTAAAAAGACACCCGCACACCCCTGAATATATGGAGGAGCCCCTAAAAAACACCAGCACACCCTGAATATATGGAGGAGCCCCTAAAAAGACACCCGCACACCCTGAATATATGGAGGAGACCCTAAAAAGACACCCGCACACCCTGAATATATGGAGGAGCCCCTAAAAAGACACCCGCACACCCTGAATATATGGAGGAGCCCCTAAAAAGACACCCGCACACCCTGAATATATGGAGGAGCCCTAAAAAGACACAGCACACCCTGAATATATGGAGGAGCCCCTAAAAAGACACCCGCACACCCTGAATATGTGGAGGAACCCCTTAAACAACCACACACCCTGAATACGTGGAGGAGCCCCTAAAAAACGCCCCGCACATCCTGAATATATGGAGGAGCCCCTAAAAAGACACCCGCACACCCTGAATATATGGAGGAGCCCCTAAAAAGACACTCACACACCCTGAATATATGGAGGAACCCCTAAAAAGACACCCGCACACCTGATAATATGGAGGAGCCCCTAAAAAGACACCCGCACACCCTGAATATATGGAGGAGCCCCTAAAAAGACACAGCACACCCTGAATATATGGAGGAGCCCCTAAAAAAACACCGCACACCCTGAATATATGGAGGAGACCCTAAAAAGACACCCGCACACCCTGAATATATGGAGGAGCCCCTAAAAAGACACCCGCACACCCTGAATATATGGGGAGCCCCTAAAAAGACACCCGCACACCCTGAATATATGGAGGAGCCCCTAAAAAGACACCAGCACACCCTGAATATATGGAGGAGCCCCTAAAACACCCCCGCACCCCTGAATATGTGGAGGAACCCCTTAAAAGACACCCACACACCCTGAATACGTGGAGGAGCCCCTAAAAAGACGCCCGCACATCCTGAATATGGAGGAGCCCCTAAAAAGACACCCGCACACCCTGAATATATGGAGGAGCCCCTAAAAAGACATCACACACCCTGAATATATGGAGGAGCCCCTAAAAAGACACCCGCACACCCTGAATATATGGAGGAGCCCCTAAAAAGACACCCGCACACCCTGAATATATGGAGGAGCCCCTAAAAAGACACACCAGCACACCCTGAATATATGGAGGAGCCCCTGAAAAGACACCCCGCACATCCTGAATATGTGGAGGACCCCTTAAAAGACACCCACACACCCTGAATACGTGGAGGAGCCCCTAAAAAGACACCCCGCACATCCTGAATATATGGAGGAGCCCCTAAAAAGACACCCGCACACCCTGAATATATGGAGGAGCCCCTAAAAAGACACTCACACACCCTGAATATATGGAGGAACCCCTAAAAAGACACCCGCACACCCTGATTATATGGAGGAGCCCCTAAAAAGACACCCACACACCCTGAATATATGGAGGAACCCCTAAAAAGACACTCACACACCCTGAATATATGGAGGAACCCCTAAAAAAACACCCGCACACCCTGAATATATGGAGGAGCCCCTAAAAAGACACCCGCACACCCTGAATATATGGAGGTGCCCCTAAAAAGAGACCCATACACCCTGAATATATGGAGGAGCCCCTAAAGACACCCGCACAGCGCCCTTAAGAAGGGATCCAACGAATGCAGCTGATGATCTGCCAGACTGCAGTCGACGATATGCTGTATGTGTCCGGTCAGTCGCTGAAAAAAGCCAAATCAGCTGCCAAACAAGGAAAAAACGACAAAAAAAAATTTAAAGACGTTAAAAACCAAAAAAATGCATGAAAATAATAGATAGTATGAGGTCCTTTTATAAAATTAATAACTGGACTATAAATTTGGACGAAAACAAATATATGTATATATTTCTAAAAACTCGAGTATAGCAGTACGTGGTGATACCTTCCTGGTAAAATCCTTTATAAATAAATAAATACCTTTTTTTATTGGACTAACGTTACATTTAGAAAACAAGGTTTCAAGAGTGTAACCTCTCTTCTTCAGGTCTGGAAGCTTACTGACCAGTATCTTAGAATTGAACATTAAGGGGCACATGGGTGGAGGTAGGTGTCATAAATGGTGAGAGTCAAATGGTATGGTCAAAATGGGAAAATACACACATGAACGATCTTAAGCCCATGAAACAACAGTGACATATAACAACAGTGATAAGATAATGATAACTTGAAAGAAAAAAAAGCAAAGAAAAAAAAAACACAAGTCAGTGAAGGCTGAAAAACTGAAAAGAAACCGAAAATAGAACCAAGCATTAGCCAGAATTCTGAGTGTTATGTGACATTATGATAATGGGTTAAAAAGCCAGAATCCACATTGAGTCCTTCTTTTATGGTGTTAAAATATGTGATCATTTTCATTTCATATGTCTTGCGTTCACGGTGGTCTTTAAAATTTCCTTTGAGGATTTTAATCCCCAGGTTTTGAATGGAGTGGCCTGTCAGATTGAAGTGAAGTCCCACCGGGGTACAATATGTATTTTCCTGGTGGTTCTTGATGGAGTGTCTGTGCAGGTTCATCCTGAGATTTAGTTTAAGGCTGTTTTCACCAATAGTGCAGCCCTTTTCACACGCCGTGCACTGTATCATGTACACTACATTGGCAGACGTGCAGAGTTACGAGCCCTTGATGTTGTATGTGGTGTTATTGTGCCGGGCAGTGCTGCTGTCACATGTATGTTGGTACAGTTTGCTACGGGATTTGTTGCAACGTTTGATCCCATTCTGTCAGGGCTATTCAGGGAGAGGTGAAAACCTTGAGAATTGGCAGAACAATGAACAATCTAGACCAAATAGCTAATTTGGAAAGTGAGAAAAATGGCAGAATTTTTCTGGTTTGACTATTTCGACCTAGAACTTTCAATTCTCCAGTCATTCTCAAGATTTCACCTCTCTCTGTATAGACCTGTGTATGTCGTTCTGTTCCTGAGTGAGTTTCTAAAAAAAAAACAGATAAATGCTTTTTGCTGCAAATGAAAGAATAAACTGTTGAATAAAACAATTATAAAAACATGTTTTGTTTCTATTGAAACCTATGGGATTCGCCTGTTTAAACCTGTTGAACAAAAGTACCAAAAATCAGGGCATTTCACTGACATTTCGGTGTTCTCTGAAGAGATTAACCATTACTTTTCTAGGAGACAATTTCACTGCTGCCGTTGGTCACCGAATCGCTGCTGAGGCGAATTGCACCGTATTACGCTGGCAATTCACCAATATTTGGCCAACTGCCACGAAATTACACCGTAAGAAGAAATTCATTGTTCAAGGCAATTCGGCTCATATTGAATATCCCTTTGTAATTTGGCTGTGTAGAAAATTTAATTATTATTATTTTTAATTTAATTATATATATTATATTATATATATATAAAAAAGAAAAAATCGATCCTCGCACACCTATTTTTTCAGGTATTTGCTCTGGCGCTTGAATCAGGCTTAATCCTATACTGCATCGCTATTCAGCAACTCAGAGACTTCTTTTAGGCTAGGGTCAGACGTCGTCCGTGGAAAAGTGCGGTCGAACGAGCGGACGTATTTTTTCACGAAATACGCGTTAGCGGTCATACGATGCGCAGTTTCGTCCGTGATTATGTACAGATCATCAATAAAACACTTTTTGTGTCTGGACGTGATGTTAGCTGGACATTAGCAGCGTCTGACGTCTCCCAATCACGGACACACGCCGCTATGCGGACGCAGCGCACTCTGTACGTCAGTAGTAGCGGTTTGACGTTCTCGAAAAAATGCGTTCGTTGGCCACTTGACGAGCTTTCGTGCGGCCGTTCGTCGTGTGTTCCCCGGCATTGGACGTCATTTGCTGCTAGCACGGCCGTGATTTCGTGCGTCTAAACGCACGTTAAAACTGCGTTCGTCTGACCCTAGCCTTAGGTTTTCAAAGTAAAATAAACTTTATTAGAGTCAACGTTTCAGTCCTTACGGACTTTTACAGACTTTTCTCAAGAAACGAGAGAAATCTCAATGTATCCTTCCTGGTAAAATCCTTTATATTATATTATATTATATATAGATAATGTTTAATTCTATGATTTTGGTCAGTAAAGCGTCCAGACCTGAGGAAGAGAGGTTACACTCTGGAAAGCTTGTCTTTTAGGCTATGGTCAGTCGAAGGCATTTTTCGCATCGTCCTTAAAAAAGTGCGTCCGAACGCATTGACGTATTTTTTCACGGAAGACGTGAAAGCGGTCATACGATGCGCGTTTTCGTGAGTGATTTTTGACGAAGCTATTAAAAACAAATGGACGTTATGTTGGCCGGACATGTGCAGCGTTTGGCGTCTCCTAATCACGCACACACACCGCTATGCCGACGCAGCGCACTCTGTGCGTCAGTACTAGCGGTTCTATGTTCTCGAAAAAATGCGTTTGTTTGCCGCTTGCGTTGCGCGGCCGAACTTTCATGCATGCGTACTTCGTCTATTGGCCGTCATTTGCTGCTACTACGGCCGTAATAAAGTGCGGCTGCACGCGCGTTCGCACTGCGTTCGTCTGACCCCAGCCTTAAATGTAACGTTAGTCCAATAAAAAAGGTATCACTACGTACTGCTATACTCGTGATTATAAATATATACATATATGACATTCGCATAGTTTTTGGAGCCTGCAGATCCTTCGGATACGATGAATCCTCGAGCTGGATGAATCAGCTGTCAGAGCGCCGGGGTTTAAAGCTGTGGTTTCACACCACGGTTCAATTAGATCAATAGGACACGTGGATTCCATCGGTGACCGGACATGGAAATCAGAGCATGCACTTTAATTAAACGCAGAGGTGACAGCGCGAGCAACAGCCAAACGGATAGTTTTGATTTGGTGTGAAAATGTTTTCTTCTGGGAAAGTGCCAGCAGATCGAGTTAACCTCTCGCCGCGCACCATTCAGGAGGACGAGGAGACCTGTGCCAGATCGGCCATGTTTTCCTGGACACCTATAATTTATGCATGCTGAGGGGCAGTGGCTGAAAAACATAAAACCCTGTAGCATGTAGATGTGCTGGAGGTAAGGAATCCCATGGGGCCCACCTTGATTTCCTTCCTGCAGCCTATATATTATACATGTTGCAGGGCAGCAATTTTCCCTGTGCTCCCCTCTGTATGAAATAGTAACATGTGTCCAGGAAAACATGGCCGACCTGGCACCCGTACGCTGTGCGTCCAACGTACATGCCCAATATCCTGCGGGGTTCTCCATCCTCTACCCTGATACGCGTGGTGGTGTGTAAGGAGAATGTCCATGTGACCAGCGTGCCGGTCTGGAATGTATCGGTATCGGATGGCGTCTCATCACACCATGTAAAAAATGATGTTTTAGATGTGTGGATTAATCTGTCTCCGAGCTGGCGCTTTAGGCTGAGGTCAGACCAGCGCACTTTTAACGTGCGTTCTGGCGCACATAATTACGGCCGCACTAGCAGCAGATGACGGGCAATGACGGCCAATATACGATGTACGGCTGCACAAAAGTCCGGCCGTGCAACGCAAGTGGAATTTGAACGCATTTTTCGGAGAACGCTGAACCGCTAGTACTGACGTACAGAGTGCGCAGCTGCGGCATAGCGGCGTGTGTGCGTGATTAGGAGATGTCAGACACTGCTAATGTCCAGCCTACTTAACGTCCAGACGCAAAAAGAGTTTTATTGACAATCCGTACAAAATCACGCCCGAAAATGCGCATCGTCTGACCGTTTTTGCGCATCCCGTGAAAAAATACGTCAATGCGTTCGGACGCACTTTTTCACGTTCGTGGTGAAAAATGCTTTCGTCTGACCCTAGCCTTATACCCCACTAAAGCCTGATGTGAGGAACACAGTTACAGTTACAAGTATAAGTGCTAACAAATTCCGTAGCGCTGTACAATAACAAATATACATACCAGTTAAACACACAGAACAGTAGGAGAGGGGACCCTGCTCAAGAGCTTACAATCTAACCGCTGGGAAATACTCTTTAACCATTTGCTGGAAGGCCAGTGATTTAGCCCCCTCCCTGCAAAGAAAGCTAAGCCGGGGAGGGGGCAAATAGCTGCATTTTTAACAAATTTAATGAAATAGGTGGGTGGGACCTCGACAAATGGTTCAGTAAGGGGCCCCGAGATTTCAGAATATATATAAAATGAATGCTGTGAGAACAAACAGGATGCAATACAGCTATAATATAATTTATGGTAAGATATATTAATGGATACTCGTATTGTTCATATAAATCCCCCGTAAACAATAAATATGGCCGCCTCATGGGTGAGACGAGTTGGGCCTTAGAGTCGCCCACACAGCAGCAGCCACAGTGCCGTGAGGCCCCAAACTGCTGTGGGTCACGGCGGTAACGCCAATGCTCAGGGCTGTTAACAGCTAATATTTCATTCAGGGGGTTTTAATGAGACCACTCGGGCCTCCAGCCGGAGTTAGCCACCCTTTGCCGACACCCCTGACCCTAATCCCTGGGGAAAAAGCCTGGACGTGTGGCCTTCCCTCGTTGCCTCGTTCAATGGTCGGCCATGTTTTCGTGACACAGATCTGAGCCGCGTTCAATACCTCAGCCGCTGCAAGTGCTAAATTAGCAACTTGCCACTGAACGTCGTTCTGCCGCTCAGTGCTCAGCCCTGCTAACTTAGCACTTGCAGCGTCTCGGAGAGATGCTGCGAGTAGCTGAGTGTGACGTAGTAAAGATGGCCGCCGCCATGGAGCAAGTTATTATCCAGTACGGCAATGTCCATTTTGAGGTGTTTGTTGACCAAAGCACCAAATATTTATTGGAAAATGGTAACTATTTACATTGAAGTGGTAATATAAAATATAAAAAGACATGGAACTGTAATAGACAAATTTATATCCCCCTGATCTGTTTCTCCCCTATGCAGAGGCGCTCAGCTCTGCTAAAAATTCATTTGAAGCCAGCAGCCTTATATACCCATGTGTGTGAGCTGGGGCAATTTTTCAATATGAGCTGGGGGCATCGTCGGCCATTTTTGCTTCGAAATTCGCATCCGAAGCATTCAATGACACTGCTGCAGCAAACTGAATTGCTGCGCTGCATCTATTCAGCAGCTGCTGAGGTATTGAATGCGGCTCAGGACTCTCAAACTCCCTGCGACCCCTAGATGTCTTTTGCCTACATTTCCCAGCTTCCTTTGAATGCAATAAATGGCCAGAGAGTCATGGGAGGTGTAGTTCTGAAACATCTGCTGGGGGCCAGAGTTTCACAGCCCTGCTTTACATGCCAGTGGGCGACACATGAAACTGCCTCCCCGCCCGCAGCAGGTAGGACTCATCCTACACCTTATATCACCTTAATCCCTGACATGATTTCCCTCCCGTGTGAGGAAATCTACCGGCAGTGTCACACACACACAGGTACACGTGAAGACAGGCGTCCCGCGCCGCGCACGGCCCATACACCCATAAGGCGTCTGGTAAAGTGTTTTCACAATACCAGCCCGAGCCAACGAGGTCAAAGTTTAAGCAGCAGACAGGGCGGAGGACATCAAAGTGTCGGCGTTACGTAGATAACTGTCATTATGTGCGCGGCGATGCCTAAATAAAACACACCTAGACATGTAATTCATACTAATGAGCAGACGGGATGAAGGCGAGCGGGGGGGGGGGAGCCGCGCCACCTCCGCGTTACGGCGGCGTGGTGACACAGCAGACAAGCATGTCATCTGCTGTGCCTCTATCTCCATGTGTCACGCATCCTCTCTCCAGCAAGACACCGCGCTGCCGCCACCGAGGTAATTACCGCGTGAATCACTCCATTCATTTGGCTCTTAGTGTTTATAAAAGCCCAGATCAAGCTCTGTAAATCGCAGCGCTGCACCGCCTCAAACTCCGGTCCTGCCCTGATACCGAGCGCGCCACATAAACCTCTTCCTCCTCATTACTCTGCAGACGAGATACCTTTTTTTTTTACTATTGTTATTATTATTTATTTTTTTTTATTATTATCGTATTTTCCCGGAGCAGTAGCCAGACGGGAGTCCCGCCGGCCCTCCCATCTTTATATGCAGCCGGGTTTCATGAGCCAGCTATAAAAAAAAACATTTATGTGCTGGAAGGATATTAAAACATACATCGCACCTGTACAGGTCTCTACAGGGTTAAAAAATGTTCTTTTAAATGATTTAACTTTTTTTTTTTTTACAAATACCTATTCTTCGATTATGTTTTGTCATTTCATTTTATTTGTAAATTATTTTTTTTTAATAATCCCAATTTGGCAACTGCCCGGGCACTCACTTCATTCAATGGGGCCATGAGATTTTTTTTTTCTGCAGAGATCAGCCCAAACAAGGGAACCCAATATCGTTTCGGCTAATTATTATGATATAATTTTTTTTTTTTCTTTCTTTTTTTTTTTTTATTCCCAATTTTTTGTATTTTTCTTTCTTAAAAAGGAAGTTATCTGTTTTAATAAAAAAAAAAATAGATAAAATTTGAACTTTTGAAGAATCATTTTGAAGCAAATACCAGGAAAAAAGGAAGAAAAGAAATTCCAATTCGAAACAGGGTTAATAGAGTCTGAAACGTTCGCTGAATAATTTCAGTTTCTTAAACCAATACTACCACTAACACGAGCTGTGACTAGATTACGTGTGCATTGCAGAAAAAACAAAAACATTTTAAAAAACACTTTATAAATTACATGCTGCTGCTATTTTTCTTTGAAGTAATTGCATGTGTAGCGCTCACTCCCGGAGGAGCCGCTGAAAATGAACCACGGGTCAGTCTCCCCGCACTAGGGAATAAATATACTCCAACACAGTTGTGAGTTTTTATCATTTAAATAGTTTACTAAAATATTTGAGCAGATGTTGAAGCACGGTATTCACAAGTATTATTACAGTATTTTCGTATTACGACAAACGCGCAGCGGAAAAGAAACGAAACACGAGGCTTCGTATTTCGGAAAATAAAATATTCGCAACCGAACATAAAAGAAATGCAATTTACCGATAGTTCAGAAAAAAGGGGACACGTAGCAAAACCCAAACATACAATCCCTTCGTATTGCAGTAAACGCGCAGCGGAAAAAGAGAAAAATATATTCGGAACGTATCTTTATCTTTAACCCCTGTTCCGAATCGTAAAAGAGAATGAGTCCTGCACAGGTTAAGTCCCAGAATGTAAAAGGTGTATATGTATGTGTGGTACCCGGGTACTGTTCAACTGGCCAGTGAGTTTACTAAAGGAAGGTCTTCGACTAGTCAGTTGGGGCCCTGTGGACTTTAAAGAGAAAACAGCAGAGCGTCCTTTAATCACAAACAGCCTTGGAGGCCTCTCACCCATCCGACGATTGCTTTAGGCTCCGCTGACCCAGGACGTCTCTCCACCCGATTTTGACTGGGGATACTAGCGGCCGGATCCGTTGTCTGACTTCATGCAGCTTGTCCAGCTCACCGCTTGCTCTCCGTTCGGTTCCTCCGGTCTGCAGCAATGCCTGGATTCCGGCAAGTCTCCCTCTCCTCTGGTTGAGTGATCCTCTCAGGACTAACAGGTCTCTCTTGGGCTCTGGCCCTCTCGCGATCTCTTCAATGCGTCTGCTCTCTTTCCTTCCCTGGCGCGCTCTCCCGCGTTCTCCACGAGGTGGAGGATGTAAGCGTCCAGTCCCCACCCACTTCCTGTCTCCTCACAAAGCATGCCGGGAACTGTAGTTCCAATATCCAGTGTCTCTAATCGCGACTGTCTCCATCTTGTGGCCAAAAATAGGTAATGCCACAGCAAGATCTTAACACAGCGCTACACATGTAAAAAGGAAAAATAAAATTAGGTATTTATCTCTTGTTTCCATTTTGTGGATTTTTCCCATGATGCAGCAGTTACCAAAATCTTAGCACAAGTCTCACTTTACAGCTTTGGTATAGGATATCATAAGACAGAAGTGAAGAGGCAATGGGGGGGGGAGGGAATGTATAGATACGGCTGCATAGGGATCTATTGTGCTGTCTATGCTACCCGAGATAAGCTATGGCAGCTGAATGAGATCTGGCAGAGGGCTTAAAACACACTAATCTACCCCCTGGAGATGTTGTTTGCATACATTACATACAATGCAATCCTTATAAATCAGATTTTTGGAGATCTGACCCATTCACTCCGTTCATTGAGCAAAGCCACAAAGTGAGGAGCAAGACATTGCCTTCTCCGCTGCCATGACGGCACAGCACGTGTGGAGGCGTGAAGGGGTTATATAAGGAATACTTATAGGACTCTATTACATTCTTCGTGCAAAAATATGCGCGTGTGCAAAAACACATTAACGCAAAGGGAAAAACCCTTCGCGCTGACCGTCAAATTACGACGTTCGCGCATACGATGCGCGTTAACGTCTAACGCGAGTTATCCTGCGTGAGCGAAAGTTTGTGCGCGCATCCCATACTTAACATTGTGAGCGCAAATGCGTTTGTGCGCTGGTACGCGGATGGTATTGCAATCGATGCGCAACTTTTTACAAACTATGTTTGCGCGCATAATTTTAACGTCTTTTAAAAGCTGGTGGTAACGGCAAATCTGAACGTCCTGACCGAAACCAAAACACCAGCACGAAAAAACAAATACAGCACAGTATAGTTACACATTCTACACATACCCAAACAATAAAATGGAGAAGTTGTGCGTGTTTTTATTATTGCTGCAGCATATATACTCAGATTGATTTTGACAGGCGCAAAAACTGAACGGGAGACAATTGTGGTTCTTAATTCTGATTGGCGGAATCGCGTGAAAAAACAGTCCGCCCACCGATTTCTGCGCGCAGCGTTAATTTGCGCTCGTTTTTGCGCGTCTTTTTTTGACGGATGAAAAAATGCGCTCGGCCTGTAACACCTGCGTTAATTTACGCGCGTTAACGTTTAACGCTGCGCGCAAAAAAATTGCGCTGCTCGTACGAATTTGCGCGAAGAATTTAATAGAGCCCATAGTGTCTGAAAGAAAGGACTTCATATGCGCGGTCTTTAAACGTCTTCTCACTTCTCAAATCAGCTTGATCTCTTTCCATTACGACCAATCACTGTCTGCGGTTTTGATCTTGCCAAGAAACAAACAAATTTCCATGCTAGGACATGTTTCTGTTAGAATCCTTGTAGCTGACAAGAGTGTTTTTATGTCGAGCTTCATGGTTACATTCGAGCAACCTCTAGAATCTCACCACAATGAGTACACTACAGGCACATTCTGCAGGTTGTAATAGTCATGTATTGCACAGAGAGTGTACGCGGTATGAATGGACTTTCCGATCAGTTCCTTTCTTTCCACTCTGATCCGATGAATAATGCTGTGTGGACGTGAGGCTTGTCCTTCTCGACTTCAACAAAATGTTCAATATGTTACTCAGACTGTGTGTTATTTGGTTCATTATCCAGTAAACAGACACGGTGTCTAATTTCGAGGTACACAATGTACGCACCTTAGCTCAACCTTGATCATGTTCAGGGCAGCCATCAGAAATGATGGGGCCCCTTACTAAACCTCACGATGGGCCCCCCCCCGGGCCCCCATCCCCTGGCACTCCCTCAACCTCTAACAGCTTTTCTCCCCCTTCAAAAAAAAAAGGACATAACATAGCAACACAGCAATAAAACTCCCAGTAATGTGCAGTGTGTATTAACGTATCACAGTATCCACAGCAATAAAACTCACAGTAATGAGCGGTGTGTATGAACGTATCACAGAATCCACAGCAATAAATCTCACAGAAATGGGCTGTGTATGATGGCCTTTGGGTCTGGGTCTGGTCCCTGGGCCTTGGGGTCTGGTCTGGGCCCTGGGTCTGGTCCCTGGGACTGGACCTTGGGGTCTGGGCCCTGAGGTCTGGGCCCTGGGTCTAGGCTGGGCCTGGGCCCTGAGTCTGGCCTGGGGTCTGGTCCCTGGGTCTGGACTCTGGTCCCTGGGCCTTGGGGTCTGGCCTGGTCTCTGGGGTCTGTTCCTTGGGTCTAGGTCCTGGGCCTTGGGGTCTGGGCCCTGGGTTTGGGCCTAGGGATCTGGGCCCTGGGTTTGGGCCTTGGGGTCTGGGCCCAGGGGTCTGGGCCTAGGGGTCTGGGCCTAGGGTTTGGGGTCTGGCCTGGTCCCTGGGTCTGGTCCCTGGCCCTTGGGGTCTGGGCCCTGGCCCTGGGGTTTGGCCTTGGGGTCTGTGCCCTGGGTTTGGGCTCTGGGGTCTGTGCCCTGGGTTTGGGCCTTGGGGTCTGGGCCCTGGGGTTTGGGCCTTGGGGTCTGGGCCCTGGCTCACCACTCCGCTGTCTTCTACGCTACAGCTCTTCTTTTCTTCACCTTTTCTTCTCTTCTGATCTTCTTCCCGGCCCCGCTAGCTCCGGCGCGCAGCTTCACTGAGTGGAGGGGTGGAGCCAAAGCAACGTGCTTGGGAGGCCCCCACACGCTGCTGGCCCCGCCCAGCCAACCAGTGAAGCTGCCAGGAGCCGGAGGAGACAGTGTCTCCTCCAGCTCCTGCAGCAGCAGCAGCTGGAGGAGACACAGTGTCTCCTCCAGCTCCTGCAGCAGCAGGGACACAGCTCTGGATTCGGACTCATCGAGTCCGATACCGGAGCTGTTAAAGGGTGACGCCGCTGCCGACAGGGGCCCGGGACCCCCCCGGCGGCCTGGGCCCCCACCGGGCCCGGGCCCCTTACGGCAGCATGGGGCGTAATGCCCTGATGGCGGCCCTGATCATGTTCCACTCTTCCAACGCTTTGAGACGATGGGATTCTTGATACAGCCTGGTCTCTGTGTCCAGAAACTAGGCTTGTGCACCGATTTTTTTTTCGGATCGATTCGGTTCGACTTTTCGGATGTTTAAACTTTTCGATTCGGCTCGTTTCGACCGATTTCTGTTTCGATTCGGTTCGGTTCGACTCGTTTTTCGGGTAAATTTTTTTTTTTGGAATATCGACCATTTTTCGTATTTTCGTGTCACTTTGCTCGTTTTTTGTATCGACTTTTCGTATTTTCGGAAATTTTCGTTTTTCGGAATTGTACATGTTTTCGGAATATCGACCATTTTTTCGTATTTTCGTGTCACTTTGCTCGTTTTTTGTATCGACTTTTCGTGATTTCGGAAATTTTCGTTTTTTCGGAACGTCTGTTCTCCTCGTTTCAAAGCAATAAATTTCGATTTGACACATTTCAAGTCCATTTGAAAATTCCGAAAATATTTTGTTTCGGCTCGGAAAACTTTTCGGATCTGACATTTTCGGATCTAAAAATTTTCGGAAAATCGGCCGCATCCAAAAAACATTCTGAAACCCAAAACGCACATCCCTACCAGAAACACGTTCACCACCAGTTTGGCTTTTCCTCTTGGATTGTTTTGAGAAAGGATTTTACCAGGAAGGATACATTGAGATTTCTCTAGTTTTCAAGTATGTCCTGGGTGGCGAGTATGTACCATTAGGTGTCTTGCCCAAGGACACTTACTGGAGAGGTTGCTCGCTGGGATCGAACCCATGACTCCACAGGCTCTCTCCTGTTGATACAAATTAACCACAAAGGATGGATTCCATATTTAGGGATCATTGCACAATATTCTTAAAATATCCCTGGTCTCACTCAGGTCTTCAGAATGTGAAACCCTGATGTTTACAAGACTCTGGACTCTAGATAAGGTAAGGACGAACACCTCTACCATCTTGGCACTTCGTCTCTGTAGTGGACTCTTGAAACAAACTGAGGATGAAGAATGCAGTCCGAGCTTTTGTCACATTACAACACACATATCAACTTGCCATTGGTCTCAGTCAAGTCTATAAGATATAAGTGAAGACAAGCAGGGTTATTCAAAGAGATCTGAATTGTGTCCGAAAGGTAACTGAACAGTGAAATTCAGGGTACGGTTACCTTTCCTGGCCATTCGGCTATTCGGGGAGCAGGCAGTTTGCCAAATCCTGGCGAATTGCCTGCACATACGGTGCCTGTTCGAGGGCAGTGAATCCCCATAGAGAAGCAATGCTTCGTCTATTCAGAGAACACAAACCAGCAGTGAAAAGTTGCCGAATTGCCCTGCCATTCAGTGGTTTCAGGCGGCAGGTTTATTCAGGCGAATCCCATAGGCTTCAATGTTAAAAATATTCCTGTTTTAATCCAATATCTAATAAACCGTTCATTATAATATTCTGCAGTAAAGAGTCTCTTTATTTATAGATTTTTTAGGATCTTTTATGCATTTTTCGGGATTTTTTTTAAATCGTTTTTTCTTTTTTCCTTTTTATTATCATTAATTGGATTTTATATGTAAATTTCAGACATTTTCGTTCTGTAGTTTCTTTGCAAACAGCGTTTCACTTTTCAAACATTCAAGTGTACTGGTTTTTCTTTCTCACTCCATTCGCCTGCATGTCGGCTTTTTCCGGCGGCTGCTCTGCGCTGTGATCGGCGGCTGCTCGGGTTTCTCCGGCGTGTTCAACGGGGTTATTCCAGATGATTTTGCGGGTTTCAGTGTGCCGTCGCACTCGCCGGGTTTTGCGGCGAGTGTTCGGCGGGTTTGCAGCGGCTTTTCCCTACATTATGGCGGCCCTGTGGTGCTTGCTGAATACACCGCAGGGTCGCCGAAATGGGATCGCCAAATCGCACTGAATTGAAGAGAACAAAAAGTCTCCGAACGTGCGGTGACTTTTTGATTCTCTTTGAATAACCCTGAAGATGTTTACAATATCAGAATTGCAAAATGAGCCGGGCACAGTGGGTGGACCATCATGGCATTGGTGCCACCATAACATTTTGGCTCAAGCCAGAGACTTGCTTAAGCTTGAGTGAAATGTTGTGGTGGCACCCATGCTATGAACCTCCAGTATGATCCAACCCGTGTGCCGGTCTATTTTGTTATTCTGATGCTGAATATGGACTGAGCCACCCCAGTCTGTGTGGCATGTGAGGCATTGATTATATAATAGGTGAGTGCTTTTTCCTGTCTTCTTCATTGTCTAACATGTTTACAATAGTCTGGTCTCTAGGTGAGATTAAGCCCACCCACAACCATCTTGCTTCTTCGTCTTGACACATGCATCTTGCATGGATTCTGGTCAAGTTCTTGCGTGGCATGTAAGGTCTTCTACTGTATTCTCATCAGGTTCTTCCATGTAAAGTCTTCTACTGAATGGATGTAGCTTCCAGAAAAGGACTGGATTTACTGGAAGGGAAGCCAACAGACGATACCTCTGATGAAGAACACTGAAAATCAAGTTACTCCCCTGGAAGTGGCTACAGCAAACTGGACTCTAGGTGAGGTTGGGCTCACCCACAACCATCTTGCTTCTTCGTCTTGACACATGCATCTTGTGTAGATTCTGGTCAAGTTCTTCCGCGGCATGTAAGATCTTCTACTGTATTCTCATCAGGTTCTTCCATGTAAAGTCTTCTATTGAATGGGTGTAGCTACCAGAAAAGGACTGGATTTACTGGAAGGGAAGCCAACAGTCGATAACCCTGATGAAGAACACTGAAAATCAAGTTACTCCCCAGGAAGTGGCTACAGCAAACTGGACTCTAGGTGAGGTTGGGCTCACGCTCACCCACAACCATCTTGCTTCTTCGTCTTGACACATGCATCTTGCGTAGATTCTGGTCAAGTTCTTCCGCGGCATGTACGGTCTTCTACTGTATTCTCATCAGGTTCTTCCATGTAAAGTCTTCTATTGAATGGGTGTAGCTTCCAGAAAAGGACTGGATTTACTGGAAGGGAAGCCAACAGACGATACCCCTGATGAGGAACACTGAAAGTCAAGTTACTCCACAGGAAGTGGCTACAGTAGACTGGAATCTAGGTGAGGTTAGGCTCACCCACAACCATCTTGCTTCTTTGTCTTGACAAATGCATCCTGCATGTATTCCGGTCAGGTTCCTCCATGTAAAGTCTACTATTGAATGGGTGTAGCTACCAGAAAAGGACTGGATTTACTGGAAGGAAAGCCAACAGACAATACACCTGATGAAGAACATTGAAAGTCAGGTTACTGCCCAGGGAGTGGCCACAGTAGTCTGCGCACTAGGTGAGATTAGGCCCACCCACCACCATCTTGCTTTTACTTCTTGGGAAATGCATCCGGCATGGCTTCTGGTCAGGTTCTTTCATGTAAAGTCTTCTACTGAATGGGTGGAGCTACCAGAAAAGGACTGGATTTACAGGAAGGGAAGTCGATACCTACACTGAAAGTCAAGTTACTCCCCGGGAAGTGTATCTCATCGTGCAGTGAAGGTCTCTATCTCCTATGAATGCGTCATGCACAATAATCTCTGGAAGCCACGGTTGTTTCTCTTCGTTAGACAAAGGATTCATTATCTACTGAACGCACAGACGTGGAAACACTCATCTGAAGTTTTGGGCGTTTGAAGAAGGAAAGTCCTCTCTAATTGAATAAGAAAATCCTCTGTAATTACACATACCGTGTGTGTGTGTTTTCCCCACATTTTTTTTTTCATTTTTTAAAAAATAATCTCTTAATTACCATAAAGCGCACAAATTCATATTTTATGGGAGTTGTGTAATAGCAAAGCTGGCAGGAGCAATATTACTGGCATAGTGAAAATATAAAAAAATTAAAAAAAGGGAAGAAGAAGGTTTTGGGGAAGCAGAACAAAAACGCCCCATTTGGAAGGATTGAGCCGTTCGTTCTTTATAAATGCAATTAGTATAAAATGGGGAATTTCTTGCCAGTGAATACAGATAAGCTAAATGTTTCCAGCCAGAATTTGGATAAATTTGGACATTTTCGTTCATTTTGCATAGATTTGTACTGCAAACCACAAAGATAGTTCCAAAGAGTGTTACACCCGCTAAGTAAACTAATGGGAACATACAAGAAGCAAAGGAGGATACGCAAAACAAAAAATATTAAAAATGATATAAACATCAGGGACCTGCCTCCAGGGGCGTAACTACCAGGGGTGCAGAGGGTGCCACCGCACCCGGGCCCTTGAGTCTGGGGGGCCCACACTCGCCTGCCTGGGCCGGGGGGCTTGCTTATATTTTCTATATATATTTCCTTTTTTATATTTTTTTTATACTTATGTGTGAGTTTTACTTTGGAGCTCTGTAATATACTCATACACACCACAAATTACTGTGAGTTTTGTTGCTGTGGAACTTGTGATTTACACTGATACACACTGCACATTACTGAGAGTTTTATTGCTGTGGAGCTCTGTGATACGCTCATACATACCGCACATTGCTGTGAGTTTTATTGCTGTGGAGCTCTGTGATACTTTCATACACACTGCACATTATTGTGAGGTTTATTGCTGTGGAGCTCTGTGATACGCTCATGCACACTGCACATTATTGTGAGGTTTATTGCTGTAGAGCTCTGTGATAAGCTCATACACACTGCACATTACTGGGAGATTTATTACTGTGGAGCTCTGTGAGATACAAATAGTGCACATTACATTAAAATGGGATGGACTGTAGAGGTCATAGTGGACCTGGAAAAAACGGGACACTGATTGTCTGGAGTCAACATTGTGGAACTGGAGGTGACCAATGCATGACGGGAGGGGGGACAAAATATGTTTTTGCTTAGGGTGGGGGGGCTGTCATGGCTCCTGCACCTGGGCCCTGAGGTTTCTAGTTACGCCTCTGCCTGCCTCCCTTCTTCCTCTAGAGTCCATCCATATGTCCACATTTGTATCTTTCGATGCAGGTAAGAATGTATTCATAGTGAATAGACTCATCAACACTAGAAGGTCTATCCTAGCACTCCATCGCATTGATGCCAAGTAGTGTTACATGGTGGTCATCATCACCAAGTTGCATTTGTTGGTGTCACCTGGAGCAACTGAGAATAGACAAGCCGGTTAATTGACAGAATTTGCTGACTTTTCCTTTGGCAGCGATTATCCAAGCCAACACCGACAAATGCAACAAGGCTATGGAGCTGAGTTCCCCTTCATGGAGTCTTTGTTGGTGGATAGACCGTAGGGTCCAACACTCAATCTAACCAGTCATCTAATCTGGTTCCCCAAGGAGATTGTTTGGACACTTGCCAACCAACTTCAAGTCCTCAACAAACTACATCTAGTTTTCCCAACCTCTCATGTTCAGGTCCCCATTCTTTAACCTGCCATACGCCGTATAGCTTGTTGAGTTGGAACCTACTGAAGAGGGAAAGAGGAGACATCCTTTCTACCTAAACCATTATCAAGACGAAGCTGCAGCTGAAACCCATCTAGGACTAAAAAATGGACCTTAAAGTCCTTGGCAGTCAAAGCCGAACTTCCCCATAGACGTCTGGTGAGCATCATTACTCTCCGAGATATTTTTGGACATGGTATAATTTCCAAGAGCCCCAAGTCTACTGCGAGCATTGGGTGCAATGAAATGAGATCTGGTCTACAGAATGTACAGACCTTCTGCTTTCATTGTTATCAATCAGACATATGGACCACATTCCCTACCCTACAGAGTCATACCAACAGGCAGAGGGGCAAGCATAAATATATAGGGCTTCTCCTCCATCCTTCTAAAGTCCTGACATCAGAATAATCCAGAAGAGCCCCTTTGCCTAGACAGGCACCATATGCACAGCAGATAAAGTCATTTGATCCATCGGCTGCCTCGCTGGGAATGCTCGCTACAGCGATTGGTCTCAGAGGGTGACGTTGGCCGCTCCCTACATACTGACATCACCAGTGACCGATCTGGTGACCGGCAGCTGGGAAATTCAAAAATCCCAGCTGTTGGTGACACTGGGTGGGGTGGAGGAAACTCCTCCACTTTACCCAGTGATATCTCCAGATCGGGGGGACTGGGGGGGGGGGACACCCCTCACATCCTGACCAGTTTAATAAGCTAAAGTGGTCAGGATGAGTCGAGTGTCCCTTTAATGTCTCAATTCCATGCTTCCACCGGTTCCATTCACCCTTGGCCAACAATGATATTTTGTGGCATTTACGATGAATTTTATAGATTTTGGTGTATTCTATCAGAGAGTAGACTCGGGTTGTTGCAACAAATTGGCAGAATACTTTTTCTTTTCTTCTTCCGACCATGGTGGGCCTCAGGAGAGACGAAATCTGGGGGAGGCGGGTGAAGACCTGGCCAGAATAGGGACTGTTTGGACAAATCCGGGGCAGTCTGTAGCTACGATTCATAAAGAACATAATGCTAGGATGTCTGTTCTGTACGAGAGTCCATTAACCCCTTCACCACCATGCGATTTTTGTTGAATTTCTTTTTATCATCACGTTCATTAAAATATGGGGTGTGAAATTAACAATTAAATATAGGGTGAAATAGACGTTTCGCACAGAAATTGTTATTCTGAGATAGCTAAAAAGGTAAAATAATGTTAATTTGCTCATTTTTAATATTTCATGTTTTCGTTTATCCTTTACAGAAATATTGATGAAATTTGATATTCTGAGCTCTAGATGGCGTCCTTGATCTTACACAATTTCAAAAGGGGTCTGCATTATCATCATACAGGCAGAAATGTCCTTTTGTGTTAGCTACAGTAATGGTGATAAAGATAAATAATAAAAATGTTAAGATCTCCTGCTCATGTGCCTGTATGATGCCTGCCTGTGTATGGCAATTACAGCAACACCTTGTATCTGTATGTGCTGCATAATGCCTGTGTATGGCAATTACAGCAACACCTTGTATCTGTATGTGCTGCATAATGCCTGTGTATGACAATTACAGCAACACCATGTATCTGTATGTGCTGCATAATGCCTGTGTATGGCAATTACAGCAACACCTTGTATCTGTATGTGCTGCATAATTTCTGTGTGTGGCAATTACAGCAACACCTTGTATCTGTTTGTGCTGCATAATGCCTGTGTATGGCAATTACAGCAACACCTTGTATCTGTATGTGCTGCATAATGCCTGTGTATGGCAATTACAGTAACACCTTGTATCTGTATTTGCTGCATAATGCCTGTGTATGGCAATTACAGCAACACCTTGTATCTGTATGTGCTGCATAATGCCTGTGTATGGCAATTACAGCAACACCTTGTATCTGTATGTGCTGCATAATGCCTGTGTATGGCAATTACAGCAACACCTTGTATCTGTATGTGCTGCATAATGCCTGTGTATGGCAATTACAGCACCATCTTCTATCTGTATGTGCTGCATAATGCCTGTGTATGGCAATTACAGCACCATCTTCTATCTGTATGTGCTGCATAATGCCTGTGTATGGCAATTACAGCACCATCTTCTATCTGTATGTGCTGCATAATGCCTGTGTATGGCAATTACAGCACCATCTTCTATCTGTATGTGCCGCATAATGCCTGTGTATGGCAATTACAGTAACACCTTGTATCTGTATCTGCTACATAATGCCTGTGTATGGCAACTACAGCAACACCTTGTATCTGTACTGTACAGGGATTTTTAGTCATTATAACCCCTGAATCTTATCTCTATACAGCAGTGAGTGACCCCGCAGCTCTCCCTGCATTCTGCCCCCTCCCTGGCTGCTGTAATGCTGCAGTAATCTATTTGTACTTTTTGTTACAGTGAGGTTTAGGGCTGCTATTTGCAGCTGGTTTTATGTTTCTCCAGGGTGCTTGGAGAGACATAAAACAAATAATTTTGTTTCTCCACAGGGGACACACTAATCTTGCTTTAAAAAGGTGTGAAAATGGTATTTTGATATGCTAATGAGTGCTTTTCAATGCATAACAATATACAGAGACATATTATAAATTCTCAGATAAACGACGGCCTGCTGGAATGGAGAACGAGGGTTAAACAATCTGTTTCGCATTTACCGAGCAGTTTTCGTAATGAAGATTTGATAATAAAACCATAATAATTTATTATCCTCTACTTAAAAAATATATTACATAATAGCAAATACTTTGTATTTCCCGAGGTAGGGCTCACACCCAGATGTGGGATTGGTTCGGGGAATGAGTTGTATACTTTGGACGTCAATGGACCTTCCAGTTTTTGTTTTTCTGTTTTTCTTTTCTTTTTTCTTCTATTTCTATTTTTTTTTTAACCAGACACTTATGAGAAAGTAACGTGGAGGAAAATGGATTTTTTTTCCAGCCACTCCTTTACAAATGGCACATGAAGAGTGATCGCCGAAATGGTAAAAAAAAAGAGGAACGTCGGGAGCTCAGGCTCAAGCTCAGGCCCAGGCCCAGGCCCTGTATTTGGAAACAAAGACATTTCAGGCATTATTGGGTTTAAACGCAGATCAGGAATTCCAGGGACGGCTTCCAGATCATTGTTCAGGAATCTTGGCCCGGGCGAAACATAGAAACATAGAAACGTAGAAAAATGTCGGCAGATAAGAACCTTTCGGCCCATCTAGTCTGCCCAATTACATGGATACTTTACCTGGATTTATCTTTTGTTTAGGATAGCCTTATGCCTATCCCATGCTTGCTTAAATTCAATTACTGTTTTGGCCTCTACCACTTCTACTGGAAGACTGTTCCATGTATCCACCACCCTCTCAGTAAAATAATGCTTCCTGATTTTACTTTTAAACCTTTGCCCCTCTAATCTAAGACTATGTCCTCTTGTTTTGCTACTTTGTTTCCTTTTAAATATACTCCCTTCCTCTACCTTGTGGATTCCCTTTACGTATTTAAATGTTTCTATCATATCTCCTCTGTCTCGTCTTTTTTCCAAGCTGTACATGTTAAGATCATTAAGCCTTTCCTGGTAACTTTTCTCCTTCAAGCCGTACACCATTTTAGTAGCCCTTCTCTGAACTCTCTCGAAGATGTCTATATCCTTCTGGAGATACGGTCTCCAGTACTGCACACAGTACTCCAAGTGAGGTCTCACCAGTGCTCTGTACAGTGGCATGAGCACTTCCCTTTTCCTACTGCTAATACCTCTCCCTACACAACCAAGCATTCTGCCAGCATTTCCAAGCATTCTGCCAGCATTTCCTGCTGCTCTATTACATTGACTACTTACCCTTAGATCCTCTGAAATAATAACCCCTAAATCCCTTTCCTCAGATATTGAGGTTAGGACTGTATCAAATATTCTATATTCAGCCCTTGGGTTTTTACGTCCCAGGTGCATTATCTTGCACTTATCCACATTAAAACTCAATTGCCACAGCTCCCACCATTTTTTTAGTTTACCTAAATCATTTGTCAGTTGGCTGATCCCTCCAGGAACGTCAACCCTGTTGCAAATCTTTGTGTCATCAGCAAAAAGACATACTTTACCATTAATACCTTCTGCAATATCACTAATAAAAATATTAAAGAGAATGGGTCCAAGTACTGACCCCTGAGGTACCCCACTGGTAACAAGACCTTGCGCCGAATAAACTCCATTTACCACAACCCTCTGTTGCCTGTCACTCAGCCACTGCCTAATCCATTCAACAATATTGGAATCCAAGCTCAAAGATTGCAATTTATTGATAAGCCTTCTATGCGGAACAGTATCAAAAGCCTTACTGAAATCTAAATAAGCAATGTCTACTGCACCACCTGTGTCTATTATTTTTGTTACCCAATCAAAAAAATCAATAAGATTAGTTTGGCATGATCTCCCTGAGGTAAACCCATGTTGTTTCTGATCCTGTAATCTATGTGTTTTTAGATGTTCAACAATCCTTTCCTTTAACATGGTTTCCATTAATTTCCCCACTACTGACGTAAGACTAACTGGCCTATAGTTCCCAGATTCCTCCCTACTACCCTTCTTGTGAATGGGCACAACATTTGCTAATGTCCAGTCTTCTGGGACGACTCCCATTAGCAAGGATTGGTTAAATAAATCTGTTAACGGTTTTGCTATTACATCACTGAGCTTTTAATAATTTAGGGTGGATCCCATCAGGCCCCATTGACTTATTTGTCTTTACTTTAGACAGCTGCTGTAGAACCTCCTCCTCTGTAAACTGATATGTAATTGTCTCGTTAGTGTTTCCTCCTAACTGAGGTCCCTTTCCTTCCTTTTCTTCTGCAAAGACTGAACAAAAATATCCATTGAGACAGTCAGCGAGACTTTTATCCTCTTCTACATACCTTCCTTCCTTTGTTTTTAATCTAACTAATCCTTGTTTTACTTTTCTTTTCTCGTTTATGTATCTAAAAAATGTTTTGTCCCCCTTTTTTACTGACTGAGCTATTTTCTCTTCTGCGAACGCGCAGAAACGTCTGTAAAAATATTGCGTTCAGGGATTTTATTTTTTCTTGCACTGTTTGTGCGGCACATAGTGAAGAAGAGGAAGGTGGATGCCGGATCCGTGCACAGGAGGGATAGAAGAAGAGGCCAATTTCCCAAAGGTCTACGCTCTTCGTGTGTTTGAACCTGTCGACAGAACAGTTTATAGCGATGACATAGCGGCCGGTCAGGTCACAGATTAACGAGTCTAGTTTTAGTGCACAGCAAATCCACGCTGGATGTGAGAAGCTCTCGTCTTTTAGTCAACCTGTTAGTGCCGATTCAGCCCTGAAAAAACGGTGTTTGTTGCAGGGAAATAAACGCTCCAAAGAGGGGACGTTTGGGCTACAAAGCATCAACAATGGTCATGAACACTTTGGAGACTCCATCAAGGCTGGCGGACGGGTGTTGTTTGTGTAAGCTGGTGGTAGATAGCTCTTCAGTGGCCATCGTAGCCAATAGTCCCTCCCTGGTGTGGTATCTCCATCTGTGAGGACACCAGTCACAAATCCTGGGGTCTCTTGAAGGGTTATTCACAAAGCACCGAAATTACAATGATTTCTCTCATTTGGTGCACATTGCAATTCAAGTTCGCCGACCCTGCGTTGAATTCACTATTCACCGCAGGGTCCCCGAAGTGCGCCGAAGTATGACCGCTGAACAGACCACCGAATGCCGTCACCAACCGCCTATCACCCCCACCGATTGCCGAACAGACCAACAAACGCCACCAAAGAGGGTCGAACTGACTGTAGAACGCTGCCGAACTGCAATTCCAAAACCTCTAAAGCTTTTCCTGCCGGTATCTACCGATTCTACTTGAAGACCACTCCATGCAACCATCACTGCCTGAGGCCGGCGTCAGCAAGCTCAGCACCCCAGACATTTGGAACTAAATTTCCCTTGTTGCTCGTCACACTTTAGTCTGGCTGAGCATCATGGGAATTATAGTTCCTAAAGCATCTGCTGCGATGGAAGTCGTCAATGCAAGCCAAGTTCTTTGTTGTAACCGTAGGGTAGAAGAGGACCAGGGGAAGCCAAAGCACTTTATAAATGCACATGGCTCTCTATATGTTCCTGCAGCGTAAACGAGCAGGTTCTTTTAAACTTTGTTTTTTTCTTTTATTTCTTTGCTTTTTAAAGAGTGTATTTTTTACCTTTTTTTTTTTTTTTTTGATAATCGAGGCTGTTATTTTGGTTTTATTTCTGCCTTGTGTTCAGCAACATGTCTCAGCTCTGACCACAAGATACCAAAATTATTTTTACATTTATATTGTGGTATATATATATATATATATATATATATATATATTTTGTAACTCATTCTTAGTATCACCCAGTGGAAGACCAGTGCCAGGCAATGCCTTCTTTCCATGCCAAGTAGTATGGTGTGTAGCATTGAAAGGGTCAATACATAGATGTAAGCTCAAAAAAAACATTGACTGATAGATGGATATGAGATAGATAGATAAAGAAAGATATGGATAGATAAGGAAAGATACAGTATTATTAATATTACTGTTATCATTTATATAGCGCCAACAGTTTCCACAGAGCTGTACAATAACCAAAGGGAAGGAGATACAGATAAACAGTCAGACAAAGGATGGAAACACTAAGGGCCCTATTACATTCTTCGAGCTAACGTTAGCGCTCACCTGCGTGAGCGTTAACGTTAGCCCAGGTGGCCCTAGCGCGGGCGCACCATATTACAATCCAAACACTAACAGGTTAAAAAAACGTTAGCGATTGGAATCTTGCACTTTACTGCTCCCTATACTTAACATGGGGAGCGCAAAGTTACCTTCTGGCTGCGGTTAATCCAAAACTTAACCACAGCCTGGACTTGGTGCTAACGGCTGCAGAATCTGTCAGCACCAGCCAAAAATCCCCCCAAATTAATCACATACTCACCTTCCACCCCGCGGCGAGGACCGTGGCTCCAACCGCCTCCTCTGTCCGCCGGGAGCAGGGAGAGACTGGGGGGAAAAAAGTCCTCCAGTCTCCCTCTGCAGATCACTGCGAGGCGAGAGCCGACAGTTTATGTGACCGACAGCGTCTGCCTCAATGGAGTCCTATGGACTCCATGGAGGAGATGCTTGCGGCGGGGTTTAGCACGATGAATGTAATAGGGCCTTAGGTGTAGAGGGCCCTGCTCATAGGGGTTTACAATCCAGAGGGATTGGGGTTGAGGAGGACAAGGAGAATTTTACTGGATGGCAGGATCATTGGTGCCAGTGGTTCGGGAATGGTGGAGCCATAGAAGCAACTTCAATCATCTGTGAGTCGATGAGCAGAGGGATGAGTTGCATCAGTGATGTGGTACACTAATCTGAAGAGATGGGTTTTGAGGGATTTCTTGAAGGCCTGAAGATCAGGGGATCTCTCAGGGGAAAGTTTGATAGGACGAGGCAAGTCATTCCACAGGACCGGAGCTGCCCTTGAGAAGTCATGGAGGCGAGAGTTGGCTGTACATGTGTAGACCGATGACAGGTGGAGATCACCTGCTGACCGGAGTTGTCTAGATGGGACGTGCCTGCGGAGTAGCGAAGACATGTAGGGAGGGGTTGAGTTATTGAGTGATTTGAATGTGAGCGTCAGTATTTTAAACTGTATCCTGAAACGTACAGGAAGCCAATGGAGGGACCGGCAGAGTGGGGGGGTACGAGAGGTGCGTCTGGTGAGAAAAATAAGCCTGGCCCCTGCATTCATTACAGATTGCAAAGGGGCGTTACGGGAGTTGGGGCCAATAAGGAGCGAGTTGCAGTAATCAAGCCATGAAATGACAAGAGCATGAACCAGCACCTTGGCGATGTCTTGCTTCAGAAAGGGGCAGACGGATAGATAGATAAATAGATATGGATAGATAGATAAGGAAGATTGATAGTAGACAGATTGTACAGTGCTACGGAACTTGTTAGTGCTTTATAAATACTTGTAGCAGATAGTTCCGCAGTAATTAGAGCTTTCTGACTCGCATGTATATGGTTTTTATTGATCTTCTGGATGAACGTATTGAAATCTTGGGTTTTACCTTTATTTTTACTCGTGGAAAAAAACGATAGAAATTCTTTGGGGTTCTTTGGAACCCAATCCGTGTGCCTGTAGCAGTCTTAGATTTCCCTTTAGTTAATCCCTCCATCACCCCTGCAATCTCTTATCCGTCCCTCTGTGGAGAGCAGAGCGTCCCATCTGGTTTCTATCATACATCAGTGCCGAGCGTAACACACGTAAGGATTCCCTTAGACAGAATGCGAAACACATTCACCGTATACGCCTTATAGAGGCTTACTATAACTATAACATAATAAGACCATCAGGTGATTGTGTCCAGTTTATTATTTTCTAAACTGACTAGTTACGGATCTGTTAAGCCTTCACCAGCGGCCCGAGAGATCTGAATGTCATGCCCCGTAACTAACATCTGAGACATGTGAAAGGTCCTACAGTCCCTACAGAGACCCCCAAAAATATATATACTAGTTGACCAAGTGACGCGTCCTATATGGCCTAAATGAAACGTCATGACCACATTATCAAGGTGCTCTGACAGTAACCATAAGGTGTCATAAATGAAGTGTCCTACAACCTCTACGTGGCCTAAGGGAAATGTCATACAACCTCTGTGCAACCTAAGGGAAATGTCCTACAGCCTTTATGCGACCCAAGGGAAATGTCCTACAGCCACTATGTAGCCTAAGGGAAATGTCCTACAGCCACTATGTAGCCTAAGGGAAATGTCCTACAACCTCTATGTAGCCTAAGGGAAATGTCCTACAGCCTTTATGCGACCCAAGGGAAATGTCCTACAGCCTTTATGCGACCCAAGGGAAATGTCCTACAACCACTATGTAGCCTAAGGGAAATGTCCTACAACCTCTATGTAGTCTAAGGGAAATGTCCTACAGCCTTTATGCGACCCAAGGGAAATGTCCTACAGCCTTTATGCGACCCAAGGGAAATGTCCTACATCCTCTATGTAGCCTAAAGGAAGTGTCCTACAAACTCTACGTGGCCTAAGGGAAATGTCCTACAACCTCTATGCAACCTAAGGGAAATGTCCTACAACCTCTATGCAACCTAAGGGAAATGTCCTACAACCTCTGTGCAACCTAAGGGAAATGTCCTACAACCTCTATGTAGCCTAAGGGAAATGTCCTACAACCTCTATGTAGTCTAAGGGAAATGTCCTACAGCCTTTATGCGACCCTACATCTATGTAGCCTAAGGGAAATGTCCTACAACCTCTGTGTGTGCAACCTAAGGGAAATGTCCTACAACCTCTATGCAACCTGAGGGAAATGTCCTACAACCTCTATGTAGCCTAAGGGAAATGTCCTACAACCTCTATGTAGCCTAAGGGAAATGTCCTACAACCTCTATGTAGCCTAAGTAAAATGTCCTAAGACCTCTATGCGGCCTAAAGGAAGTGTCCTACAAACTCTACGTGGCCTAAAAGAAGTGTCAAACAGCCTTTATGCGACCTAAGGGAAATGTCCTACAACTTCTATGTGGCCTAAGGGAAATGTCCTAAAAACTTACATGTGCCCTAAGTGAAGTGTCCTATGGCATCTATGCGGTGTAAATTGGTTTACTAGTGAAATAACTCCAGTTCCTGGTCGCTGGCAGAAAAAGATGCGTCAAAAATGGCCCCAAATAAAAACACCGATGTTACAATTCGGACGTAAATGACACCAGTTATTTTCTAAAGAAATTTTCTAGAGCAATTAAAAAAGGTTTTGGCTATATTTGAATTTTTTTTCCCCAAAAATCGTCTCCACACTGCGCTGGCGTAAAAAGAAGGAGCAGAATCTGTTGCCTAAAAATAGAGCAGAATGTTAGGGTTAGGTTTTACCCTAGCCCTAAATGTAACCCTAACCTTAGAAATTCGATTAGGGAAGAATTAAAACAGTTTCGACTAGAGAAGATGTTTCTCCAATTGCTTCAGAAAACGCTTCTGAAAATTGTTGGCTAAATGTAATTTTTTGGCCAATCAGAGCATCGATTCGCCACCTTATGTCCTTGCAACATTTTTTATTGCATCTTTTTTTCTCGTCCAAATGTATTGTTCCTCGACCTAATTGTGGCCTGTGTAAATGTCCCACAACCACCATGTGGCCATGAATGAAGTGTCCTACAGCCTCTAGGTGGCCTGACTGATGGGTAATAGATGGGGTGTAGATGGTATAAGGGTGGTCAGATCTTTCGATTTGTGGCACTACGGAAGTCTGGGAGACCAGTTGTTCCCTCTCAAGTTGAGTAGGGGACACATGTCCTCCAATTTAAGGTCATGAATGGGCTGGATTGACAATACTACACTGTTGTCAGTAAGTGTAATATACTACATACTGTCACTGTATTTGATTGTATTTGTACTCTACGTGGGCATTTCAGAGCGTTCAGATGTTTCATTACATGGTGGCGACCGTTGGAAGGCGCGTCGATATTGGTTAATCAAGCTCTCCTACATTTCGTTACCTGGTTATTGGGGTTAGAAGCAAATCAAGGACATCGCAGTAGACTTTGACTCAGTGAAACTTAGCTCTGAGGTCATACGTTTCCTCAAACTTTATTGTCCAGGGCTGCCGCACCCACATGAGTCAGGGTACTCTGGGTAATTTTTTTTTAATCTCCCAGACAATTTCCTGATTTTATCTATAAATACCTGCTGAGTCAATGTGGGGAAAACAGAAAGGTAACGCGGCATGAATGGAACAATAAAATGCCGTGAACTTCAAACCCCAAGTGTTGTCACAAACTGCTGATCTTTCCAAAAGGTAGAAAAGTAACTCAACAAACGTTCCGCGACACATGCCAGTAAAGACGTCACGCTACAGTTGGAGGCGAAGAGTCTCATTTAATCTCATCACGATTTAACCTATAAAACTCCAGCCAAGGCGTCTTGTAGCCAAAAGTAATCCTTCACCACTCCGATTTTACCAATAACACACTGGAACAGAAACGGGACACAGATAAACCCTAAGCTGATCTCTAGTGGAGCCACAGAGTCAGGGGCAGAAAATGGACACCCCTGACCTCCTTGAAGATGGCAGTGAAGATGGGTCATCATTGGATTCTGAGATGAGGGGTCTTCAGGAGATGAGAAGTAGCTAGAGTCCAAGAACGTATTGGTGCTTGTATCCATGTAGCTCTATATAGGTACCGCACCACCCGGTATTATTCCAAAGACCTCCAAAGCCAATGTTAAGGGAGATATGTCAACCCAATTTAAGGTTGGATTTAATTCGGCCCAACTGCCGAAACTGGAAACTTTTTCGGCTGCAATTCGGCCATTGATCAATTCGGAAGGTTTAAATATGGGCTTACCGGCATTTTGATTTCAAAATTCAAAATACCGGCTGCTGGTGACACTGGATGGGGTGAAGGAAACTAAAACTAAAGTAATGTGTTTTCAGAGACTTCTTGAAGGACTGGAGAGATGGGGAGAGCCTAATGTTGCGGGGGGGGGGGAGTTGCAAAGAAAGGGGGCAGCTTGGGAGAAGTCTTGAAGGTGGCTGTTGGGGGCGCAGGTATGTGAAGCTGATAGCATCAGATCATTGGCTGAGCAAAGCAGGCTGGACGGAATGTAACTGCAGATAAGGGAGGAGATGTAGTCAGGGGCGCGGTTACGGAGAGCTTTGTATGTGAGGACCAGTATTTTGAATCGGATTCTAAAGGAAACAGGCAGCCAGTGTAGAGATTGACAGAGGGGGGAGCTGTGAGAGGTGCATGAGGTGAGGTGGATGAGCCTAGCACAGGCGCTCATTACAGATTGCAGAGGGAGGATCTGGGATCTCTTAAGGCCAGAGAGAAGGAGGTTACAGTAGTCAAGGCGGGAGATAATAAGAACTTGGACGAGCATTTTAGCAGAGTCCTGATTAAGACAGAAAAGGATAGATCGTCCAAGAGGACCCTGAGGTAACAAGCCTGAGAGGTAGAGGTAATGGTGGCACCATTCACCTGAAGGGAAATGGGCGCAGGAATGTTAGTTTTAGAGGGAGGGAAGAGGAGAAGTTCAGTCTAGGACCCACAGTGATTCTTTTTCGTTTTTTCCGAATCAATAAATATGTCCCGGTGTATAAAACACAGTACAATGAAGCAAAAGAGATATATCTAAAGATAGGGCTGTGACATCACTGACCCTAAATAATGGTTCCATTGTTTTGTAGCTTGGGAACAAACAGTGGTGGTGCCGGAGCAGTGAGCTGTACTTTGAACGTCTAGCTTGCGCCCTGGGTTGGGAGAGACGCCAATCGATTGGGGACGTGATATATTTGCAGAGCTCACGCTTGGTGTCTTCAGGAATCCAGCAAGCCTGGCGAGATTTCAGTTTTATACGGGAAGGGGGGAGGGGGAGCGGAAGGGGTTCACTTTTTTTTTTTTCCATGCCCTTTGATTTTCTGGAAATACGTGATTTCTGGAGTCTACGTTTCTATCGCGCGCTGTGATCACTGTTTAGCGAATTCCTGCTCGGAACGGCCGGGACGTGATGGTGTTGTGTCTCTGAATTCTTGTTGCCAAGGCGATGGTCCTGCTAGACAATAACTCTGTGACGTCACGAGATTGCTGAGATATGGTGAGGGTAAAGAGCGAAGAAAAAAAAAAGAAAAAGAAAAAAATTTCAGTTTTCCTCATCACATGTACGTGCTTTTTTTTATCGTTTCGCCGGCTAGCATTTATAAAAGAAGCAGCGCGCCGGTGCTCGCCCTCTCGTGCCGCTGCAACCTCATTCATAAATGTGAATTGCAGATTTGTAATCTATTACATCTCTGAACTTTACATGTTTTTAAATTTAAAAAAAATCTTAATATACACAGTTACAGCATTTATATATCGCCAACAGGTTCCACCGCGCTTTACAATGGGGGAATCACAGACATGAGACATAATAAATAAACATAGATGAGGAAGAGACGATCCTGCTCGTCAGAAAATTGTCCCGCTAATGCAGCACCTTATACAAGTGCTCAGCTAGAAATCCTGTGAGTTTACAATCTATAGGACAAGGGTATGTGAAACAAATGGGAGCAGGGGGAGTGTGGAGCTGGTGGCCAGAAAGAATCTAGCAGGGATTGCATGGGAAGGACCAGAAGGTTGGGCTTGCAAGGGTAATCAGATAGAGGGAGAGCAATAAGATTAGGACAGGGACTGGTGGGGGGATGGGACTGGAGGGGGGAAAAATGGAGGAGCTGGGAGGGTGACTGAGGATGATCTGATTGCTGTATAGTGAAAGAGATACACAGGGTTATTCAGAGAACACCGAAATGCTGCCGCCGAATGCATCCCCTGGTCCTCCGCAACAACGCTGAATCGATCCAAAAAAAAGCAGCTACCGGAAAAAGCCGACAAGCCAATGAACAGAGCACCGACCAGCAGCCAGAAAAAGCCGACAAGCCGATGAACAAAGCACCGAGCAGCCGCAGGAAAAAGACGACAAGCCGATGAACATGGCACCGAACAGCCGCCGGAAAAAGACGACAAGCCGATAAACAGAGCACCGAGCAGCCGCCGGAAAAATACGACAAGCTGATGAACAGAGCACCGAGCAGCCGCGGGAAAAAGTCAACAAGCCGATGAACAGAGCACCGAGGGTGCCGGAAAAAGATGACAAGCTGATCAACAGAGGACCGAGCAGCCGCCAGAAAAAGACGACAAGCCGATGAACACAGCACTGAGCAGTGGCCGGAAAAAGCCGACAAGCTGATGAACATAGCACCGAGCAGCTGCCAGCAAAAGCCGACAAACCGATCAACAGAGCACCGAGCAGCCGCTGGAAAAAGACAAAAAGCCAATCAACAGAGCACCGAGCAGCCGCCGGAAAAAGACGACAAGCCGATCAACAGAGCAGCCACCGGAAAAAGACTACAAGCCGATGAACAGAGCACCGAGCAGCCGCTGGAAAAAGACAACAAGCCAATCAACAGAGCACCGAGCAGCCGCCGGAAAAAGACGACAAGCCGATCAACAGAGCACAGAGCAGCCACCAGAAAAAGACTACAAGCCGATGAACAGAGCACCGAGCAGGCGCTGGAAAAAGACGACAAGCTGATGAACAGAGCACCGAGCAGCCGCTGGAAAAAAAGACGACGAAGAGAGCACCGAGTAGCGGCCGGAAAAAGCCGACAAGCCGATCAACAGAGCACCGGCCAGAAAAAGACAACAAGCCAATCGAGCACCGAGCAGCCGCCGAAAAAAGCCGACAAGCCGATGAACAGAACACCGAGCAGCGGCCGGAAAAAGTCGACAAGCCGATCAACAGAGCACCGGCCAGAAAAAGACGACAAGCCAATCGAGCACCGAGCAGCCGCCGGAAAAAGCCGACAAGCCGATGAACAGAGCACCGAGCAGCTGCCGGAAAAAGCCGACAAGCCGATGACCGGGTAATAAAACCCCCCAAAAACCTGCAACTTTTAAAATGTCTGGAAATAATATATAAGGTCCCATGAATAATAATAAAACGGTAACTGTAACACTGTTACAGAAAAAAAAACATTTTTAAAAAATAAGAATTTTTTTTTAGCTGAAAATAATCCCGATATATGGCTAAAAAATTCCTAATAAATAAATCCACTTTTTTCTGCAACCGAAAAGAATAAACGGTTGAATAAATATTTTACATTGAAGCCTATGGCATTATCCTGATTAAACCTGTTCAAATGAAATCACCATAAATCAGGGCATTTCACTGACATTTCTCTGCTGTTCGGTGTCTCTGAATAGATTAACCATTGCTTCTCTATGGGGGATTTCACTGCTGCCGAAGATCACCCGTATTTCCCTGACAATTCACCAATATGTGTTTGCTCGTAGCATCCCCATCCTTCTCCTTGAGATTCCGGAGCAGCTTGCCCTGGATCCAAGCACTACCCTCGGTGATACTCGCAGTAGCGCTTCCGTGACGCCACAAGGATCATCTCCTGGAGTCCATAGGACTCCATGGGGGGTTCCGCTTCTGGGCCGCAAGCCCTGCCGGATCTCACGAGGTGGCGCAGTGCCGCAGAGTGATCGCGAATGGAGATTGGGGACTTTATGTCCCCAGTCTCACTCTGCTCCTGGTGGCCAGAAGCCGCAGAACAGGCCACCGCCTTGCCGCGGGATTAGAGGTATCCGATTTATGGGGGGGCGGGGGTGTTTAGCTGGTAATAAATTAATCATTTAGTAAAAGCAGATTTTTTTTCCCGATTCGCTTCGGGAAGCCATGCTTTATAGTCACTTATCCTGACGTTAACGCTTATATAGCCAAACGCTAACGCTAGAGTTCGGTATGTGATCTAGCCCATAGACTATGGAGTTAAGTTTACACCAGCTCTGGTTAAGTTGGAACCAACTTTGGAATATTGCCTCATGGTTGGGAACATTTTTAATGCACTTGGCCCAGTCGGCTTTCTTTAGCCTTCTCTTAATCCGCGCATCGAGATCATGCTTCTCCTCCAGAGGTCTCGGTGCACATTCCTGGAAGCCAAGTCCATGGATTCACTTGAGAGCGTTGACGGCCCCTTCTTCTTCTCACCACCCTTTATGTTAGGGACAATGTCTAAAGTAAAAACAGAAATGTTTTAATTGTCCATCAAAATTTTAGGCCCACCTGACAACACCTGGCCTCCTGCTTTTTGCAGCTCGGGGGGGGGGGGGGGTAAGCAGTGGGTCTATTTATACCCGTCCCCTAAACAATCCTATTTTTGAGGGTAAAAAAGGAAATGTGACAGACGGTAACGAATGTGACTTGGCTACAAAATACAAAAAGATAATCAAACACGCTTCAGTTATTCCCCATGGCACTTGGGAAGGTGCTAAATATTGCAGTACATTCCCACCTAAGGGGACAGCCTTGACATTGACAGGTGGGCTTAAACCTTGGATGGTCATTTTTTTGGATTTAAACAGCAGATAATATTTTTGGGATCTAAAGTGCACTTTAAATGGAGATGGTGGCAGTATTATATCCTCATCCTTCTCTCAAACCTCAGCAGTGGTTCCCAACCCTGGTCCTCAGGTTCCGCCAACAGGCCAGGTTTGCAGGATATGTGAAGAACAGCACAGGATTCAGTCTGCGTTTCCCGAAGGTGATCCTTAAAACCTGGCCTGTTAGTAGGCCCGGAGGACCACGGTTGGGGTCCACTGCTTTAGGCCTGGATATTGGGCCGGCACTTGCAAATGGAGGCCTAACCTCCTCCTAGACATCAGCGTGAGCTGGTTCGACCAACCAGTTTGTATTGCTCCATTGTCGCTCGTCTTCCTTTGACAGACGTCTGTTAGCCGTCCGTGCTCCGATCCTCATCCGTCCAAACACAGGATGTTGAGACTTTGCAGGGTCACCCGACATCCCGATTAAGCAGCGGGGCTGAGCGACATCGGTCTAGTATTAGATCAACGGACACACTGCAATCCTCTTGTTGGAGACGTCAAAGATTCTGTTGAAGAACGCCATCAAGCACGACTAGTAAAGGCCTGGAGGAGCTTTAAGTTTACACAGTATTAAAGTATTTATAAAGTGCCAACAAGTTCTGTACAATCGGGGAGACATAAATATGTATACCTGTTAAGACACACAGAACAGTGGGAGAATGAACCCTGCTCAAGAGCTTACAATCTAAGAGGAGAGGGATGACACTAGGTGAGAGTAATAGCTGAGTATGTGAAGTAGTGGGGAGCAGTGCAGGAAGATGGTGCATGAAACGTACAACGAGATTAGAGAAGCCTATCGGCTCACTCCATAAGGCTAGGGGTCAGACGAAAGCATTTTTCCCCGCGAACGGGAAAAAGTGCGTCCGAACGCATTGACATATTTTTTCACGGAATGCACAAAAACGGTCAGACGACGCGCATTTTCAGGCGTGATTTTGTATGGATCGTCAATAAAACTCTTTTTGCGTCTGGACGTTATGTAGGCTGGACATTAGCAGTGTCTGACATCTCCTAATCACGCAAACACGCCGCTATGCCGCAGCTGCGCACTCTGTACGTCAGTACTAGCGGTTCAGCGTTCTCAGAAAAATGCGTTCAAATTTCACTTGCGTTGCACGGCCGGACTTTTGTGCGGCCGTACATCGTATATTGGCCGTCATTGCCCGTCATCTGCTGCTAGTGCGGCCGTAATTATGTGCGCCAGAACGCACGTTAAAAGTGCGCTGGTCTGACCCCAGCCTAAAGTAACGAGTTTTCAGAGACTTCTTGAAGGACTGGAGAGACAGTGAGAGTATAATGTTGCAGGGGAGGGAGTTCCATAGAAAGCGGGCAGCTCGAGAGAAGTCCTGAAGTCGAGAGTTGGTGGTGCAGGTATGGGGAGATCACAGCAGATCGTTGGCCGAGACAAGTGGTCGGGAAGGGATGTACCTGTTAGTAAGGGAGATGTAGTCCGGGGCGCGGTTATGGAGAGCTTTGTACGTGAGCACCAGTATTTTTTTAATTGGATTCTAAAGGAAACTGAGCCCTTGTAAAGATCGACAAAGGGGCGGGGTGTGAGAGGCACAGGATACGGTATGTGAAGTGATAGGTGAGAGGTACGAGATGTGAGGTTTGTGTGGTGCGGGATACAGGATGTGAAGTGTTGGGTGTGAGGTGCGGGATGTGAGGTGAGTGAGCCTGGCAGAGGCATTCATTACAGACAGCAGAGGGAGAATCTGGAATTGCTTAAGGCAATTAGATTAGAGAAGCCTATCGGCTCACTCCATAAGGCTAGGGGTCAGACGAAAGCATTTTTCCCCGCGAACGGGAAAAAGTGCGTCCGAACGCATTGACATATTTTTTCACGGAAGAGGGTTACAGTAGTTAAGGCGGGAGATAAGAACCTTGAATTAATAGACCTGCCCACCGTAGGTCTTCAACACGAAGGATGAAAGAGGATCTCATCCACAGCACCTATCATTGCGTATGGATAATGAAGCTTTACTGAAGATACGCAAATATGTTTGAGATATTCTACGGACAATAGTGGGCCCCATATACCTCAACATCGACTTTTGTTACCAGCGGTTTCTATTTAAATTTGAATTGGAAAGTGTAGAATTAAATATATTTCAACCATATTAACTGAGCCTATATGCACCAAACAACGTCCAGCCACTGGTAGAACGGATCAGGACAGACAGTTGATGGGTCAATGTGTCGTCGTGTGTCATTTATTCATGCATTGTAAACACCGACCAATTGTACACAACTACAAGGAAATTTGGGAGAACCGGGTGGTTCAGACAGCATCAATAGTGAACGTGATCTCTAAAAAGTGACATTAATACAATACTGGCAATATGGCCGCCCTAGTAGATGACCTCATCGTTACCATCCTTGCGCATTATGCACTCAACCCAACCCATAAAATGTCCGAAGTACTGCATCCGATTTCAATTCTATCTTGAAAAAGTTGGTTGGAAGATTAAATAAAACGGTCCTCCACATCAAAAGGTGTTGACGACCAGTTGACGGTTTTGCTCCAACACTTGCAAAGTCGCCATTTTCTTGTGTGGCTCCAGAGCAGGCTGGTTCTATAAAGCAGAAACCTGGGATATTTTAATAGGAGAATCAGAACTGGATTCTCGGCGTGTGGACAGAATAGATAATAAAAACGACAGTGTGATTACCCAATAAACAGACACGAGAAACGTAACGTAAGTTTTTTTTTTTTTTTAATTTGGCATTTGTTATTTGCATTTATATTAAGCAAAGTGCATCTTTTTTATTTTTCTCGTTTATACACATTGCACAATACATAAATAATGATGCTTATAAAAACGTCTATGATATTTACAATTAATAATATATTTATATAGAACATAAAATACATTTCTTTAATAAATCTGTTTTTTTTGTTGTTTTTTTTTTTTTTTTTTAAGGAGTCCATTTTTTTCCCAAAGCACTACGATGCTTAAGTTCCAAAGAGTGCCCCCCCCATCTTGTTCGTTTTTTTTTTTTTTGTGTTTTTTTTTTTAAACTTCGATATTTAGAAAAATAGCTTATGTTTAACATGCTCATTGAGCTAGGAACAATGTAATGTATCATACTCTGCGTATGATAAAGAAAAAAATAAAAATAACCCCGTCCCTGTGCATAACGTGTACCTTTTAAAGTAGGAAACTATTGAGCAAATACTGTATTTTTCATTTTTTTTTTTTCTCCTCTTCCTAGAGCCATGAGAGCTTTGGGTGAGGGGACGTTGGGTCATCGTGTGTCCATTCTCAAAACAAAAATTAATTATGCATTTTCCAAGGTTAAACCGTAGAAATAAAGGACCATGGTGGGTCTCCATCTCACTTGACATAACCCTTGCTTGGTGGGGGGGGGGGGGAATAAATCTCAGGATTAAAATTAAAGTGTGTTGAGCCCGTAGGAAGTAGAAGACGTACCCAAAAGTGAAGTTCCGCCATGTGGGAAACAAAACAGTGTTCTTCGAAGATCCATTCAACAGACGACCAATAGGGTCCCAAGAACAACATCACTAGTTTTTTTCCTACATCAACGTAATTCTATTGTGTTTGCATGCTGTGCAGTGAAAACTAAAAACCCTAAGAAAAATAAAATAAAAAATACCCTTGTCTGAATATTTTCCCCTGCTGGTTGTGCTTCACTTTGGTCTCTGTCAGTTGCGTTGTTATGATGACATGTTCTGCTCAAGACCACACCGACCAGTCATGATGTCCCGGGTGGCGGTAAAGCCGAGAAGCAGTATATATTTTCCCTCATAACCAATTTTTGTTGTCCATTTTTAATGTAAAATCATTAGACGTTAGATTTTGAAGAATCATAAAAAAAATAAAAAAAAAAAAAACACTGCAGGGAATCCAAACACCATAGACACACGAATTCCTTGTCCTTACATTTACACCAAAACACTTTCAGTTTACGAGAAGGCTCTTCAGGGCTTGTGAATCGAGTGGGGGAAAATATATATATTTTTTTAAAAATATATATATATTATTATTGAACCTGGAAATAAAAAAAATAATAATATTGGGCATCTGCTCTGCATTGGTTTATTTAAAACAACAAACCAGAAGAACAATGACCCCAAAAAACACAGGGAAAAAAAAAGAAAACAGGGTGACAGTAAGCGTGAGGGGGCATAGCCCGGAGGGCAGTGTCTGGTAGGAAGAGAGGAAGTTGGCAGCTTTTCAATTTGGTCTTTATCACGGTAATAAAAAAAAATATATATATATTATTCACTGCAAAAACAATACTCCAAATATATACATATTTTGTCGTGCACCTCAAAACCGGATGTCATCTAATTGAAGTGGGGTTTGAGTCTGTACATCAAGAAAGCAACTTGTAATGCGAAGTTACCAGTCGTGAAGGATCGATATTAGCCGAGGTCAGTGGTAGCCAATCTGCAGCTCTACAGAGGTTGTTGAACTAGGGACTTGGCAAGGTAAAAAAATAATAATAATAAAAAAAAAATAAAAAAAATCTTCTATAGTTGGAGACTAAACTGGTCGCAACATCCTCGAAACGTCTTTGGAAACTCCAACTTCCATAGACCTTGGCCAAACTAATGAGACAGATTACTCAACAGCTGATGAACTACAAGTTGACTACCACTGGTCCAGCATCAAGGCGATAGACAAAAGAAAGCTGTACTGCACAACCTTCCCTATTATAATCAAGAACACTTAAATTAAACCACAACCCAAAACAGACCTTGACGGTCGCTGCTTACGGCCAACAAAAATGGTGGAAGAAATGGCCGAATAGAACGAACAGTTTGGGTCATACACACAAGACAAGCGTTGGCAGGTATTCGGTTTAAATATGGATCTTTGAAGTTCACAACCATTCCCCCCTCCCCAACCAAAACCTCTACCTCTCAAATAGTTCTCTTCAGTACACAGAAAAAAAAAAAAAAAGTGAAAAAAAATAATTCGATATGAAATGTGAGGCCTAGAACAGCAGCCAACAAAAACGCTTTGCTTTCTGAACTCCTGCTCCCTCTCCATCAGCTTGGTCTCAAGAGATTTCATTCACACCTTTGAGAAGAGTAAAGCAAAAAAAAAAATGACAAGAAACCAACCCCTCCAGAAAGAAAAAGAAAAAGAAAAAAAAAAAAAAGGAAATTTTTGACATAAGCTATTTCTCAAAACCAAAACAGATAAGGTGAAGAAAAAAAAAAAGTATATAACCCAAATAGTTTGCATGAAGAAGCAAGCACTCAGAAGGAAATATTAGCAGCAAAGTAGTCAAGAGTCCAGAAGTCCACTCGTCTCCGAGTCACCGGTTATTAAATATTACTTCCAACCAGCACGGGCAGCTGCTGATAAACTGTCTCGTGTAGCACTGACCCCAGCCTTTCACAAAGCTTATCTGTACGGTGAACCCAGTCCACGGCTGTTGCATGAACTCATGGTCATTCGGCCTCTGCAAGCTATAAGCTTTCTCATAGTCAAACGCCTTGATGGAGAATCCTGGAAACACTTTATGGACCAACAACGTCCTAGAGTCGGGGTTGTCCAGTGTGGCCGACTTGATGAAGATGGGATAGCTGCTGCGATTATAAACCCAGACGCCATCCACTTCCTTGGTCAGCTGGATCCCGTATCCAATTTTGCTGCGGACCTTCTGCACCAGCTGACTCTTATTGTCCGAATTTAGTTGTCCAAGGCAAAAGCCGTTCCCCTGAGGTAGATCATAGAAGATGTCCAGGGAGGGCTCTTGGACAGAGTATAAACGGCCCACCCTAGTTTTCTCTTCCCAATACGCTACCACGCACCAGTGTGATGGGTCTCCAGACTCCTGAAGAAGTTGTGAATCTGTAGAACGAAAGAACAAAAAAAAAAACAGTTGTGATTTTCCCACAAAATCAAGATCCGTTTACATAATAGACATTAATCACCAAACCCAACTATTGTATTTTAACCGGCAGGCAAAATGGACAGCCACGTAGACGCAACATAAAGCCGAAACGTGGTTCTAGAAGAGACTAGAACAATTGTCTGTAGAGTAAAACACAATCTCTCCAACCTTGATGGACCCATAAATTGGTAAAAAGTGCATGTTATCTATAAAGAGGTAGGGGGAAAAAAATGATATAACAGCAATCTATCTGCGCAATGGACAGTCCATACAGGAGCCACCATAAAGAATGTGACAACCTCAGCTGTATTTTAACAGGTCGGCTAAATGGACAGCCACGTAGACGCATTGTAAAGCCGAATCAAAGATGAAGCGACAAGCGGCAAGTTGTAGAATAAAAAAATAAAAATACAACCTCTCCACCCTCGAATGACCCATAAATTCGTAAGAAAAATGCAGGAGTCTATAAAAAGGTGGATCTTTTTTTTTTTTATAGAATATAAAAGCAGTCTGCCTGCGTGAGAAACGTACTATACAGGATCCGCCATCATGGACACGACCGTCTCAAATAGAGTTTTAACCGGTTTTAAAACGTCAACATGAGGAGTCTATGTGGTTAAAATCCGACCGAGATGGTCATGTTCTTTATGGGGGATCCTGTATAGGCCGTCCCTTTCGCAGACAGTTTGACTTTTTTTATAAAACACATGCTTTTGTATTTATTTTTTTATTTTGTGGGTCATTCGAGGGTGGAAGGGTTGATTTATATTTTTATTCTACAGTTTGTCACTTGTGTATATAGATGAAATGACGAGTGGCAAACGGTAGAATAAATTAATAATAAAAAATAAATAAATCAACATCTCCATCCTTGAATGACCCATAAATTTGTAAAAAAAAAAACAAGCAAATATGGAAGATATATAAATAGATATATATATATATATAAAAAGTGTAGTAAAAATGAATGATGGAATATAAAGCAATCAGTGGCGCAAGGGACGGGCCTTACAGGAGCCGCCATAAAGAATTACACAGGGCTAGTAACATTTGCAGCCGGAGCTTTGGTAATAAAGAGGTATAACTCAAGAGATGAGATGAGTTATAGATTTCACCGAGCCTATTAGTCTGTGGTTTGTGGCAGCAGGGAGGAGACCGGAAGTCTTCTGTTTGCAAGAAAAAAAAAAAATGCATTTATTGTTGCACTGCTAACTCACAGCCTTTTCCCATCGCGGAGACGACGACTTCGAATCTGTACTTTCAATTTATTTATTTTTTTGCCTGGCGCCATCATTGGGCTTCCATTAAAATCAGATGAACAATAAAACCAAAAAAACCAAAAAAAAAAAACACAAGGAGTGGGTGGGGGGGGGGGACGACGCAGGAGAGTAGGAAAAGGAACCTGGCGTGGCGTCTTAATGAGAACAAATTTATTTATACAGTAAATGCATCAGGTACATATTTATGAATTTTTAATTTTTTTTATGGTTTTTCTAACTTAGTTTTGGATTTCAGAGTTGAATCATTTTCAGAGTGTTTAAGAGGACGAAAAATAAATTGCAGGTTAATAGGGCAGGTAATTATAGACTTTTTTTAATGTAGGATGCTCTGTAAGGAAGGGGGATATGGTGGTGGAGGTAGGGTGGTGGGGGGCTACGGTTAAGGTGGGGTGGAGGAATTCCATATCAAGTAAGCTGGAGGAATTCAGACATGCTTAGGTGTGCCTGGATTGCTTCTAACATCCCCCTTTCTGGTGCCTCACAATACTTTGTTTCAAATATCTTTATCCCAGTGAAACCTGGCACCAAAAAAAAAAAAAAAAAAAAAAAAAAAAAAGCAGCAAGAGAGGGGGGAGAAAAAAAAAAGAAAAAGAAAAGAAAAAGTATAAAGTGAGGGGAGGGTGGAGAGGGAGAGGAGGGGGTGGTGGGAGGGTAGGATTGTTGGTGGAGGGAAACTAGCTGTAGGATCAAGTTACCTTTAACCTAACCCTTTGAAACTGCGCTCATAGGCTCAGAGCAGAATTTATTTAGAAAAAAGGGAAGAAAAAAAAATGGGGAAAGAAGAAACGGTTACAAAAAAAAATTATGAATATAAATGATAAAAAACAAAAAAAATCAGGGCTACTCACAAGCTGCACTGTGCTTTACTACTTTATTATGGTTTCAAGGTATGAGAAAAATTGTAAGAATAATAATAAAAAAGTTATATATATTTTTATAGAATTTTTTTATTCAATAGGCAAAATCCCTGGAAAACACACACTTTTACAAAATAATAAAATAAAAAAAATAAGCGTTTCGTGTCCTTGAGGTCTGGGAAGAAGAAAAATGTAACAGCGGAGACATATACACATTACAGACACAAGACAAAGTAAACAAAAAAAAGGAAAAACACTAAAAACAAACAAAACCAAACAAAAGAGAAAGACTAAATAAAAGAGGAAAAAAAAAAAAAAAAGTAGATGGAAGGGTTTTTAAGCCACCCAGTTGCGTGAAAGAAAATCTTTAAGACTTCACCCCCCTCGTTCTCTTTCATTTCAAGCCCTCGCCAGTACACCCAGCAATTTTCAGACAGACGTCAGTAAAAGAAGTTTTCAGATTATGGTTGCAGCCTAGCCCAGATAAATTGCAGGCTGTGTATACGCGTCCTCTGTAACCCTTGCCTTGCCAGGACGCCGCACTCCAGAGCCAGCAAGAGATGCACAAAATCCTAGCTGGTTTTCCATTGCTTATTTTATTTCTTTCCCCCCAGTTGGCACAGGTAAAATAAAATGGGGGGGGGGGGGGTGTAAAAAAACAAAAAAAAAAAAAACATTTTCGCTTTTTTTTTTCTAGTTTTCTCTCAAATCTAGTAGACGAGGGACATCAAACTATGTCCCCCCCCAGATGTCGATGGCCTACAACTCCCAGAACTCTTAATGCAATATATGGCTAGGGTAATCATGGGAGTTGTAATTCAGGAACATCTTGGGGGACCTGAGCAGACAGTAAGCTCACCTGTGTGTGTGTGGGGGGGGGGGGGGTAACACCTTGCCTGTGTTATCATTTTTTGTTATTTTTACACCCCCCCCCCACACTGTCGTGACGCGCAGCAGAAACTGTTGGCGCTACATAAAATTACAACAATTTATTTCTTGGTTGACCCTGATTCTGCTCCTCCAGCCAACCCAAACTTTGACCCATCCCCTCACTACTGCCACCTACTGAAAAATACCCTGCGTTGCAGCATCCTCAGGATTTGAATGGTGTTATGGATACCGGTACATATGGATTTTCACCTGGAATGAACCCGAATGGTTTTCCAGTCAGTCAATGCACCTCAAGCAAGAAACACCTCTCTGATATCCACGTACCAGCACAGGTAAAATCTCTTAAAAGATTTAAGGCTTCCCTGACAAATCCTGCTGATCCCAGGTCTAATTGGTCTATGACACTACATGGATCAATGGTGGGCTTTACCGGAGGCAGATTTAACGTGCAACTGTAGCGACCAGGTTCACTTTTCTTTGCGATATCCCTTCAGGTGGGCAGATATGGTTTTGAATTGATCATATATTTTTTGCAGGCTCACGTCCTGCAGGAATGCCCAGGGATGCAGTTCCCTCACTATCTTAGGCTGGGGTCAGACGTGCGAACGCGTGTGCAGCCGCACTTTATCACGGCCGTAGTAGCAGCAAATGACGGGCAATATACGAAGTACGGCCGCACGAAAGTCCGTCCGCACAACGCAAGCGGCAAATAAATGCATTTTTTCGAGAACGTGATACCGCTAGTACTGACGTACAGAGTGCGCTGCGTCCGCTAGCGGCGTGTGTGCGTGAATAGGAGACGTCAGACGCTGCTCATGTCCGGCCAACATAACGTCCAGACGCAAAAAGTGTTTTATTGATGATCCGTACAAAATCACGGACGAAAATGTGCATCGTATGACCGCTATCGCGTATTCCGTGAAAAAATACGTCCATTCGTTCGAACGCACTTTTTCACAGACGACGCTAAAAATGCGTTAGTCTGACCCTAGCCTTAGCAGGAGGAACAAAGTTCCTGATTGGCCGATATACTGGAAAGCTGTAATAACTCTCTCTTTAGGCACAGTTTTATAAAAATGTCTATATTTAAAAGGTTTTTTTTCAGGACTTTAAGTACAATGGGAATGACAGTTTCTCAGCATCTGCCTGAGGAATGGCATTCTCGTGCATAAAAGAAGTGCTGCAGCTGCTACAACTCTCCGCAATCTTTAAGACCAGAATGGACAAAAACCTTGGAAAGTTCCCATACTTTAAGACACGAACACAAGCACACTTCGGAGCTGCGCTGTCAGTCGGCGCGCTGGCAGCCGATCAGGTTTGATTAGTGCATGTAGGGCTGCCCTGCAGGACAGCCCTTCCACTCACGCCTGTCAATCAACCGTTCGGCATGCCACAAGACGTGAGTGACAGATAATTGTTGATGGGGACTAAGTCAACTTCTTCCAACCTGTGTTGGGCATGACAGTGCCCTTTAAGGACATTGCAACATGTATCTTTAAAGAGAAGCATCTGTGCATTACATACATATGTATCTAGATCTTACCTTGTCTAAAAAGTTTTCAATCTTTTTTTTTTTTTTTTTTTAAGCAAAAATAAACAGCCATTGACCTAAATCTGCAGACCCCCCCCCCCCATCCCAATTGCTCTTTACAGCCTTCAAGGCAACAGAATAAAATTAAAATCTTAAGAACCGCCACAAATTCCTTTTCAGGGTTTTTTTTTTGCTTATTTTCATTTCCTATTCCCACACCCCGACATGAAAGAGACTCTTCCTGGAAATAAGGGGGGGTGGGGGTGTATCGGGAGGGTGGGGGGGCGAGACGCAGTGGGTAGACGAGTCTATGTGTGTTTATGTATGCATTACTGAAGACCACATTACAAGTAGCTGACGGCCACTTACAAAGACGTATTTAATTGGTAAAGCACAGAAAATACGCCAACCTGGCGCGCGATGAACGGGGCATTATGAGTACGGTGAATGCACGCAGCTCATGAATGAATTTTACCAGCTCCTTCAGCCACTCGAGCTGCACGGGCAATATTTTTGTTTTTAAATAAAAAAAAAAAAATTCTAGAAAAATCGAAACATAGATCTACATACACACCTAAAAATATACCCGCAGAAATAAAATATCCTTCTACATTACATAGGGCACCTAAGCTATGAGGTGTAGGGGGTTAAAATGGACAAGGGGGGAGGCGAATTACCCTTGGGTTATTGCTACAGTCACTGCATTTAATAAATTCTTTAAAAAAAAATAATATAAAAAAAAAAAAAAAAAAGCCGTTCGGGACTTCGAAATAAAACTCGCCCTCTTTACCCCAGTGCGGACCTTGTCGTCTTTTTTGTGACCGTCTCAGACAGGAAAAAAAAAAAAAAAAAAAAAACCCTTGCATGTAACTAAACAAACCACTTGTCTGTCTGTCTCCAGCGGTTAGAAACATTTTCACTTCCTCCGTCCCAGAATTCAATGTCTCATCAACCATGCAAATTATAGAGCGCTCTTTGTAGGATGAAGGTAAACTCTGCTTAATAGCAAAATGCCTTAGAGGAAGGGTGGGAGCTCGAAGGAAGCCAAATCCCATTCACAATATATTTAGAGTATGTGTGATGCTCTGTATTTTGTTTAACTCTGTGCAGCCAAATCCACCGCCAGCCAAAAAGGGCTCAAAGTATAGAAAAGGGGGAGAAAAAAAAAAAGCAAAACATGGCGGCTATATGTTCAGCCTGGTGGCATTGCGACACATTAACCAGAATATGTCAAAACTTTGAGTTGTTATAAAAAAAAAAAAAAAATTAAGATTTACCTCACAAGGTATTTGAGGTGAGCAGGCGTCCGATCCTAAAACCTAATAAAGTCAAATTTCCAAGATAACTCGTGCATGATCGGTACCTTGGATCTGAGACATTTTTGTAGGAGATTGATTTGGGGGGGGGGGGGGGGGGTGGAGCCAAAAATCTACAAAAATAAAATTAAAAAAAATAATTAACAAAAATATCGGCGTTCAAGGAAAAGAGCCCTAAAAGGGGATGAGGAAAAAGGAAAACAAACAACCATGGGAAAGTAGGGCACAAGATTTGCCTGACAATGCCACCACGGGGCTAGCATTAGTGAGATTGAAGGCCTAGTCAGACCTAAAAGATCCAGATGGCATCAGTAACCCATCCAAGCCGGCAAAAAGTGTTGGCAAAGAGGCTCCGACCGAGTATTAACTGGGGTATACCATAACCCAACGACAACGTGCCAACACCGATATTCATCAGAAAACTAGTCTGCATGTAACCGCCTTCTGGCTACTAAAAATGTGTAGTTGGCTCCTAAGTGTTCTCCCTGGACTCCGATGTTTGATTTAGGTTTGCCAAGCCCTTTCATGAGGAGGAAAGTACTCCGGGGACGTAAATACAAAACAAAATTCAGGTTTTCAAAACATCCTCATCATAAGCTCGAGGTGTAAGTAGCATCTGTACATACTGGAGATCTGTCAGGGTTACGGTGGGTTTATTTAGGCACATTTTTTACCTCAGCATTATATAATTCAGATGGTATAAACCTAAAAGAACAAACATAGAATCTGAAATCATGTCACCGACAGCAAGAGCGATTAATATGGATAAGAAAATAAGGCGTATGTTCTGCGTACACATTCACAGGGCAGGTTTGTTTACAAGAAACCAAGATGGCCGCCAGGTAACTCCTCTGAGGAAACAAACACTACAGAGCCATTTCTGTGCCATCTCTATGTATACAGACACGGGGAAGGCTACAAAGGAGAGCTCCATGATTACTTGTAAGGGTGGATCCATGCCGTGGATGTGGTTACGCGAGGCTAGAATCGGGTATAGGTTAGAGTTTCTCCCCCTCCATTAAAACATTCAGGGGAGGTTTCGGTGAAACAAAACTAGGCAAAAATCTGAAATTTATTACAGATGTTCATAAAAAAAAAAAAAATTGAAATAACCACAAACATTTTTTTCTTTTCAGCTAAAAAGTTTAACCCTTTGAGGGTTCCCTGTGACCCGCTACGGGTTGAGCTGCGGTTTGGAGACTTCCCTTGGAAGGAAGACAAGATTGTGTCGAAGCGTCGACCTCAAATCTAAATAAACAAGTAAATGTGCATTATCGTGCCTGCGCGATGATATACGCAGTGACAGGGTTTATAGAAGAATGAAAAATACAGACTGAGCAACAAAATGAAGAAAAAACCCTCATAATAAACCGCCAAGCCGCCACATACAATAACGTATATATTTCCTTCACAGGAAACAGACTTATTGGATACTCTTTAACGGGCACGGTAGAAAGGTTTTACTTCGATATTCTTAATATAGTGGATTTAATGGACGCTGTGGCCATGAGAAACGCTCACCGCATCCTGTGATGTCATATGAACCCCACGCTCCCATGCCTGTTCCCACCACAATACAAGTTCATGCCAATCTAGAAGAGGGTCGGGTACGGCGAAATCTGGGATCTTGACCTGTGATGAGGATTGAGGTATGGCATCTTGTTAAAAGGTCTGTTCTTGGCTCCTAAAATCCCCTATATTTCAAATAAACATGTCAAGGTCTTATTTAAAAAAGGAGCCAGACTTGTCCTCGTCCTCCTCCCCCGGTTGCCTCCTTGGTCACCAGCTTTGTCAAACCATGCAAAGTGCCGCTGCGATCCTCCTAAAAAACGCCAGTTATCCATGTAACATACATTTTTTCGGTTCATTCTTCGCAGTAATAGGCAGTCACACCTCACGGCATAAGGGAGAGCAAAAAATATATATATAAAAAAAATAGACGCCACCAGCCAGGTTGGAGACAGTATGCAGACTGAAAAAGTTAATCATTAGTTCTGTCTGCCTTTATAATCTAATCACGTCTCCTGAGCACATGCTAAACTCACATCCACACGTACTCTCAGAGAGGGCGGAAAATCCATTTCGATGCGTACAGTGAATTTCGTGTTTTTTTTTTTTTAATTGCATATACTAAAAATTGCTCAGATCCCGCATTGCTGGAATTCTGGAGAAAATGATGGCAGGGACAGATTATAAAATGCACAGAAACATTGGGTATTATTAACAACTATAACCAGTCGGGGAGGCGGGGGAATCTAGAAATTTAATTTTCTTTTGCAATTTCTAGCATGAAAACCCAAAATAAGTTAAGAGAAAACGGCTATAAAATCAGTCATTATAAAAGAGGGCATTGAAGGCCAGTCTTTCTAAACTACGTTCCCCTCGATGCTCCTGGACAAACAAGAGGTGGTCATACACTTCAAACATCCGCGTGGGCCCCAAGGTAAGCCGCGGCAATAACAGAAGTGTTCCCCCAGAACAGCTCAATCGTTTCTCTTAAGGGAAATGTCATTTAATGAAATGAGAAATATCTCCTAATCTGGAACATCTGTAGGGGGCGGAGCAGCCGTGCCATCCAATGGCCATACAGCACAAGCACACGGAAGGGGCGGGCGACACAAAAATGCGTTCCAGATACTGTATCTGTGACTGTCTTCATGCTTTACTGGGTGGGTGGGGGTGTGTGGTGGGGGGGCGGAGGTCGACCTCTACAGATCAAGACTTAATATTCAGAAGGCACGAGAAGTAGATCGAAAACACATTGAGGAGCGATACCCAACTGTGCAAAGAGACAGATTAACGTCTAAAGAGCTTCCACTGACACAAGAACCATCCATTAAAAAACACTCGCGGCACGTTTAAAGTGCAACAAATGTGCCGCAATCGAGACGTATCGTTCGCCCTTCGCAAGAACGACCCAGGCCTTTGAGAAACAGTGGCCGACATGACTAAAACCAAGGCCAGTTGAGTATTTCATTATCCTTTTTTTTTTTACCACCCCCTTCTATAAAAGTGTTTGGGCCCCAAAGTTAGACTGTCTCTTTTTATAAATGTCTCCAAGTCGCAAAACCTTTTCGCAGCAGTAGTAAGGGGTCGCATGGCGAGAGAAGAAAAGAGATGGCTTGCCGAGTCCATGCGATGGTTATGTAACCCTAGTAGAAACTGGCTTCAGTCAAAACCCCCTTCTAGCACCCCTTGCTACTTGTGTGTGTTTAACAGGGTGGGCGCGAGCAGATTACACGCTTTAAGGAATGTCCTGACCTAAAGCGTGCATTGTTGAGGATTTTATTACAGAGGCACCGGGACAATGGAGCCAGGGTCTTGTCTGTCGCTAAAAGGCTTTAAGCACATTAACTCGGCTGCATCCTAACCCCCCCCCTCAGCACTACACACGAATACACCAAACTGAATTCCCATTCTATGAACTGCAAGTCAAATCGTGTTATTTGTATTGAGAACTTCCAAGAGAGCAACAAAAATAAAACCAGAAATGAAGGGCAGTTGGCCAAGAACCTGAATGAAATCTAGACGACCACCACCATCTTCATTTGGCCAAGAGTCAGACATCTACTGTGGAATCCTTTTATAAAAAGGGCAAAAGACAGAAACAGAGTTTCTACGGCCAAGGAGCCATAAATCATGGCTATGCCATATAGAGAGGAAGCTAGAATCCCCAACATTGCCCTACGAAACCAAGTAGTCAACTTTGTCAGACAACCATGGGTGGTCATCTTCCAAAAACTACAGTAGAATCGGCCCATCAAGAAACTGGCTATAACTGGTCATGGATATGGTCCACCAAGTAGTCATGGACCACAACAACTCGCATAACGAACGGGTGGATGATTTAGGCCATATAGTCAGAAGGTCACAGGTCTTGCTGACCATTTTATACTCCAGGACCAATGACGACCCAGTCGACTCCTGAAGAAAAACACCCACATTCCCACATAAGGAGTTTCTCTTAATTAACACATTCCCACACTCTTTAAAACAATATTTTGATTTGTTCCGCCCCACCAGAACATAGATTGTCTTTTTTTTTTTGCGAGAGTCTAATGACTGGACGGCTCTTGGAACAGGCGTCACGCAGAAGGGGTTAATCCGAGTTCCCCCCAACGCGCAGTACTTAGATCAACAGCATCGCAGCATATTTTGCTCTTGGTTCTAATTAATGAGCTCCAAGAACCCGTAACTAGCAGGGAGTTAAACAAAAGTCGGCTGCTGGTAAGCTATTGTTATGGATTAGACTGTGGCTGGGCAAAGTCTAGCTTTTATGTGTGATTAATCTTACGGAACAAAACAAGCCATTTAGATCCAGCGCACACAAGCAAACCCGCCCAGGGAACCGAGGAGAGAGAGAAAGGTGGGAGAATAACCCAAGTGCACCATTTGTACTCAACGAGACAGGCTTCCCGTGCCGTGACAAACAGACGGAAAATAAGACAATAAATCTAAACCCATGCACGAGAATAAAACAAAAACCAAAAGATGACCCTAACCCATATTTAACTCGGAAGTTATAAACCTCACATTTCACCCTTGAACTCTGAAGGGTTAAGCATTATTCGTACGAGCGAGGAGAGTCGCACGTCAAGAACATGGAAACCATCAGTGATGGCCAACAAGGCCACCAAAGCAACCCATGAGCCACCTTGCTAGACCGTTCTAGCTGATGGCTGAGCATCACGGGGCATATAGTCCACCCTAAATCCCATGTGATGCTACTTTTGGGGTGCAGGCGGCTTACAGACCACCATCATCACTGGTAGCGTTTAATAGATCGAACAAAAATATAAAAATGAAATAAAGTTATGGAAATCTTTTTTTTTTTTTTTTTTTAAATCTGAAACCGGGAGGTGAAAAGGCCAAGGGCTGAGCAAACTTTCAAAAAAATCTCAAATTTTAAAAGTTAAACCCAAGATAATGACACTGGGTGGGGAACCCGTGTGAGAGCAAAGCAGCCAAACCGAAAAATTAGCTCACGGCCAATAACTTGCTTGGCCTCAGAGTTTGGGGAAGGAAACTGAAAAAGTCATGAAAGATCCATTAGTAAATTGAGAGGCAGAGTCAGCGAGGTGACCCACACCGATTATAGATTTAGGTTTTAGATTAAAAATGAGTGAGAAAAAAAAAAGGCTCCAAATTAAAAAAATAAAAATAAGATTTTTTAAAAAAAAAAAAATCTATTATTTTACAGATCTATACATATACACTCCAAAAATAATGGCAATATAACTTTATTTTCTGGTTCAGACAGTGTTTAGAGTAAGAGCTCTATCTTTTATATACTCCGTGTACTTTTTTTTGGCACCTCGTCTGTGCAGCGATGATGCAATTTCCGCCCCAGTCTCATTATTTCCTGTTAACCAACAAGGTGAAAGTGATCAACCCTTAAACCTGCACCACCAGCCAAAAAGTCGCTGGTCACCGCAAGCAAGCTGTCGGACGATAGAAATAAATTAATATACTTTTAAATAATATTTACAGTGTATATAAAAAAATAAAATACGATAAATTGGAAGCAACTGATAACAGAGCTGTTAGAAAATGTCCAAAGAAGAACGTTGGATTTAAAGGCAGTGATAAATTCACAGCGGGTCATTGTAGATTACAGTGTATAAGCATTGGTGGTTTTTCCTTTGGCGTTCCTGTTGTAGATCAGGTTAGGAGCAGATCTCACCTACCCATCACAGGAGACCGTTTCCTCAATAGAGCGCCATCAGCCAGCGAACAATGCTCTACACGTGAGGCTACGCTCCTCTTTATCTTCAATGTACCTTAACCCCCTTGATGAGTCGGTGCTTGCATCGCACAGGGGAGCTGCGCCGGTGATCGCGAGTAGACGCACGCAAACAAGCATCTTTCCCTTTTCAAACCGAACAGGTTTCTTGGTTTGTCATCGCAGGGGCCTCCCGCTAACAGGAAAAGCCACAATGGAACAATCGGACCGAGGATTGAGGTGTGAACAGGAGGCCAAAAATACACTCAACGTCAGGTTTAAACTTGTGCCCCATTATGGAGAGCCTTAAGTTTATTCCCAAAGTTTCAGCTCTCCTACTTGGCTTCCATCGCTTCTGCGGAAACGCGTAGGCTTTTCTCTTATCGCTATAGAGTAAAATGACCATATTTTAACGTTTTGGAACGTTGAGTATTCTGGGATTCTAGAGGTCAACTTCTACATGAACTAGAGTAGCTGCAATCTGTGCGGAACAGCTCGCGGCGGATGCCAACCTCCTTGAATGGCTTGAGTAGGGCTTGGCCTGGTAGCCACTGGCTCACAGAATTTCTCTGGCTTCCTTTGCGGGTTTTCCTACACACACCAACCAGGACTTCCACTTGGGAGCCAGTGGTAACGTGGCTCCTGGATTTGAATAATTCCCCAGCTCCTAGAAGGATACCGTCGGCTCCTAAGTGCGGTATAAATAAGACCGAGGCGCGCGCTGGACCGAAGGGTTAAATTTTAGACTCCCCCCCCCCCCTTCATACGCTGCCCATGCAGGAGTATAAATGTGAACCTTATTTATATTTTCGAGTGTCCTCACGACTAAATCGAGGCTGTGGTTCAGGAGCCCATATCTTGGGAGCTGAAAATAAAACTGAAAAGGAAGCTGTTCTATGACACTGGTGCAGTCAGCCAGACGGCTGCGTGGGTTATTTAATCCTGGTGTTGGCAGTAACCTCTCTGTGGCCTGTTACAGTATTCTCCTAGACGGCTCATTCCCGGGTCACCGGGAGACGGCACCAGCAGGAATTTAATGTTCACCTTGCAGACTGTGCGGTCACGTAGCAGATAACGCAGGCGGACCGTGTGATACGTTGGACTTTGGGAACATTAGATGCTCTATGGAGACAGAGAAATGTATCCCAAGAGGCGTCTGTCCCAGAACGCCAGTGTTTATACAGGTCCGACGCGCGTAACAGATTAGGGTAGGGGGAAAAAAAAAAAAAAAGGGGGACAGTACACAAGTTAAATTAACGAAATTGGCAGAAAATACAGAAGACCATGGGGTGGATTTCTCTTCCGTCAATTGTTGGACACAAAAGCAGCAAGTCGATATACATAAATTTTTATAGAATGATCAGTATGGCCGATATCATGGCTTGACAGATTATTAGATCGTATTTAGGAGCCAAGAAATGTTTTCCATGTGGGTCGTTGGTCAAAAACCAAGAGACTGGTAAAAATTCTACAAGCCTGCGACTACCTGGCACCTGGAATGGTCCCACGTTGGGTTATATTTCAGGAGAATGTGCCATTTCTTACCGGGGTGGAAAGGGCCATGGCGGAAAGACATGGAGGAATTTAGGAGGAGAGGGATTTTCGATGCAATACGATTACAAACCAAGGAGTTTACCAAGAAAAATACCCTTTATTACTCGAGACACGCGATTATTCTCCATTTTTTTTAAAAAAACGACAATAAAAATCGGGCCATCTTTAAGGATTTTTTATGCGGGGTTAAAATAATGAGAACATAAGTCGAATATCCAACAACAAAATAAAAAGGAAAGCTAATGCCGTTTGCCGGAGTCTAACAAGTAACCCCCCCTTCCCCCCTTTAGTCTTCAAAAGCCCACCCTAGCTGCTTGAAAAAGTCCTGTGCCAGGAAAGGGGCCGGTACAAGAAGGAGTACCGAAGGCCAAGAGCTACACAAGCTTCTTGCCAAGTCTCATGTTCCGTCCTCTTCACCGGCCTGGCCTCTTCCAGCCACGGTCAGATGATGTGTTCTTTACAGCAGTACACCCAGCCTGGCAGGCGGCCTAGTCTCATCCCAAGCCTTTATTCTGTCGTCCTGCCATTAACCCGTCATGACCCCGGCAGCCAGCCTTGCGACATTTCTGTTCTGCCCTCTCCAAGCCCTCTGAAAAACACAACCCCCCCATGATGGTATTTCAACGAGTCCCGAGCCAAAATGTACTAATAATCCCCTATAATTTTCCTTCTTGTAGTAAACGGGGCATATTTAAGCGATGACTCTCAAAGAATGTGAATGTAAACAAGATGGATCGCGACGTTGCACCGGATTCAGATGGACAGACCAGGCCAGGCTGAGGAGCCATTCTTGAACCTTTAAGGCCCCGTTCACACCTAGCCGTTTTAACGCGCTTTCGTGTACGCTTTAAAAACGCATGAACGGGGAAATCCCATGCTTTGCTATGGGCCCCATTCAGACCTAAGCGTTTTAGAGCACGCAGGAACGAGCGTTAAAACGGCCGACCCAAAAAGAAGTTCGGGAGCTTCTTTTCGGGCATACAGCAGCGCGTTCGCGGCCATATCATAGCCGCGAACGCGCTGCAACGCGTGTTTTTTTTGTATGCGCGAACGCGTGTAAAAAAAGCGCGCATTGCGCGAGGCAGCGCTACGCCCAGGTGTGAACCCAGCCTAAGTGTCCATCTGTCTATGAAGATCGATCGAGAAATCTAAGGTCTTAAAGGCCATCCCCACTGACTTCTATAGAGGCCACCTTTCAGCCAGTCTGACCACCAAGAAAGGAGTCTACCCATGGGCAGGTAGCGTCAAGCCCATTACAACAGCCTACAAACCCCAAAAGTCCCAGAAAATTAGGATAAATATAGCGGGGCGGATCACTCAGTTCCTTAAAGCCCGACTCCTGCCCTTGGTACGGCTCCAGGTAGAGTGTCCAGGCATGGTCCCATTTCTTTCTAATGGATCAAGACCAGGCCGTCGCAACGTGTGTATTTGTGGGGTAAATAGAGGGTATGGACCTGCACGCTCCAGGCCTCGGCAGCTCGGCATCATCTTAAGATTTGAGAAACGTGGAGTGCCAGGATGAAACGGGAACGGATGCAACAGGGCTGGTCACCTCGCATCAGCGTCTCCCGCGATGGGAACGGGATGGGAAGCTTTGACTAAGCTCACTTGAAGACGTACGTAAAAAAAGGGAGTGGGGCCGAATTTTAAGAGCATGAGAATCGATCTAAGCGCCGTGGAACACACCCTTCCCCTGCTCAAGTAATTCAACTCCGTAAAACAAAAAACAAAAAAAATACAAGAAAAAAAAAAAAGGCAAAACAAGCCAACGCTACCTCTTTTGGGGGCTAAAAGTCAACCAAATGCGTTTCTATCAACGGAGGAAGCCGAGAAGTCAACCAGAAGCACCGTACGAGTGTTGAAAATTTGTGAGGGGGGGGTTTGGGGGTGGCGGGGACCTGTCGCATCACTAGGTAGGAATTTATGTGGGGGGGTTCCAAAACTATAATTGAGGTAACCTTGACAACCTGCCAAAAGGTTACCACTGCCCCCTTCACCTGCATCGCAAGCATGGTTAACCCTACGTGTGCCAGGATGAGGTCAAAGCCACGTGCCTGGCTTCAACGCGGATTTGAGGAGATTTTGTTTCTGCCCCAGAAATCAAGCTTCAGTTTAGGAGAATATAAAGCAGGGGAGGGGGGGGGGGGGAGGGGGGTTTATAGCTCCATAGACAACATTAAAGGGCAGCTCCAGTGAATTAAAGGTCACCTCTGCGCTTTCCAGGAGGAACCAGTTCTTTTGTGAGGGGCCCTCCAGGGATTAGGATTTAGCATTCACATTTTTTTTTTTTTTCTTCCTTTGCCAAAGGAATCAAGTCTCTGGCTCCAGCCTCCCGTCCCGACCTTCCTCCCATCCCCTGAACTGTGCCCCATTCATTAAGCTAGCGAGGCCCAGCCAGAAACCAGAGGGAAGGTATAAAACAGCTCCCAAAGCCTCAGCTCTCCTCCGTCTGCTTTTTCTTTATCCGGCCCTCTCCCTGCTCCCCCCCCCAAAAAAAAATAAAAAAATTACAATATAAAAATGCTCTGGAAGAGAAAAAAAATATATAAACAAAACAAAACACTCTGGCTGGGTTCACACCTAGCCGTTTTAACACGCGTTCGTGCGCGCTTTAAAACGCAGGAACGGGGAAATCCCACGCTTTGCTATGGGACCCATTCAGACCTAAGCGTTTTACAGCGCGCAGGAACGCGCGTTAAAACGGTCAACGCAAAAAGAAGTTCGGGAGCTTCTTTTCGGGCATACAGCAGCGCGTTCGCGGCCATATCATAGCCGCGAACGCGCTGCAACGCGCGTTCTTTTTGTATGCGCGCAAAAAAAACGCGCGCATTGCGCGACGCAGCGCTACGCCCAGGTGTGAACCCAGCCTTAAACAGGACTTGACCCAATTCCAGAACCAGGTAGCCACCGGGCTTCCAAAACGTGACTTCCTTAAATTCCTGATCAAGCTTTTGTCCCTTAGGTTTGAATAATAATAATAATAATATTATTAATTTATAAAGCGCCAGCATATTCCGCAGCGCTGTACAATAAACAGTTTTGCTTTAACGCAGTTTTGCTTTAAAGCCCCCCCTTTTTTATTTAAATTTTTTTACAACATAAAAAAAAGGTGCGAATAAATATTCGGGTTTGGATTCTAGGTGTTTCTCTTTGATGAACGAGTGTTACATTGTTTCAAGGAGAATCTTCTGTGGCCGAATGCGACGAGACAAAACAATACAAAATATTAAATAAAAAGTCCTATTGTTTTGAAACGTAATCGCGGCAGAAAGAGTTTTTTTTCTGCCACCATCGTGACAAAAACCCCTTTTAATAATCATCTGATAAGAGGTGATTTACGGCCTCTCGGAGCTCTGCGTCAAAACCTTAACAACAAGGTGTACATGTTAGAAATTTACCTTGGGGGACAAACTAATAAATCTGATTTTGGTGTTTGTGTCTGAGGCGGAAAAGAAAAAAAAAAAAAAAAGAAGAAGAAGTGGCAAACCTGCCCTGGCCCTGCCTCTCCGGAACATGACCGACCTGTAACTACTTTTCCAAGAAGAACCAAAAAAAAAAAAAAAAAAAAACCACCTAGAAAATATAAATAAAGCGCTTTATGGTGTCACACGTGCACCGACGCGAATCTATATCATCAGTGCATGTAACGACATCACCAAGACACTGCATTACAATAAACACTGACATCTAAAACACACACACACACAAACACAATTGAAAAACCCACAAAACAAGCAAGACACGAACACACACAAAAAAAAAAAAAATTGTAGCAAAATTACTGCTTTGTTGTCCTGTCCCCCCCCCCCCCCTTTTGTGTCTCCTGCAGCCTCATACTTTTGCCTCTTGGGGTTGAACATTAAAAGAAATGCTCAACCGCTCTGAATAAGGCCACTAGTAAATCAGACTTAATGCAAAACAAATGCCCTTTCATGTGGAGGGGACTTGGCGCAGATTCATGACTCGCGTAGTTAACCGTACTCCTTCATGAATCAACACTTATCAGCTCATCATTAAACAGAACCTCTGCAGATACGCACAGAAAGCCGCCACAATATTAAAACAAAAATATATATATTCATAAATGGACCGGGCACAAGGCGACCCATCATAGAATCAGGAAATACATATACTTAATATATCTCTTTAATGCCCCCTCAACACTGGGTTCCTTCTTATCAAGCCATATCGCATGAGTCACCTGTGTTCAAGCAGGAACAGCAACCAAATCACATCACTATGGCAAGCTTTGGCACACACAAATTACAAACGTAGAAGCCAGGCAATGTTCAGTATAGAATTATCCATGGAATAGCCCGGATGTTTTAGGATCTGGCTCCTGGACTTGTTAAGGCCCTCACTGGGGAGACCCAAGTAAAGGCAACAAGACTGTAAAAGGAAATTTCTCACGATGGCCGCTCTGCTTGGCCACTTGCTCCTACAGTTATCAGATCAATGCATGCCTACTGGTCACTGATCTGATTGTAAGCTCCTTTGAGCGAGGCCTTTAGATTGCACATCCCGCGACTCGGATCATGAGTAACGGATAGGTTTGGCTCGCCCATTGGCCGGAAGAGGCAGCAATAGGCGAGAAGACCGCGGGGTAACAAAGCAATCGAGCCGTAACACTCTACGGAGTGTTCAGTAGATCAACGAATGGGAACAGAATGTCCGTTCGACACAATGTCTGCACCTGGGGTCAGCTGCCTTGGCCCTCTAGCAGGGTTATTCAGAGAGGTGAAAAGCAGGAGAATGGCTGGAGAATGGAAAATACTAGGTCAAAATAGTCAAACCAGAAAAATTCTCCCATTTATCTCACATTCCAAATCTGGTATTTTGACCTTGAATTTTCCATTCTCCAGCCATTCACCTCTCTCTGAATAACCCTCTAGGTGTTTTGGAACTATATTTCCCGTGAGTCTCCGACTCGAATGGGAAGCTAAACCTCATAGATGGTGGTAGAAAACATCTGGAGGGTCAAGGTTGCTGTCCATTGGTCTCAACCATGCCAAGACAAGAGTGTATCCAAAGCAAGAGCCGATCACACGTTTTCAGGATATGGACATATCGGCATAGAGTACAGGTCAGCAAAAGTGGCACCCCAGATGTTTTGGGACTAAATTTCCCATCATGGTCAGCCAAATTAGTTGCTAAGCATCATGGGAGATTTTGTTCCAAAATATCAGAAGGGCCAAGGTTGCTTTTATTTATTATTATTATTCTTTATTTATAAAGCGCCAGCATATTCCGCAGCGCTGTACAATAAGCACAGTATAGACAGGGTTACAATACATTGAACAACAATTGACAAACAGTACAGGAGGAGATGAGGGCCCTATTCCCGTAGGAACTCACAATCTGGGAGGGTTGGGGTTGGAAACAGGAGGAGAGGACTGTAAGGTGAGAGTGATTGATGGTTGCGTCAGTGAGTTGGGTGGTAGGCTTCCCTAAATAGGAATGTTTTCAGGGAGCGTTTGAAGGAAGAGAAGTTAGGGGAAAGTCTGACAGTACGAGGGAGAGCGTTCCAGAGAGTGGGGGCTGCATGTGAGAAATCCTGCAGTCTATCATGGGAAGAGGTGATGCGGGGAGAAGCTAGTCGCAGGTCACTGTTTGGCCTTAGGGAGCGGGCTGGGGTGTATTTGGTGATTAGTGAGGACAGGTAGTGGGGCGCTGAGTTAGTGAGGGTTTTGTAGGTAAAGATAAGGATTTTGAACTTAATTCTGCAGTGGATGGGGAGCCAGTGAAGGGACTCGCAGAGGAGAGCGGCAGAGACAGAGCGGCAGGTGAGGTGAATTAGCCTGGCGGAGGCGTTCAGGATGGATTGTAGGGGGGAGAGGCGGGACAGAGGGAGGCCAGATAAGAGATTATTTCAATAGTCGAGTCGGGAGATTACCAGGGCGTGTATGAGTTGTTTTGTGGTGACAGCGGTAAGAAATGCCCGAATTCTGGAAATATTACGCAGTTGGTAGCGGCAGGAGGAGGAAAGAGACTTGATGTGGGGGATGAAGGAAAGAGCAGAGTCAAGTGTAACTCCAAGACAGCGAACTTGGTTTGATGGGGAAATGGTGATACCCTCCACCGTGATAGAGAAGTCAGGAGGTGGGGAGGCATTGGAGGGAGGAATAAGTAGGAGTTCAGTCTTTGACATGTTGATCTTTAGGTGGTGGGAGGCCATCCAGGAGGAGATGCCAGATAAACAGTCACTGACTTTTGAAAGGACAGGGGGAGAGAGATAAGGGGTAAAGAGGTAGATCTGAGTGTCATCAGCGTAGAGGTGGTAATTAAAGCCAAAGCTGTTGATGATTTTGCCCAGGGAGGAGGTGTAGATGGAAAAGAGCAGAGGACCAAGGACAGAGCCTTGAGGTACACCAACAGATAGAGGCAATGAAGAGGAGGAGTTACCAGCAAAGGACGCACAGAAGGACCTGTTGGATAAATAGGAGTCAACCCAAGCAAGTGCAGGGTCACCGAGACCCAGAGAGTTGAGGGTCTGTAGAAGGAGGGGGTGGTCAACAGTGTCAAAAGCAGCCGAGAGGTCAAGCAGGATGAGAATAGAATAGTGGCTGTGTTTTTTTAGCAGTTAGGAGGTCGTTGGTGACTTTGAGGGCAGTTTCAGTTGAGTGTAGGGGACGGAAGCCAGATTGCAGGGGGTCAAGTAGGGAATTGGAGCACAGGAAGAGGGAGAGGCGGTTGAAGACTAGTTTTTCTAAGAGCTTAGAGGTAAAGGGAAGCAGGGATACAAGCGGTAGTTGGATGGAGAGTTGGGATGGTTTCTTTAGTAAAGGGGTAACTAGAGCGTGTTTGAAGGCGGATGGAAAGGAGCCAGTGGAGAGAGATAGGTTGAAGATATGTGTGAGAGCAGGGGTGAGGGAGGAGGAGAGGGGAGCAATTAGATGTGACCCATCCTAGAGAGATTTATGAGAATCCAGAAGTTTAGGAGCCAGTTTTAAGATTCTAGGTGTCCATTGTTAGCCAGGCCCCTGGGTTTGTCAAACGTGGCCTACATTTCGGGATCGGCCGACGTTTAATGGCGGAGATCATCTATCCATTCCAGCCATCGAAGCCAGACAATACCGCGTTAAAGAACGATGAAGTAACGTTTTGAATGGTTAGGGTCGGCTGCGATGAGCACATCTCCAAAGTGGTAAGCCCGGCCTGGAAACGCGCGGTGGGAAAAGTATTCCGCAGAATTCCCCGTGCTTATAAAATAGCTTTCAGTCACGATCTCAGCGTTTTGCTCCTGGCCAGTCAGCTCCAACGCGCTCCTCCGAGGAGCTTTATACAAGTTTCTACAGCTACACCCATAAAAATCCTTCCATAACATTAAATTCCTCCTTAAAGCCTTTGTTGGCTCCACCGTTTCCCCACAAACACTTAGCACGAGAAAAGAAAAAGGTGAGGGTGAGGGGAGGAGAGGTAGGAAGGAAGAAAAACCTTTACTTCACCACCAGGCCTGCTCTGAAGATTAAGTAACACAAATCTACCACTTAATGGTGAGCACTGCATGCTTGCCCCCCCCCCCATCTGCAGGGCAGAAAAAAAAATTATATATATCTAAAAAATATTATATAGATCCAATATTTTTTTGTTAAACCCCCCCCCCCGCATTTTAAAATATCATTAAAATCTGAGAGGGGGTTAACAATATATATAATTCTAGGTTTTAGCTTTATTTTGTTTATTTAAAATAGATTATAAAAATATTTATACTATCTATATATTATATATTTTTTATTTTGTAAAAAAATTATTTACAAAACTGAAAAATTTTCCTAAACGTTTATACATTTATATAGTTTTAGAAAAATAACATTATTTTAGAACCTATACAATATTTCTGGCATTACAGTTCAGCCCGTGTTCATCCCTGCCACACAATCCTATTCTTTCTTCGCCTCCGCCAGCAGCAGACTAGACATTGGAGATGTTATCAATAACAAAAACTTTCTACTCCCATATTTTTAAAACACAGGGCTGCCCTGAAGTTAAGCAGGGGGAAAAAAAAAAAAAAAAAAAAAAAGTCCGGGGGTCCTCCTTGACGTTGCTGTATCTGGATCAAAATAGCAAGCGGGACGTGGCCTTTAAAAAATGCTATTAGCTCTATAGTAGCAAGTATCCCGCGCTCTACATACAGCGCAACAAGTAACGAAAGGTATAAAATAATAATAAACCAAGAAGAGCGCAAACTGTACAAGGAAGACAAAGAGTAACAGACACGTATGGACTATACATTAGAAAAGAAAAAAAAGACCTGATTCTTCAGATATCAGAGTTAATAAAGTGCAAGAAACACAAAAAAGGATGACATTACGCATCGCGCCTCTACACACACGCACGTTGCCAGGGCCTTCGACTATTTCAGCCAAAGGATGCCCAATCTTTGTGCAGGAACCCGGGTCAGCACATGGTTCATTTAGACATAAGTGTGTTTTAGGTTTTTTTTAAAAGGGATTATAGTGGGGGGGGGGGGGGGGTTTCTGATACCAAAGGCTAAGAAAAAAAAAAACAACACTTAAGGGGTTATATATTTTTTTTTTTCTTCCACTCATACCAAAGGCTCAAAAAAAATAATTATATGACATCTGGAACTGAAATATACAGACTGCTGATGCCTCTTGGCAAAGTTCTTAATGAAGACTTGAGAGGAATTTACTGGCCATATCTGCTTTTGATTTCCCCCCCCATCGTTGATGTGGGCCTGCTAACTCCTAACGGCCTAATTAAGAATTGCCCCATCCAGCTTTAACAGCCCTCCATTTCTGCTCCACGGTATGCCGTCTAGTAAAACAAAGTGCCAGCCTTTGAGCTTATCATGGCCACAAAAAAAAAAAAAAAAACACCTCATTTACAGAACTCAAGAAAAGACCCCCTGCCGAAACGCAAACCGCGTTAAGCAACAGAGATAAAGCAAAACTTGTGCCAGAGAAACAATGTCATCAGAAAGGAGCTCTTTCAGGGTTTATTTCCCCAAACAATACGTATTGTGAGGGCGATTGACTTCCACAAAGCGTGATGAACTTCCAGCGCAAGCGAGGTAACAGACACATACAACAACGTATCAAGACGGCCTTTGGAACCGCCAAACGGCACCAGGCTTTATGCCACCCCAATAAGAGAAGCCAAGTCCATTGGCTGTCAATGGGGGCCAGTGTATGACAGCACCAGTGTATAAACTAAGATTGGTTAAGCAACTCACCTGATAGCCCCCCAGGGGCCAAGTAATTTGTTTCCCCTGTCTCAGTGGAGGAAGGTGCGGAGTCTGGTGGGTCTGCTGAAAAAGAGAAAGAAGGTGGTCAGTCGCGGCTTTGATACGTTGCGATACAATTCAAGCTTGGCACCTTTTTCAAATGAAACTCGGCAAAGGCATTTCCGAAAACATGAAATTGTAAAGCCATACGAAGCGAGTAAACGCAGGGCTCACACTAAAACAGGCAGGAATGACCTCAAAAAAGGAGCAACCAAGAAATAAAAACCACCACCGGGAGGCGGTCAGGTGAACGAACAGGCGTGAAGGTGTGACGTGCTTGGAGCTCTCTGACATGTGAGTGGGAATCTCTCATCTGGAGTTCTACTCACATTCTATGGAGCTGCGAGAAGGAGCGTTCATTTATAGATCCTACACACATTCCCAGGAGCAGGGAGAAGCCGGTATGATCCCACCGCTGGACACCAATGTTCCCGAGAGCATCCAGCAATCAGGAGAGACAGAGTCCCCAAAACTGCACAACAGAGGTACACACTGTGCCCCTTTAAACATTACTCCCATCATTCTCTACGGGAAGGTGAATTCCAGCATGTCGGGGGATTGGGGGGGGAACCTTCTAGCCATCATTAACCCAAAGAATTTTGATATAACACCCTAAAACCCAACAAAAAAAGCTAATTAAACCATAAAAACCACAATGTGTTAAAAACAAGCATCTGTATTTAATTAAAAGCAGTATTAGGCGTTTTTATTTTTTAACCCTTCCCTTTTCCATCTTGTTCTCTTTCCAAGGAAGCTCGTGAGTTGCCCTTGAAGCAAAAAAAAAAAAAAAAAAAAAAAAACAGCCCGAGTATAATATATTAAAATAACCATTCGGAAAAGACAGACTTTGTTTAGCAGCCTACTGCCACGTACTGCGCTACCGCTCATGACCTTGCCATCCAACATATGAAGAGGGAATGAGAGTTCAAAACCACAAGCCCATTATGCATCGTGAGTGACAACCAAGGGACAAAGTGTGCTGGCCGGCGCTCCAGAGGTTAAAAATACAGGCAATCAACCGTTAATTGGGGCAAAGTGTATCCCACCAGCAGGAATTTACAGTTTCACAGGATACACTTAATCGAACTGGAAACAATGGGGGAGACAGGAAGCGGAGTTACTTGTGAAATACCATAGAGTGCGCTTTCTAAAGTCTCCGAGAAGTGGTTTTAATGTCCCGAGGAAGCATTTCTGCTCCTTTTCCCCCTGGTTAGGTAAAGACCGTGGAAGCAGGAGTGGGAAGGGGGGGCTCAGAAGGAGATTTACTAAATGAAATGATTGTTTTGGTGCCAGCGACTCATACAACACATTGAGCCTCTCACTTCTACCCCTCCAGCACTGGCTGACCTGTAGGAGGACACCAAAAAAAATAAAAGCAACTCCCACGTGTAGTGACGGCGTGACGCCCCAGGTTATACTGTTTCAGGAACTTGGCCTTGTATCAGTAATACTAAATAAATAAATAAAATTATATAAAATATATATATATATATAATTTTTAACATATTTATGTATTTACATTTTTCTATTAAATAAAAAAAATAAAAAAACCACACACAAGCCATGTTCATACCAGTAAAAAGAAAAAAGGTTATTTAAATTCTCACATCCATGTCATTCTATGTATCCATTATTATTGGAATTATCATTTATATAGCGCCAACAGTTTCCGCAGCGCTTTACAAAAACCAAAGGGAACCAAAATGGACATAGGATGGAAACAAGAGGTGTAGTGGGCCCTGCTCATAGGAAATTACAGTCCACTATACAGCACTGCAGACTATGTTGGCGCTGAAGACAATCCAATGGTTTTAGGAGTATTTTGAATGTTCAGTATTAGAATGAAATAAGTTCTTGCATTCTATGGTCCATTTAAAACCATTTTATACAGCCTTTGTAGCTGAATTGTGCAAGAACAGGACCCCCCCCCCCCAACCCTTGGTATAACAAAAAAAAAAAAAAAAAAAAAAAACAACACACGATTAATATATATTAAAAGAGTTAATAAAGAATGATGGCAAAGCGGGTGCCTTCTTCCTTGCCAAACTGGTTATTATTTCCAATGCCAAGTGATGTTACCTGCTCGCACCTAGTAACATGAAATAAACAGACTGAACACACACCACGCTGAACATCCCAAGCCATTGACAGCAGAGAATATTATTAAATAAAAATTATTCACGCTCCTTTAGAGCAAATGCATAAACAAAAATTAAACCTACTTATGCTAATTTATGCCAAAGCAGCATGGGAAAAACAGGAGAAATTTAAAATAAATAAAAAGCAACACACACACACACACACACGTATTTAAGAAAAATAAATTGAAATAAGCATCATATATAAAATGTATAGCCCCCCCCCCCATTTATTCCCTGGGTACAGGGAGAAGAGCTCACCTTTCCTGGCAATAACCCCTCCAGTGCCAGAGGGAGCTGCAGGTAGAACACTCAGCACTCACGCAGTTACATTGTAATTATACAGCATTAGCCAGACCTGAAGGCTTTGCCTAAGAGCCCCCCCCCCCCCCGCAAACAGCATTATAAATACCTTGCTCCTTTCCAAGAAAATGGATCTTACAATTTACAGTGAACTGATGGAGACAGCTGTGTTGCCTTGTACCCAGCGCAGACAGCAGACTACACAGGGCTGATTAAAAATGCAAGATAAGCCACTAGAACACAAGAGTAAAGGAATAATAAACACACAGAGCCGGCTGGCTGGCAGACACTCTGACCAGGGGCCCAGCCTTGCCAGTTTAGGGAGGTCTGTCTGATGGTCAGAGGACCAAGGGGCAATGTGTCCTTGGCACCAGACAGAATATACACAAAACAACACCTCTTCACCAATGGCCAACACATGACCAAGTCAAAAGACGCCATCTTTAAAGATCCTGGGAAACTGGCCCCGCAGGGAGGGGGACTTCCATTAAGACCACCTCAGAGATGGTTCCATTGACAGAAACACACGCTGTCCCATGGTTGACCATCACTGGCCTGTGGAGCTCTTATTTATTATTCTTCTAAAACTACTAACACAACAAAGAAGACCAAACACGGGGATTACAGAGATCAGCCCGACATACCGCGCTTACAGAGATCAGCCCGACATACCGCGCTTACAGAGATCAGCCCGACATACCGCGCTTACAGAGATCAGCCCGACATACCGCGCTTACAGAGATCAGCCCGACATACCGCGCTTACAGAGATCAGCCCGACATACCGCGCTTACAGAGATCAGCCCGACATACCGCGCTTACAGAGATCAGCCCGACATACCGCGCTTACAGAGATCAGCCCGACATACCGCGCTTACAGAGATCAGCCCGACATACCGCGCTTACAGAGATCAGCCCGACATACCGCGCTTACAGAGATCAGCCCGACATACCGCGCTTACAGAGATCAGCCCGACATACCGCGCTTACAGAGATCAGCCCGACATACCGCGCTTATAGAGATCAGCCCGACATACCGCGCTTATAGAGATCAGCCCGACATACCGCGCGCGTCTGAAAACAGAAGTATAAAGAGACGATTTTATAGAAATAAGATTTCTTAGGAAACAAACATCCTAAACGGTCAGAATTGAAAACACAGCCAGGACCATGAAGACACAGAGCCAGGGGACCCAAAAAAAGGCCAAGTGCCAGCCACGCGTGCGCAAATACGCAGAGAGACGCGCGCGCCAATACGAACCCAAAGCAGAATTCTACCTGGGAGGAAACGGGGCCTTGCGTCTGGAATAGGAGTCACTTGCATTGTGGTTTTTATTGCAGAGCGGGAGGGGGGGGGGTCTGGTCTACCGCTGCTGTGCCATTAGGACGGGATCCCAAACACAGGGCCAGGTCTCCAATCAATACCTGGGAACACTTCCATATTTGGGCAGAGATACGAGGTGACTCAGGGGCCACTCCCTGACATTAGGCACACATCCGATACATTAGGAGACTGATCCCTCTGCCCACAATACCCCAGTCTTATTTATCCAGCACAAGGTGAGCTAGGTGCCAGCGGGAGATTTACACAGGCGACTCAACAGCCCTGGTGCCAGCTTAAAATGGGCTTTTGCACTGGCCGGCGGCCCATTAATTAGAGGCGGCAGGCACGTCAGGGCGTGCTGTTAACCACTCTGGTACCACACCGACTCCCCATTTAGGAATGAGCTGGCAGACTGCGTGGCAGCAGAGGGATTCCGAACATCCACACGGAAAGAGGAACACTCAAAATATGGATAAAAGTTTAAAATAAATAAATGTCTTTATGGAAAGAAACACTGATCATTTAAATAAATTTAAAAAAAAAAAAACTATCTCCATTAATTTTACTATCCACTAAGGTAAAAAAAAAAAAAAAAAAGAAGGAAATCCAAAAGAAAAAACTGACATTTCAGCAGTTTAAGGAGGGGGCGGAGACAAAATTAAAATTCTAAGCAAAAAAAAATAAAATAATAATAATAATAATATATATGATTTATTAGGTTTTTTTCTTCCATAAATCAACATTGAACTAGTTTAAAGCCAAGATAATGAAGTTGGGGGGGGGGGGTGATTAAACTGCATTGGATAATAAAAAAAAAAAAAAAAAAAATGCCATGTCAGCACTTTAAGGGGGGGGGGGGTCAACAAACTTTAATTTTTGTAAAAAAAAAATATATAAATTTTTATTTACGGTGGAAGAGGAAAAAAAAAAAAACATAACTTTGAAGTGGATGAAAACCAAGGAATAAATGGTGGTGGGAAGGACTGCTAATATTATTTATCCGCTTGCAGTATAATAATAAAATACCCAAAACATGCCGTATTCTGGAGGAGGGGTCTCTAAAAAATAAAAATACCCAAAACAAAGAAAAAAAAAAAAATTGTCCCATGTTGAGAAAGCAGGCATGGAATGCTATACACAGTATGCAAAAGACAAAATGTAATATATATATATATATATATATACACACCAACACAGATAAAAAAAATAATAAAAAGCATATATACAGTACACAGGGGGTGTAAGATTTAATAAAAAAAACTCACCGGTTGGTTTGAGAAACTCCATTGGGTATCTGGTGTAGGGAGGTGGGGGTGACTCTGCAAAGAAAAAAGGGGAAAGAAAAAAATAAAGTAAGTAACAGCCATGAGAAAGGGAGAAAAAAAAATGGAGAGATAGAAACTTATGATAACAGTGGTATTCGTTTAGGCAAACTGTTTGTGTAAGCTGTGGGGGTTGCAGGCAGGCCAGCAGGCGGTGTGTGCCTTGATTTTTAGCAGTCAGATAAACAAAAGGGGCCGCCTGGCGCCAGCAGCCCTGCTATCTGCCTCCCTGGCTGTCTGAGCAGGGGCTCCCCAGTGCAACTCTGCAATTCACTAACTGATCCAGACTGCCTGATAATCCTCTAGCTGCAAACACACACTCACTCACACACACACGGGGGGGGGGGGGGAGGAGAGAAATCTATTGACATTTAACACAGGGAGGGCATGTCAAGTGGGCTAAAATCCCCCCTAACCCCAACAACTACTGCCCCCACCCCTCCCCATAACCCATCTGTGCCTTTTCCTGACTTTTATAAAATTGCCTAAAAGGGGGTTTAAGCACCTACCCCCTCAATAGAGCCCCTCTCCCCCCCCCCAGCCTGTTTGTTGGGATGCCCAGGCTGAAGTAGTGTCACTTCAAATGTTGCAATGTTTGGAGCCGCTGATACAAAGTGTCCGCTTTTAGGGGGGAAGTAAACATTTAGAACGTTCAGGGAAAGCAGCAACAAATAAGGATGTTACAATGATGCGGTGCTTGCAGGTGGAGGGGGTATTGTGTTATGAAAGGAGGATGGGGGGGGGGGTCTGCTGTCATTAACCCCTGCGGTGCCTGTCTGTCGTTGAAGGAGACACAGACAGGAGAGACATCTGTCACTTTTCGGTAGATGTGTCAGATTTATCAATGGAAAGCGCACATGGCAAAAAACGAGGGGGGGGGGGTTCTGTTTATTGGTGATGCGTTGCATTGTTAACTCCTGTGGACGTCCCCATGTATAGGGTATGTCATGATCAGGGCCCTACACACTGTATCAGGGGCCCCAGCAAACAGACAGGGCTGTCTAACACAGCCCCGACACACACAGCCCCTGCATGGTGCTCCTCTAGGAGATGCCCTCCCTGGCACAAGGGCAAAGCATGGCACAGGGTTATTTATCACTGGCTTATGCCACCCTGGGGAATGCGGTGTACAGAGCTGCAGCCTGCCCCCTCATTGTGTGGAGGGAGCTAGTCCCAGGCTGGCAGGACCAGGGGGCACAGGCTAGACGTGGCACAGACATGACCGTACACACACAATGAATGAACCCCCTGCACCCAGGCTGCAAGCTCCGGGGCCCCCACAATACCGACAGCGCACAGGCTGCAAGCTCAGGGTTCACTCACACTGTTAGCAACAAATCTCCTGCCCAGGTGCCCCAATCCCCTCAGCCCCCTTTAATACCCAGGTGCCCCCCCTCAATACCCCGCTGCCCTCCTCCTTAATGCCCAGGTGCCCCCCCTTAATGCCCAGGTGCCCCCCCTTAATGCCCAGGTGCCCCCCTTAATACCCAGGTGCCCCCCCTTAATACCCCGGTGCCCCCCCTTAATGCCCCGGTGCCCCCCCTTAATGCCCCGGTGCCCCCCTTAATACCCCGGTGCCCCCCCTTAATACCCCGGTGCCCCCCCTTAATGCCCAGGTGCCCCCCCCTTAATACCCCGGTGCCCCCCCTTAATGCCCCGGTGCCCCCCTTACCTAGCTCGCAGAGCCGGCTGAGGTGGTGCGGGTTGCAGCAGACCAGCTCCGGGTTGCTCTTGCCGTACGAGTCGCAGCAGCTCAGCCTCTTGGCCTCGGTGGCGTGTCGCAGCTCCGGCCAGCGGAACACCTTGCAGAGCAGCAGCGGGGCGGAGAGGGGCTGCGGGGCCAGGCGGGAGTCCAGTTTGGCGGCCGGCAGCAGCAGGCAGGGGCTCCGCGCTCCCCCCTTGCTCTCCACCGCCTGCAGTAGCGCCTCCAGCTGCCTCTCCTTCAGCCGCTTCAGCACCGCGTGGGTCAGCGCCTTCAGTTCCGCGTCCGAGCCCAGCGGGGCCCGCGGCGCCTTGCCCGACTTGCCCAGGCAGCAGGCGGCCCCCCCATGCGCCTCCCCCTCCCCCGGCTCCGCGGGGGCTCGGCTCCTCCACAGCCTCCGGACGAGCACCGATCGTTTGGTCCTGAACATGCGAGACGAGAGCACGGCTTCCCGGCTAAGAGACGAGCATACCGCCCGCAAGTCATGAAGGATGCGGGCCCCGAGGCCGGGCACCGACCAGCAGCAGCAGCGGCGGCGCCCCGCGGGGGAGGAGGGCTGGGGCTCCGGCAAGCCAAGCTTGCGCTCTGGAACATACAGAGCCAGTCTCTTCAGCGGGAGATCCTCCTCTTCCTCCTCCGCATCAACGGCCCCGCGCGGAGCCCGCGGACTGCCAGCGCACCATGCGGAGCCCAACCGCGGCGGCACAGGGGGGGTCACAGGGGGAGGGGGGGTCCCTCCAGAAAAAAAAAAAAAAAACACAAGTATTTCTCCAACTGCAAATCCAAAGGAAGAAAAGGTGAAAAAAAAAAAAAAAAGCCCAAAAATAATAATAAAAAAATAACCAGAGTTTCCGCGGAACCAAAACACAGAGAGAGAGCGGGTAATCCGGGGCCCCTGCACACAGAGCCGAGTATCCGCGGGGCCCCTGCACACAGAGCCGAGTATCCGCGGGGCCCCTGGGTCTCCTGCCCAGATCGCGGTGTATCCGGGGCCCCTGCACACAGAGCCGAGTATCCGCGGGGCCCCTGCACACAGAGCGAGTATCCGCGGGGCCCCTGGGTCTCCTGCCCAGATCGCAGTGTATCCGGGGCCCCTGGGTTTCCTTGTCGCAGCGCCGTGTATCCGCGGGGCCCCTGGGTGTCTTCCTGGTGGTCGCAGCGCTGTGTATCCGCGGGGCCCCTGGGTGTCTTCCTGGTGGTCGCAGCGCTGTGTATCCGCGGGGCCCCTGGGTGTCTTCCTGGTGGTCGCAGCGCTGTGTATCCACGGGGCCCCTGGGTCTCCTCCTCCTCGCGCTGCTGCAGGTCTTGTCGCTCGGCGGCTCCGAGAGAAATGAAGCCAGATCTGCCCCTGCTCCTTCCCACAGCCTGACCGGGGCCACAGGGGGGAGGGGCCACAGCCTCCCAGACACACAGCACCACCACACACACAGAGACACTGAGACTGCACAGAGACACACACACTGCAACACAGAGACTGCACAGAGACACACACACTGCAACACAGAGACTGCACAGAGACACTGCAACACAGAGACTGCACAGAGACACTGCAACACAGAGACTGCACAGAGACACTGCAACACAGAGACTGCACAGAGACACACACACTGCAACACAGAGACTGCACAGAGACACACACACTGCAACACAGAGACTGCACAGAGACACTGCAACACAGAGACTGCACAGAGACACACACACTGCAACACAGAGACTGCACAGAGACACACACACTGCAACACAGAGACTGCACAGAGACACACACACTGGAACACAGAGACTGCACAGAGACACTGCAACACAGAGACACCGAGACTGCACAGAGACACCGAGACTGCACAGAGACACACACTGCAACACAGAGACACACACACTGCAACACCGAGACTGCACAGAGACACACACTGCAACAGAGACACACACACACTGCAACACAGAGACACACACTGCAACACAGAGACACACACTGCAACACAGAGACACACACACACTGAGACAGACACACGCACACTGCGACACCGAGACTGCACAGAGACACACACACTGCAACACAGAGACACCGAGACTGCACAGAGACACACACACACTGCAACACAGAGACTGCACAGAGACACACACACTGGCACACAGAGACTGCACAGAGACACAGAAACACACACTGGAACACAGAGACTGCACAGAGACACCGAGACTGCACAGAGACACACACACTGGCACACAGAGACTCCACAGAGACTGCACAGAGACACACACACTGGCACACAGAGACTGCACAGAGACACAGAAACACACACTGGAACACAGAGACTGCACAGAGACACCGAGACTGCACAGAGACACACACACTGGCACACAGAGACTCCACAGAGACTGCACAGAGACAGAGACACACACACTGGATCACAGAGACTGCACAGCACAGAGACACACACTGGATCACCGAGACTGCACAGCACAGAGACACACACTGGATCGCAGAGACTGCACAGCACAGAGACACACACTGGATCGCAGAGACTGCACAGCACAGAGACGCACACTGGATCACAGAGACAGAGAAACTGCACAGCACAGAGACACACACACACTGGATCACAGAGACTGCACAGCACAGAGACACACACACACACACACACTGGGACACAGAGACTGCACAGAGATAGAGAGACTGCACAGCCCAGTGAGAAAAACAGAGACTGCACAGCACAATGAGACAGAGACAGAGACTGCACAGCACAATGAGACACAGAGACTGCACAGCACAAAGAGACACACAGAGACACACACACTGGAACACCGAGACAGAGAGACTGCACAGCACATTGAGACACAGAGACACGCAGAGACAGAAAGGCTGCACAATACAATGAGACACAGTATGTATCCCACGTATCAATCCCCGATGTATCCCACGTATCAATCCCCGATGCATCCCACGTATCAATCCCCGATGCATCCCACGTATCAATCCCCGATGCATCCCTCGTATCAATCCCCGATGCATCCCACGTGTATCAATCCCCGATGCATCCCACGTATCAATCCCCGATGCATCCCTCGTATCAATCCCCGATGCATCCCACGTATCAATCCCCGATGCATCCCACGTATCAATCCCCGATGCATCCCACGTATCAATCCCCGATGCATCCCACGTATCAATCCCCGATGCATCCCACGTATCAATCCCCGATGCATCCCTCGTATCAATCCCGATGCATCCCACGTGTATCAATCCCCGATGCATCCCACGTGTATCAATCCCCGATGCATCCCACATGTATCAATCCCCGATGCATCCCACGTGTATCAATCCCCGATGCATTCCGCGTATCAACCCCCGATGCATCCCACGTGTATCAACCCCCGATGCATCCCACGTATCAACCCCTGATGCATTCCACGTATCAATCCCCGATGCATTCCACATATCAATCCTCAATGCATTCCACGTATCAACCCCCGATGCATCCCACGTTTCAATCCCAGATGCATCCCACGTTTCAATCCCCGACGCAGCCCATGTATCATCCCAGATGCATACCATGTATCAACCCCTAATCCATCCCTCGTACTATCCATCCCGCGTATCCTTCCCCGATACATCCCGCTTATCCATCCCCGTCCCGATGCATCTCCTGCATCTACCTCCAATGTATCCCAAACATCCTTTACGCATCCCCCACTCTCGCCCCAGCCTGTGCTGTCGGGGTAATTGATTCAGGGCTGTGTGGCTAATTATTTCCACTCACAATACTGTCTCTAAATTCGTGGCATGCAGCACAATATGTGCAATGGATATCCCTGCTTGAGAATAGGTGAGGTGGATGCTCTGCAGTCAGGAAGCCTCTGGCTACAGCAGTGACAAGTCGTCAATCAAGCTCTAACGATGGCTATTACAGCTTTAATATTTGGCAGAGTATCAGGGTCAGCTCACTGAGGAAGTGACCAGGTGCTGTTGTGCCCCCAGGGGAGGCTGTCTAATGCCAGGCGTCTTCCCCCTGCATGCGCACTGTATAGCCGGAGAAGGGGGTCATTCACTAAACTGGGGATTGCTGAGAATTTCATATTTTGCTACAAAAGATGGAATAAAAACATGTGGCATGTACTCCATACTATTATCATCCTGTACTTATAACGAGCCAGCAGAGGGTGCAGCGCTGTACAAGAGAAATATAAAAAGACACACGTCTCCAGGTCAAATACTGTGTATACTGCAGCTACATGGCCTGCAGTGCTCAGTTCCCAGCCTCATGCACCCCTCAGTGTACTCCTCAGCAGACAGAGGCACTCATTTCAGACTCCTGCAGTCTCTCCATGAAGTGCTGTCTCTGTGCTCACTTTCCTCCCCAATCCCTCCTGTTTCTGGGTTCACTGCTTTCTATGGGATGTCTCGTTCCCCTCTGCATCTCCAGCCTGGCTTTCTGTTCCCTGTCCCCCTTTAATCTGTCTCCCAATCCTATCCTTCCCTGGCTGACTCTGTCCCCTTTTCCCTCTCTAAAAGTGTCTCTTTTCCTTTAACTTTCCTCAGTCTCTCTCACTCCCCTCTGTTTCTGTGAGCTTCCTTCTCTCTAGCCTGTGCTCTTTCAATGGAGCGTATCCCTCTCCCCAGATAGTCTCTCTGCTCTCCCCTCCCCAGGTAGTCTCTGTGCCCTCCGCTCTCCAGGTAGTCTCTGTGCCCTCCCCTCTCCAGGCAGTCTCTCTGCCCTCCCCTCTCCAGGCAGTCTCTCTGCCCTCCCCTCCCCAGGCAGTCTTTCTGCCCTCCGCTCTCCAGGTAGTCTCTGTGCCCTCTCCAGGCAGTCTCTCTGCCCTCCCCTCTCCAGGGAGGCAGTCTCTGTGCCCTCCCCCGGCTGTCTCTGGGCTCTCAGTGGTGTCACGTGGCTGTCTAGACAGGCTGCCGCTTTAAAAAAACATGATTGACGAACGTGAATCTCTTTTTCTTCTCGGGACTGAGATGCTTTAATGTCTCATCTCTATAATGTCCTATAATGTCTCATCTCTATAATGTCCTATAATGTCTCATCTCTATAATGTCCTGTAATGTCTCATCTCTATAATGTCCTATAATGTCTCATCTCTATATTGTCCTGTGATGTCTCATCTCTATAATGTCCTATAATGTCTCATCTCTATATTGTCCTGTAATGTCTCATCTCTATAATGTCCTATAATGTCTCATCTCTATAATGTCCTATAATGTCTCATCTCTATATTGTCCTGTAATGTCTCATCTCTATATTGTCCTGTAATATCTCCTCTCTATATTGCCCTGTAATGTATCATCTCTGTAATGTCTCAACTCTATAATATCCTGTAATATCTCATCTCTATAATGTCCTGCAATGTCTCATCTCTATAATTCCCTGTAATATCTCATTTCTATAATGCCCCATCTCTATAATTCCCTGTAATATCTCATTTCTATAATGTCTCATCTCTATAATGCCCTGTAATGTCCCATCTCTATAATGCCCTGTAATATCTCCTCTCTATAATGTCCTGTAATGTTCCATCTCTATAATGTCCTGTAATGTCCCATCTCTATAATGTCCTGTAATGTCTCATCTATATAATGTCCTGTAATGTCCCATCTCTATGATGTCCTGTAATGTCCCATCTCTATAATGCCCTGTAATGTCTCATCTCTATAATGTCCTGTAATGTCCCATCTCTATAATGTCCTGTAATGTCCCATCTCTATAATGCCCTGTAATATCTCATCTCTATAATGTCCAGTAATGTCTCCTCTCTATATTGCTCTGTAATGTATCATCTCTATATTGTCCTGTAATGTATCATCTCTATATTGCCCTGTACTGTCTCATCTCTGTAATGTCTCAACTCTATAATATCCTGTAATATCTCATCTCTATAATGTCCTGCAATGTCCCATCTCTATAATGCCCTGTAATATCTCATTTCTATAATGTCCCATCTCTATAATGCCCTGTAATATCTCCTCTCTATAATGTCCTGTAATGTCCCATCTCTATAATGTCCTGTAATGTCCCATCTCTATAATTCCCTGTAATGTCCCATCTCTATAATTCCCTGTAATATCTCACCTCTATGATGTCCTGTAATATCTAATTTCTATAATGTCCCAGCTCTATAATGCCCTGTAATGTCTCACCTCTATAATGCCCTGTAATATCTAATTTCTATAATGTCCCATCTCTATAATGCCCTGTAATGTCTCATCTCTATAATGCCCTGTAATGTCTCATCTCTATAATGTCCCATCTCTATAATGCCCTGTAATGTCTCATCTCTATAATGTCCCATCTCTATAATGCCCTGTAATGTCTCATCTCTATAATGTCCTGTAATGTCTCATCTCTATAATGTCCCGTAATGTCTCATCTCTATAATGTCCCATCTCTATAATGCCCTGTAATATCTCATCTCTATGATGTCCCATCTCTATCATGCCCTGTAATGTCTCGTCTCTATAATGCCCTGTAATATCTCATCTCTATAATGCCCTGTAATGTCCCATCTCTATAATGCCCTGTAAGGTCTCATCTCTACAATGTCCTGTAATGTTTCATCTCTATAATGTCCCATACAATGCCCTGTAATGTCTCATCTCTATAATGCCCTGTAATATCTCATCTCTATAATGTCCTGTAATGTCTCATCTCTGTAATGCCTCATCTCTATAATGTCCTGTAATGTCTCATCTCTATAATGCCCTGTAATATCTCATTTCTATAATGTCCCATCTCTATAATGCCCTGTAATATCTCATTTCTATAATTTCCCATCTCTATAATGTCCTGTAATGTCTCATATCATCAATGCCCTGTAATATCTCATCTCTATAATGCCCGGCAATATCTCATCTCTATAATGTCCTGTAATATCTCATCTCTATAATGTCCCATCTCTATAATGCCCTGTAATATCTCATCTCTATAATGCCCTGTAATATCTCATCTCTAATGCCCTGTAATTTCTCATCTCTATAATGCCCAGTAATGTCTCATCTCTACAATGTCCTGTAATGTCTCATCTCTATAATGCCCTGTAATGTCTCATCTATATAATGCCCTGTAATATCTCATCTCTATAATGTCCTGTAATGTCTCATCTCTATAATGTCTCATCTCTAAAATGCCCTGTAATATCTCATTTCTATAATGTCCCATCTCTATAATGCCCTGTAATGTCTCATCTCTATAATGTCCCATCTCTATAAAGCCCTGTAATATTGCATCTCTATAATGTCCTGTAATGTCTCATCTCTATAATGCCCTGTAATGTCTCATCTCTATAATGCCCTGTAATTTCTCATCTCTATAATGTCCTGTAATATCTCATCTCTATAATGCCCTGTAATGTCCTGTAATGTCTCATCTCTATAATGTCCTGTAATATCTCATCTCTATAATGCCCTGTAATGTCTCATCTCTATAATGCCCTGTAATATCTCATTTCTATAATGTCCCATCTCTATAATGTCCTGTAATGTCCCATCTCTATAATGTCCTGTAATGTCCCATCTCTATAATGCCCTGTAATATCTCATCTCTATAATGTCCTGTAATGTCCCATCTCTATAATGTCCTGTAATGTCCCATCTCTATAATGTCCCATCTCTATAATGCCCTGTAATATCTCATCTCTATAATGTCCTCTAATGTCTCATCTCTATAATGTCCTGTAATATCTCATCTCTATAATGTCCAGTAATATCTCCTCTCTATAATGCCCTGTAATGTATCATCTCTATAATGCCCTGTAATATCTCATCTCTATAATGCCCTGTAATATCTCATCTCTATAATGCCCTGTAATGTCTCATCTCTATAATGTCCAGTAATATCTCCTCTCTATATTGCCCTGTAATGTATCATCTCTATATTGCCCTGTAATGTATCATCTCTATATTGCCCTGTACTGTCTCATCTCTATAATGTCCAGTAATGTCTCCTCTCTATATTGCCCTGTAATGTATCATCTCTATATTGTCCTGTAATGTATCATCTCTATATTGCCCTGTACTGTCTCATCTCTGTAATGTCTCAACTCTATAATATCCTGTAATATCTCATCTCTATAATGTCCTGCAATGTCCCATCTCTATAATGCCCTGTAATATCTCATTTCTATAATGTCCCATCTCTATAATGTCCTGTAATGTCCCATCTCTATAATTCCCGGTAATGTCCCATCTCTATAATTCCCTGTAATATCTCACCTCTATGATGTCCTGTAATATCTCATTTCTATAATGTCCCATCTCTATAATGCCCTGTAATATCTCCTCTCTATAATGTCCTGTAATGTCCCATCTCTATAATGCCCTGTAATTTCTCATCTCTATAATGCCCTGTAATATCTCATCTCTATAATGTCCTGTAATGTCTCATCTCTATAATGTCCCGTAATGTCTCATCTCTATAATGTCCCATCTCTATAATGCCCTGTAATATCTCATCTCTATGATGTCCCATCTCTATCATGCCCTGTAATATCTCATCTCTATAATGCCCTGTAATGTCTCATCTCTATAATGTCCCATCTCTATAATGCCCTGTAAGGTCTCATCTCTACAATGTCCTGTAATGTTTCATCTCTATAATGTCCCATACAATGCCCTGTAATGTCTCATCTCTATAATGCCCTGTAATATCTCATCTCTATAATGTCCTGTAATGTCTCATCTCTGTAATGCCTCATCTCTATAATGTCCTGTAATGTCTCATCTCTATAATGTCCTATCTCTATAATGCCCTGTAATATCTCATTTCTATAATGTCCCATCTCTATAATGCCCTGTAATATCTCATTTCTATAATTTCCCATCTCTATAATGTCCTGTAATGTCTCATATCATCAATGCCCTGTAATATCTCATCTCTATAATGCCCGGCAATATCTCATCTCTATAATGTCCTGTAATATCTCATCTCTATAATGTCCCATCTCTATAATGCCCTGTAATATCTCATCTCTATAATGCCCTGTAATGTCTCATCTCTATAATGCCCTGTAATGTCTCATCTCTATAATGCCCTGTAATTTCTCATCTCTATAATGTCCTGTAATATCTCATCTCTATAATGCCCTGTAATGTCCTGTAATGTCTCATCTCTATAATGTCCTGTAATATCTCATCTCTATAATGCCCTGTAATGTCTCATCTCTATAATGCCCTGTAATATCTCATTTCTATAATGTCCCATCTCTATAATGCCCTGTAATGTCTCATCTCTATAATGCCCTGTAATATCTCATCTCTATAATGTCCCATCTCTATAATGCCCTGTAATGTCTCATCTCTATAATGTCCTGTAATATCTCATCTCTATAATGTCCCATCTCTATAATGCCCTGTAATGTCTCATCTCTATAATGTCTCATCTCTATAATGCCCTGTAATGTCTCATCTCTATAATGCCCTGTAATCTCATTTCTATAATGTCCTATCTCTATAATGCCCTGTAATATCTCATCTCTATAATGTCCTGTAATGTCTCATCTCTATAATGCCCTGTAATATCTCATCTCTATAATGCCCTGTAATGTTTCATCTCTATAATGTCCCATAGAAACATAGAAAGATGTCGGCAGATAAGAACCTTTCGGCCCATCTAGTCTGCCCAATTACATGGATACTTTACTTGGATTTATCTTTTGTTTAGGATAGCCTTATGCCTATCCCATGCTTGCTTAAATTCAATTACTGTTTTGGCCTCTACCACTTCAACTGGAAGACTGTTCCATGTATCCACCACCCTCTCAGTAAAATAATGCTTCCTGATGTTACTTTTAAACCTTTGCCCCTCTAATCTAAGACTATGTCCTCTTGTTTTGCTATTTTGTTTCCTTTTAAATATACTCCCTTCCTCTACCTTGTGGATTCCCTTTACGTATTTAAATGTTTCTATCATATCTCCTCTGTCTCGTCTTTTTTCCAAGCTGTACATGTTAAGATCATTAAGCCTTTCCTGGTAACTTTTCTCCTTCAAGCCGTACACCATTTTAGTAGCCCTTCTCTGAACTCTCTCTAAGATGTCTATATCCTTCTGGAGATACGGTCTCCAGTACTGCACACAGTACTCCAAGTGAGGTCTCACCAGTGCTCTGTACAGTGGCATGAGCACTTCCCTTTTCCTACTGCTAATGCCTCTCCCTACACAACCAAGCATTCTGCCAGCATTTCCAAGCATTCTGCCAGCATTTCCAAGCATTCTGCCAGCATTTCCAAGCATTCTGCCAGCATTTCCTGCTGCTCTATTACATTGACTACTTACCTTTAGATCCTCTGAAATAATAACCCCTAAATCCTTTTCCTCAGATGCTGAGGTTAGAACTGTATCAAATATTCTATATTCAGCCCTTGGGTTTTTACGTCCCAGGTGCATTATCTTGCACTTATCCACATTAAAACTCAATTGCCACAGCTCCGACCATTTTTTTAGTTTACCTAAATCATTTGTCATTTGGCTGATCCCTCCAGGAACGTCAACCCTGTTGCAAATCTTTGTGTCATCAGCAAAAAGACATACTTTTCCATTAATACCTTCTGCAATATCACTAACAAAAATATTAAATAGAATGGGTCGAAGTACTGACCCCTGAGGTACCCCACTGGTAACAAGACCATGCGCCGAATAAACTCCATTTACCACAGCCCTCTGTTGCCTGTCACTCAGCCATTGCCTAATCCATTCAACAATATTGGAATCCAAGCTCAAAGATTGCAATTTAATGCCCCTGTAATATCTCATCTCTATAATGCCCTGTAATGTCTCCTCTCTATAATGTCCTGCAATGTCCCATCTCTATAATGTCCCATCTCTATAATTCCCTGTAATATCTCACCTCTATGATGTCCTGTAATGTCTCATCTCTATAATGTCTCATCTCTAAAATGCCCTGTAATATCTAATTTCTATAATGTCCCATCTCTATAATGCCCTGTAATGTCTCACCTCTATAATGCCCTGTATTATCTAATTTCTATAATGTCCCATCTCTATAATGCCCTGTAATGTCTCATCTCTATAATGCCCCATCTCTATGATGCCCTGTAATGTCTCATCTCTATAATGTCCCATCTCTATAATGCCCTGTAATGTCTCATCTCTATAATGTCCCATCTCTATAATGCCCTGTAATATTTCATCTCTATAATGCCCTGTAATGTCTCATCTCTATAATATCCTGTAATGTCTCATCTCTATAATGCCCTGTAATATCTCATTTCTATGTCCCATCTCTATAATGCCCTGTAATTTCTCATCTCTATAATGCCCTGTAATATCTCATCTCTATAATGTCCTATCTCTATAATGTCCCATCTCTATAATGCCCTGTAATATCTCATCTCTATGATGTCCCATCTCTATCATGCCCTGTAATGTCTCGTCTCTATAATGCCCTGTAATATCTCATCTCTATAATGCCCTGTAATATCTCATCTCTATAATGCCCTGTAATGTCTCATCTCTATAATGTCCCATCTCTATAATGCCCTGTAAGGTCTCATCTCTACAATGTCCTGTAATGTTTCATCTCTATAATGTCCCATATAATGCCCTGTAATGTCTCATCTCTATAATGCCCTGTAATATCTCATCTCTATAATGTCCTGTAATGTCTCATCTCATCTCTATAATGCCCTGTAATATCTCATTTCTATAATGTCCCATCTCTATAATGCCCTGTAATATCTCATTTCTATAATTTCCCATCTCTATAATGTCCTGTAATGTCTCATATCATCAATGCCCTGTAATATCTCATCTCTATAATGCCCGGCAATATCTCATCTCTATAATGTCCTGTAATATCTCATCTCTATAATGTCCCATCTCTATAATGCCCTGTAATATCTCATCTCTATAATGCCCTGTAATATCTCATCTCTATAATGCCCTGTAATGTCTCATCTCTATAATGCCCTGTAATATCTCATCTCTATATTGCCCTGCAATATCTCATCCCTATAATGTCCTGTAATATCTCATCTCTATAATGCCCTGTAATGTCTCACCTCTATAATGCCCTGTAATGTCTCATCTCTATAATGTCCTCTAATGTATCATCTCTATAATGTCCTGTAATATCTCATCTCTATAATGTATAATTTCTATAATGTCCTTTAATGTCTCATCTCTATAATGCCCTGTAATGTCTCACCTCTATAATGCCCTGTAATATCTCATCTCTATAATGTCCTGTAATGTATCATCTCTATAATGCCCTGTAATGTCTCATCTCTATGATGTCCTGTAATGTATCATCTCTATAATGCCCTATGATGACTCATCTCTAGTATTCTCTCTAAGGGAAGTTGTCATGTTGTGTATCTTGGATACTCTCTGTAATATAGGGCTGCCAAACTTCAGTCCCCAGATGTTTGTGAACTACAACTCCCATGATTCTCTGGCCACTGTTTGCATTCAAAGAATTCTGGGAATTGTAGGCAATCAACATCTGGGGGGGGGCCGGACCTTGACACCCCTGGTGTACCACATGGTTCCTGTATCTAGAGCCTTTGTCAAGTCTGAATTAACATAGGGGCTTGTGGAGCAGCAGCTCCAGGCCCATGCCCCATAATAGGTCCAGAAAATGGATAACTATCTGGGCTATTCAGAGAGAGGTGAAACCCAGGAGAATGACCGGAGAAATGAAAATTCTAGGTCAAAATAGTCAAACCAGAAAAATTCTTTAATTTATCTCACTTTTCAAGTCAGCTATATGGTCTAGATTGTTAATTCTGCTGCCAATTATCAAGGTTTTCACCTCTCTCTGAATAGCCCTGTATGTCTGCATTGATTGATATTTGGACCCCTGTATCTCCAACTCCATAGCAGCTACAGGGTCATGTTAAGTATCACTGGAAAGGCTGGAGTGTGACCTTTCCAATGATACAATATCACAGAGTCCCAAAGCAATAAGACTCACAGTAATGTGCCGTGTGTATGAGCGTATCACAGAGCTCCACAGTAATAAAACTCACAGTAATGTCTTGCAGTGTGTAATTTTTATTGCTTTGGGGCTTTGTGATACACTCATACACACCACACATTATTGTGAGTGTTATTGCTCTGGATTCTGTGATACACTCATACATGTGTTTTTTTTTTGGGGGGGGCAGCATTTCATCCATCGCTCCAGGCAGCACAGTGGCTTGGGCCGGCCCTGGCCTGTGTGTCTGGCCAGGGCTGTCTGTCTGTCTGTACACCCAGCTGTCTGGTCCTGCAGGAGGAGTTAATAATAAGGCTGGATCTCATTTACATTGCAATGCAGTGAGGGACAGACGTTTGGAGCCAGGACCCTGTTAACCTAATTGTTTTACTAACAGCACTGGGGTGTGAGACAGCACAAAGACACAGACAAAAGAAATCAAATGGGATTTGAGACAAAACACACACACACAGCCCTTCCAGCAGCCATTAAAGCCAGACACCTTTACACACAGAGCTGGCTCCTTTCTTAAAGGATTTTAGGAAGATTTATCTAAAAACAACTAAAGTGTGGACTCCGCAGGAGACCCTGGCATCTGGAACCTCAGCCTGTCTGTGTTTGGCTGGGAGTCATGGGACTGTCACTGAGCATCATTATTTACAGCTGATACAACAATGGCACAAAAATCACTGAAAACAATAAAATGGTGTTTTATTTAAAAAAATATATAATTTTGGAGGGGGGCGGGGAACCAAAGTCCTTCAACTGATATTATTATATGTTATTTGTGTGTATTTTTTCTTTTTCTTTAGACAAGTAGCAAAACGATCAGATGCTCTTACATTCATATCTGCCAAATTTTCCACTTCAGATGTTGCGCTTCCTATTGTAGGTCTAAGTCCCACTCTCATTTCTCGCAATGTCCCTGTTTTTAGGGGCTCCTCCTTACATTCGGGGTGTGCGTGTGTCTTTTTAAGGACTCCTGGGAGTTTTATTGCTCTGCAGCTCTGTTATACACATGCACACCCTGAATACATGGAGAAGCCCCTAAAAATACACATACCCCCCCCCCCAATTGTATGGAGCAGCCCCTACGTAGACACACGCCATATAAATGCGGGAGCCCCTACAATGACAATGACACGCCCCAAACATATGCAGGAACCCCTACAAAGATACACACACTCCATAATACATTAAGAGGACCCTAAAAAGACCCTCGCACATCTGTAATATTTGGAGGAGCCCATAAAAAAGACAACCACACACCCGAATATATGGAGGAGTTCCTAAAATGACACAAGCACACCCCAATCATATGCAAGAGCCCCTACAACGATACCCACACCCCAAATAACATGGCGAGGGCCCTAAAAAACCCTCACACACCCCAGATATATGGAAAAGTCCCTAAAGCCTCTAAAAAGACACTTGAACACCCTAAATATATGGAAGAGCCCTTAAAAAGACACCCACACACCCTGAGTATATGGAGGAGCCCCTAAAAAGACACCCACACACCCTTGAAATATTGAGGAGCCCCTAAAAAGACACCCGCACTCCCTGAATATATGGAGGAGCCCCTAAAAAGACACCCGCACTCCCTGAATATATGGAGGAGCCCCTAAAAAGACACCCGCACACCCTGAATATATGGAGGAGCACCTAAAAAAAGACACCCACACCCTGAATATATGGAGGAGCCCCTAAAAAGAAACCCTCACACCCTAAATCTATGGAGGAGCCCCTAAAAAGACACCCACACACCCTGAATATATGGAGGAATCCCTAAAAAGACACCCATACACCCTGAATATATATGGAGGAATCCCTAAAAAGACACCCACACACCCTGAATATATGGAGGAATCCCTAAAAAGACACCCGCACACCCTGAATATATGGAGGAGCCCCTAAAAAGACACCCACACACCCTGGAAATATTGAGGAGCACCTAAAAAGACACCCGCACACCCTGAATATATGGAGGAGCCCCTAAAAAGACACCCACACACCCTGGAAATATTGAGGAGCACCTAAAAAGACACCCGCACTCCCTGAATATATGGAGGAGCCCCTAAAAAGACACCCGCACACCAAGAATATATGGAGGAGCCCCTAAAGAGAAACCCTCACACCCTGAATATAAGGAGGAATCCCTAAAAAGACACCCACACACCCTGAATATATGGAGGAGCCCCTAAAAAGTCACCTGCACACCCTGAATATATGGAGGAGCCCCTGAAAAGACACCCGCACAACCTGAATATATGGAGGAGCCCCTAGAAAAGAAACCACACACCCTAAATATATGAAGGAGTCCCTAAACAGACACCCACACACCCTGAATATATGGAGGAGCCCCTAAAAAAACACCCGCACAACCTGAATATATGGATGATCCCCTAAAAAGACACCCGCACACCCTGAATATATGAAGGAACCCCTAAAAAGACACCCACACACCCTGAATATATGGAGGAACCCCTAAAAAGACACCCGGAACACCCACAATATATGGAGGAACCTCTAAAGGGAATAAAAGTAGATAAAACAATAATAAAAATAAATACAAGAACTAATATATATACCATTTTAATATGAAACGTAGTTGCACAGTAAAGCCGGGTGACGCGCATCAGGTTCAGCCTATCCTGTCACTGCTGTTGCTGGTGATCTGAAAGAAGGAGGAAAAAAAATGACACAGTTTAAACCAATTTCCTACTGCGTCTGAAAGAAAGAGGGGAGGGGGAGTCTTGGCTTCATAAAGATAATTACATTTCTCTTTGAAAGGACGAGCGGTGAACACAAGTTCCTGATTAAATCGATTATATCCTTGAAAATGGATTCAATCACTTTCTATTCATAACAAGATTATCTGCTCTCATTAAATAATTATACAATTATTACCATTAATAATTACTTTTCATATTATGTTAATACAAAATTTTCCTATTCCATAACGGAAAGTTTGACTTTTATTAATGACACGGAGGCGAGTATTTGCAGTCTCTTTCTTACTTTAATAAACAGTAGCAAGAAGTAGACATCAAAGTTTATATGTGGATATATACTTTTCTAAGAAAAAACGATAGTGCCAACATGGTACATCCTGAAACACCCCATTCCATAACGCAGTATGGACTGTCCTGAGTTAACATAATATTCCCCCTGACGTCCATTAAACCTCTTTCTTGAAACTACGAAGAATCAGAAAACGACACTTGAAATCTTTTCCTTGCGGAGTCGAAGACGAGTGATCCAGGAGGAAAGGAATTGAAAGAATCCAAATTCAAACAGGTGGGCCAGTGGCTGTAATAAAAGCACAAAACACGAAGGATGTGTTAGAATAATAACAGCAACTGCGTGCAACACTCAAGACACGCGGTACTAGCGCTGAAAAGATTTCAGAACCCATAGGAACAATAAATAGTTTTATTGAATAAACACACAGTGTACACATAATTTAATCACGGTAACTGAATAAAGATGACACAGGGTCCATGTTTTTATTTATTAATATATGACAATAACAGAACAATATATAGAAGGGAGGGTTTAGAAATGGGAGGGAAATACTCGTCTCCGTGTCATTAATAAAATTCAAACTTTCCGATATGGAATAGGAAAATTTTGTAATTTTAAAGGCATGACACGGAGGCTCCTATTTGCAAGTTCAAAGCTAGAGGAAATCTAAACATCAAAAACATCGGACGACCAATGTGATACGGGTTTAAAGTAAAACTCCCTGAAAGTGGACTCCCGCGACCAGTCCGCGGAACGTAACAAGTCTTCTAAGCGACAGCCAGAGGAAACTGCTTTGGAAGCAATGGCGCTCCTAACTGAATGCGCCCCGAATTGGGAGGTGTCAATCCCCGCTAAATCCAACAACCAACGAATCCACCGAGCGGGTGAGGTAACTGGGAGGAAGGGGGGCTTGAAAGAAATAAACAAAGGAGCCACTTCCTCCATACGTCTAAAGGGTAAAGTACGTTCCTCGTATTCCTGTAAACATCTAACCGGACATAACGGTTGTGAGGGAAAAGACGGAAAGAATGCCTGCGAGATGGACGTCTTGGTACGACTGGAGATATTAAATCTTACGCCTTCCGGCAAAAAGAGCGAACTCCAAAGTCTAACGCTCTCACATCTCCCACTCTTTTACACGAGACCAAGCACAGTAACATCAATAACTTAGCCGAAAGTCGGCGCAACGATAAACCATGATTATCTGGCCAAGCGAGGAGGAAACGCAGCACCACAGTAACATCCCATGTTACCACATATCGAGGACGTGGAGGACGAACAAAACGGGCCCCTCGTAGAAGCCGACAAACTAAGGGATGTCTTCCAAGAGGAACGCCCTCGAAACCGACATGTCCAGTCGACATAGCTGATCTCAACACATTAAGGGAACGTTACGCCGTGCCCGAGTCAAAAACAGAAGACAAAAAATTTAGGACATGCGTCAGAGGTGCCGAAAAGGGATCCTGAGCCTGTTCAATACACCAGCTAGACCATCTTGTCCAACAGGAGGCGTATACTCTAGTTCCCGGAGCCCAGGATTGCTGGAGCAACGAGGCAGCAGAGCTCGATAAGCCGCTCATCGATCCCGAAAGCACCCAGGCCATGAGCTGTAGTTGACCTGACGAGATCAACGGGTGGGGTCTGTGATCCGGATCCAGTAACACGTCCTCGAAGGATGGGATCAAGCGGGGATCGTCTATCACAAGGTCCAGGATGGATGAGAACCATGCTTGAGACGGCCAGAACGGAGTCACCAGAACCAAGGTGATGTGTTGCGTCCGTATTACATTCAGAACTTTTTGAATCAATGCAAATGGAGGGAACGCATAGGGGCGTCCCGGTCCCCAATCTTGAAGGAACGCATCCGTCGCCGCTGCATCTGGATCTTGACGCCAGCTGAAGAATGTCGGCAGCTTTGCATTCAGCCGGGAGGCAAACAAATCCATGTGGAAGGGACCCCACAGCTGAGAGAGCGTTGAGAAGACTGAAGAGTGGAGCGACCAATCTCCTGAGTCGTACCAATGCCGTGAGTTCCAGTCCGCGACCACATTCGAGAGCCCTGGAATGAACTGCGCTGTCACATGGAGGTGATGTTGGAAACAAATCCCAAAGCTGATGTGCCATGAACGTCAACTGAACTGAGCGAGGTCCCCCTAGGCTGTTGATGTATCGCACAGCCGGGAAGTTGTCCAAGCGAAGGAGGATGGATTGATGATCGGTTCCTTTCACAAAGCACCGGAGAGCAAAGAATGCGGCTAGCAATTCTAGGACGTTGATATGCAGTAATGTCTCTTCCTGAGACCAACGTCCTGCCGTCTCCAGGTGACCGCATTGAGCTCCCCAACCTAGACGACTGGGGTCCGATTCTATCGTGAGGGAATGAGTTGGAAAATGAAGAGGACTCCCGTTCCAAAGATGTAAATCCGTAATCCACCATTGGAGATCGGTGGTTGCATCCTCCGTGATCTCCACTATCCTGTTGTATGAAGAGCCGGACCGGAGAAAACGGGCCTTCAATCTCTGGAGGGCTCTGAAAAACAGGGGGGCTGGAAATATTGCATGCCGTGTGGCTGACATAAATCCTATGACTCGTGCAATCTGCCTCAGGGAAGTGGAGCGATGGCGAAGTAGTGTTCGGACTTCCTTCCGGAGGGAAAGGACCTTCGAGTTCGGGAGGCTCAGAGTCTGGAATACAGAGTCGAGAATGAAGCCCAAAATCTCCAGTTTTTGTGATGGAACCAGGATAGATTTTTCCATGTTGATCAGGAATCCGAGATCCTGTAACAGTTGAATGGTCCATCGTAGATGTAGTTGTATGGTGGAGTGTGACTGCGACATGATGAGGATGTCGTCTAGGTAGATCACTAAGCGCACTCCTTTTGTTCGCAACTGAGCTATCACTGGTTTCATGATTTTCGTGAAACACCATGGGGCTGATGATAGACCGAATGGGAGACATGTGAACCTCCACATTCTGCCATTCCAGGGGAATGCGAGGAGGTCCCTGAAGTCTTCTCGAATCGGAATTGTCAAATAGGCATCTTTGAGATCCAATTTGACAAGCCAATCCCCTGCAATCAACAACTCTTTCATTGTATGAATTCCTTCCATTTTGAAATGGCGGTATACCACCCAACCATTCAACTCTTTCAGGTTGATGACTGGGCGGTATCCGCCCCCTTTCTTCGCAACTACGAAGAGGTTGCTTACAAAGCGCGGTATGGGAGTAGATGTTTCTATTGCCCCTTTCTGTAGGAGGTTTTGTACCTCCGTGTGTACTAATTCGTGAAGTGTCGAAGAGAGTGATAGCGGGTGTGGTGGCGATTATTGGTATGGAGTGTCGGTGAAATCCACAGTGAACTCCTGTATCGTGTTGAGGACCCGTGTGTCTTGTGTGAGTGCGTCCCAGTTGTGCAGGAAATGACGCAAGCGCCCCGCGATTGGGATCGTGGGATGTGGTATAGGAATTACCTGCTGGACGACGGAAATATCCTCTGCCTCACGTCCCTCTAAACCCGCGTCCCTGCCAGGGTCGGGCACGTGATGGGAAAAAGGATCCCGTGAATCCTGATGCTCTGGATTTTGGAGCAGATAGGGCAAGTTCCCTGTACGGGAAGCGGCGTAAGGATTGGATCCGCGGCCAGCAGGGCGCCCTTTGTATCTGACGGCCCTGCCAAAAACCCGAGTGGGATTGAAGACCTTCTTCATTGTAGCCTCATTCTTTTCCATATTGTTAAAAGTGTTCGCATACATTCTCATCTCTTTGATGAAACGGTCCCCAAACAGAAAACCCTGCGCCGCACTACCTAGGTCTTTAGGGGCTAGAGTGGTGAACTGCGGGTCCATTTTGATCAGGATTGCTTTACGGCGTTCTGCCGCTACTGCCGCATTTGCGTTCCCGAATAAGCACATAGTGCGCTGTAACCATCCCCCGACATCCTCAGGTTCCAGGGGGTTACCAGAGAGCTTAGCATCTTCAACCATTTCAAAAAGGCGTGTTAAGGGACCTGACATATCAAGGACTTTGTCGATGCCCTTTTTTATTGTCCACCCTTTTCCTCCCAGGAATTTTTCAAAATATTCGTCTACCACCGGGGTAAGGCAGACTTTGCCCGCGGTGGTAGGTCGGGGACACTCAGCCCTCATAGTTGCTCTGGAGGGGCGGTCTAGGGGAGCCCTGAAATTTTGATCAATCCACTTAGCCACATGAGGCAGTGGATACCACTCTGTTGAGCGCAGGTGGGAAATTGTTTGTGGGTGAAACAGGGGGTTACCCTGTGGGTCATAAATTATTTCTCGTGGAGTGGCCCCTGGGAAAATAGGTGGTAAAACATCCTCCAACTGCGCATCGTAAGCGGGCGCATGGATTTCAAAAGGCTCCTCATAGTCATAAGCCTTATCCCCTTCATCCTCATCTGAAAGCGGATAAGCCGGTAACAGAGAGGTGCACGTTTTTTGTTGTTTGGGCAAACATACCGCTTTACACGCCCCGCGGTCAAGGGCTCTTTTTTGTGCGGGGAAGTAATGGGGTTCAGGCAGTTGAACGGGGTTGCCAGCCCCTCTGGCGCTCAGATTGTCAGGCGCGGTCTCACTGTGAGCATGAAAGCTCTGGGGTCTGTTTAGAGCCTGAGAGCTCATGGATCGATTAAAATTTAATTGAGGAGGATGTGAGGCCAAATTAAAACTAGGACCATGGGAACACATGGAGTGAGCAGGGGTAAGTGTTCCAGAGGAAACAGTAGGGCAGGGGTTAACAGGTATGGGAGGCATGAAATAATGGGGAGTATATGAAGTGGAGGGTACATTACGGTCAGCCCAGGCACGGGAGAAGGGCTCCAACATACAGGTGACCGCCGACTGCATTCGGGTGATTGAAGCCTCCAGCCTGGTCTCAGGGTCCTCCCTCTGGGGGCGCAGGGGTAAGCCATGCCGATCAGCGAGGGTAGAGATGTGCATCACCTCACCCTCGGAATCGAGCTGACCGGAGCGCGAGTTGTGCTTGGAGAGCGACATGATTTTCAAAAGCAAGTCTTTCTGTTTTGAAATGGCCGCCGCCTAAAGCCCGCGAAAACGCCGCGAGATAGGGGCGGAGCCTAACGCATGAGGAGAAAACTCGGTGACTAACAGCGCAGGCCGTGGGAGGTGTAAAGACAGGATTGTAACACCCAGTTACACATCCTAAACCCAACGGCCAAAACGCTGACACATTAAATACACAGCTTGAATAAATAAATACAATACAAGCAAATAAATAAAGCGTCCCAGACTCCCTTAAGCGCAGGGAGGCTGGGGCAAAAAATTTTTGTATACTTAACTGTCCGCTGAGTAGCAAGAAAGAGGTTTAATGGACGTCAGGGGGAATATTATGTTAACTCAGGACAGTCCATACTGCGTTATGGAATGGGGTGTTTCAGGATGTACCATGTTGGCACTATCGTTTTTTCTTATCAAAGTTTATATATGGATATATACTTTTCTGTCTTCTTCTTGCTACTGTTTATTAAAGTATATATTCCCTGTTTTTTAACCGTGTCCTTCAAATAAATAAATGAAAAATAAATATTAAGAATAGAAAGGGAGTAATGCCCCCTCTCCCCAGACTCCAGTTTAAGCAAAGGGCACTTGGAATATGCCCCTTACCCCCAGTCCATGATATTTTCAGGGGCCCTGTGGTTCCAGGGGACTCTGGCTCTTCCCAAACGCTGTGCAGCTTGTCTACAGTGCTACAGATGTAAGGGCCAGCCAGGGCTGACCCACCAAGACACCAGTGCATTTACCGGTGGGCCGCAGCATTTGAGGTCGGTCAGAGCGCTCCGACTCATCACTGAGGGAGCAATTAGTATGCTGTGCACTAGGTAAAAGTGAAGAACGGATGCTCTCCCACCAGGGACCACTTTTGGCCTCCTTGCTGGACCACCAGAGATTTAGCCCACTCCCTGTAAATAAGGTGAGCAGGAGAGGAGGGAAAATGTTTGATTTTTAATTAGTTTGCTGAAACGGGAAGCTGAGGGAAGGGGGCTCCTGACCCAGGGCCGGATTAAGATCTCTATGGGCCTGGAGCTGAAGAGGTGAGTAACGGCAGTGTATTGCTCATTTTATATGTGACAATGAACAATGCTGTTGCTTTGAAACAAAAATTAAAGTTTTTCTTCCTTAAGATTTTATACCTCAACATTTGGTATCATTGGAAAGCCCATGATCTGACCTTTCCAAGGATACCTTCCTTGACCTTGTAGACTTGCGGGGCCTGAGATACATTGGTCCAAATGCCCATGAATGCAGACATACAGGGTTATTCAAAAAGCTACGAATTGTGGCCGAAAGGTAACCGAACAGTGAAATTCAGCCATTCAGCTATCCATAGACCAAGCAGTTTGCCAAATGTTGGCGAATAGCCTGCACATACGGTTCGGTGCCTGTTCGAGGGCAGTGAAATGGCCATAGAGAAGCAATGCTTCGTCTATTAAGAGAAGAAAAAACTTCAGTGAAAAGTTACCGAATTGCCCTGCTGTTCAGTGTTTTCATTCGTCAGGTTTATTCAGGCGAATCCCATAGGCTTCGATGTTAAAAATATTCCCGTTTTAATTTAATATCTAATAAACCGTTTATTATAATATTTTGCAGTAAAAAGTCTCTTTGATAGATTTTTTAGGATCTTTTAGGCATTTTTCATGATTTTTTTCCTTTTTTTTTCTTTTAATCGTTTTTTCTTTTTTCCGTTTTTTTTTAAATCCTTTCTTTTTTCTGTAACAGCCTTTTTATTTTTTATTTGCAAACAGCGTTTCACTTTTCAAACATTCAAGTGTATGTTTTTTTTTTTGACTCCATTCGTCTGCAGTGTCGGGTTTTTCCGGTGGCCGCTCTGCGCTGTGATCGGCTCCTGCTCGGGTTTCTCCGGCGTGTTCGGCAGGTCAATCCAGATGTTTTGCGGGTTTCAGTGTGCATTCGCCGGGTTTTGCGGTGAGTGTTCGTCGGGTTTGCGGCGGCTTTTCCCTGGACTACGACGGCCCTGTGGTGCTTGCTAAATACACCGCAGGGTCACCGAAATGGGATCGCCAAATCACACCGAATTGAAGAGAACGAAAAGTTAACGAACGTGCGGTGACTTTGAGTCTCTTTGAATAACCCTGTTAGTTATCCTTTCTCTGGGCCTATTATGGGGCATGTGCTCCAAAAGCCCATATGTTAATCTGGCCCTGCCCTGACCGGTGAGTCAGTAAGAGGCCCCATGATTTCTGATGGCAGCCCTGGCTATGGGTTTATATTCGGTGCCACATTTTCCCATTACCGGCTCCCTGAAATAGAGGACCTGGAGCCGGCCCCAGGTATATGCAGCGAGTAAACAATGGCCGAATGCTGGTATAAAAGGTCCTTTAAGAATTTATTGAAAGTAAATTTTTGTATTTTGTATTTCCATTCTAAGCTTAATTAATTTAATTAATTTTTTTTGAAAAAACAATGAGAAAGTATTTTACCAGGAAGGATACATTGAGATTTCTCTTGTTTTCAAGTATGTCCTGGGTGGCGAGTATGTACCATTAGGTGTCTTGCCCAAGGACACTTACTGGAGAGGTGCTCTTGCCGGGATCGAACCCATGACTCCACAGGCTCTCACCACGCAGAGCAGTGATGTTACCTCTACTCCACCCAGCCGGTACAAATTGCAAGTTGTTGGGGTATTTTTTTTTGCAAATTCTTGGCTCTTCTGGACTTTCTCATTCCCCGCAGTTCCCTGAACTTCAGTGAAATAAATTTCACCACCCTGCGGTGAATTCAGCATTCACCGCAGGATGCCTGGAGAGCAGGGAAAACCCGCCGCAAACCCCACGTACATCCGCCAAAAACCACCATAATAAACACGTCGAACATGTCGGAAAAAGCCGCCAAGCCTCCGATCACAGCGCTGACCAGCTGCCAGAAAAAGATAACAAGCTGACGAACGGGGTAAAAAAAACAAACAAAAAAAACCCCACAAAACAGTTCGCTTGAAAGTGTCAAAATTGAAACACTGTTTACAAAAAAACTACTGAACGAAAATGTCTGGAATTTACATACAAGATCCAATGAATGATAAAAGGACTGTTACAGAAAAATGAAAAAAACGCATTAAAAAAAAAATAATAATATATATATATAAATTAAAGTTTATAGTTGCAGAAGACATTTACACATCCCAGCAATTCTGCAAACAACTGCTTTACAGAGCTCATGTGCTATATTCCCCATATGCAGCAAGGAACTCTGGGTAGGACATACAAATCAAGTCCTATATATAAAAACGCCATTTATTCTTGTAAAAAATATGAATTATGATATAAGTGTGTGGGTGTATATATACACACACTCGAACTAGATTAGAACCGCACACATGAATTTAAAATAACAAATTTATTAATGAAACATTAAAAAGACCGTTTCGGGTCATGTGTGAGACATTATCAAGGTTGATAATGGCTCTCACTGTAATGTATTGTGTTTTGCCTATGTTTCTTTTTGAGCCATCCTGACCACCGTAGTTAGTCTTCCTGATCCCTCCCCCCCCCCTCCATTTTGTGTTCAGTTATAGATTAAACATCTACAGGAGCACAGCTCTGTTTTGAAGCTCTGTGTCTGTCACATTACTTTACATGGTGTCAGAAGTCTGTCTGGAACAGATCTCACGCTTACTATGGCATTATCGCAGTTTGAACACCCCAAGATTGACTGGGAAGCTCCAGACTTGTACCAAGAGTTTGAAAGATTTCGCAGCCACGTCTCCTTTGTGTTTGATGGACCGCTCTCAGAACAAACACTGAAGCAGCGCACAGGTTGGTTGGGAACGTGGATTGGCGAGCAGGGCAGAGAGATATATAAAACGCTACCCTGGGGAGAAGGGGAGAAGGATGATCCATCTAAAGTACTGGATAAATTTGCCAGCTATATAAGGCCAAGAAAGAATAAGAGAATTGCCAGACACCGCTTTAAGCAGAGAAAACAAAGAGTCACTGAGGGATTTGACCACTTTGTGAAGGATTTAAGACTCCTGCTAATGGATTGCGAGTATGCTGATCCAGATGATATGTTAATCGATACAATAATCGCTGGAATCAAAGAAAAGCGCGTCCAGGAGAGACTCTTAGACAAAGGGGAAGATCTAACACTACCAAAAGCAATTGAAATTGCCCAACAGTTTGAACTGTCACAGAAGCAAATTACAATAATCAGAGAAGAAGAATCTCAAGTGCAAGCAATAAAGGTGAATACACAATTCCAAACTGCAAATAAAAAAGCCTATCTACAATATCAGCCAAAATCTGTGCAGAAAGACATGAATACTTACCGGACATACAACTGTTTAGAAAGTGGAAATAAGGAATACCGTCGCAACGTCCAGCACCTTCGTAAGAGCACACCAGATGCCAATGACTCCCGTCACAGACTTATCAATGATCATTGGGCTGAGTTGATGGAGCCAGTGAGTGCCGAGGAGCCCGAGCCTGTGGAACATACTAACTCCCAGCAAGAATCTGCTCCAGTACCACAGACTGCTAAGGGAATGACGTCAACCGGGCAGTACATCACCAGGCTAGGCAGAGTTGTGAAACCTCCGGACCGGCTTTCCTTGTAGCCAGAGACATACGTAGCAAACGCGAATGGCGACAGCAGTGTGCCAATAACTGTTCCAGTTCCACTTGCTTATGTACAATGGTGCACTGTTCTGGATGATATGTTATCGTTTGAGTCTCGTTTAAAATGTGCTAACCTTTCCTTTGTTCTTTTGAGGGATGCAAGTTTTCTGTTTATGTAAATTGAGAAGTTTAAAGAAATATCACCGATTTAATATTTGCGATATCTATACCTGTATCCCAAGTGACTATGCTAGTTAAGGGTTTGTTTTATACTTACGAAGGGAGATGTAATGTATTGTGTTTTGCCTATGTTTTTTTTGAGCCATCCTGACCACCGTAGTTAAGTCTTCCTGATCCCTCCCCCCCCCTCCATTTTGTGTTCAGTTATAGATTAAACATCTACAGGAGCACAGCTCTGTTTTGAAGCTCTGTGTCTGTCACATTACTTTACACTCACATGAGCCGAAACGTCGGTCTTTTTAATGTTTCATTAATAAATTTGTTATTTTAAATTCACGTGTGCGGTTCTAATCCAGTTCCAGTATTCATTTTTTTGAACCGGCACCGTGGCGTTGTTACTTCCATTGGATTTACATTACAAGGTAGTTGCTGGGCCACTGCTTTAAAATATATATATATACACACAAACACACACCATTTAATCATATATACAGTCATGTCCGGAATTGTTGGCACCCCAGACATTTTTCCAGAAAATCACGTATTTCTCACAGAAAAGTATTGCAGTAAGACATGTTTTGCTATACACATGTTTATTCCCTTTGTGTGTATTGGAACAAAACAAAAAAAGGGGAGGAAAAAAAGCAAATTGGACATAATGTCACACAAAACTCCAAAAATGGGCTGGACAAAATTATTGGCACCCTTAACTTAATATTTGGTTGCACACCCTTTGGAAAAAAATAACTGAAATCAGTCGCTTCCTATAACCATCAATAAGCTTCTTACACCTCTTACCTGGAATTTTGGACCACTCTTCCTTTGCAAACTGCTCCAGGTCTCTCTTATTGGAAGGGCGCCTTTACCCAACAACAATTTTAACATCTCTCCACAGGTGTTCAATGTGATTTAGATCTGGACTCATTGCTTGCCACTTCACAACTCTCCAGCGCTTTGTTGCCATCCACTTCTGGGTGCTTTTTGACGTATGCTTGGGGCCATTGTCCTGCTGGAAGACCCAAGATCTCAGACGCAAACCCAGCTTTCTGACACTGGGCTCTACAGCGCGACCCAAAATCCTTTGGTAATCCTCAGATTTCATGATGCCTTGCACACATTCAAGGCACCCAGTGCCAGAGGCAGCAAAACAACCCCAAAACATCATTGAACCTCCACCATATTTCCCTGTCGGTACTGTGTTCTTTTCTTTGTAGGCCTCATTCCGTTTTCGGTAAACAATAGAATGATGTGCTTTACCAAAAAGCTCTATCTTGGTCTCATCTGTCCACAAGACGTTTTCCCAGAAGGATTTTGGCTTACTCAAGTACAGTTTGCCAAACTGTAGTCTTGCTTTTTTATGTCTCTGTGTCAGCAGTGGGGTCCTCCTGGGTCTGCCATAGCGTTTCATTTCATTTAAATGTCGACGGATAGTTCGCGCTGAAACTGATGCTCCCTGAGCCTGCAGGACAGATTGAATTTCTTTGGAACTTGTTTGGGGCTGCTTATCCACCATCCGGACTATCCTGCGTTGCAACCTTTCAATTTTTCTCTTCTGTCCACCCACAGAGAGATTAGCTACAGTGCCATGGGTTGCAAACTTCTTGATAATGTTGCGCACTGTGGACAAAGGCAAATCTAGATCTCTGGAGATGGACTTGTAACCTTGAGATTGTTGATATTTTTCCACAATTTTGGTTCTCAAGTCCTCAGACAGTTCTCTTCACCTCTTTCTGTTGTCCATGCTTAGTGTGGCACACACAGACACACAATGCAAAGACTAAGTGAACTTCTCTCCTTTTAATCTGCTTTCAGGTGTGATTTTTATATTGCCCACACCTGTTACTTGCCCCAGGTGAGTTTACAGGAGCATCACATGCTTGAAACAATCTTATTTATCCACAATTTTGAAAGGGTGCCAAGAATTTTGTCCAGCCCATTTTTGGAGTTGTGTGACATTATGTCCAATTTGCTTTTTTTCCCTCCCTTTTTTTGTTTTGTTCCAATACACACAAAGGGAATAAACATATGTATATCAAATCATGTGTTACTGCAATACTTTTCTGTGAGAAATACTTGATTTTCTGGAAAAATGTCTGGGGTGCCAACAATTTCGGCCATGACGACTATATATATACAGTTGTGTTCAAAATTATTCAACCCCCACTGAAATTGAGTGTTTTGGCCAGTTTGACATTGATTTTGATCATTCAGTCATCTTGCTTACAATTAAATCAAAGAGGCACGTGTAGGTCAGACAAATATAACATAACATTTATAATGAAATAACCACAAATGTCTTTTCTGTGCTCACATCATTATCAGTTTTATTCAACCCCCAAGTGACATTCAATCTTAGTACTTAGTACAACATCCTTTTACAGTTATAACAGCTTTTAAACGTGAAGCATAGCTTGACACAAGTGTCTTGCAGCGATCTACGGGTATCTTCGCCCATTCGTCATGGGCAAAAGCCTCCAGTTCAGTCACATTGTTAGGCTTGCACACTGCAACTGCTTTCTTTAAGTCCCACCAGAGGTTCTCAATCGGATTTAAGTCAGGTGACTGCGATGGCCACTCCAAAATGTTCCAGCCTTTAATCTGCAACATGCTCTAGTGCAGTGGTCCCCAACCCTGGTCCTCAGGGCCCACTAACAGGCCAGATTTTGCAGATCACCTTGGGGAAATGCAGACTGAATCCTGCAATCACTGAGCAGCAAATCATAACACCTGTGCTGTGCTTCAGATATCTGGAAAACCTGGCCTGTTAGTGGGCCCTGAGGGCCTGGGTTGGGGACCACTGCTCTAGTGGACTTGGAGGTATGCTTGGGATCATTGTCCTGTTGAAAGGTCCAACGTCTCCCAAGCCTCAGGTTTGTGATGGACTGCATCACATGGTCATCCAATATCTCCTGGTACTGAAGAGAATTCATGGTACCTTGCACACGCTGAAGCTTCCCTGTACCTGCAGAAGCAAAACAGCCCCAAAGCATGATTGACCCCCCACCATGCTTCACAGTAGGCAAGGTGTTCTTTTCTTCATAGGCCTTGTTCTTCCTCCTCCAAACATAGCGTTGATCCATGGGCCCGAACAGTTCTAATTTTGTTTCATCAGTCCACAGAACACTATCCCAAAACTTCTGTGGTTTGTCCACATGACTTTTTGCATACTGCAGTCGACTCTTCTTATTCTTTGGAGACAGCAAGGGGGTGCGCCTGGGAGTTCTGGCATGGAGGCCTTCATTACGCAGTGTGCGCCGTATTGTCTGAGCTGAAACTGCAGTACCCACATCTGACAAATCTTTTCTCAGTTCCTCAGCAGTCACACAGGGACTTTTCTCCACTCTATGCTTCAGGTAGCGCACAGCAGTCGAAGTCAGCATCTTCTTTCTGCCACGACCAGGTAGCATTTCAACAGTGCCCTTTGCCTAGAATTTGCAAATGATGCTTCCTATGGTCTCTCTTGGTATGTTTAACATCTTTGCAATCTTCTTATAGCCATTGCCCTTCCTGTGAAGAGTAATCACCTCTTCTCTTGTCTTCCTGGACCATTCTCTTGACTTCACCATGTTTGTAACCACACCAGTAAATGTCTAGAAGGAGCTGAGTATCACAGTCATTTTAAAGCTGCCTAATTGGTGCTTATTATTGCTTTATTGCTGCTCCGTGACATCCACAGGTGTTTTCAATACCTGATTGAAAACACTTGAATGAACCTCTGTTCTTCAGAGTGGTAGTCTTTAAGGGGTTGAATAATTGTGTCAATGAAGAATTCACAAAAGAAACATTTACTACTGTATTACAAAACCAATTGATGTCATTTTAGTTGCATATGGTTCTTTAAAAAGTCCTTGTAGGATTTCATTCTGAATACAATTACAAATGTACACTAAATTCCCTAAAACCCTTTACAGCATTGGGGGTTGAATAATTTTGAACACAACTGTATATATATATATATATCACCACATAATCATTTATATATGTCGCTATCACTATTTAATCTTGTAAAAAATATCTATAATGATAAATATATATTTTGCATCGGTTTTGCATTTTTTGGAAGGAGTTGCTGGTATCCTGTAATGTAATATATATATATATATATATATATAATCAGGGATTTGTATATGTATATATAAACCCATTATACAGTCACCCTTTCAGGGTAACATCGCCTCTTGATACAAGTGTAAATGTCCATATTTACAATAAAAAAATAGAAATATTGGACAATAGAATAAATACATAGATCTTCAGTCGCTGAGGTCACCCACGGCGTGTAATTCTGGAGTGTAAGATGATGCTCCGGATTCATTAGGGGTGAGTTAGTGGAGAAATAAAAGGGAGTCGCAACTTTTAATTCAAATCAGCCAATTTCTAGAAATAACCGCAGCGTTTCCAAGAACCAAAGGGAACGGGACACAAATAAATAAAACATAGGATGGAGAAGATCAGATATGTAGCAGGGCCTGCTCATAGGAGCTTACAATCTAGACATTCACTTAGTAATACACAACAATTACCAATATTTATTCACAAAATGTATTCTGGTAATTATTATTTCATGTGTAAAATCACCTGCATATGCCACAGCGCTGAACAATAATGAAGCAGAAGAGACATTCAGCTGCTGCCGTGTGTACAGACACAAAGGATTGAAAGCTGGGGGTTTGCCCATACCCGTGGTATGTTTATATTTTTAGATTTATGTTTATATATACAAAATATTTGTATGTTTATACACACAGATACTGTATGTAGCAAACAGAAAAACCAGACACTGGCACGGCTTTAAATGTGCTGCACGTGTGATGCCAACAATTTAATGGAACAAATACAAAATTTCAAGCCATAAAAGCGTATAATATATATTTATTTATTTATAAAGCATTTTACCAGGAAGGCTACATTGAGATTTCTCTCATTTTCAGTACGTCCTGGGTTCAAGAACATTGAATTGTTACAGTGTACAGAAATACAAGGTAATAAATGCAAGATAGTAAAAACAAAACACAAATATAGATGAACACAGAATATATATTATGACGGAATGGGATGTTGTTCCGCCTGCGGGTGTGCTCAATCTGCGTGACCCCTTCGCTTACCGCTGGCCCGACTACCGAGTGACGCGCACTCGGCGTCTCGTGCGGCCTGGCGTGACCCTGGGGAAGGGTTAGCGGGCGGTGGAGGGGACCCCTGCCTAGAACCAGCCCGACCACTGAGCCATACGGCACTCAGCGTCCCGAGCAGCTGGTTCACTGACCTTGTGGGTGTGGAGTGCGTCTGCGGGCGGCCGTGCGAATCTGGGGATCGGTCTGCGCAGAGGAATATTCGGATCTGATGCGGAGGAATATTCGGATCTTATGTGGAGGAATATTCGGATCTTTAAACGGATGAATCTTCGGATCTTACGGGAGCGGCTGAATCTTCGGATCTGATCACCGCTCACTTGGTATACCGAAGCGCGGTACGCGGCCGCGCCTTCGGTTCGGATCTTAAGTCCGTTCTGATCTTAAGTCCGTTCTGATCTGAAGTCCGTTCTGATCTTAAGTCCGTTCTGATCTTAAGTCCGTTCTGATCTTAAGTCCGTTCTGATCTTAAGTCCGTTCTGATCTTAAGTCCGTTCGGATCTTAAGTCCGTTCGGATCTTAAGTCCGTTCTGATCTTAAGTCTGGACACCGCACCCTGAGACCGCGCGGGATGCTCAGACAGTATATGCGGCGGAGAGTAAAGGACATCAGGCGAGGCTGGATGCACTGGTAAATCTGAGTTTATTTTTCACATCACATACATTTATCACTTTACACACTTATGAATACAATGGGGATCCCTGCCCGCCCACACAAGTCCCATTGGCCCTCGCTGGCAGGAGGCACCCGGGCCCCGATTCGTATTGGCCGTTACGAATCGGGGAGTTGCCGATTCGGCATTTTAAGATCCGAATATTCTGATCTGAACCACGAGGCGATCAGAAAATGGCGGCGGGCGTGGCAGACAAAGGGAAAATACATTTCGCAATAAACCAACGGGGAACACTTCATTTACCCACACAATAATCACATCTAATAAAAAGTACTTATAAAACTAGGTGCGTGCCACCACACCCAAGTGTCCAAAGCCACCACTGTCACTGTGCACCGCCCCTGGCTGAGGGTGCTGGGCCATTCCGTGACATATATATTTAGGGGGTTATTCTGAGAGCAATGAAATGTCGCCGACATTTTGGTGCACTGTATTTCCCTGCACTTTGGGGAATCAAATTTCCCGACCCTGCGTGATTTCAGCATTCACTGCAGGGTCCCTGAAGTGCAGAGAATCAGCTGCTGAATCCTGCTGCAAATCCCTCGGCCGCCGCCACAAAACCATCGAACATCCATCGCAAGCACGCCGGACAGCCGCCAAACGCAGTCGACAAGCCGCCATACACCGCGCCGACCAGCCGCAAGAGAAAGCCGTCAAGCCACTGGACGGCTTAAAAAAAAAAAAATACGCTTGAAAGTGTCAACATTAAAATGCCGTTTGCAAAAAAAACAAATGAACGAAAATGCCTGGAATTTACATATAAGATCCTATAAATGATAATAAAAAGGTCTGTTACAGAAATAAAAAATAAAAAAACGCTTAAGACAAAAATGGAAAAAAATATTTGCCGGAAAAATCCTGAAAAATGCCTAAAAAAGATAAAAAAAAATAATCTATAAATAAAGAGAGTTTTTGCTGCAGATTAAAATACTAAACGGTTTATCAGATATTGAATAAAAACGGGAATATTTTTAACATTGAAACCTATGGGATTTGCCTGAATAAACCTGTCGAATGAAAACACTGAACAGAAGGGCACTTCAGCAACTTTTCTCTGCTGTTCGGTGTCTCTGAACAGATTAACCATTGCTTCTCTATGAGGGATTTCACTGCCCTCAAACAGGCACCGTACTAAATTTGGCGAACTACCTGCTCTCTGAGGCTAGGGTCAGACTGAGGCAGTGCGAACGCGCGTGCAGCCGCACTTAATCACGGGCGCACTAGCAGCAGATGCCGGGCAATGACGGCCAATATACGAAGTACGGTCGCACAAAAGTCCGGCTGCGCAACGCAAGTGGAAAATGAACGCATTTTTTCGAGAACGTGAAACCGCAGGTACTGACGTACAGAGTGCGCTGCGTCGGCTAGAGGCGTGTGTGCGTGAATTGGAGATGTCAGACGCTGCTAATGTCCGGCCAACATAACGTCCAGACACAAAAAGTGTTTTATTGATGATCCGTACAAAATCACGGACGAAAATGCGCATAGTATGACCACTATCACGTATTCTGTGAAAAAATGCGTCCATTCGTTCGAACGCACTTTTTCACAGACAACATAAAAATGCGTTCGTCTGACCCTAGCCTTAATAGCCGAATGGCCACAAAATGTCACCGTAGGGGGAAATTCACTGTTCGGTGCCATTTAGGGGCCAGATCGGCTCTCTCTGAATAACCCCTATAGAGTGCATATTTGTGTGTGTATATTGTGCATAAAGCTAGACAGACATGGCTGGTATACAGACTGTGGTTGAGCAGGTTGGGTGACCTGAGGCAAAGGTAGACAGCTGCAGGCGGTGCAGATTATCATCAGTCTGATTATCTTCCAGGAATAAATGGGTTTAAAGGACAACTGAAATGTCTGGGAGCAGTGGGAGAGTCTGAGAGGACAGGTAGAGCATTCCATTGAAAGGGGCAACTCTATGGGAGAGGGAATGGTGTTAATGAGAGCAGGGCACTGACAAACAAATGCCTTTGTGTTGGATTTTTTTCTTTTATATTGCTGATTTCATTCCTGGTGCCAGGCTTTTCATTCTTTATTTTGTGTTTTTTGCAATTCAGCTTTTTTTTTGTAATGAAGAGACAAGAGATGCCTCACCAATACAGCCAGTGGGGTGAGATATTCAGGGTTAATCTAAGAGGTCTGAATGGCTGCCGAAATGGAACCGAACGCTGAAAATCCAGAGAGCAGGCAATTCGCCAAATCCTGGCGAATTGCCTGCACATACGGTACCTGATCGTTGCCTGTTGGAGGGCAGTGAATCCCCATAGAGAAGCAATGCTTCGGCTATTCAGAGAGCAAAAGCCAGCAATGAAAAGTTGCCGAATTTCCCTGCTGTTCAGTGGTTTAATTCGGCAGGTTTATTCAGGCGAATCCCATAGGCTTCAATGTTAAAAATATTCACGTTTTAATGCAATATCTAATAAACCGTTCGTTATAAAATTCTGCAGTAAAGAGTCTCTTTATATAGATTTTTTAGGATATTTTAAGCATTTTTCGGGATTTTTTTAAAAAAAAAAACAATTCAGATTTTTTTTTTAACTTCTTTTTTCTGTAACAGCTTTTTTATTATCATTCATTGGATCATATGTAAATTTCAGACAATTTCACTCAGTAGTTTGTTTGCAAACAGCGTTTCACTTTTCAAACATTGAATTGGTTTATTCACTCCATTCGTCTGCGGTGTCGGCTTTTTCCGGCAGCTTCGCTGCGTGTGATCGGCTCCTGCTTGGGTTTTTCCGGCATTTTCGGCGGGGTTAATCCAGATGTTTTTGCGGGTTTCGGTGTGCGTTCGCCCTTGTTTTGCGGTGAGTTTTCGGCGGGTTTGCGGCAGCTTTTCCCTGCGCTTCGACGGCCCTTTCGTGCTCGCTGAATACACCGCAGGGTCGACGAAACGGGATCGCCAAATCGAACCGAATTGAAGAGAACGAAAAGTCACCGAACGTGCGGTGACTTTTCGATGCTCTTTGAATAACCCTGATTGTGACAGATTAAGGCCGGGATCAGGCGAGCGTTTTGCAGAGCGGAAGGAACGTCCGTGAGAGTGGACGATCCTTCCGCTCTGATGCCCGTGTGGCCACCTCGCTGAGTGCAGTTAGTGAGCTCAGCTCTGCAAGGCTCAATCCTTTTACGGAGGATCGCGCTTTGCAGCCCCGTCAGTGCGCGTTATAGAGCTTCGATGGTGAGGCTTTCAAAACATTTGCAGTACGCCTGCTGTCGCACGCGCAATTTGTGCGTGTGCTACAGCGTGTGGCCAGCACCATCGAAGCGTCACAATGCTGTGACGGACGCCAGGAGGCATGTCAGTATGGGTGCTCGTCTGACCCCGGCCTAAAATGGTGAAGCTGGACAGTCTCCTCCATAGCCAGTGAACCTGATGCATGACACGGCTCAGGAACAAATGAGTGCTCATACATATGTAGCACAAACAGATGTCTAAAGAGGTTATTCAAAGAGAGCCGAATTGCACTCAAATGGTGAATTTCCCCATACTGTGCAATTTCATGGAGATTCGGCTATTCAGAAAGCTGGCAATTTGCCAAACCCAGGACATACTGGAAAATGAGAAATCTCAATGTATCCTTCCTGCTAAAATACTTTATAAATACATAAAATATATAAATATTGGTGAATTGCCAGTGAAATACGGTGCCTGTTCGGTGGCAGTGAAATCCCTATAGAGAAGCAATGGTTAATCTATTCACAGACACCGAACAGCATCGGAATTTCAGAGAAATGTCTTGCTGTTCGGTGTTTTCATTTGGCAGGTTTAATCAGGCAAATTTCATAGGCTTGAATGGAAAAAATATTCCTGTTTTTATAAACTTTTTATTCAAAAGTTTATTCTTATCATTTGCCGCAAGAAGTCTTATTTTTACTTTCTTTAGGCATTTTTCTGTATTTTTTTGGAGCAATTTTTTAATTCAGATTTTTTTTAAATGGCATTTTTATTGTTATTCATCGGACCTTCTATATTATTTCCATAGATGTTCATGCATTAGTTCTTTTTTTAAAATGTCTCAAGTTTTTTTTTTTTGAGTGGGTATGTTTTTAGGGGCTCCTCCATATTTAGGGTGTGCGGGTGTCTTTTAGGGGCTCCTCCATATTCAGGGTGTGTGGGTGTATTTTTAGGGGCTCCTCCATATATTCAGGGTGCGTGTGTCGGTTTAGGGGATACTCCATATATCCAGGGTGTGCGGGTGTATTTTTAGGGGCTCCTCCATATATTCAGGGTGTGCGGGTGTCTTTTTTGGGGCTCCTCCATATATTCAGGGTGTGTGGGTGTCTTTTTAGGGATACTCCATATATCCAGGGTGTGTGGGTGTATTTTTAGGGGCTCCTCCATATATTCAGGGTGTGTGGGTGTATTTTTAGGGGCTCCTCCATATATTCAGGGTGTGTGGGTGTCTGTTTAGGGGATACTCCATATATTCAGGGTGTGCGGGTGTCTTTTTAGGGGTTCCTCCATATATTCAGGGTGTGTGGGTGTCTTTTTAGGGGCTCCAATATATTCAGGGTGTGCGGGTGTCTTTTTAGGGGTTCCTCCATATATTCAGGGTGTGTGGGTGTCTTTTTAGGGGCTCCTCAATATAGTCAGGGTGTGTGGGTGTCTTTTTAGGGGCTCCTCAATATATTCAGGGTGTGCGGTGTGAGGTTTTCCACAACCGTGTTTATATTCTTAATTTATTGGTTGACTTGTATTAGAGCAGTCACTTACTTCTGGATAACCAAGTTGTAGTTTATTAATCGGTGTAGACCAGTTTCCTCACAGAGCTGTCTCATAACACTGCTCTGCTTCAGCCGCCATTTTACATCTACCAGAACATTCCCCCAACTGACAACAGGAAGTAAATTATCACCTCAGAGCAGAACAGGAAGTAGGAAGGCAGAAGGAAAGCAAAGCATCATTCACAACCAACAACAGTCGATACCTCACAATACACACACACCATATATTCTTACACAGTCTAACAACCCATACATCACGTGCGGGTGTCTTTTTAGGCTAATGTCAGACAAACGCAGTCTGAGCGCACTCTGCGTGCATGCATAATGGACAGACGTACTGACGGAAGATACTGTAGACACCGCACAGTCAGTTTTTTTTGACGGTCGTAGAAAAAAAAAAAGAATTATGGGAAACAAAATTAATATGAAAAATTATAAAAATCGTAAAATTATATGAAAAGCCATTTTGTGCGTCAAGGTGCTGGACGTCGCAAATGCGCTGCGTCTGACTTCGTGTCATCACGCACCAGAACGCTATGCGGACGTGGCGCACTCTGCACGTCCGTCTAGCAGTTTTACGTTCTTGCCTAACTTGCGTCCGTTTGCCACGTGTGTTGTGCGTTCGCAGTTCGGTGCGCAAGTACTTTGTGTGTGTGTGTGTCTATTGCTCATGATTCTATGCTACGACGGACGTTAAACTGTGTGGCAACACGGTCGTGATCACTGCGTTCGTCTGACGCCGGCTTTTGCGGCTCCTCCATATATTCAGGGTGTACGGGTGTCTTTTTAGGACTCCTCCATATATTCAGGGTGTGCGGGTGTCTTTTTAGGGGTTCCTCCATATATTCAGGGTGTGTGGGTGTCTTTTTAGGGGCTCCTCCATATATTCAGGGTGTGCGGGTGTCTTTTTAGGGGCTCCTCCATATATTCAGGGTGTGCGGGTGTCTTTTTAGGGGCTCCTCCATATATTCAGGGTGTGCGGGTGTCTTTTTAAGGACTCCTCCATATATTCAGGGTGTGCGGGTGTCTTTTTAAGGACTCCTCCGTATATTCAGGGTGTGCAGGTGTCTTTTTAGGGGTTCTCCATATATTCAGGGTGTGCGGGTATCTTTTTAGGGGCTCTTCCATATATTCAGGGTGTGTTTTAGGGGCCCTCCATATATTCAGGGTGTGTGGGTGTCTTTTTAAGGGCTCCTCCATATATTTGGGCAGAGTAAGTATCATTTTAGGGGCTCATCTACATATCGGTGTTTCTGACAATATTTTTAGGGGCTCCTCTATTTTTGGGGTGTGCGGGTGTCTTTTTAGGGGCTCTTCCATATATTTTCAGGGTGTGCGAGTGTATAACAGAGCTGCAAAGCAATAAATCTCCTGGTATTAAGTCTCTAAACTGTAATAAATGTTTCTAGAACAAGAGCAAAATATTTTATTTAGAGTAAATTATTTCTAAGGGACATTTTTATTTACATAAATGACTTTGATGGGAGATAAGGTCATCTAAAATTTCTGGGAATAGGGTCCTCTCTGTCTCTGAGTCCAGTGACATCCCATGAAAAGTGTTTCCCTCATTTGCCATTTGAAATGCTGGCCGGCCATTGGGGAACACATCTATAAATCATACAATTTCCTGAGTCCTTATTGAAGTCAATGTGCTGCCAGCCCCCCCCCCCCGACTCCATAGGGTTATACACAATCAGTAGCCAAAGTGTGCGTATCTCCCTGTACAGTGTCAGTCTGACAAGCCTAAATATGAGCAGACACTGACACCTTCCTCTGGACAGACTGAGAGATTAATCAGTCCAGGCACAATGGCCAGTGGGCTAAGGCCAGTGATAGCCATATGCCAGATTGTGCCTGTGGCATGGTGTCACAGGACCTCCTGAGATAACCCTGTGTCTAGTTGGTAATAAAATCAACCTCTTGGATTGATACAATTCATTGTGTATCACAAGGAGTCTCTGCCGAGTATAAAGTGGCACAAAGTCCACGAAACCGCACCACGGCGGCAGCGGCATGATAGGGCGGCGAGTAAATAGACAAAATACGTGTGAAATCGTTGCAGAAAAAAAAATAATCAGGAGGGGGTCATGACTTAATCCCCCCCCCCCGTCAGTCAACATAAAATACGTATTGACTATATGATCACATGTTTTTAAAATAAAGGAGTGACCCCCTTCCAGAGAACATGAGGCAGAGATGGCGAACCTTGGCCCTCCAGATGTTTTAGAAATACATGTCCCATGGTGCTTAGTCACACATAAGGCTGGCTGAGCATCATCGGACATGTAGATTAGAAACATCTGGATCGCGCCATCACCGATATAGGGAATGTCGCTGGAGGGGGGCCAGAGACCAGGTTATTCCCAGACTTTTAAGGCGGTGACATGACCAAAGTATCTTATTTGCGTCAAGTGGTTTCTGAGATGATTTATTGTAGTTTCGAGCTGGGGTTAGCAATTTAGGCCCCCCAGATGCTTTGGAACTACATCTCCCATGATGCTCAGTGAACCCAATGAGTGGCTGAGTATCATGGCAGATGTAGTTCCGAAACATCTAGAGGGCCAATGTCTCTGATTCCTGGATTAGAGTCTCATTGCTTGGAGTTTTATCTCTTTGCAGCTCTGTTATACACTCGCCCACAACAAATCTATTCCACTTGTAGCATACAGAACCTTAACGCAGGCTGAGCATCATGGGATATGTAATTCTGAAACATGCCGGTGCCAAGGTTAGCCATCGCTGGTCTATAATAAATAGGATGTGGTGGTGGCCATGATACCCAGGTTGCCTGATCGTTGGAGAGGCATGGTAGGGATGGCCTGGAGCTTCTGTAGCAATGGAAGTTCCTTGCACCCCCAGTCCAGCTGACACATGGTTGCAGCTTCATAGGATCGGGCCTCTCTGGGAATTAAATAATCCTGTGACCTGGAGCATTAATCAGAGGCCGCAGAGCTGACAAACCAAACTGCGGTGCTTCTCCCCGGTGAATTCTTGCTCCGGGAACTCATCAATTACGGCAATTTGCTCCATGACTCACGTGGCATGATACACGATAAATTGACCCACGAGGTGGGCTTCCCTCGACGCATGACACAAATGAAGGTGCTTGATACAGATTTCCATCTGCCGCGTAGGTCCCTTCCGTGCCAGTGATGTATGGAGCAGGTAACGGGATCTGAAAGATATTGATGGGCCGGCTCGCCATGGAGCGGCCAAGAAATCGTGTCTCCGCGTGAACCCTCTGATGTAACGAGGTACTTTATTGACCTTGGCTGACTTTTAGAGAGTCTGTTCCAAGCGAGGTGCAGCTGAGATCATTCTCGGGGTCTACAATGCCACGGAAAATGTTAGACACCTGCTGCACCCCTGGTTAATGGATTAACTCAATGTAAACCTGCAGGAACGTGTAGACAGAGTTCACCATAGGCTCAACAGGACACCCGGACGTTGCTTGCTTTGACACCTGTAGCCTACACATGGATGAGCAAAAATAAAGATCCTGAGTATTTTTTAACAATGATATCTGAATTACCCAGGGTCTTCTCCAGGCCCTCAGATTGAGGACTGCCATGACACCCGGCCGTTATATTGACACTGATCTGCTGGAAAGCAGCAGGAAATCATTACAGCTTGTTTATTGGTGCTGGTATTCCACGGCAAGTGCCGGTAACCGGCAGCTCAGGGCTGCTAATCCCGGTTGCAGTAACATTCCTCTGGATTTTGAGGTCATCATTGAAAAAACCCAAGAGATGACCACGAGCTAATGGCATCCTATAGATTGCGCTTCCCAAGTTAAGGATAGGAGTCGCTTAAGTAGAGTAAGGCTAGGGTCAGACGAACGCAGTGCGAACGCGCGTGCAGCCGCACTTTATCACGGCCGTAGCAGCAGCAAATGACGGCCAATATACGAAGTACGGCTGCACGAACGTTCGGCAGCGCAACGCAAGCGGCAAACAAACGCATTTTTTCGAGAACGCGATACCGCTAGTACTGACGTACAGAGTGCGCTGCGTCCGCTATCGGCGTGTGTGCGTGATTAGGAGACGTCAGACGCTGCTAATGTCCGGCCAACATAACATCCAGACGCAAAAAGGGTTTTATTGATGATCCGTACAAAATCACGGACGAAAATGCGCATCATATGACTGCTATCGTGTATTCTGTGAAAAAATACGTCCATTCGTTCGAACGCACTTTTTCAAGGACGACGCAAAAAATGGGTTAGTCTGACACTAGCCTTAGCTAGCGCAAGCTGCGAGGCGCAAACGTTTTCACTCGACTGTAGCGACGTGATCGGAATGTCGATGCCAGACCTTAAATTTACTAATCCTAGCGCTAACGATTACATAACGAGACGCTACAATAGAACCAACTATGGAAGCAGGGTCCTCTCTCCCGCTGTTCCGTGTCTTTAACGTGTATGTATATTTGTTATTCTGTCTCTCCCATTGTACAGCATTATGGAACTTGTTGGCGCTTTATAACTTCTTGTAACTGGAACTGGAATAGAGCCATATTTTTCTCCCGTAGTGTATTCACTGACACCAGAATCGCCAAAAGCAGGCAGGGTTTAATGTTTTCCTGCAGATATCCAGTGCCTTGGGTAATTCTTTGGGATGATACAATGTATCTCTTTGCTATTGTCTTTGAATAGGCCCCTGGCTGTGTACACAGAGCCTGTGTCACCTCCGTGGAGCCAAAAGGGTATGTGGAAATCCAACAAAGGGGACAAATAAATAAATAATTTAAGACAGAGATACACTGAGTGCCTAGCGACGCACAGCGTAGCGAAGCAAAGCGAAGCAAACATTTTGCAGGCTTGACTTCACTCCGCTCCGCCTCGCAGTCAGTCTACACAGTCAGTCTACACTGGATTTCGTTTGCTTCTCTCCGCACTGGACAGGAATCCAATACTCTGCAGATCAATCTAGAGAAATGTTTGTTTCTCCTCAAATGAAGCAAAGCCCATTTCATAGAAAAAAACAAGTTTATTGGACAACTTTTAAATTACAATGTAGAACATGGCAAAACGTTATTTTCACAAAGCATATGTCATACAGACAAGATCTAAACGCCACTTAGATCAGCCGCCCGACCGCACTGATACGTTACGGACATTTAGAAAGTTTCTATTGAATAAAATACATATAAATTACTGCCAATTTAATTGGAATAGTATCATGCCCAGATACATAGACCAGATCATCCCCACTCAAGATACATATAGAGACCTCAGACCAAATCATGCCCACAGATACATATATAGACCTCAGATCAAGCCCACAGATACATATATTAGACCTCAGATCATGCCCACAGATACATATATAGACCTCAGATCAAGCCCACAGATACATGTATAGACCTCAGATCAAGCCCAGATACATATATACAGTGGCAAGAAAAAGTATGTGAACCCTTTGGGATTACGTGGAGTTTTTCATGAATTGGTCATAAAATGTGCTCTGATCTTCATCTAAGTCACAACAATTTGAAAAACACAGTCTGCTTAAAATAATACAACACAAACATTATATGTTTTCATGTTTTTATTGGACAGAACATGTAAACATTCACAGTGCAGGGTGGAAAAAGTATGTGAACCTTTGGACTTCATAACTGGTTGACCTTCCTTTGGCAGCAATAACCTCAACCAAACGTTTCCTGTAGTTGCAGATCAGACCTGCACAACGATCTGGAGTAATTTTGGACCACTCCTCTTCACAAAGCTGTTTCAGTGTAGCAATATTCTTGGGATGTCTGGTGTGAATCGCTCTCTTAAGGTCATGCCACAGCATTTCAATCGGGTTGAGGTCAGGACTCTGACTGGGCCACTCCAGAAGACGTATTTTGTTTTGTTGAAGCCACTCTTTTGTTGAATTACTTGTATGCTTTGGGTCATTGTCCTGTTGCATCACCCATCCTCTGCGGAGCTTCAGTTGGCGGACAGATGGTCTTACGTTTTCCTGCAAAATGTCTTGATAAACTCTGGAATTCATTTTTCCATCAATGACAACAATCCGTCTAGGCCCTGAGGCAGCAAATCAGCCCCAAACCATGATGCTCCCTCCGCCATGTTTTACAGTGGGGATGAGGTTTTGATGTTGGTGTGCTGTGCCTTTTTTTCTCCACACATAGTGTTGTGTGTTTTTTCCAAACAACTCAATTTTGGTTTCATTTGTCCACAGAATATTTTGCCAGTAGTGCTGTGGAACATCCTGGTGCTCTTTTGCAAACTTCAAACGTGCTGCAATATTCTTTTTGGACAGCAATGGCTTCCTCCGTGGTGTCCTCCCATGTACTCCATTCTTGTTTAATGTTTTCCTTATTGTAGATGTGTCAACAAAAATGTTAGCATGTGCCAGAGATTTCTGTAAGTCTTTAGCTGACACTCTAGGATTCTTCTTTACCTCATTAAGCATTCTGCGCTGTGCTCTTGCAGTCATCTTTACAGGACGACCACGCCTAGGGAGAGTAGCAACAGTGCTGAACTTTCTCCATTTGTAGACAGTCTGTCTTACCGTGGACACATGAACATCAAGGCTTTTGGAGATACTTTTGTAAGCCTTTCCAGCTTCATGCAAGTCAACAATTCTTGATCGTAGGTCTTCTGAGAGCGCTTTTCTGCGAGGCATGGTTCACATCAGGCAGTGCTTCTTGAAACCAGTAAACCCAAAACTGGTGTGTGTTTTTAAAGGGCAGGACAGCTTTCAGCAACACATCCAATAATATCACACTGATTGGACTCAAGGTCGCCTCACTCCAGGCTCCAATTAGCTCTTGGAGAAGTCATTAGGCTAGGGGTTCACATACTTTTTCCACCCTGCACTGTGAATGTTTACATGTTATGTTCAATAAAAACATGAAAACATATAATGTTTGTGTTGTATTATTTTAAGCAGACTGTGTTTTTCAAATTGTTGTGACTTAGATGAAGATCAGAGCACATTTTATGACCAATTCATGCAAAACTCCACGTAATCCCAAAGGGTTCACATACTTTTTCTTGCCACTGTAGACCTCAGATCATGCCCACACAGGAGGGTAAAATTATTTCTTGAAGCCATCTTCCGGATGAGGGGGGGGGGGTGCCAACGGCTAAAATTGTTTCTCGTGGGTGTAGATGCTTCATATTAGAGAGCTCTGTCACAGTAAAACTGGATTGGGGGTAGAGGCGCCCCATAATGCCAGCTGTCAGAGCAGAGCTGTTGGGGGGTACAGGTCCAGCGGCCATAGCGTCTATCAGAATCATCTGCTGGTAACAAGCGCTGGTGGGAGGGATCTACAGGAGGACCGGATCTACAGCAGATCCTGCCCCTCCTCTCAGCGCACCGCTCCGCCACCAGAAAAGTTGGATTTTTCCCAACTCCCTTCGCTCAGCGCCGCATTGTGACGCGGCCTGAGTGAGGGATGTGGAAAAATCTGGACACACTGAGCGCGTCTCGCCACACAGCGTCGCCTACAGCTGTAAACCCCCCCCCCAAAAACAAAATCACATATTCACCTCTCATCCTGTGGCGAGAACGACGGCCCGATCCGCCGCCTATGGACACCGGGCGCACAGTGAGACACTGGAAAAAAAGTCCCCAGTCTCCCTCCGCCGACCTGCAGAATCTAGCGAGAGGCCGGTCATGTGACTCGGCAGCAGAAGCCTCCATGGAGTAGATAGAGATGCTCTCGGGCAGCGCTAAAGCGCCGCCCCGAACATCCTGGAGCCTAGCGGCCGCTACAGGGATGCTGCTGGACTCATCGCCTGCCCCGTAATCTAAGGGAAAACGGGGGTGCTAAAGGGAGATTAGCAAAGGTTAATTTTTCCCCTTAATGTCCTCATTTTAGTGAGGGGCAGCGGATAGGGCCCATGGTGTATTGTAGGATTGTCTTTGCTTTACCCATTGTACCTTTGTACAACGCTGCGGAATGTGTTGACGCTTAAAAAACATTAAATACGCTCGCTTGGACGTGGGTTGTCTTTTCCTATGCTTTCCATGTTTCAAACTTTTTGTAAATTTTATGTTCGCTTTGTCATGCCCATTGTACAGCGCTGCAGAACACGTTGGTGCTAAACAAATGTAAATCCCGCTCCCGCCCTGTTAGCTTTATCGAACCCCCTTAATCAGAAATAGTTTTTTCCGGCCATTAGACTATAAAATACAGCACGGAAGCAATTGACGAGTGAAAGACATTAGTGATTTTTTTTATAGCTTTTACCCCAAATATCGATGATTTAAATTAAAAAAAATCTTCCTGTTTTTTGCGAAACGTCAAAACACTGAAAAAGGGGAGAAAAAAAAAAAAAAGGATAACTTATTGCTAAAAAGCTGTAAAAGGAAAGTCGTGGGGAAGCCTAATACTGCAAATGGATGTGCGAGATCAAAGGGACAGTAATCTGTTTTACGATCTGCATAGCCTTTGGCAAGTTTGTCACCTCTGTACCAGAACATATGTCTGAGCAAGAATCCCATGCTTAATCCTCTGGGTGCCAGAGGGATGAGCTACATGCTGCTCGCAAGGGTTAAATCAACCAGCACAGACAGCCTATTTAGCTAGGATGTGCAGTAATGTAAAAAAAAAGTAACATCAATCCTATTATTTCAAAAATCGGCACAAAATACACATTTTTTTCCCCTAATCAATAATCAAGTGCATAGAGATACAGTCAATATACATATTATTATTCTTAATCCAGCTATGGAGCATCTAGATTGTAAACTCTTGAGCAGGGTCCTCTGCTCCCATTGTTCTCCGTGTGTTTAACTATTTATTATTATCGTTATCATTTATATGGCGCCAACAGTTTCCGCAGCGCTTTACAATAACCAATGGGAATAACCCTTCTAGAGTGTAAATTCCCACGGAATAAGGGCCCTCGTTTCCTCCTGTACTGGTTTATCAAAAAGTTGTTCAGTCTCAGTGTATTGTGACCCTGTCTATATCGTGATTCGTGCCCATTGTTCATCGCTGCGGAATATGCTGGCGCTATATAAATAAAGCATAATAATAACAAGACACAATTAAACATAGCATGGAGACAAGTGGTGTAGAGAGCCCGGCTCCATAGGAGCTTACAATCTACTTTTGCATATACTTGTTTGGTTTGTCCTACCCGTTGTACAGCGCTATGAAATTTGTTGGCTTTTTATAAATACTTGATATTTTAATTGTTATCTAGGAAGCTTATGCAGTCTTAAATAGGGGGGCACTCAGGACCCCGGCAGGTCAGGCAACCCCCCCCCCCCCGAGCACACCTGTGGTTAAATCTCAGGTCCTAAAAAGGCGTTTGACACTATAAACAGCGAAATCACGAGGGAATTTAAAAATAAGTTAAATAAAGCAAACTAAAAAAAATAATTAAAAAATAGAAAAAAAAAAAAAATTAACCATTTTGTCCTAATATTTCCCATTTTAGTGAATAACGCTGTCATTGAATAAATGCCACGAGGACGTTCCCAGGTTTAGAATTCTCTTTTATTGCAACATGTGACTGGGTCCTTGGTCAATGTGTCAGGGTTTGATAATAGCGGCTGTTACCAAACACAGCCACTACATCTCACAACGTGCCCCCGGTATATATATGTTGATTCTTGTCATCCATTTCTGTTTTGTGTCACTGTTTTTATGTGATGTAAACAGGCACATGATAAAGAGAGGATTACAGGAGGTGTAACATATATAGTGAATCCACAATCTAATCAGTAAAATGAGGGAACAGATTTAGGTTCTTGGTACTTTGATTAATCACAGGAATTGAAAACAAAGAATAGAAATATGAATAAAAAAAGAGATAATGTTATTTTACACTGAGTGGGAATATGCACTGTCAGAAGAAAGAAAATGTTACAATATAGAGCCGTTTTCCCACATATAAAAAGATTCCCAGAAAAGACAAACCCTCTATAAAGTATTATTAACTATTACAAATAAAACCAAAGTCAAGTATACCCACAAATAAAAAAGATTGGAACAGAGTGCAGCACTGCCGCTCACCACAGAATAAAAACGAGAAAAAAAATGAAAAGGAAGTCTATTGTAGTGCAGTATTTCCACTTAAAATATTATAAACATTGTTGAGAAAAAATGAGGTCCAATATTAAAAAAAAATACAAAAATAATAAATAATAAAAAATAACGTGGTATCTACCCTAACAAGAAAGAATACGGAAGAGAAAAAAATAAAAAAAATTTATGTAGTGCAGTATTCCTACTTACAATAAAGAACATTAAAAGGAAAAATTATGAGGTCCTATATATGTTCTTGAACCCAGGACATACTTGAAAACGAGAGAAATCTCAATGTATCCTTCCTGGTAAAATACTTTGCAAATAAATACATTTTAAAAATTACAAAATAAAAATTAAAAGGTAATGGCGAATGCATTTTTCTACCCTAACAAGAAATAATATGAAAAAAAAAAAAAATAATAAATATAGTTCAGTATTCGTACTTACAATAGAGAACATTAAAAGGAAAAAAAAGATGAGGTCCAATATTAAAACGTTACAAAATAAAACAATAGAATTGTTAAAAAGTTACAGGATAAAAAAAAAAAAGAGGAAAAAAAAACAAAGTAGTCCACTATAGTGTAATCCCCCCCCCCAAAAGATAAGATAAACAAGAGATTGGAATAAAGTGCAGCACTCCCACGCAATACAGAATAAAAATTAAACTAAAAAAAGAAAAGGGAGTCCATTATAGTGCAATATTCCCACCTAAATCAGAAAACATTGAAAAGAAAAAAAGATGAGGTCCAGGATTAAAAAGTTAAAAAAATAAAATATTTAAAAAGTTACAAAATAAACCAGTAGTGTACTAACAAAGTAAAAAAAAATAAGAAATAACATGAAAAATTCAAATCGAGAGTCTAGTAATATAGTGCAGCACTTCTACTGACAATAAAAATAAGGGGGAAAAAAAGTCATAAATCCATTATAGTGCAGAATTTCTACCCATGACATAAAACATCGATAAGAAAAAATGAGAAGAGTCCAGTATTAACAGTTACAAATAAAACAATGAAGAAAAAGACAATATATATAGTGTAGCATTTTCACGTGTCATAAAAAAATTAAGAACAAAAAACAGACGAAAATTTAATACAGAGCAACATTCCCACTTATAATATAAAACAAAAAAGCCGAAGCTACAAGCCCAATGTTATGAGTTAAAACAATGAATAAAAAGCAGTAAAAAGGGTAAGGCTAGGGTCAGACGAACGCATTTTTCGCGTTGTCTGTGAAAAAGTGCGTTCTAATGAATGGACGTATTTTTTTCACGGAGTACGCGATAGCGGTCATACGATGCGCATTGTCGGCCGTGATTTTGTACGGATCATCAATAAAACCCTTTTTGTGTCTGGACGTTATGTTGGCCGGGCATTAGCAGCGTCTGACGTCTCCCAATCACGCACACACGCCGCTAGCGGACGCAGCGCACTCTGTACGTCAGTACTAGCGGTATCACGTTCTCGTAAAAATGCGTTTGTTTGCGGCATGCATTGCGCGGCCGCACTTTCGTGCGGCCGCACTTCGTATATTGCCCGTCATTGGCCATCATTTGCTGCTACTACGGCCGTGATAAAGTGCGGCTGCACGTGCGTTCGCACTGCGTTCGTCTGACCCCAGCCTAAAAGTGCAGAATGGTGCGGTGTAGAAACACAAGAGTCCAACATAGTGTAGCAAACGTAAAATATATAAAAATATATACAGAAACATTTGAGATTGAGACAGGAGCCAGTGTCACATAATGTAGAAATCCCATTAATAATGTAAAAATAATTGAGGTAACCATTAAAAAGACGAGCAGTATTCCCACTTACAATTTATTATCCCTTGAAACCTCAGAAATGGAGCTTTCACAATGCGTCTGGGGCCACACGGAAGCTTCTGAGAAGCAGAAATGTGGCTGATCCACCACGCTGATTCCCACATTGATAGACTATGGGTGTATCAAAAAGGAGCTACCTCAGCCTAATCTCCAGATACCAATATCCTGGGGCTGATAACATCAGGAAGGGGTTTAGCAAACAGACTTTCATGTGGGATTAGTTTTGAGAATCCATACTGCAGGGCTGCTCTGTAAGAGGGTAAGGGTGGCATCAGATTGGGTTTGTGGGCACTCATTGAGGGCATAGTCTGGTCCCAGAAGCTCAATTCTTAATAGGTAACAGTTGCCAAGTGTCATGATTTGGATAACATGGCACGTCCCAGCCCCATCACGGACATGACCACTTAAGGTCACAAAGCAAACAAAATTGCGGGCAACTGAAAATACGGTGAATTCACTCTTCAGCGAACGGTCACTATATTTTGCCGAAATTGGAGTTGCCGAAGCCGTTATAGGACATTCGGCGAAAAGTGCCAAATTGATAAGAACCGAATTAGCATGGGCAAATCCCGCTGAACTGCAAAAAAAAAAAGAAGAAGCCTCCTGTTCTCCTAAATAGGAGTAAAATAAAAAAATAAAATGATAAAATGGGTCCAAATAATAAAAGGTATTAAAAAATGCATCTAAATGATAAAAGTCCTTTGAAAAAAATAAAAAAGGTCTGTTACAAAATGAAAAAAAGGCTTAAAAAAAATAAGAAATTTCTGAAAATTAGGAAAAGGGGGTTCTAAAAAATAAATAAAAGCTTTTTGCAAAAAACTAAAAAGAATATTTATTCTTAAAAATAAATTAAGAGATATTACTATTCTGCATTGAACCCCATGGGATTCTCCTGTTTAAACCTAAATCTCGGTGCAATTCGGCTTTCTGTGAGTAGAAGACACGATGGTCTTCGATGGGGCAATTTCATCGCCGCCGAACGTCGCAAAATTACGATGAATTGCACCGTATTTCGCTGTAAATTCGCCAGTATTTGGCAAATTAACAGCTTAGTGAATAGACGGATTGGCCGAAATTTGTACCAAACTTTGGAATTCACTGTTCGGTGTAATTTGGGGCCAATTCGGAGGTTACGGAATAACATTTAAGGTGTATGGGCAGAGCCGGGCTCAGCACATGCCTCCATGTCAAAGCATCCAAATGCTGGAAAACTTAGCAAGGAATGAAAGCGATGACATCATGTAACGTGAGATGAGCAGTGGAGTGATGTCACTGAATCACCCACCTTAGTAGATTTTTAAGGGAAGACTTTCGTTACCCTTTATAAAAAGTGGACTGAGACAGGAGGTAAGGTGACAGAGGCCGGAAATTACATCACTGATGGGACAAGGTAACACAGGGAGAGACACACAATGATGTCACCAGTGTTCCGACACATATGCGTTTTCAAAGCTATTGTCACCTGGTGTTCAATCACATCTTTATTAAAGCAATGGCGATAATGACTGTTAAAGCAAAGTTTATGGAGAAAGTCACATTTAAAAGGACATTACGATAACACCGTAATGATGTCAGTTTAATGTGACATCATTAAGGTGTTGCTAAAGATGAGGCTACGGAGGTGTGATCGACTGGTAAGTTTGGTTTTTGAGGAGACGTTGGAGCATCTGGGAGGCAGGATTTCCGACAGACCGTAACAACATAATAGGGATAAAATAGAATGATGGTGTTGGGTCCACGGCCACCTCAAGCCCTTCTGGGCCCCTGGTAGGTCTAGGCTGTGGGCACTCCCATGCAGTGGTCTAGTCTAGTGGCACAGCGGTCTGTGAGGTGGAGGAATGTATTTGTGGGCGCACTGGAAATTCATCCCCCACCTCTCAGTGTGCTGACTGAGGACCACCGGTGAAAAAAAGCAATCCCCAAACAAACAAGACAACCACCCCTGAGGACTTGTGGTCTGGGGCCAGCGCGTCACTCACACTATTACCTTTCAGGAGGTACCAGAATGCCAAAAGTGCCGGCTAGTACTGGCATTTGTCCAGGAAAACTGCTGGGGGGCTTTCTCAAGATACCACCAGCTATTTACCCCTTGGCTTGGAATACACTGTCCATAATCGCTTGCGTGTGAAACGCGTCAGAGTGATAAGTGGGACAATGGCAAGACCTCCAAATAAAATGTAGCAAACAGTGTATTTATTTACAGTGGTTTGTAGCGTGCCGTCTACATGCTCTGATATTCTGCCAATCTACCGGCAAACAATGAACGGCCCGAGGCAACCGAGGTTACCAGGACGGATGTCGGTGGTCAAGGAGAGACAGCCGTTGACGTTATTGATCAGTGAATCGATAGCGCCGATCTAACGAGCTTCGCACAGGTGGAAGTCATTTCATTTACTGCTCCGCTAATTAGGAGTTTGTGAGCTTGGCACCAATCCGGAGCTTTATTAACCCATACAGCACCAATTCACCACTTATGTTTAGTAACCTTTAACCCTTCGTGACGGGTCAATGGTTCGGCATTTAGTCCTGAGCGTCTCTTGCTCTTCCGGCCCAGCCTGATGTCTTGGAGGAGATTCTTGATGTCAGCAGCAAAATCGGCAATTCACAGCAATCATAAGTAACGCTGCCGCCTCGATTCCTCCGAATTTACTTCACATCCATTCGAATAGCTGCCACATTGTGACACTGGGTGCCGGGAACTCGGGGGAAACCATAGCATGTTACATGTCTGTGTGGGTTCAGATGCAAACGGGGCAATGCCTATATTTAATCGGTTAAAGGAAAACCATTGACTTCCCATTAGGAACGGCCAAAAAAAAAGCTATTCCTCTTTGATTGTAAGCTCACGGGAACAGGGTCTTCTTTTCTTGTTGTTCTTCCTGCCTCAAACTTCTTTGTTAATTATATTGTGTATTCACTATGAAATTTCAGTGCTTTTCACGTCGGTGCAGTATGGCGCACTGGCGAATCCATTTCAGGGAATTCAATGGTCACCATAGTGCACTGAAGAAAGAGTCGCCAAAGCCCCACGAAAAAGTTGTAGAACGTCAACGAAGAGAATCAAAGGGGCCCAGGGGTCAAGTTGAGCAGGAACGCGTGGGAACGCAGTCCCTCCACTATTTTTAGAGGGAGAACTGAGTTCCCATTTGCCCCATACACTATGAAACCTTTATTTGGGCGTTTAATCATATAGGTTAGAAGAAAAGTTACCAGGAAAGGCTTAATGATCTTAACATGTACAGCTTGGAAAAAAGACGAGACAGAGGAGATATGATAGAAACATTTAAATACGTAAAGGGAATCCACAAGGTAGAGGAAGGGAGTATATTTAAAAGGAAACAAAGTAGCAAAACAAGAGGACATAGTCTTAGATTAGAGGGGCAAAGGTTTAAAAGTAACATCAGGAAGCATTATTTTACTGAGAGGGTGGTGGATACATGGAACAGCCTTCCAGTTGAAGTGGTAGAGGCCAAAACAGTAATTGAATTTAAGCAAGCATGGGATAGGCATAAGGCTATCCTAAACAAAAGATAAATCCAGGTAAAGTATCCATGTAATTGGGCAGACTAGATGGGCCGAAAGAAAAATGTCGGCAGATAAGAACCTATGTGTCTATGTTTCTATGTATGTTAAGTCATAATAAATATTATGTATTGTGCATTTTCCATAAAACAGTCTAATTTATATTAATGTGTTTATATATAGAGTGGTGTATTAATTGGGTGGTGTGTTAATTGAGAGATGACTTTGTTAATTAGGGTGCAAAAATTGTCGAGTTCCTGCACTTATTTTTTTAGGACTTGACCCCTGAAGGGACCTTGGCAAATTCCAAACTGCAACCCCCCCCCCCCAAAAAAGTTAAAATTAAAAAAAAAAAAAAATAAGTGTTTAAACCGATAAAAATGTATTAAAATGCATCTAAATAATAAAAAGGTCTGCTACAGAATAATAATAAAAAAAGCTGTTTAAAATTGGGAAACAAAAATGTTGACAAAAAAAAATACAAAAAAGGTGTTCTAAAAATATATAAAAAGGCTTTTTGTTGGAAATGAAATAATGGTCTTTTAAATAAAAATAAAAAAAATCTATATACAGTTGTGTTCAAAATTATTCAACCCCCACTGAAATTGAGTGTTTTGGCCAGTTTGACATTGATTTTGATCATTCAGTCATCTTGCTTACAATTAAATCAAAGAGGCACGTGTAGGTCAGACAAATATAACGTAACATTTATAATGAAATAACCACAAATGTCTTTTCTGTGCTCACATCATTATCAGTTTTATTCAACCCCCAAGTGACATTCAATCTTAGTACTTAGTACAACATCCTTTTACAGTTATAACAGCTTTTAAACGTGAAGCATAGCTTGACACAAGTGTCTTGCAGCGATCTACGGGTATCTTCGCCCATTCGTCATGGGCAAAAGCCTCCAGTTCAGTCACATTCTTAGGCTTGCGCACTGCAACTGCTTTCTTTAAGTCCCACCAGAGGTTCTCAATCGGATTTAAGTCAGGTGACTGCGATGGCCACTCCAAAATGTTCCAGCCTTTAATCTGCAACCATGCTCTAGTGGACTTGGAGGTATGCTTGGAATCATTGTCCTGTTGAAAGGTCCAACGTCTCCCAAGCCTCAGGTTTGTGACGGACTGCATCACATTGTCATCCAATATCTCCTGGTACTGAAGAGAATTCATGGTACCTTGCACACGCTGAAGCTTCCCTGTACCTGCAGAAGCAAAACAGCCCCAAAGCATGATTGACCCCCCGCCATGCTTCACAGTAGGCAAGGTGTTCTTTTCTTCATAGGCCTTGTTCTTCCTCCTCCAAACATAGCGTTGATCCATGGGCCCAAACAGTTCTAATTTTGTTTCATCAGTCCACAGAACACTATCCCAAAACTTCTGTGGTTTGTCCACATGACTTTTGGCATACTGCAGTCGACTCTTCTTATTCTTTGGAGACAGCAAGGGGGTGCGCCTGGGAGTTCTGGCATGGAGGCCTTCATTACGCAGTGTGCGCCGTATTGTCTGAGCTGAAACTTCAGTACCCACATCTGACAAATCTTTTCTCAGTTCCTCAGCAGTCACACAGGGACTTTTCTCCACTCTACGCTTCAGGTAGCGCACAGCAGTCGAAGTCAGCATCTTCTTTCTGCCACAACCAGGTAGCGTTTCAACAGTGCCCTTTGCCTTGAATTTGCGAATGATGCTTCCTATGGTCTCTCTTGGTATGTTTAACATCTTTGCAATCTTCTTATAGCCATTGCCCTTCCTGTGAAGAGTAATCACCTCTTCTCTTGTCTTCCTGGACCATTCTCTTGACTTCACCATGTTTGTAACCACACCAGTAAATGTCTAGAAGGAGCTGAGTATCACAGTCATTTTAAAGCTGCCTAATTGGTGCTTATTATGCTTTATTGCTGCTCCGTGACATCCACAGGTGTTTTCAATACCTGATTGAAAACACTTGAATGAACCTCTGTTCTTCAGAGTGGTAGTCTTTAAGGGGTTGAATAATTGTGTCAATGAAGAATTCACAAAAGAAACATTTACTACTGTATTACAAAACCAATTGATGTCATTTTAGTTGCATATGGTTCTTTAAAAAGTCCTTGTAGGATTTCATTCTGAATACAATTACAAATGTACACTAAATTCCCTAAAACCCTTTACAGCATTGGGGGTTGAATAATTTTGAACACAACTGTATATATAATTTTTTTGACGTTGAATCCTATGGCTTTTGCCTGTTTAAACCTGTCGAATTGATAGCTTAGTGAATAGATGAACTGCCCCGAAATTGAAACGAACGGTGAAAGTCACCATTCAGTGCAATTCGGTGTCAAGTTCGGAGGTTAGTGAATAACTTCTTGTTTGTTGGTTTTGTCCCACGTGTTGTACAGCGCTGCAGAATATATTGGCGCTTTATAACTTATAACTGTAGAAGTCATCGTGGTCACAGTGATGGTCTTTCCAGAAGGCAGCGGTCACCAGTTTCAATCTTTGCGCACGCTTGGTCCTTTGATACCTGTGGCATTACAGCTTTTGATTGGTGATTTCTGGCGCCCCCTACTGGTCAGAGCTGATTTGTTGCTCAGACTGATGTAGGAAGGAAATAAATATGTGAAATTGCGGAATAACATGTTTGAGGACAAACATCTGGGAGTGGCCTGCTCTCTGGCCCCGCCTCCTGCGACATTTTTGAAAAAGACTTCTTCAGCGATCTGATGTGCTGGGAGTGGTTTTAACATGAGGCTCTGTCTCTTCCCGTCAGGAAACCTGATGTCTAGGAGTCAGCTCACCGTAACGACATACCACTTTCACTAGGAGGCCTAGAGATGGAGACTGAGTCCAGGGAAGTAGGTGGTGGCACGAGGGGCTTTATTATATAGATCGGTGGTTCCCAACCGCGGTCCTCAAGTACCCCCAACAGGCCAGGTTTGCCGGATATCTGAAGCCGCACAGGTGATATGATTTGCTGCTCAGTGATTGCAGGATTCAGTCTGCATTTCCCCAAGGGAAAACCTGTCCTGTTGGGGATACTTGAGGACTGCGGTTGGGAACCACTGATATAGATCAAAGTTATAGCCGGAAGTGCTGAAACCAAAAACGAGAGGAGCCATAGTCCCATGAAGTCCAAATGTTGGGGCCGGCAGGAAGCAGCAGAGTTCTGAGGATGATGCTCAGGGTCAGGGGAGTCCAAATATGGAGAAGCATGGGCAAGAACAGGAACAAATGCCGAATCGGAGAGTACAGTCACAGACAAACCAAGCACCAGTCTGAGGACTTCATGTAGCTTTATATGGCTTGGTCTTCAGGACCACTGCTATTGCTGCGGAAAGCATCTCCTCTCAGACCATTGGTTAAGAGAATGTCATTCCCATGTGCATGCGCGCCAAACAGGACACCAGGTTATTGTGTCGTCAATTCCAGGGCATGATCACGGAAAAGCTTCAATAAGTGACTGGAGTCTCTGGTCTGTGGTCCTACAAATGATGGACCGCGTTCATTCCTTGCTATCACTCTAGGATTGAGCGCCAGAACATCAGTTGATATGACAATCACCAACAGATGTCAGTTGAAAGCAGAAGAGGTGGTGGCGCTAACCGATACCAGTGTGACAGTGGCATCAGTAGCGGCTCAAGTTAAAGCCGGTGCTTTGACCCCAGGAATTGACACAAGTGCCAGACTAGTTTGATCCTGGAAAGGAGCATCAAGCCATGGCCTTTTACAAGAGCAAGGTAGCAGGCGTTCCTGGCTGCCATGGCATCCACATGGTAACATGGGAATACAGTAGTAGGTGGGATTCACTAATTAAAAGAGGATGAGAGTTAGTGAAGCGCAAATATAAAGAACGCCTTCCTTAAAATATACAAATATTGACCCAATATACTTTTATTAGCGAGGCTCACACGTCTAGTTCACTAGTTCAAGGGAGAATGTGATTGCAGAAGTGTACAGTTGTGTTCAAAATTATTCAACCCCCAATGCTGTAAAGGGTTTTAGGGAATTTAGTGTACATTTGTAATTGTATTCAGAATGAAATCCTACAAGGACTTTTTAAAGAACCATATGCAACTAAAATGACATCAATTGGTTTTGTAATACAGTAGTAAATGTTTCTTTTGTGAATTCTTCATTGACACAATTATTCAACCCCTTAAAGACTACCACTCTGAAGAACAGAGGTTCATTCAAGTGTTTTCAATCAGGTATTGAAAACACCTGTGGATGTCACAGAGCAGCAATAAAGCATAATAAGCACCAATTAGGCAGCTTTAAAATGACTGTGATACTCAGCTCCTTCTAGACATTTACTGGTGTGGTTACAAGCATGGTGAAGTCAAGAGAACGGTCCAGGAAGACAAGAGAAGAGGTGATTACTCTTCACAGGAAGGGCAATGGCTATAAGAAGATTGCAAAGATGTTAAACATACCAAGAGAGACCATAGGAAGCATCATTCGCAAATTCAAGGCAAAGGGCACTGTTGAAACGCCACCTGGTCGTGGCAGAAAGAAGATGCTGACTTTGACTGCTGTGCGCTACCTGAAGCGTAGAGTGGAGAAAAGTCCCCGTGTGACTGCTGAGGAACTGAGAAAAGATTTGTCAGATGTGGGTACTGAAGTTTCAGCTCAGACAATACTGCGCACACTGCGTAATGAAGGCCTCCATGCCAGAACTCCCAGGCGCACCCCCTTGCTGTCTCCAAAGAATAAGAAGAGTCGACTGCAGTATGCCAAAAGTCATGTGGACAAACCACAGAAGTTTTGGGATAGTGTTCTGTGGACTGATGAAACAAAATTAGAACTGTTTGGGCCCATGGATCAACGCTATGTTTGGAGGAGGAAGAACAAGGCCTATGAAGAAAAGAACACCTTGCCTACTGTCAAGCATGGCGGGGGGTCAATCATGCTTTGGGGCTGTTTTTCTTCTGCAGGTACAGGGAAGCTTCAGCGTGTACAAGGTACCATGAATTCTCTTCAGTACCAGGAGATATTGGATGACAATGTGATGCAGTCCGTCACAAACCTGAGGCTTGGGAGACGTTGGACCTTTCAACAGGACAATGATCCCAAGCATACCTCCAAGTCCACTAGAGCATGGTTGCAGATTAAAGGCTGAAACATTTTGGAGTGGCCATCGTAGTCACCTGACTTAAATCCCATTGAGAACCTCTGGTGGGACTTAAAGAAAGCAGTTGCAGTGCGCAAGCCTAAGAATGTGACTGAACTGGAGGCTTTTGCCCATGACGAATGGGCGAAGATACCTGTAGATCGCTGCAAGACACTTGTGTCAAGCTATGCTTCACGTTTAAAAGCTGTTATAACTGTAAAAGGATGTTGTACTAAGTACTAAGATTGAATGTCACTTGGGGGTTGAATAAAACTGATAACGATGTGAGCACAGAAAAGACATTTGTGGTTATTTCATTATAAATGTTATGTTATATTTGTCTGACCTACACGTGCCTCTTTGATTTAATTGTAAGCAAGATGACTGAATGATCAAAATCAATGTCAAACTGGCCAAAACACTCAATTTCAGTGGGGGTTGAATAATTTTGAACACAACTGTATATGTATGGAGTGTCAGAATGCACATGGATGCAGAGGTGTATTTGGATGGAGTGTTGTTTGAATGTGTGCATGTGCTTGAATGTGCATGTGAGTGAATTATATCAGTGTGTTCAGGATATTTATGTGCAAAACCCTAAAACAGTAATATGAGTGACACAGGGCTCGTCATGTGACAGACCCATACAGGACTCACAGTTTGTGCTGCCTGGTTTGCCTTGTAAGTTTATAAGGGTAGTGCTCTACTCGACTTGCTGGCACAGTGTTCTGCCTACAGTACAGTGCCGAGTAACATGTTGGCACATCATAAACGATCTGGAAATAAATCGAATGAAAAGTAACATTTATAGGATCAGATTGTTTTCAATAATAAAGCGATGGAGAGATCACAGGTACAGACTGGCACGAGGCTCCAACTTCAAACAGAACGGCGCATTACCACGGCTCTTTCATGACCAACCGGTGTTTGTTCAGAGAAGAACAGACTCGCTGAAATAATAACCGTATGCAAACAGGTTCTATCCCTTTGTGCGCCAGGTTTGGAATATATCTTTTGTGATGTCCCCCATTGTCTACTGAGCATAAAGGAGACGGTGTGGGATTCAGGGATCGCGGTGAATCGCTGATTAAAAGCATATATAATGTGTTTGTTTAAATGAAAAATAATGGGGTGGTATTGTTCCAGCGCGGCTTCCCGGATAATTATTATTGGTTTCTGAAAGATGTATTGTGTGTTTTATGCAGCCATTATTGTCATTTCATTACACGGTTACCATGGCTCCTTTCTATTCAGGGGGCAAGAAATGCAATTAACCCTAAAAAAGGGGATTTTCTAAACGTGTCCGCAGCATAGAGGTGCTCTAACGCTGGAGCAATCACCGTGGCAACCACTGAAATGTTACACAAAGCTCCAATGGTTTCCATGGCGATTGTTCCACTGTTACAATTACAATTATTTACCAAGCGCCAACATATACCGCAGCGCTGTGGAATGGCTAGGACAGAACAAACACAAAATTAGCAAATAAGTTAGACGAAGAACACCAGAAAAAGAGGACCTGGCTCAAGAGCTTACACTCTAAGTTACTGATTTTTTTTATACTTAAAAGGGACACTATGTTAAAAAATTACCACCCCCCACACACTTATTGGCCCTTAAAGAATTGGGCAGATGTTGTTGAGGCTGACAACATCTGCCCTTTTCTTTATATTTTTACGTTTAGGTGAAAATCCTCACCTTTTCCCCCGTCGCGCATTACTCCTCCTCTACAGCTCAGGGCATCCGAAATGCGGAGGTCCCTGCAGCTCCTACTGGAGTTTGGAGCTGTGCGTGCGCACACTGAACCGATCCATCAGCTCCTGTCTGCTAGAGATGATGTCAGCACACGGGGTGCACTAACGTCATTGGTGACCAGTGGCGGAACATTCAAATCCCGTCTACCCGGTGACACTTACGCAGCTGGAGAAAACTCCTCCGCTTCACACAGTGATATCTCCAAAATGGGACAGGAGGGAGGTGGGCATTCCACACAACCTGACCACTATAAAAAGCTAAAGTGGTCAGGGTGTGATTAGTGGTCCATTAACCCCTTTACCATTGGGCGGGTTGTGCCCGGCGGCGGGGGGCTTTAATGCCAGCGAGGTGTACTAGTATGCCCCACTTACCAGCTGCAGCGGTGGGTGATTCCTCTAACTCGCCTACGCAGCTGACGTGCAGGGGGACGGCATAGTACGTCCCCCGGCGGTAAAAGGCTAATAAAGTTTATTTCAGCAGAAGAAACGTGCGATCCGCTAAGCCTCCTGCAGACACTAGGAATGCCGACCTCATAATGACAATCTAACTTCTCCAATAAACACGTATCCATTTTAACTTTTCTACTCCGTCACTTAACTATTTCCAACAGTTCCTGAAGTGATTTATGGAATGTAGGCACAGATTTCCACATCTTAATTGTTCTTCCTGTATAGAATCAGTTTGCTCCGCAGTACGTGAAATCTCCTTTTTTTGAGTTTACATTTACATTTTTAAAGCACCATTGCTGCAGGGGCTGATCTGTCACCCTCTTTCTGCTGCTGGCCTACAGGTGTGTCACGTGACGAATACTCACTTCCTGTATATGGTATACGCACACTCAGATATACACGCACTCTGTATGAGGTATACGCACCCTGTATAAGGTTTCCGCGCTCTGCATTAGGTATATACACCCAGTATGAGGTAAACACACACCATATATGAGGTATAGGTACCCTGTATAAGGTATACGCACCCTCTATGAGGTATACACACCCTGTATAAGGTTTACGCGCTCTGCATTAGGTATATACACCCAGTATGAGGTAAACACACACCCTATATGAGGTATAGGCACCCTGTATAAGGTATGCACCCTATGAGGTATACACACCCTGTATAAGGTATACAGTCACCCTGTATGAGGTATATGCACCCTGTATGAGGTATACACAGTCACCCTGTATGAGGTATACACAGTCACCCTGTATGAGGTATATGCACCCTGTATGAGGTAAACACACACCCTGTATGAGGTATACACAGTCACCCTGTATGAGGTATACGTGCTCTGTGTGAGGTATACACACCCTGTATGAGGTATACGTGCTCTGTGTGAGGTATACACACCCTGTATGAGGTATACACACCCTGTATGAGGTATACGTGCTCTGTGTGAGGTATACACACCCTGTATGAGGTATACACACCCTGTATGAGGTATACGTGCTCTGGGTGAGGTATACACACCCTGTATGAGGTATACACACCCTGTATGAGGTATACACACCCTGTATGAGGTATACGTGCTCTGGGTGAGGTATACACACCCTGTATGAGGTATACGTGCTCTGGGTGAGGTATACACACCCTGTATGAGGTATACGTGCTCTGGGTGAGGTATACACACCCTGTATAAGGTATAGGTTTGGCTCTGCTGGATGAGGTTGCTGGGATTGGTCGTGCTGGCTCCAGGCCGGGGCTGAGTGGCTGAGCTGGGGGTGGGCGTTTTGCTGCAGGCGCCGCTCCTCCCCCTCTTTGCTCCATAGTGTCCAGTCCACTGGCGCCACTCTGGCGACCTTTGCCCAGCCCTCAGATTAACCCCTGCAGCGACACCACATTAACTCCCGCACTGCCTATACTTTAACACCTGCAGCGACACCACATTAACTCCCGCACTGCCTATACTTTAACACCTGCAGCGACACCACATTAACTCCCGCACTGCCTATACTTTAACACCTGCAGCGACACCACATTAACTCCCGCACTGCCTATACTTTAACTCATGCACTGACAACACATTAACCCCTGCACTGCCTATACTTTAAACCCCAGTAGTGCCTTTACATTAACTCTTGCACCACCACCAAATTAACCACTGCCCACCCATTTGATTAACCCCTGAATTGCCTCTACATTTATTCCTGCCCGCCCATCACATTACCCTCTGCACGGCCATCAGGTCAGTAACTGTCTGCTTTTATTACTATCCTTTATATATATTCACACAGCCACATATACCGCAGCGCTTTACAGGATCAGTGTACAAGGGGTTAATACATTGGAATACCACACATGGATGATATGGCCTGATTCAGGGGACCCTGTTCCCAAGAACTTACAATCTATGAGATGTACAAGTATTTTGTGAGGTAGGCGCATCCATATCTTTAGGTGTTTTGCCCGAGGACACTCACTGGTGGCGTCTTCTGAGTGGGATCGAGTCGTCTTTCCATGATTGTAGAGCAGTGACCTGGTGGTTTGGTTGAACCCGCTTCTCGTAAAGTCGAGACTTGCTTCTCCACAGTTATATTGGAAGGATGCGCTGAACGGGATTTGACTTGCTTCTCCATGATCGAAGGGTAGAGACGTCACCACTGGACTCCACAGCCAATATTGGCCCCTATTACATTCTTCACGCATTTGTTTTGCGCAGAACGTCGTATTACGACGTTTGCGCAAACGATGTGCGTAATCGTCTACCGCGATTGACCCTGCGCGAAGGAATTTTCCTGCGCGCATCCTATACTTAACATTGTCAGCGCAAATGCGTTCGTGCGCTGGTACGCGGATGGTATTACAATCTTCGCGCAACGAAAGTTTGCGCGGCTTTTCGTAACGTCTTTGAAAAGCAGGCGGTAACTGTAAATGTGATCGTTCTGGGCGAAACCAAATACACCAGCACGAAAAAAAACATATACAGTACAGTTACACATTCTACACATACCCAAACATTAAAATGTATAAATTGTGCCAGTGTTCATTTTTTTTTTCCTTTTTTTTTTAGTTTGTAAATATTTTATTGGAAATGGGTGATTGATGTTGGCTGATTCACGTGACAAAAAACAGTCTGCCCACCGATGACTGCACGCAACGTTCATTTGCGAATGGCTTTGCGCGTCCGATTTGCGCACGAAAAATCTTGAAGAAAAAAAATGATTTTTTTTGTGTGCTCAAAAAAAATTGCATTGCGTGAGCGCAATTGTGCAGAGAATGTAATAGAGCCCATTGTGTGGTGGCGAGTCTGTACCGTTAGGTGTCTCGCCCAAGGACACTTACTGGAGAGGTGCTCTGGCCTGGATCAAACCCGTGTCTCCACGGTTATAGAGCAGTGATGCTACCTCTACTCCATCCAGCCTGTACTTTTACGTTTAACCCCAGCTCATCCATCAGGTTAACCCCTGCCTTGCCGTCTTATGAACCATTTTTAGGCCCTCACATTACCCTCCCACATCACATTTATTTCTGCTCTGATGTCACAACAACCCCAGCTCTGTCATCAAATTAACCTTCGCCTTTCCACCAGATTAACTCCTGCCTGGCCCTCAAATTAACCCTTGCCCAGCTGGCACTTTAACCCCCGCTCATCCAAGCTCCCTCCTGAATAGATAGCGGTCCCTTTCCCCCATTTTAACAACATGGGGATCCCCAGCACAGGACCCCCCAGAGGCAGACTGTGATCCTCAGCAGCTTCATGTCCAGACTTCCTCTAGGCCCCCCAGCCCACCCACCCTTTAGGTACCTACTGGCATTTAGGTTATAGGGGTTTCCCTGGGTATCCAGACTATAAGAATATGAACAGGAAGCCAGGCTTTAGGGGCACCCCAAATATCAACGCTATAAGGGTGTCCCCAGGTATCCAGGCTATAGGGGTGTCCCCAGGTATCCAGGCTATAGGGGTGTCCCCGGGTATCCAGGCTATAGGGGTGTCCCCGGGTATCCAGGCTATAGGAGTGTCCCCGGGTATCCAGGCTATAGGGGTGTCCCCGGGTATCCAGGCTATAGGAGTGTCCCCGGGTATCCAGGCAATAGGGGTGTAGCGCTCACTCCCGGAGGAGCCGCTGAATTCTAACCTCGGGTCAGTCTCCCCGCACTAGGGAATAAATATACTCCAGCACCGTCGTGGATTTTATAAATTATATAGTTTACTGAATAAACTGGCATATAATGAGTAACACGGTATACGTATATATATTTACAGTACTTCGTAATGCGAGAAACGCGCAGCGGAAAAGGAAAAAAAATGTATTTTTAACTCTTTTGTGGTAGGAGTGTGAGTCCTGTACAGGTTATGTCCCAAGGAATGTATGTGTATGTGTGTATTGGTACCCGGGTACAATATTCAACTGGCCAGTGAATTATTTAGGAGGTATCTTCGACTAGTCACGTTGGGGCCCTGTAGGTTTTGAACAAACTGCAGCGTGCTTTAGTATTTAACAGTGGCCTGGAAGGCCTCTCACCCATCCACCAGATACTCTGTGCTCCGCTCGACCCAGGACGTCTCTCCGCTCGATTTTGACTGGGATTCTCTGTGTCACCGGATCCGCTGTCTTGCTTGTCTGTATCGGCCACAAGATGTCCAGCTCACCGCCTGCACTCCCTGTTAGATCGTCTGCGGTCTCCTAACTCGGGGTCCTTCAGCTTACTCTGTATCAGCGTGGGTTACTACTACTACTACTACTACTATTATTATTCTTTATTTATAAAGCGCCAGCATATTCCGCAGCGCTGTACAATAGGCACAGTATAGACGGGTTACAATACATTGAACAACATTTGACAAACAGTACAAGAGGGGATGAGGCCCTATTCCCCTAGGAACTCACAATCTGGGAGGGTTGGAAACAGGAGGAGAGGACTGCAAGGTGAGAGTGATTGATGGTTGCGTCAGTGAGTTAGGTGGTAGGCTTCCCTAAATAGGAATGTTTTAAGGGAGCGTTTGAAGGAAGAGAAGTTAGGGGAAAGTCTGACAGTACGAGGGAGAGCGTTCCAGAGAGTGGGGGCTGCGCGTGAGAAATCCTGCAGTCTATCATGGGAAGAAGAGGTGATGCGGGGAGAAGCTAGGCGCAGGTCACTGTTTGACCTTAGGGAGCGGGCTGGGGTGTATTTGGTGATTAGTGAGGACAGGTAGTGGGGAGCTGAGTTATTGAGGGTTTTGTAGGTCAGGGTAAGGATTTTGAACTTAATTCTGCAGTGGATGGGGAGCCAGTGAAGGGACTCGCAGAGGGGAGCGGCAGAGACAGAGCGGCGGGTGAGGTGAATTAGCCTGGCGGAGGTGTTCAGGATGGATTGTAGGGGGGAGAGGCAGGACAGAGGGAGGCCAGATAAGAGATTATTGCAATAGTCGAGTCGGGAGATTACCAGGGCGTGTATGAGTTGTTTTGTGGTGACAGCGGTAAGAAATGGCCGAATTCTGGAAATATTACGCAATTGGTAGCGGCTGGAGGAGGAAAGAGACTTGATGTGGGGGATGAAGGAAAGAGCAGAGTCAAGTGTAACTCCAAGACAGCGAACTTGGTTTGATGGGGAGATGGTGATACCCTCCACCGTGATAGAGAAGTCAGGAGGTGGGGAGGCATTGGAGGGAGGAATAAGTAGGAGTTCAGTCTTTGACATGTTGATCTTTAGGTGGTGCGAGGCCATCCAGGAGGAGATGCCAGATAAACAGTCACTGACTTTTGAAAGGACAGGGGGAGAGAGATCAGGGGTAGAGAGGTAGATCTGAGTGTCATCAGCGTAGAGGTGGTAATTAAAGCCAAAGCTGTTGATGATTTTGCCCAGGGAGGAGGTGTAGATGGAAAAGAGCAGAGGACCAAGGACAGAGCCTTGAGGTACACCAACAGATAAAGGCAATGAAGAGGAAGAGTTACCAGCAAAGGACACAGAGAAGGACCTGTTGGATAAATAGGAGTCAACCCAAGCAAGTGCAGTGTCACAGAGACCAAGAGAGCTGAGTGTCTGCAGAAGGAGGGGGTGGTCAACAGTGTCAAAAGCAGCCGAGAGGTCAAGCAGGATGAGAATAGAATAGTGGCCGTGTTTTTTAGCAGTTAGGAGGTCGTTGGTGACTTTGGTGAGGGCAGTTTCAGTTGAGTGTAGGGGACGGAAGCCAGATTGCAGGGGGTCAAGTAGGGAATTGGAGGACAGGAAGAGGGAGAGGCGGTTGAAGACTAGTTTTTCTAAGAGCTTAGAGGTAAAGGGAAGCAGGGATACAGGGCAGTAGTTGGATGGAGAGTTGGGATCGAGGGATGGTTTCTTTAGTAAAGGGGTAACTAGCGCATGTTTGAAGGCGGATGGGAAGGAGCCGGTGGAGAGAGAAGATAGGTTGAAGATGTGTTGAGAGCAGGGGTGAGGGAGGAGGAGAGGGGAGGAATTAGATGTGAGGGAATGGGGTCGAGCGGGCACGTGGTGAGATGTGAGGAGGACAATAAGGAATGGACTTCCTCCTCAGTGGCTGGGAGGAAGCGGCAGAGGGTGGCAGAGGGGACCTGTGGGAGTAGAGGTGGCAGATAACTATCTTGTGTTGGGATGTCGCTTCTGATAGTTAGAGTTTTACTAAGGAAGAAATCTGCCAGGTCTTGAGCGTTGAAGGCAGCTGAGGGGGGAGGTGCAGGTGGGTGGAGGAGGGTGTTGAAGGTGGACCAGAGCCGTTTAGGGTTAGAGGACAGCATAGATATAAGAGATGAGAAGAAGGATTGTTTGGCCAGGTGGAGGGCAGAGGTGTATGACCGGAGAATAAACTTGAAGTGAACAAAATCAGCTTCAGAGCAGGATTTCCTCCAGGCACGCTCTGCAGTGCGGGAGCATCTTTGCAGGTAGCGAGTCTGGAGGGTGTGCCAGGGCTGAAGCTGGCAGCGTGGGGCCTTACAGAGTCGAAGAGGAGCAAGAGTGTCTAGAGCAGAGATAAGTGTAGTGTTGTAGTGATTAGTGGCAGCATCAGGGCAGGTGAAGGATGAGGTATGAGGGAGGTGGTGAAGTAGGTTGGAGAATTGATGGGGGTCCACAGCATGTAGATTTCTGCGAGTGTGTGTGTGCGGGGTGGGGGAGCAGGGTGTTTAGGAAGTCCAGATAGGTTGAAAGAGAGAAGGTGGTGGTCAGAGATGGGGAAAGGGCGACATTTGAACTCAGAAATGGAGCAGAGGTTGGAAAAGACAAGGTCAATAGCGTGACCATCGCGGTGGGTAGGGAGGAGGAGGATTGTGTGAGTCCAAGGGAGGACGTGAGTGAAAGAAGTTTGGAGGCAGCAGGGGCGGAAGGATCATCAATGGAATGTTGAAGTCCCCGAGAATTAGGCATGGAAGATTAGAAGACAGGAAGTGAGAAAGCCAGGTAGCAAAGTGGTCAAAGAACTGGGAGGTTGGTCCCGGTGGGCGTAGATGACTGCCACCCTGAGAGTCAGAGGAGAGAACAGGCGAATGCAGTGTGTCTCGAAGGAGGAGAAGGAGAGGGATGGGGGTGGAGGGAGATGCTGGTAGGTGCAGGTGGGAGAGAGCAGGAGTCCGACCCCGCCACCATTTCTCTCACCCGGTCTGGGGGTATGGCTCAAGTGTAGACCGCCATGTGAGAGAGCAGCAACGGAGGCCGTGTCAGAGGGAGTTAGCCAGGTTTCAGTTAAAGCTAGGAGGTTGAAGGAGTTTGAAAGGAAGAGGTCATGGACGGCTGTGAGTTTGTTGCACACAGAGCGAGCGTTCCAGAGGGCGCAGGAGAAAGCAGACAGGCGCTGAGGGATTATGGGAATGAGGTTGCTGGGCTTGCAGGGAGGTGATTTATGTGCGATGGAGATAGGATGAGAGGGAAGTATTGGATGTGTTGTGGGGCCAGGGTTAGGGGATATGTCACCTGAATAGAGTAACAGCAGGAGGGTGAGAAAGAGAAGGTGGGAATGGGATTTGTGGGAGTGGGAGTGATTGGCAGCACGAGAGATAGAGGGTTACTAGCGGTGGATCACTGGGTCTTCGTTTAATAAGAAGGGAAGAACCGATCTCCAGCTCTGCTAGGCCGCACCTGCGCTCTGGCCTGGTCGTGATCACTCTCTGCTACACTTGCGTCTTGCTCCTCTCACTCCTCTGCGCGCTCTGCCGGCTCTTTCCACGAGGCTGCGGATGTCAGTGTCTCTCTCCTACCCACTTCCTGTTTCCCGCCCGCAAAGCATGCTGGAAAATGTAGTCCCAATGTCCAGTATCTTACATTGCGCTTGTCTCCCTCCGGTGGTCAAAAACAAGTACTGCAACGACAGGGAATTAAAACCAGCGCTACAGGGGTATCCCTGGGTATCCAGGCTATAGGTGTGTCCCCGGGTATCCAGGCTATAAGGGTGTACCCGGGTATCCAGGCTATAGGGGTGTCCCCGGATATCCAGGCTATAGGTGTGTCCCCAGGTATTCAGGCTATAGGAGTGTCCCCGGGTATCCAGGCTATAGGGGTATCCCTGGGTATCCAGGCTATAGGTGTGTCCCCGGGTATCCAGGCTATAGGGGTGTCCCTGTGTATCCAGGCTATAGGACTGTCCCCGGGTATCCAGGCTATAGGGGTGCCCCAGGTATCCAGGCTATAGGGGTGTCCCCGGGTATCCAGGCTATAGGGGTATCCCTGGGTATCCAGGCTATAGGGTTGTCCCCAGGTATCCAGGCTATAGGAGTGTCCCCGGTCATCCAGGCTATAGGAGTGTCTCCGGGCATCCAGGCTATAGGGGTGTCCCCGGGTATCAAGGCTATAGGGGTATCCCTGGGTATCCAGGCTATAGGTGTGTCCCAGGGTATCCAGGCTATAAGGGTGTACCCGGGTATCCAGGCTATAGGGGTGTCCCTGGATATCCAGGCTATAGGAGTGTCCCCGGGTATCCAGGCTATAGGTGTGTCCCCGGGTATCCAGGCTATAGGGATGTCCCCGGGTATCCAGGCTATAGGGGTGTCCCCGGGTATCCAGGCTATAGGGGTGCCCCCGGGTATCCAGGCTATAGGGGTGTCCCCGGGTATCCAGGCTATAGGAGTGTCCCCGGGCATCCAGGCTATAGGAGTGTCCCTGGGCATCCAGGCTATAGTGGTGTCCCTGGGCATCCAGGCTATAGGAGTGTCCCTGGGCATCCAGGCTATAGTGGTGTCCCTGGGCATCCAGGCTATAGGGGTGCCCCCGGTTACCCAGGCTATAGGGGTGTCCCCGGGTATCCAGGCTATAGGGTGTCCTGGGTATCTGTCATTGTTTTACATGCAGCGTATATATTAACCCCTGGGGCTCCAGTTCCTCGCTGTGTAAAACAATGCATTGCAGATAAAGGAATACTATTAATGACATCCAGTATATTTGTTTGTATCCGCTCTTGGTGGCGCTGTAAGAGTTAACGCTCCTTTCGGAGCCGCCGTCCTCAGAGCGCAGAGTTTAAATCCCAGTTGCATTTTTGTCGCATTAGGTAACCGGCTCCTGACAAAAGCAGGGATTGTTCGCTAAATGCCTCGATATGAATGTTACTTGTGATTTAGCGCGCGCAGGACTGACAGGTCTGTCAAGAAAAATCCCAAAAGTGGATTATTTCAATCCTTCCACCACGATCTGTGAGCCGCCGCAGATCCCACCCCATGTATGGCCGCATTGTTACCCCGGCGCGTGAAACTTCCTAAACCGCAAGTGTCATTGTAACCTATTGCCGGCAAGACGTCACCGAGATCCAGCACTGCCACAGGCAGCTTACTATTCCCATCACTCCCAGCACTGCAACCCAGGCACAGGGACGATAGGACTTGGCATGAAAAAGGAGCCAAAAACACAATCAGGGCTATTTAGAGAGAGGTGAAAACCTTGAGAATGGCTGGAGAATTGAAAATTCTAGGTCAAAATAGTCAAAGCAGAAAAATTCTCCCATTTATCTCACTTTCCAAATTGTCTATTTGGTCTACATTGTTCATTCTCCTGCCAATTCTCAAGGTTTTCACCTCTCTCTGAATAGCCCTGTATATATTATCTCGGCCACAAACCAAAAATCTAGAATAAAGTTTAAATAAGTAAATGCATGTAAGCCTTTCAAGGGGTGTGTACATGCTTTATACACACAACTCTCATCATGCTCATATTGCCTTTCACACAACTATCATCCCCAACATACAGTGTCCCACACTATCAAACCACTCTCATCATACATATACAGCCTATCCATAACTCTCTCTATATACATACAGCCTATCCACAGCTCTCATCATACACATAAGGCCTATCCACAGCTCTCATCATACACATACAGCCTATCCACAGCTCTCTTCATACACATACAGCCTATCCACAGCTCTCTTCATACACATACAGCCTATCCACAGCTCTCTTCATACATATACAGCCTATCCACAGCTCTCATCATACACATACAGCCTATCCACAGCTCTCTTCATACACATACACCCTATCCACAGCTTTCTTCATACACATACAGCCTATCCACAGCTCTCTTCATACACATACAGCCAGGGCCGGCCCGACCATGGAGCAGTGCGGAGCACTTGCTCCAGGTGGCGGAAATTTGACAGCTGCCGCTGCAGTGCACTATTTTTTGATGCGCCGCGGCAGCATCTAATTTGCCGCTGGCGCATCATGGACCTCAGCGTCACGAGTGCCTCCTCTGAAGTATCCCTACTCTGACCCACACTCATGCGTCCAGTCCACACGGCCAGCGCGGGATCAAGACGCCGCAGCGTGTCGTGTGGGTGAGCGGGCAGAGGGATCATCAGGCACGCCAGGCCAGGCACTGACTCGTCCTCGCCTCGATCTTCCAGTTCCCTTCGTGCCCTGCTGCTGGACTCAATACTGGGCTCTGCTGGGCATGTCAAATCTGGGCTCTGCTGGGTATGTCACATCTGGGCTCTGCTGGTATGTCACATCTATGCACTGCTGGGCATGTCACATCTGGCCTCTGCTGGGTATGTCAGTTCTGGGCTCTGCTGGGTATGTCAGGTTCTGGACTCTACTGGGTATGTCACATTCTGGCCTCTGCTGGGTATGTCAGATTCTGGACTCTACTGGGTATGTCACATTCTGGCCTCTGCTGGGTATGTCAGATTCTGGGCTCTGCTGGGTATGTCAGGTTCTGGACTCTACTGGGTATGTCACATTCTGGCCTCTGCTGGGTATGTCACATTCTGGCCTCTGCTGGGTATGTCAGATTCTGGGCTCTGCTGGGTATGTCACATCTGGGCTCTGCTGGTATGTCACATCTATGCACTGCTGGGCATGTCACATCTGGCCTCTGCTGGGTATGTCAGTTCTGGGCTCTGCTGGGTATGTCACATTCTGGACTCTGCTGGGTATGTCAGATTCAGTGTGGCGCACTGTGATATGCTCGTACACACTGCGTGTTTTTTGTTGTTGTTTGTTTTTGAGGGGGGCTGCATTTCATCCTTCGCTCCAGGCAGCACAATGTCTTGGGCCGGCCCTGCATACAGCCTATCCACAGCTCTCTTCGTACACATACAGCCTATCCACAGCTCTCTACATACACATACAGCCTATCCACAGCTCTCTTCGTACACATACAGCCTATCCACAGCTCTCTTCGTACACATACAGCCTATCCACAGCTCTCTACATACACATAAGGCCTATCCACAGATCTCTTCGTACACATACAGCCTATCCACAGCTCTCATCATACACATACAGCCTATCCACAGCTCTCATCATACACATACAGCCTATCCACAGCTCTCATCATACACATACAGCCTATCCACAGCTCTCTACATACACATACAGCCTATCCACAACTCTCTTCGTACACATACAGCCTATCCACAGCTCTCTACATACACATACAGCCTATCCACAGCTCTCTACATACACATACAGCCTATCCTACTCAATGTAAGAAAATACTAAACCAGGGAAGATGGAAATGCTGTAAACCTAAATAAAACGTTTAATGGGCTGTAATAAGGAATGCAGAAACCCCTAGTCTTACTTGGAGAGGGTTTCTCTATCTCACTTTCTTTATACTTTATACAGATTTTATCATTAACCATGTGCACCGCCTAGGCCAGCTGGGCCTTGATTTCCCGGATACATTACTATTTCATACAGAGGACGGTGCTCCCCTGCAGTATGTGTTATTCATATACTGCAGGAGGGATATCAATTGCCTAATTAAAGCAGGAGACGTGGAATACCTCAGCGACGCGGTGTGGGATACATCAGGGACGAGGCGTGGGATACCTCAGCGATGCGGTGTGGGATACCTCAGCGACGCGGCGTGGGATACCTCAGCGACGCGGCGTGGGATACCTCAGCGACGCGGCGTGGGATACTTCAGCGATGCGGCGTGGGATACTTTAGTGATGTGGTGTGGGATACCGCAGCGACGCGGCGTGGGACACCTCAGCGACGCGGCGTGGGATACCTCAGCGACGCGGCGTGGGATACCTCAGCGACGCGGCGTGGGATACCTCAGCGATGCGGCGTGGGATACCTCAGCGATGCGGCGTGGGATACTTCAGCGATGCGGCGTGGGATACCTCAGTGGCGTGGGATACTTCAGCGATGCAGCGTGGGATACTTCAGCGATGCGGCGTGTGATACTTCAGCGATGCGGCGTGGGATACCTCAGTGGCGTGGGATACCTCAGCGATGTGGCGCGTGATACCTCAGCGATGCGGCGTGGGATACCTCAGCGTTGCGGCGTGGGATACCTCAGCGATGCGGCGTGGGATACTTCAGCGATGCGGCGTGGGATACCTCAGCGATGTGGCGCGTGATTTATGCATCCTATAGGGTTGCGTTGTAAAGCGCTGTCCATTATTATTTGCGTCCAGATAAACATGGAGTATCTGGCAGCCCTAATGATGACCCCGAGAGGGGCAGGAAGAGTCTGCAGTAGGGTTGCCACATCGGCCATGTTTTCCAGGACACATATAATTTATTCAAACTGATGGGCAGTGCATGGAAAATGCCACCTTGCAGCATGTATAATCTATACGGTGCACGTAGGAAATAAAAAAGGAATCCCACGTGACCTGCCTAAACTTCCTTCCTGCCGCATATGAATTATACATGTTGCAGGGCACCAGTTTTCCTTGTGCTCCTCTGTGCAGGAAATAGTAATGTGTGTCCTGGAACACATGGCCGTAGTCTGAAGAGTTACCCAGTGGATGGCTAGCTGGTGCGGTGCAGTGGCTCGCCGCTGGCATGGCGGCCCTGCGAATCCCCAGAGCTGAGGATGGTGTTTGAGGAGGCAGACGGGATTATCCCGCGGCTGCTAAGCACAGCTCAGCTCAGTCTGCACGAGGAATTTCACGTTATCGGAGTCTGCTCGATGCGACGCCACGTCTGTAACGCGCCAGTCCACACACAGACATGTCCAGGGGTACAAGGACACGGGTCACTGAACCCTGTCAGGACATTCCCATCTGCAGGGCATCATCCCATTACACAGGCGGAGCGGTGTGCGTCTGGCACAATATGGATGTATATATATATATGTGTGGCTAGGAGACCTAGGAGTATATAGAGGCAGGGAGTCACCTGCATTCAAGAAGTTCAGATGTAACTCCAAAAATTTGCAGCCAGATACAAACAGGGTTATTCAAAGAGATCCGAAAGTCACCACACGTTTGGTGACTTCTTGTTCCCTGCACTTCGGGGCAATTCCTAGTTCGCCGACCCTGCGGTGTATTCAGCAAGCACCACAGGGCCCCTGTAGTTCAGGGAAAAATCACCGAAAACCCGCCGAACACTCACCGAAAACCTGCAGAAACCGCCACAAAAACCAAGCCGAATACGCCAGAAAAATCCGAACAGCCGGCGATCACAGCGCAGAGCAGCCGTCGTAAAAGGCCGACACGCAGACGAACGGGGTGGGGGGAAAAAAGTTTGTTTGAAAAGTGAAACGCTGTTTGCAGAAAAACTACAGAATGAAAACCTCTGGAATTTACACATAAGATCCAATGAATGATAATAAAAAGGACTGTTATAAAAAAAAAAGTTTTTTTTTTTTTTTTTTTTACAAAAAATGGCTAAAAGTTCCTAAAAAAAATTCTAAAAATAAAGAGACTTTTTACTGCAGAATAAGATATTAGATATTGAATTAAAATTGGAATATTTTTTAACATTGAAGCCTATGGGATTCTCCTGAATAAATCTGCCGAATGAAAACACCGAACATTTCTCTGAAATTCTGATGCTGTTCAGTGTCTCTGAATAGATTAACCATTGCTTCTCTATGGGGGATTTCACTGCCCTCGAACAGGCACTGTACGTGCAGGCAATTCGCCAAAATTTGGCGAATTGCCTGCTCTGAATAGCCGGATGGCCCCGTAATGTCACCGTACACTGAATTTCAGTGTCCGGTTACATTTCGGGGCCAGAGGAGGGGGAGCAGCCCTCCCACCATCATGGTTGTCCTCTGCTTCCCCTGGCTCTGAGGCGCGTTCAGTTCCTCAGCAGCTGCTGAATTGCTGCAGCGCAGCAATTCAGTTTTCTGCAGCAGTGTCACTGACTGCTTTGGCTGAGAATTTCGAAGCAAAATGGCCGACGATTTCTTAATAAAAGCTGTAGTTTCTGCAATATCCACAGTTTTATTAGCAGAAACTGAGACTGAGGCCATCTTTGAAATAACTGTGAATGAGATACAGATGTCGTTATCGGAAGAACATTTTCAAAGCAATTAATCCTTTTGTTTGCAACAATTAGATCAACAGCCAACTGCTGCAATCCCTGATTATTGTGAGGAAACAGGGCCTCGTTATTCAGATTCAGTTTTTCGTTCACACTTTCGTATGACTCGGACAACAGTTGAGGTAAGGTAATAATATATGATAAAGAAAAGCAGTCAGCACAATTCCGTTTTGTATTCACACACCACAAATTATAGTTTTTAATTGAATAAACGTTATGTAAATATTTACCATTTTCCAATAAATATTTTGTACTTTGGTCAACAAAAACCTCTAAATGAACATTGCCGTACTGTATATTGTTACTTGCTCCATGGCGGCGGCCATCTTTAATACGTCACACTCTGCTACTCGCGGCACCTCTCAGGGTCGCTGCAAGTGCTAGGTTAGCAGTGCTGAAGGCTGAGCGGCAGAACGGCGTTCAGTGGCAGGTTGCTAACTTAGCACTTGCAGCGGCTGAGCAACTGAACGTGCCTCTGCTGGAGTCTGGGGAGCTTACTGCACACTGCCTGCCCCACCCCTTCCTCTCACAGCACCACTGCAAGCACGTGCCTGTGGATGGGAGAAGGAGAGAAGCCAGGCTAAGGTGCTGCCCTGCACATGCTGGATCTGGACACAGGCAGGTAACGGGCTACACTAGGAAGGGAAGAAGAGGATGCTAGATAGGTGACATACTGTACACTGTGGGCTGGGGGGGATGATAGAGAGAACACAGGGGGCTGGGGAGGATGACAGAGGGCACACTGTCATCCATCCTCCTTATCGGTCTATCCATACATCACACTGTCTATCTGTCCATCCGTCCATCCCTCCACCCAACCCTGTCTGTCTATATATCCATCCATACCAGTCCGTCCATCCCACTGTCCATCCATCCCTCTATCCATTCAGAGACTAACTGCCAGTTCCATTAGAGGTCTATTGCTGTGGATAATGTGTACGTTCATACTCACTGCCTTTACCATTGGAGGTGTATTGCTGTGGATTCTATGTATGTTCAAACTCACTGCCTTTACCGTTAGAGGTCTATTGCTGTGGATCCTGTGTACATTCAAACTCACTTCCTTTACCGTTGGAGGTCTATTGTTGTGGATCCTATGTACGTTCATACTCACTGCCTTTACCGTTAGAGGTCTATTGCTGTGGATCCTGTGTACTTTCATACTCCCTGCCTTTACCATTAGAGGTCTATTGCTGTGGATCCTGTGTACGTTCATACTCACTGCCTTTACCGTTAGAGGTCTATTGCTGTGGATCCTATGTACGTTCATACTCACTGCCTTTACCGTTAGAGGTCTATTGCTGTGGATCCTGTGTACGTTCATACTCCCTGCCTTTACCATTAAGGTCTATTGCTGTGGATCCTGTGTACGTTCATACTCACTGCTTTACCGTTGGAGGTCTATTGTTGTGGATCCTATGTACGTTCATACTCACTGCCTTTACCGTTAGAGGTCTATTGCTGTGGATCCTGTGTACGTTCATACTCACTGCCTTTACCATTAGAGGTCTATTGCTGTGGATCCTATTGACGTTCATACTCACTGCCTTTACCGTTGGAGGTCTATTGCTGTGGATCCTGTGTACTTTCATACTCCCTGCCTTTACCATTAGAGGTCTATTGCTGTGGATCCTGTGTACGTTCATACTCACTGCCTTTACCGTTAGAGGTCTATTGCTGTGGATCCTATGTACGTTCATACTCACTGCCTTTACCGTTAGAGGTCTATTGCTGTGGATCCTGTGTACGTTCATACTCCCTGCCTTTACCATTAGAGGTCTATTGCTGTGGATCCTTGTGTACGTTCATACTCACTGCCTTTACCGTTGGAGGTCTATTGTTGTGGATCTATGTACGTTCATACTCACTGCCTTTACCTTTAGAGGTATATTGCTGTGGATCCTGTGTACGTTCATACTCACTGCCTTTACCATTAGAGGTCTATTGCTGTGGATCCTATGTACGTTCATACTCACTGCCTTTACCGTTAGAGGTCTATTGCTGTGGATCCTGTGTACTTTCATACTCCCTGCCTTTACCATTAGAGGTCTATTGCTGTGGATCCTGTGTACGTTCATACTCACTGCCTTTACCGTTAGAGGTCTATTGCTGTGGATCCTATGTACGTTCATACTCACTGCCTTTACCGTTAGAGATCTAATGCTGTGGATCCTGTGTACGTTCACACTCACTGCATTTACCGTGTGAGTTCTATTGCTGTGGATCCTGTGTACGTTCATACTCACTGCCTTTACCGTTAGAGATCTAATGCTGTGGATCCTGTGTACGTTCACACTCACTGCATTTACCGTGTGAGTTCTATTGCTGTGGTGCTCTGATATACTTAACCAGTGGATAATCTAATTTATTACTTTTATACTACATTGTTTGCACGAATACACATTTTATGTGATTTAAGGTATTGAGAGCAACATTCTGCAATACGAGTTTGGTGTTTCTGAATAGATTAACCATTACTCTCTATGGGACAATTTTGCTGCCGCTGAAGGATGCCAAATTGCAGCGAACTGCGTTGTATTTTGCTGTCGGTTCGCCAGTATTTGGCAAATTGACTGCTTACTGAATAGACGAACTGCCACGAAATTGCACTGTATGGGGAAATTCACAATTCGGTGTCAAGTTCGGCTCTTAACCCTGTATGTGTCCAGGAAAACATGGCCGAGCTGGCTTCTCCCGTTGCTCTTTGAATTTTTAGTTTTGAAAATAATGTCGGCACTTAGTGAATAATCCCTTATATTTTTTACAGCACGGGCCCTTTGAACTGGTAATAGGGAGTCACTATTGGAAACTGTTGGCACGAGCCATTAGTGTTGCCAGATTGTCCATGTTTCCGTGGACACAGTGAAAGTGCTGCCCTGACATGTATAATCCATATGCTACAGGACGGAAATCAAGGCCTGGCATACGCCTACGTTAGAGGTCTATTGCTGTGGATCCTGTGTACTTTCATACTCCCTGCCTTTACCATTAGAGGTCTATTGCTGTGGATCCTGTGTACGTTCATACTCACTGCCTTTACCGTTAGAGGTCTATTGCTGTGGATCCTATGTACGTTCATACTCACTGCCTTTACCGTTAGAGGTCTATTGCTGTGGATCCTGTGTACGTTCATACTCCTGCCTTTACCATTAGAGGTCTATTGCTGTGGATCCTTGTACGTTCACTCACTGCCTTTACCGTTGGAGGTCTATTGTTGTGGATCCTATGTACGTTCATACTCACTGCCTTTACCGTTAGAGTCTATTGCTGTGGTCCTGTGTACGTTCATACTCACTGCCTTTACCATTAGAGGTCTATTGCTGTGGATCCTATTGACGTTCATACTCACTGCCTTTACCGTTGGAGGTCTATTGCTGTGGATCCTGTGTACTTTCATACTCCCTGCCTTTACCATTAGAGGTCTATTGCTGTGGATCCTGTGTACGTTCATACTCACTGCCTTTACCGTTAGAGGTCTATTGCTGTGGATCCTATGTACGTTCATACTCACTGCCTTTACCGTTAGAGGTCTATTGCTGTGGATCCTGTGTACGTTCATACTCCCTGCCTTTACCATTAGAGGTCTATTGCTGTGGATCCTGTGTACGTTCATACTCACTGCCTTTACCGTTGGAGGTCTATTGTTGTGGATCCTATGTACGTTCATACTCACTGCCTTTACCTTTAGAGGTATATTGCTGTGGATCCTGTGTACGTTCATACTCACTGCCTTTACCATTAGAGGTCTATTGCTGTGGATCCTATGTACGTTCATACTCACTGCCTTTACCGTTAGAGGTCTATTGCTGTGGATCCTGTGTACTTTCATACTCCCTGCCTTTACCATTAGAGGTCTATTGCTGTGGATCCTGTGTACGTTCATACTCACTGCCTTTACCGTTAGAGGTCTATTGCTGTGGATCCTATGTACGTTCATACTCACTGCCTTACCGTTAGAGATCTAATGCTGTGGATCCTGTGTACGTTCACACTCACTGCATTTACCGTGTGAGTTCTATTGCTGTGGATCCTGTGTACGTTCATACTCACTGCCTTTACCGTTAGAGATCTAATGCTGTGGATCCTGTGTACGTTCACACTCACTGCATTTACCGTGTGAGTTCTATTGCTGTGGTGCTCTGATATACTTAACCAGTGGAATAATCTAATTATACTTTTATACTACATTGTTTGCACGAATACACATTTTATGTGATTTAAGGTATTGAGAGCAACATTCTGCAATACGAGTTTGGTGTTTCTGAATAGATTAACCATTACTTCTCTATGGGACAATTTTGCTGCCGCTGAAGGATGCCAAATTGCAGCGAACTGCGTTGTATTTTGCTGTCGGTTCGCCAGTATTTGGCAAATTGACTGCTTACTGAATAGACGAACTGCCACGAAATTGCACTGTATGGGGAAATTCACAATTCGGTGTCAAGTTCGGCTCTTAACCCTGTATGTGTCCAGGAAAACATGGCCGAGCTGGCTTCTCCCGTTGCTCTTTGAATTTTAGTTTTGAAAATAATGTCGGCACTTAGTGAATAATCCCTTATATTTTTTAACAGCACGGGCCCTTTGAACTGGTAATAGGGAGTCACTATTGGAAACTGTTGGCACGAGCCATTAGTGTTGCCAGATTGTCCATGTTTCCGTGGACACAGTGAAAAGTGCTGCCCTGCAACATGTATAATCCATATGCTACAGGACGGAAATCAAGGCCTGGCATTCCTTTTTGATTTCTTACCTGCAGCGTATGGATTCTACATGCTGCGGGGTGGCATTTTTCTTGCACTTCCCATTACCATGAATAAATTATCCCAGAATAAAATATGAATAAATTGTCCCAGAAAACTTAATATTATTATATCTAGATAGCAATAGCCAATACAAAAACAAACTCACAGCTTCTTTGCAAAACCCGCAAAGTACTGATAAACCTTCTTAAGTCCGCCCCTTTTCTGACAGAAGATACCGTGAAGGTGCTGGTTCATGCTCTTGTCATTTCATTGCTTGATTACGGCAACTCGCTCCTCATTGGCCCCAACTCCCGTATTGCCCCTTTGCAATCTGTAATGAATGCAGGTGCCAGGCTTATTTTTCTCAGCAGACGCACCTCTCGTACCTCCTCCCTCTGCCGGTCCCTCCATTGGCTTCCTGTACGTTTCAGGATACAGTTTAAAATACTGACGCTCACGTTCAAATCACTCAATAACTCAACCCCTTCCTACATGTCTTTGTTACTACGCAAGCACATCCCATCTAGACAACTCCGGTCGGCGGACGATCTCCCCCTGTCATCTGTCTACACCCGCCGGGCCAACTCTTGCCTCCAAGACTTCTCAAGGGCAGCTCCAGTCCTGTGACATGACTTGCCTCACCCTATCAAACTCTCTCCTGATCTTCAGGCCTTCAAGAAATCCCTCAAAACCCACCTCTTCAGATTAGTGTACTACATCACTGACGCAACTCATCCCTCTGCTCATCCACTCACACATGATTGAAGCCGCTTCTATGGCCCCACCATTCCCAAACCACTGGCACCAATGATCCTGCTATCTTGTAAAATTCCTCTGGTCTTCCCCAATCCCTCTAGATTGTAAGCTCCTATGAGCAGGGCCCTCTACACCTAACGTTTCCATCCTATGTCCGTTTATCTCGTTCCCTTTTGGTTAATGTAAAGCGCTGCGGAAACTGTTGGCGCTATATAAATGATGATAATAATAATTCTCGGCAATGGGAGACAGAATAACATCTATGGCACTCGACTGGTTAACAATCCCTGGGATTCCCCTTTAGCAGCCTCCTTCCCAACACTGGTTGATTATCTAAAAAATGTGTTTCTGTGTTTTTCCTTTCTGTTAGACTCCTTATCTGCAGCCCTGGCGGCTGGGAGCGCAAAGATTTCTCTCATTTCCTCTCCAATCAGCCTGATAGACGCTTTCTTGGGTTTGTGAAAAGGGCTTGGAACGTCTCCTGCCTCTGCAATAAAAAGAAAGAATGGGAAAACAAGTATTTTATTATTTATTACAACACTCTTACGCTCTTATTAAAAATGATTATGTTTTTATATAGCTTGCCTGAGAATGGAGCTGCCGCCCGCTTTTTAACCACTTCTACACAGCTAATCTTCAACCCTTTCATTACCAAGCGCTTCTTTGTTGATAAACTTTTTTTCTCAATATCATATTATTATATTTTAGTAGACATGGGATGTGCAGTTCACATATAAACGTGGGTTAAAAATAGCACTTTTCCATGAAAAGTGTTATTCTGTGATGGAGAGGTGAAAATTATATCAAATGTTTTAATTTCTCATGTATTTGTTTATCCTGTACAGTACAGAAATATCGCTGGGATGAAAGGTTCTAAACTATAGATGGCGTCCCTTATCTCACACAATGTCACACGGGGTTTGCATTATCAGTTGAATGGATTAGGCAGTGGCTGAGTGACCGGCAACAGAGGGTTGTGGTAAATGGAGTTTATTCGGCGCAAGGTCTTGTTACCAGTGGGGTACCTCAGGGGTCAGTACTTGGACCCATTCTATTTAATATTTTTATTAGTGATATTGCAGAAGGTATTAATGGTAAAATATGTATTTTTGCTGATGACACAAAGATTTGCAACAGGGTTGACGTTCCTGGAGGGATCAGCCAAATGACAAATGATTTAGGTAAACTAAAAAAATGGCGGGAGCTGTGGCAATTGAGTTTTAATGTGGATAAGTGCAAGATAATGCACCTGGGACGTAAAAACCCAAGGGCTGAATATAGAATATTTGATACATCTGAGGGTTGGGATTTAGGGGTCATTATTTCAGAGGATCTAAGGGTAAGTAGTCAATGTAATAGAGCAGCAGGAAATGCTGGCAGAATGCTTGGAAATGCTGGCAGAATGCTTGGTTGTGTAGGGAGAAGTATTAGTAGTAGGAAAAGGGAAGTGCTCATGCCACTGTACAGAGCACTGGTGAGACCTCACTTGGAGTACTGTGTGCAGTACTGGAGACCGTATCTCCAGAAGGATATAGACATCTTAGAGAGAGTTCAGAGAAGGGCTACTAAAATGGTGTACGGCTTGAAGGAGAAAAGTTACCAGGAAAGGCTTAATGATCTTAACATGTACAGCTTGGAAAAAAGACGAGACAGAGGAGATATGATAGAAACATTTAAATACGTAAAGGGAATCCACAAGGTAGAGGAAGGGAGTATATTTAAAAGGAAACAAAGTAGCAAAACAAGAGGACATAGTCTTAGATTAGAGGGGCAAAGGTTTAAAAGTAACATCAGGAAGCATTATTTTACTGAGAGGGTGGTGGATACATGGAACAGCCTTCCAGTTGAAGTGGTAGAGGCCAAAACAGTAATTGAATTTAAGCAAGCATGGGATAGGCATAAGGCTATCCTAAACAAAAGATAAATCCAGGTAAAGTATCAATGTAATTGGGCAGACTAGATGGGCCGATAGGTTCTTATCTGCCGACATTTTTCTATGTTTCTATCAGCATACAGGCAGAAACGGCCTTTGTGTCAGATGCAGTGAATGTGCTGCAGAAAGATACAAGGTTATTCAAAGAGAATCGAAAAGTCACCGCACGTTCGGTGACTTTTCGTTCTCTTCAATTCGGTGCGATTTGGCGATCCCATTTCAACGACCCTGCGGTGTATTCAGCAAGCACCACAGGGCCGTCGTAGTGCAGGGAAAAGCCGCCGAAAACCTGCCGAACACTCACCGCAAAACCCAGGCGAATGCACACCCGAACTGGCAAAAACATCTGGATTAACCCCGCTGAACACGTCGGAGAAACTCAAGCAGGAGCCGATCAGAGCGCAGAGCAGCGCCGGAAAAACCCGACACCGCAGACAAATGGAGTGAAAAAAAAACCCAGTCCGCTTGAATGTTTGAAAAGTGAAACGATGTTTGCAAAGAAACTACTGAACGAAAATGTCTGAAATTTACATATAAAATCCGATGAATGATAATAAAAAGGGCTGTTACAGAAAAAAGAAAAAAACGTTTAAAAAAGATATATCGGAATTTTTATTTTCCGAAAAATGCCTGAAAGATCCTAAAAAATCTATAAAGAGACTTTTTACTGCAGAATATTATAATAAACGGTTTATTAGATATTGAATTAAACGGGAATATTTTTAACATTGAAGCCTATGGGATTCGCCTGAATAAACCTGTCGCATGAAGCCACCGAATGGCAGGGCATTTCGGGAACTTTTCACTGCTGGTTTTTGTTCTCTGAATAGACGAAGCATTGGGGATTTCACTGCCCTCAAACAGGCACCGTATGTGCAATTCCTCTAAATTGTGAGTTCCTACGGGAATAGGGCCCTCATCTCCTCCTGTACTGTTTGTCAAATGTTGTTCAATGTATTGTAACCCTGTCTATACTGTGCTTATTGTACAGCGCTGCGGAATATGCTGGCGCTTTATAAATAAAGAATAATAATTCGCCAACATTTGGCGAACTGCCTGCTCTCTGGATAGCCGAATGGCCAGGAAAGGTAACCGTACGCTGAATTTCAGCGTTCGGTTACTTTTCGCCAGAAATTCGGATCTCTTTGAATAACCCTGTATGTCTTCAAGCAAAGAAGGCACCGGCCTTCAGTCTTACAACACTGGCCGATCTATTGGAAAAATTGGCAACTGGGCAAATACAATACACAGAGATTTGACGGACATCATAGGTACGTCAGGCATGGAGCATCCTTACAGAGTTTAGAAAACCATCACTTCCTGTTTCCAGCACAGAGGAATGCTGGGAGCTGCTCTGCACATCACGAAATGTGATTGGACGCTAATGTCACGTGCTCTCTGTGTAATCAGTTACGCAGTTTTGATGTTTTGGCTTCATTCCAAGATGGCGGCCACCACTCTGAAAACATGACATAGCTTCACGGCGACGTAATTACCTCAGGACTTCCTGTAGTTTGCCAAGGGCGATGAATAAAATATATATACGACTTGTTTATATTTGTTGTGTGTGGAAAAAAATTATCGAAATTAATAAAATAACATGAACAGCCTATGACGGAACAAGAAAACAACCGCGCAGGAATGCGATGGAGCAGGCAGGGCAAAAAAAGAAGAGGCTGCAGAAATCAAGGGGTGTATAAAATCGACGACATTTCTTTGAAGATAAAACTCAATAAAACATGTGGAAATCAAAAATCTATGAAGTAAAAGATAAAAACTATGAGCAATTATGACTTACCAGGCAGAAAAAAATGTCTTCTTGTATTCTAGACTGTTTTTCTTGATTTAATTCTTTATATATATATATATATATACAGTTGTGTTCAAAATTATTCAACCCCCACTGAAATTGAGTGTTTTGGCCAGTTTGACATTGATTTTGATCATTCAGTCATCTTGCTTACAATTAAATCAAAGAGGCACGTGTAGGTCAGACAAATATAACATAACATTTATAATGAAATAACCACAAATGTCTTTTCTGTGCTCACATCATTATCAGTTTTATTCAACCCCCAAGTGACATTCAATCTTAGTACTTAGTACAACATCCTTTTACAGTTATAACAGCTTTTAAACGTGAAGCATAGCTTGACACAAGTGTCTTGCAGCGATCTACGGGTATCTTCGCCCATTCGTCATGGGCAAAAGCCTCCAGTTCAGTCACATTCTTAGGCTTGCGCACTGCAACTGCTTTCTTTAAGTCCCACCAGAGGTTCTCAATGGGATTTAAGTCAGGTGACTGTGATGGCCACTCCAAAATGTTCCAGCCTTTAATCTGCAACCATGCTCTAGTGGACTTGGAGGTATGCTTGGGATCATTGTCCTGTTGAAAGGTCCAACGTCTCCCAAGCCTCAGGTTTGTGACGGACTGCATCACATTGTCATCCAATATCTCCTGGTACTGAAGAGAATTCATGGTACCTTGCACACGCTGAAGCTTCCCTGTACCTGCAGAAGCAAAACAGCCCCAAAGCATGATTGACCCCCCGCCATGCTTCACAGTAGGCAAGGTGTTCTTTTCTTCATAGGCCTTGTTCTTCCTCCTCCAAACATAGCGTTGATCCATGGGCCCAAACAGATCTAATTTTGTTTCATCAGTCCACAGAACACTATCCCAAAACTTCTGTGGTTTGTCCACATGACTTTTGGCATACTGCAGTCGACTCTTCTTATTCTTTGGAGACAGCAAGGGGGTGCGCCTGGGAGTTCTGGCATGGAGGCCTTCATTACGCAGTGTGCGCCGTATTGTCTGAGCTGAAACTTCAGTACCCACATCTGACAAAGCTTTTCTCAGTTCCTCAGCAGTCACACGGGGACTTTTCTCCACTCTACGCTTCAGGTAGCGCACAGCAGTCGAAGTCAGCATCTTCTTTCTGCCACGACCAGGTAGCGTTTCAACAGTGCCCTTTGCCTTGAATTTGCGAATGATGCTTCCTATGGTCTCTCTTGGTATGTTTAACATCTTTGCAATCTTCTTATAGCCATTGCCCTTCCTGTGAAGAGTAATCACCTCTTCTCTGTCTTCCTGGACCATTCTCTTGACTTCACCATGTTTGTAACCACACCAGTAAATGTCTAGAAGGAGCTGAGTATCACAGTCATTTTAAAGCTGCCTAATTGGTGCTTATTATGCTTTATTGCTGCTCCGTGACATCCACAGGTGTTTTCAATACCTGATTGAAAACACTTGAATGAACCTCTGTTCTTCAGAGTGGTAGTCTTTAAGGGGTTGAATAATTGTGTCAATGAAGAATTCACAAAAGAAACATTTACTACTGTATTACAAAACCAATTGATGTCATTTTAGTTGCATATGGTTCTTTAAAAAGTCCTTGTAGGATTTCATTCTGAATACAATTACAAATGTACACTAAATTCCCTAAAACCCTTTACAGCATTGGGGGTTGAATCATTTTGAACACAACTGTATATATATATTATTTTTTTTTGCATTATAAACAGGTTGTATATATATTATCCCCCACCCCCAAGCAAGCTACAGGAAGTCCAGCAGTGATTGTGTCGCTGTGAAGCTATGAGGGTTATCTAGAAAGCACCGACATTTCACCAAAATTTCGGTGCTTTCTCGTTCGGCACACTTTGGTGATTTCAGTTCACCTCCCTTGCAGTGAAATCAGTATTCACCGCAGGGTTCCTGAGGTGCGCCGAATGGGATCTGCCGAATTTTGCCGATCAACCCACCGAACGCCACCGAAAAAAAGCTGATGATCCGCCGAGCTGACCACCGCGCGCCAACGAAAAAAGCCAATCAGGTGTGTACCTTTGTTTCTTCTTTAATAAATAAAATTTCTTTCAAAAAAAGATCATCAGCTGCCAAACGCCGCCGAGCTAGGGAGCATAATAGACATAAAAAGTTATTTAAAAGGCGTTTAGAATAATACAAATTCACGAAACCTAATGGAAATAAAGAAAAATAATAAAATGGTCTGTTACAGAATACAAAAACTATGGGAATCAAAAATTTTGCCTAAAAAATCCAGTGAAAAACCTAAAAAAAAAAAATGGTCTTTTTGATAAAACTGAAAAGAATTAGCGAGGGTCAAACAAACGCATTATTGGCAGCGACCGTCAAAAAGTGCGTCCGAACGCATTGACGTATTTTTTCACGGAATAGCCGAATGGCCAAGAAAGGTAACCGTACGTTGAATTTCAGCGTTCGGTTACCTTTCTCCAGCAATTCGGATCTCTTTGAATAACCCTGATGGTATTGTTTGTGGACTTTCTGATAAAGGCTGGGAAAAAATATCTTATAAGTATTTATAAAGCGCCAACATGTTCCATAACACTGATATGACTTTCTATATCCAGCCTTCATGGGAGTTAGAGTTCTTTAAATAACCCTTTGCTCAGACGCGGCGCCTTTTTGAAACCGACGTTCTATTCCCGGCTCCGAAATGAAAAGTGAACGGAAAAAAGAAGAAAAAACCCCGACATAAAAGATTTCTATATTACCTTCTGCGTCCAAAATTGTGGAAAAATGTGTCTGTTCCCAAGTGAGTAACATTTAAAGAAGTCAAATTTCCTCAGTCAATCTCGCTCTGGCCCTCGGCCAAATCATTCCATAGTAATAACTCTCTTAAAAAATATGCGCCGAGATCCAGGGTGGAATTTGCTCCGGAATATTGTTGCTCGCACGATTATCTTAAACCTTTTGGCTCCCAGAGGCTCCTCTACCGGCCAAGGGCTTTTAACGCTACGGATGCCAGAGGGATGAGATACGCAGCGCCCCGCGTCGTCTCCTTAGCTTACGTCTCTGTTACTTGGAGAGTTAACGAAAACGTGATGCCAGAAATTTGAGAAAAGGAGGAATTATATGAAGGAATGCAATTTTAGGCTTTCAGGTTCATTTTATAACCGCGGAACAGCTCCGTAGAACTTCTCATGCCTTCATGTCGATACTTGGGCCTCCTAGAAAAATAATATATATTTGCATATCATTTATTTGTGTGCAACGAAAGCGAGAGGAAGGTTTCTGCAAGAAAAAAATAAATAGTCTAAAGGGGTTATTCCCTCGCTTCACGTCAGCAAACATCGGCGGATGAAGTGAGGTGAAACTACGGTGAAACCACTATTTAGGGAACTTCCAGGGTAATTCGCCTTACCGTTTACAGTTCTTTCCTTTCAGACGTAGTTATTCAGCCTACATTTCACGATGATTCAAGCAAAGTTGCCCCAGTCTTTTTCTTCCACCGATGTTTCACCGTAGTTTGAATGCGAGGTCTACGGAAATCGCAATTTCAACATTTCCGGGGTATATTCACCGGTGTTTCAATCAATCGCAGGACAACGGTGAATGGACAAAGTTATTAGATTTTCCGTCTTCAGATTGCCGAAGTTCACCAGAATTGCAACCATGGTAGGTCGTAAACCTCGTAAACCTTGTTTTTGCAATGGTGAACATCACCCAGCCATCTACCCTGATGCTGATGAACATGTGGGTCCAGAGGGAAGGTGCGTGATGTCCTCCTCTTGCATTGTTTCTGGTGTTTGGGTTCACGAATATTGGACTTGTTGGCAAGCAAAGAACGGGCATCGAGTCTTCCAACGTTGGCAGGTTTATTGGAAAAATTGCCAATGTTTCGGCCCTACTTGGGCCTTTCTCAAGCCATGGGCCAAAACGTTGCTTTTTTTCAGTCGTACTAGTTTGTTTTCGGCCAAGACCATTTCCAAAAGATTTGGGAGTAGAATTTAGAGATGAGGATTGGTAACATTTTATTCCAATGAATGAAAGAACATGCAGTTAGTAGTGAGTTACTTGATGGGTTATAGAACGGCCAAAATAATTTGCTCTTCTTTGGATAACTCCACCTTGCGACTTGCCAATGGCTTCCAAATATAACCACAAGGCTTATGCGCACACAGAACTTAGAGGGTTATTCACTAATGTCCGAATTTGACACCAAATTGCAACGAATGGTGAATTTCACCATACTCCCATCTTCAGGACTTCTCCCGAGCTGCCCCCTCCATTTTTGGCAAAATGTGGTGACCATTTGATTAAATAGTGAATTCACCGAATTTTCGACAAAATGGAATCGCCAAAGTGAGACGAAATGCCCCGAAATGAAAAGCATCAAAATTATGTACAATTTCAGGACTTTGTGAATTGAACCCATAGGGTCCTAAACCAGCTGATATTATACGGGCGCTAATGGAGAACTATGCCGCTAATCCTAAACCATCGAGGACCCTTTTATCCTTCAACCCTTGAGAAGAATGGGTGTATTATTTTGACCAGGGAATTCTTGTTCAATATGGCAGTCAATGCTTCCGATATCTTCTCACACAGACCCATTCCTCATCACCAATGATGGAAAGGTGCCATAGAAGCAACTTTTTCACTAGAATGTTTAATGAAGTCATGATAAGAGGGTTGGCATGAAGGACACGGTGTGTTGACGGTCTTCATCACCGGCTTCGCTGGACTCGGCTTGTTCAAGCGCTCATATTAATCGCAATTAATAAAACCCTATTAATGCTGCAAGTCACTGGGTATGACCCAGACATTTATTATGCCCATTTCATCATCATCTATCTTCGGTCAGGAAACGCTGTCTCCTACATTAATCTCCACGGGTTTTACTATGGCTTAATGCAAACATGGGCCTGTCTCCAAGTGTTAGTTCACCCGGAGCGCGACTTTGCTGTAAGCTGACACGATGAAACTATTCTCCGTGACTACAACACCCATTATTGCCATTTATTTTCAAGGTTGACCGGTCACCAACACCGATCGCACCTGAGACGCCACCGGCATTAGTGATGTTTGATGTATTTTGTAGACCAGGGATCTCAAACTCTGCTCCCTGGATGTTTCAAAGCTGCAATTCCCATGATTCTCTATTACATTCAAAGAAGTCTGGGAATTGTAGGCCACCAGCATCTGGGGGGCTGGATTTAAGATCCCCAGTGTAGACCATGGGGTCTATTTACGATGAGCCACATCATGACCAAGGGAGGCAACCTAGGATTGTCTGGACGTTACAACAAGCCATGTTGTAATGGGTTACCACCAATTCTGCTATAAACAAGCGGGTCAACTACACCCAAATGTCAACCAGACGTCTCCAGTTCAGTTATTTGAGTTCTTCAGCTTTGATCTGGAGAATAATACATTTCCCTGAAAGAAAATCAGGCATAACCTTATTTTTTCTGGACCTGGCTTGGTTTGACAACGATTCGTTTGCAACTTTTCCTGGACTTCCCCTGACTTTCAAAGAGTATATGGTGCCTCCTATCTGGCATTATGAGGTCCTCATTCAACAGATATCTTAAAGGTTTCTAACCAGTCCATCAAAACTGAGTTTGTATCAGGCAAATCTGCATATTTGGCACTTAGTGAATAGACCTTTATGTGATTAACCAGTACCATTATCCCTGTGCTGTTGCGAAAGAAGTATTAAACTGGCCAACCCTTTACTTACATCAGATCTGTGCCGAAAAACACGCGGAAAATCGCTATTTCACCAAAACAACCGACATATAATATAAAACATGCACTCCTCCCTCAAGGAGAATTTAAAGTCATCCTCTATTAAAGAATTAAAAAATTACATAATTGCTTTGTGCCCAATTATTTTTAAATTTTTTATACTTTTAGGTGAATTTACTCACCTGTTGTCCCTCACCGTGCACTGCTCCTCCATTCCGGCTCAGGGACTCCCGAATCCAGAAGTCCTTGAAGCTTTTCTTAGCGTTTTGGTTCCTACACAACTTATGAAGCATATGAGCTGCAAATTGCGAAGCACTATGGGACGTGCGGATTTAACGTCCGCAAGTTCTGTAGCGCCTGCGCAGAACAATGGATCGGAGCTGCACGCGCATGCACAGGTCTGATCCATTGGCTGGCTCTCTGAGGCCGCTCACTACTGTGATTGGTCTCAGAGGGTGACGTCAGCCGCTCTCTGTGTGTGACATCAGCCGGGAAATTCAAAATCCGGGCTACTGGTTACGCTGGGTGGTAGGGAGGAAACTAGGGATGTACCAATACTTGTATCAGTATCTGTGCCATCATACCATCATTTGCGCGAGTACTTTGTACCTGTGCAAATGCCCCGATACCCAGAAACCAGAGGGCCAGCGTTACCGAGCAGCCTCCGGGCTGTGACGCTGCCTCCTGCCGAGATCTCGCGGTAGTCGCGAGATCTCGCGGGAGCTCATCACTGCCCTGCGGCCACTCATTAACGCTGCCAGCCGGAGGGGAACGCTGGCCAAATGCTTTTAATGCATCCGGCCAGCTTCCCCAGCGAGGTCTGAGGTCTGTATATAGGTATGTCTGATCTGAGGTCTGTATACAGTAATATCCAAAATTATCTATTGGAAAGTGGCCACCCTGAAAAAAAGTACTGGTACTTATACTCGGCCTTAAAAAAAATGGTATTGGAAACTCCTCCACTTCATCCTGCGATTTCACCAGATCGGGGGTGCTGGGAGAAGGGGGGAAGACTCTACAAATCCTGACCACTTTAGAACTGTAACGTGGTCAGGATGAGTAGAGTGTCCCTTTAATAAAACCCAAAAATGGTCCATGTCCCAGGAAGTCCCTGTCACAGCCTCTCCGTTTTTTGAAACTTATCTTTAGAATACCATTCTCAGTCAGACAGCTCGAAAGTGACATCATTAACATGGAAGGACGTTCAAACTCAAGGTTATAAAAAGGCTGCTTGGCAAGACACATCTATTAATGTGTCTCCTGGGATAATTTTGTTTTTCGTTTTTAATTCAGACTATTGTCTGCAGAAGTTAATTAAAATAAAAATCTGTATAATCATGTTCATGTCTGTAAAAGCTTATTAATCCAGACATATTCATCACAGGCTGGGAAAGCATAATAAATGTCCTCATTCATTTAAGGACTTTAAAGGGGCAGAGCTTGCTGGATGAGAGACCTAGACACGGCGCTGATCTAGAACGCAGGGACCGAGGCAATTTCCCCGTATAATGAAACAATGGCACTCATTTAGAAGAGGACGGTGATACACTTTCATGATTAAAATAAGATATTCCATGTGTTATGCCTCTATGTTATTGAATAATGAAGAGAAATCTGAGAATTCCACTTTCTAGGCCTTTTCCGAGCTTGCCCAGACCTGGAATATCAAATGGGCTGCCAGTCCCAGTACAGCACAATGGAGTTGGGTGGTATAGAGCCGAGGCACAACTTGGGTAAGAGATATGGGACAGAGGCACTACGGGTGGACGAATGGGGCAAAGGAATAATTGCGGTGAAAGATTTGGTGTTTTGGCACAATGGGGTGGGGCACACTGGCCAAGGGCAAAATGAGAAGTGGGATAGGGAGTAGTTGGGCACAATGGGTAATTATTAGGGGTTAGAGAGATGGTGTGGAAGTACTTTAGGTTGGATGGATGGGGACACAATTGGGGTGATAGAGATGGGGTAGGCACTATGGATTGGGATGGATGGGGACACAATTGGGGGGATAAAGATGCGTGTCATGCCCCATGATTTAGAATTTATTGTATATGTAGCGCTGGTTTTAAATCCCCTGCCGTTGTAGTACTTGTTTTTGGCCACCGGAGGGAGACAAGTGCGATGTGAGACACTGAACATAGGGACTACATTTCCCGGCATGCTTTGGGAGCGGACACAGGAAGTGGGTGGGACACAGACGCTGACATCCTGAGCCTCGTGGAGAGAGCTGGCAGAGCGCGCCAGGGAGTGAGAGGAGCAAGACGCAGTGCAGCAGAACGTGATATTGACCAGGCCGGGGCGCAGGTGCGGCCTGACAGAGCGAAAGACCGGGTTATTCCACCTCATAAGAGGAAGACCCAGTGCTTCACCAGAATAACCCACGCTGATACCAAGTGAGCGAGAGGACCCCGAGTTAGGAGCACCGCAGATCGATCGGACAGGGAGTGCAGGCGGTGAGCTGGACATCTTGCGACAGCTACAGAAAAGCAAGACAGCAGATCCGGTAACCCATAAAATCCCAGTCAAAATCGAGCGGAGAGACGTCCTGGGTCGAGCAGAGCACCAAGTATCGGGCGGATGGGTGAGAGGCCTTCCAGGCCGTTGTGAAAATAGAAAGCACGCTGCTGTTTGTTTCAAAACCCACAGGGCCCCAACTTGACTAGTCGAAGATACCTCATAAATAATTCACTGGCCAGTTGAATATTGTACCCGGGTACCATCACACACACACACCTACATTCTTGGGACATAACCTGTACGGGACTCACTCCCCAACCATAAAGGGGGTTAAAGATATATTTTTCCCTTTTTCCGCTGCGCGTTTCTCGAATTACAAAGCCTTGTATTTCTTTTCCGCTGCGCGTTTCTCGAATTACGAAGCCTTGTATTTATTTTCCGCTGCGCGTTTCCCGCATTACGAAGTACTGTAAATAAATATACGTATACCGTGTTATTCATTATATGCCATTTATTCTAGTAAACTATATAATTTATAAAATCCATGACGGTGCTGGAGTATATTTATTCCCTAGTGCGGGGAGACTGACCCGAGGTTCAATTTCAGCGGCTCCTCCGGGAGTGAGCGCTACATATATTTTTCTGTTTTGTGTTGAATCTGCCTTTGCTGCTTACATGCTATTGATTTCATAGCTATTTTGTCCCTCCTGGGTTTCCTTAGCTTGCTGTATCCAGCTAGTTTACACCCCTTTGCTCAGTGTCTTGTTCTAGGGGACTTCCTGGTCACATAGCAGCCATTCTGTTCTCACTGCTGGACAAAACTAATGTCTTTTTACCTGCATTGCTGTACACTATTACAAGATTGTCAGTCTGATCATTAAACGCTTCAACTGGATTCATCTTTCTACGTGTCAGTTTTGCTGAGTTGAAGCTATCTGCCGAACTTCATCGTGTGAGTACTGGTCAAATACAGACTTTGCTAGTCTAAAGCACCCACGCCTCACAGCTTTGCTTAGGGAAGCAGAATAATGCGGTAGAGGCACTATGGGTTGGGATGGATGGGGACACAATTGGGGTGATAGAGATGGCGTAGAGGCACTACGGTTTGGGATGGATGGGACACAATTGGGGTGATAGAGATGTGGTAGAAGCACTATGGGTTAGGATGGATGAGGACACAATTGGGGTGATAGAGATGCGGTAGAGGCACTATGGGTTGGGATGGATGATGACACAATTGGGGTGATAGAGATGCAGTAGAGGCACTATGATTTCGGATGGATGAGGACACAATTGAGGTGATAGAGATGTGGTAGAGGCACTATGGATTGGGATGGATCGGGACACAATTGGGGTGATAAAGATGCGGTAGAGGTACTATGGGTTGGGATGGATGGGGACACAATTGGGGTGATAGAGATGGGGTGGAGGCACTATGGGGTTAGAGTGATGTGCATGATGTAATTCGGCCTGATTGCGGAAATAAGGACCTTTTTCACCAGATTTTCGTCCATTTTTCAGTTCAAGAGAGAGTGATGCTTTTTCTGACATTTCGATTCCCGATAAAATTCAGATCGAATATCGGCTTTCGCACCTATACTTTTTAATGGAAATATCAGCTAAGTTAGTACCGGCTGGGTGGAGTAGAGGTAACATCACTGCTCTGCGTGGAGAGAGTCTGTGGAGTCATGGGTTCGATCCCAGCGAGCAACCTCTCCAGTAAGTGTCCTTGGGCAAGACACCCAACGGTACATACTCGCCACCCAGGACATACCTGAAAACGAGAGAAATGTCAATGTATCCTTCCTGGTAAAATCCTTTCTCAAAAAAAAAATTGAGTTTATAGGAATGTTGATTTCCGAAAGGATTGCGAATGCTGAAGGGTGCTGATAAAAGGGTTTTCAGGCAGGGAAATAGAGGGAATAAGACTAAAAAAAAATTTTAAACACTGGATTTTTCTCTTAGTCATGTTTTAAGACACAAATCTGTATGATGCTGGCCCAAAATAAGTCACTTCAAGCATTTTACCGGACACTTACAGGGTTATTCAAAGAGATTCAAAAAGTCACCGCACGTTCGGTGACTTTTCGTTCTCTTCAATTCGGTTTGTTTTGCCGATCCCATTTCGGTGACCCTGCGGTGTATTCAGCGAGCACCACAGGGCCCCCGAATTGCAGGGAAAAGCTGCCGCAAACCTGACGAAAACTAACCGCAAAACCCAGCGAATGCACGCCGAAAACCCTCAAAAACATCTGGATTAACCTGCCGAAAACCACAGGAGCCGATCGTAGCCTTCCACACAGCAGAAGAGGCAGTGAATAAATTAGGAAAACAGTTTGTATGAATGTGTGAAAGTGAAACGCTGTTTGCAAAGAAACTACTGAGCGAAAATGTCTGAAATTTACATATGAGGTCCAGGGAATGATAATAAAGAGGGCTGTTACAGAAAAAAGAAGAAAACTTTAAAAAAAGAAAAAAAAGATCGGATTTTTAAAAAAAAAAATCAGAAAAATTCTTAAAATATCCTAAAAAATCTATAAATAAAGAGACTCTTTACTGCAGAATTTTATAATGAACGGTTTATTAGATATTGAATTAAAACGGGAATATTTTTAACATTGAAGCCTATGGGATTCTCCTGAATAAACCTGCCGAATTAAACCACCAAATGGCAGGACATTAGAGGAACCTTTCACTGCTAGTTTTTGTTCTCTGAATAACCGAAGCAGTGCTTTTTTATGGGGATTTCACTGCCCTCGAACAGGGACCGAACAGGCACCGTATGTGCAGGCAATTCGCTAAGATTTGGCGAATTGCCTGCTCTCTGGATAGCCGAATGGCCAGGAAAGGTAACCGAATGCTGATTTTCAGCGTTCGGTCACCTTTCTCAAGCAATTCAGATCTCTTTGAATAACCCTGTTAGTTTGACCAGACTCCTTAACGATTATAGGCTATGGCCGAATTTGTTTAATTGAATCGGCCAATATTGTGAAAAAGAATATCGGTCAAAAACATCCGATATTTTTTCTGAAAAATCATCCGTAGAATTAAGTCGGCCATAGTCAGGAAAAGTGCCATGAGACAGTTTCATACCGGTCTTTGTTTGGGCAAGATGTACTTACCACCAAAGAGGAATTTAAAGATGGCCGTTTCCATTGAGTCATTGGGTGCTCAGCTCCATACTCAAAGGTCGACATAGACTGTGCCAGTTGTAGTTTGATTATTTTTTTCGGCTATACACATACACGGCGGGTTTGCGGTGAGTTTTCCCTGCACTACGGGGGCCCTGTGGTACTTGCTGAATACACCGCAGGGTTGACGAACTAGAATTGCCAAATCGCCCCGAAGTGCAGGGAACGAAAGGTCACCGAACGTGTGGTGACTTTTCGGTTCTCTCTGAATAACCCTGAAGGTGTGATTATGGAAGCATTATGAGCCTCATGGACAGGTCAGGTTAAATCATGGTGAAAAGGAAGAATTGTGGCATTATTTTTGTTCTGGTCCAAGAAAGGTTAACTATCAGGACTATTCAGAGAGAGGTGAAAACCTTGAGAATTGCCAGGAGAATGAGCAATCATTCCAAATACCCAATTCGGAAAGTGAGATAAATGGGAGAATTTTTATGGTTTGTCTATTTTAACCTAGAATTTTCAATTCTCCAGTCATTCTCCTGGGTTTCACCTCTTTCTGAATAGCCCCGTAAGTCAACCAAGTCATAAGGCTTTGGTGATGCAGGATAAGACCTGCAAGAAGAACCCGTATCAAATTCACAGAGAGAGGCCCATGAGTGACCGACAGAAGAAAATCCATGGATGTGGATTGTTTAATATGTTGAATCGCATTATATATATATAAAAAAAACAGTAATTAGTGTCATGAAGTGATGATATAATTAGTGGTGCACCAAACTATCTTCAGTTTGTCCCAGGAGTGGCCAACAGCCAGAAACCATGGCGGTGCCATGAGTGGCCAACAGCCAGAAACCATGGCGGTGCCATGAGTGGCCAACAGACAGAAAGCATGGTGGTGCCATGAGTGGCCAACAGACAGAAACCATGGCGTCCATGAGTGGCCAACAGACAGAAACCATGGCGGTCCCATGAGTGGTCAACAGACAGAAATCATGGCGTTCCCATGAGTGGCCAACAGACAGAAACCATGGCGGTCCCATGAGTGGTCAACAGACAGAAACCATGGCGGTCCCATGAGTGGCCAACAGACAGAATCCTTGGATGTTGATGGTTCAATACCCTGAACCCACACCTGACAAATACCAGTAACTGGTGCCATGAAGTGATTATATAATTAATTAGTAGTGCATTAAATTATGTTCTGGTCGGGAGCAAATGACGTAGGAGTAACCTTACTAAAAAGACAAGAAGGTTTCCCATTTTTTTTGTATTTAAAATTCTATTTTTTAAAGCATATCAGCTGCACAAAGACATAACAAATAAACAACGGCCACGCAGGGCCGGGCAAAAGCAGAGACAAAGAAATACATTGAAATAAAGGGGGGGTAAAAAGGGGCGAACGAAACAAATCAAATCAGGTGGGTAGAATCAGAAAAGCTAAAAAGCAGCGTAGTCTGACAGTGGGACATCAGGAAAGCCAAATAAGGGGGAGAGAAAAGAAGAAAAAAAAATTTGTATAAAAAAGGGGGAGAGGGTAAAGGACTGCCCATTAAGCCGTAGCATTCCTGGCTCACCCCGACACCCCTAAAGAGGCCGGGGGCCATGAAAGAGGCCACAGGGCCGGGAGACCTGGGGCCAAGAGGACGACCAGAGCCTAGGTTGCTGCCCTAGCGGCTCATCCAGGGTACTACCCAATGTCCCATACTCAGCCAGCGTCCATCATCAAGGTGTGGGGGGGGGGGTGTTATTTGCAGCGAGGAATGACTCAGAGACAGTGGTCACAAAGCTGGTCAGCATTAGATGATCCATCTCAGCCAGCGTTCAAGTGTGTGAGGCTCGGCAGGGCTCCCAGTGCAGCAAACGGGAGGCGCAGATAGGAACAGGACAGGCCATCCCATGGGGTCATCTCACTGGAGAGGTAGATCCAGCCACACAGCTGGTCAGACAGCAGATCCACAGCGTGAGCGGCGCCAGAAATTGTACCGGAAGATCAAGATCAGCCCGACACCACTGCAGACCACCCGCAGCACGAGAGAGGGCAGGATATCCGCAGGACCCATTGAACCACAGCAGCCAGCTTTCCCGGTGCCAATATCTGACGCAGGTAAGACCTCCAGGGTACCAGGCCACCCAGCAACCGCCTGCCTGACTGGGGTAGAGGTAGCCGCCTCCGAGCCACTGGGGCCGTGTTCGAACGCATTGAAGGCTCCCATGGGCCGCAGCTCAGTCAGCTTCAACACCAGCTCTCCCGACATCCAGCGAAACCATGGCCACTGTCGCACTCCATCCAGCCTCCCGTCTCTCACAGATCCACAGGTCCCAAAACTCTGCAAAAATGTCAGCCAGCATCACCTTAGTAAGGGGTAAGAAGTCGGGGTCCATCATCCGCTTGGGGAAGCAAGGCAAAACGGAGGATGGTAGGTAGGGCACACCAGGCCGAGGCGTCGGAGTAGGCTGCAAAAATGGCCGGCGGGGATAGGCCCCAACAGTAGGCCTGGTGCTAAATTCGGCTCCGACAGCAGCCTGGAGTCACGGAATCTGGCACGACATGTGGTCCTCACCTCCAGGGTAAAGTAGCAGTCGAATGGGGTACTCAACGCCGGCGAGAAGACGCTAAAATCCAACACAATGAAGGAGTCAGCAGGAGAGCTCAAGAAAGTGCGTCTTCTCCCGTCGATAGTCAGCTCCGCCCCCAGGTTTCCCAAATTTGATGTACTGAGTCGGGAATCGGGATCTTACACCAACCTATCCTCTCCTGAGGACTGTGGCATGGTGCGCCACGAGATGACTTTGTTAGCACCAAGGTATAATGTATAAAGTGCTGTATTCGTAGGGCAATTATCCTACGGGCAGGGCCGTCTGTTCCTTATGTGTTTTTATTATGTCTCATGTCTGTACTCCCTCATTGTAAAGCGCTGCGCATTCTGTTGGCGCTATATAAGAAACTGTAAGGTTGAATTCTGACGTCACCTCCTCCGACCTCTCTCATCCACGAGCGACTTCCTTCCACACGGGGTGCCGCTGACTCGACGCGTTTTGTTCCTTGCTCCATCCTCGATACACCCTTGAAATTGTCGTACGAGAAAAGTTCAGGAGATCTGCCGTCTCGGAGATGCTTCTTCCGGCACGTCTTGCGTCAAAAGACGGTTAGATCTTGGCCCTTTACCATTATCACTGTAGTTTGTAGTCCAAACTGGTAACGGGAAGGTTGTTCTGCTGTATTTATACCCAAAACTGGCCACGTGATCTGGAACGAACCATCTGTGCGCACTGCTAGGGTGTACCTAATAAAGTGGCCGGACAGTGGAAATGGATTGGTGTCGAGATATCTCAATATTCTATGCAAATAATACCCAACATTCCAGATCCCAAACACTTTTGGTCCTGAGCTTTCCAGATAAGGGAGGCTCGACCCGTAATTGCATGTTGACCCTCTTGGCTTTTTTATTTTGAAAAAAAATACATAGGGCTCTATTACATTCTCTGCGCAAATTCGTACGCGCAGCGCAATTGTTTTTGCGTGCAGCATTAAACCTTAACGCGCGTAAATTAACGCTTGTATTACGATCCGAGCGCATTTTTTCATCCGTCAAAAAATATCACGCGTAAAAAAGACGTGCAAAAACGCGCAGAAATCGGTGGGCGGACTGTTTTTTCACGCGATTCAGCCAATCAGAATTAAGAACCACAATTGTATCCCGTTCAGTTTTTGCGCCTGTCAAAATCAATCTGAGTATATATGCTGCCGCAATAATAAAAACACACACAACCTCTTCATTTTATTGTTTGGGTATGTGTAGAATGTGTAACTATACTGTGCTGTATTTTTTTTTTTCGTGCTGGTGTATTTGGTTTCGGTCAGGACGTTCAGATTTGCCGTTACCACCAGCTTTTAAAAGACATTAAAATTATGCGCGCAAACGTCGTTCGTAAAAATTTGCGCATCGATTGTAATACCATCCGCGTACCAGCGCACAAACGCATTTGCGCTCACAATGTTAAGTATGGGATGCGCGCACGAACTTGGGTTCGCGCAGGGTCACTCGCATTACACGTTAGCACGAACGTCGTTATACGACGTTCTGCGCGAAGGGTTTTGCTCCTCGCGTTAATGCGTTTTTGCGCACATTTTTGCGCGGGGAATGTAATAGAGCCCATAATGATTACGTGGGCCCATGGGCAAGCTCCTCTTATTATCTGGTTATACTCGCACACGTTGGCTCGCTGTGGACATTTCCCATCGGAAATCCTCGGCCGGTGATTAGGTTTCCTGCTTTCCAAATAAATCACACACGCAGTTATCTGTGGCACGCGCGCTCACGTTTATTGTCTTCCAGCAGGGAAGCGGTTAATAAACCGGGAGAGAGTTACACGCGTGTTGTACACTCGGCCGTCTGTAACATAGGAAGAAAAGCTCCGCACCAAATTTACCGAAGCGGGGGAAAGAAAAAAAATCCTATATAAATAGATGCCTTCATGTCCCAGAAATGCTTCAGAGGATTAGTCCTTTAACCCTGCGAGGGCCAGTAGATTTGGATGTAATCAATACCGTACGGAAAAAAAAAGGTGCTTGCCTACGCATCATAACATATTTCTGCCACTCCGAAATGATAAATCCGCGATAACGATGAGCGTCCGCGTCCGCTCGCACAGACAAGCGCCCGATCCCCTGTAAACTGTAAACTGATATTTCTATATTTACCTAAACGTCTATTTAAAGTGGAATCCCTTATAACCGCCGCGGCCGCTGATGGATGACAGTGTTTGGCTGTGTTTATTTAGTTTCTATTGGCGATTGGCAATTTGTCTGGCGCGGCTTCCTAGCAGATATGAAAGAATTAACCGCTGATCGTAAAACCGGGAATTAAATGGAACCCGGCGGGGGCGTGAACTCTGCTTAAAATGTCATTTTGTAGACGATAAGTCTAGTTAGAACATGATAATAAGAATAAAATAATATTAATGTTTAACCTAATGCAGAATTTGGCACGTTCCCGCGCGCGACAATAAATCAATGTAAACAGTGATAGATCGGGAATAATCCAGGCGGTAGGGTTAGTCTTGCTCAATAATCCCCTAATATATCTTTACCCCCAGGGATCAAGTCGAGGGGGAACGCAGTTCCTCCACGATTTTCACAGAAAGAACTGAGATCCCGTTGGTCCCACACACTATAAAGCCTGTATTCAGGTGTCCAATCATATCTCTTCCTGTCAATTTACAACATAGAGAGAATTTATCATATATTGTTGCAAAATTCCACATTAATATATCAGGTCTGAGTGTGTGTATCCAGTGCGAGATGATGATTTGGGGACAGAAATCTTGGGGAGTTCCCACACTTCTTTTGTAAGGACTTGACCCCTGATTAACCCTCACATAGTATATATACATACAGAACACACAGTATACAGGGGCAGACTAGCAACTCTTGGAGTAATAGGGGATCATGGGACCCCTCCTTGTGACAGGTGACATACAAGCCACACCCACATAAAGCTCCGCCCATAAGTACAATATCATATTACTGAATTTCTTTCTCTAAAGTCGGATGCTGATACTATTTCCTCGTCATTGTAATGTGCGATGGCGTGTGATCCTGCAAAAGGGTAGGCTTAACTAAGTCTTAGGAGGGCCCTCACAGGTCTGTCCCCCCGATCAGGGCCCTCGTGCAGTGCCCTATTACCCTATTGGTCAGTCCGCCCCTGACAGCAGAATATATATAATTTAGTTCTTTAATTATTATTACCTTCATTTAGGCCGTAGAGCTCCACCAGTACATCCCACATCTTGAAACTGGAGCAGCAAATGGGCTCCCAAAAACAGATCAAGAAAAAAGAGGGGGAAAAAATAGAAAATGGGGGAGGAGTCTCAAAGATATCTTCTGCAAACCTGCAATGTTCCCCATCTATGTCACTGCCTACTGCCCGGACACTCCGCCACTGTGTACGGTTGGCCTCCATGCGCTCAGCTCTCGCAGAGACTGAGGATGAGGTCCCATGCTCGGTGCTCCAGGGCACCTTGGAAGCCCCGAGCTGAAGATGAGGAGCTGCTTGTGTTGAGGGAGTAAAGGTGAGTATTTACACCTAGATTTAAAAAAAATAGAAAAATATTTGGTTAGAGACTGACAAGAGTATCTGCCCACTGGTTTAACCCCTTCACTACCAAGTGATTCTCCAAAAATCCTCTGCCAGAAACCAGTGTATTTTTGGAAAATAATTTTTAATTACGCAGCAAGAAATATTTGGGAATATTCCCCATGTATTCTTTTCCTGTAATAATCTATTTGTAAGGGAGATGTCGCCATCTACTGGCCAAATAGAGTTACTGCAGGTAGAACTGCAGCCCGTGTCTCTGTGTCGGCTGGGGAAAGCCCGATATGTCAGGACATTCTCCAGCCGAGTTTAACCAGTTTTAGCAACTTGCGAATTATATTCATGGGGCTAAAACTTTGAGGGCACCTTCTGGAACCCAAAAACAAACTACATTTGTTTGTAACAATTTAATTTAATTTCCAAACAAACAGCTCAGCCCCGGATCGTACAAACACAACCTCTGCTACTGCTGATTGTGTGTACACGATCATGGTAGTGAAGGGGTAAGAGCCAGTGGCATCACTAGGGTTGGTGTCACCTGGTGCGGTAACTTATGGTGTCACCCCCCGAGTTTTACAGATTTTTTTTTAACTACTCTTACTCCTAAATCGGTACTCCCATATAACACTGAATGCTCATACACACAGCGCACATTACTGTGAGGTTTATTGCTGTGGAGCTCTCTCATATGCTCACACAAATTTTTGCCCCAGCTCACATATATGGATATATTGCCCCAGACCAGTTCACACATGAATATATTGCCCCAGACCAGCTCACACATGGATATATTGCCCCAGACCAGCTCACACATGGATATATTGCCCCCAGACCAGCTCACACATGGATATTGCCCCAGCTCTCATGGATATGCCCCCAGCACACATGGATACTGCCCCCAGCACACATGTATACTGCCCCCAGCACACATGTATACTGCCCCAGCTCACATGGATACTGCCCCAGCTCACATGGATATGCCCCAGCTCTCATGGATATGCCCCAGCAGCTCTCATGGATATTGCCCCAGCTCATGGATATGCCCCAGCAGCTCTCATGGTTATTGCCCACAGCTCATGGATATGCCCCAGCAGCTCTCATGGATATGCCCCAGCAGCTCTCATGGATATTGCCCCAGCTCCTCTCATGGATATTGCCCCAGCTCCTCTCATGGATTTTGCCCCAGCTCCTCTCATGGAATTTGCCCCAGCTCCTCTCATGGATATGCCCCAGCTCCTCTCATGGATTTTGCCCCATCTCCTCTCATGGAATTTGCCCCAGCTCCTCTCATGGATATGCCCCAGCTCCTCTCATGGCTATTGCCCCAGCTCCTCTCATGGATTTTGCCCCAGCACCTCTCATGGATTTTGCCCCCAGCTCACATGGATACTGCCCCAGCTCACATGGATATGCCCCAGCTCTCATGGATATGCCCCAGCAGCTCTCATGGATATTGCCCCAGCTCATGGATATGCCCCAGCAGCTCTCATGGTTATTGCCCACAGCTTATGGATATGCCCCAGGAGCTCTCATGGATATGCCCCAGCAGCTCTCATGGATATGCCCCAGCAGCTCTCATGGATATTGCCCCAGCTCCTCTCATGGATATTGCCCCAGCTCCTCTCATGGATTTTGCCCCAGCTCCTCTCATGGATATCCTTCCTGGTAAAATCCTTTATAAATAAATAAATAAAATAAATATTGCCCCCAGCTCATGGATATGCCCCAGCAGCTCCTCTCATGGATATTGCCCCCAGCTCATGGATAGTGCCCCCAGCTCATGGATATGCCCCAGCAGCTCCTCTCATGGATATTGCCCCAGCTCCTCTCATGGATTTTGCCCCAGCTCCTCTCATGGATTTTGCCCCAGCTCCTCTCATGGATATCCTTCCTGGTAAAATCCTTTATAAATAAATAAATAAAATAAATATTGCCCCCAGCTCATGGATATGCCCCAGCAGCTCTCATGGATATTGCCCCCAGCTCATGGATAGTGCCCCCAGCTCATGGATATGCCCCAGCAGCTCCTCTCATGGATATTGCCCCAGCTCCTCTCATAGATTTTGCCCCAGCTCCTCTCATGGATATTGCCCCAGCTCCTCTCATGGATAATGCCCCCAGCTCCTCTCATGGATAATTCCCCAGCTCCTCTCATGGATTTTGCCCCATCTCCTCTCATGGAATTTGGCCCAGCTCCTCTCATGGATATGCCCCAGCTCCTCTCATGGCTATTGCCCCAGCTCCTCTCATGGATTTTGCCCCAGCTCCTCTCATGGATTTTGCCCCAGCTCCTCTCATGGATAATGCCCCAGCTCCTCTCATGGATTTTGCCCCAGCTCCTCTCATGGATTTTGCCCCAGCTCCTCTCATGGATAATGCCCCCAGCTCCTCTCATGGATAATGCCCCAGCTCCTCTCATGGATTTTGCCCCAGCTCCTCTCATGGATATACTGCCCCAGGAGCTCTCATGGATTTTGCCCCAGCTCCTCTCATGGATTTTGCCCCAGCTCCTCTCATGGATAATGCCCCAGCTCCTCTCATGGATTTTGCCCCAGACCAGCTCACACATGGATATATTGCCCCCAGACCAGCTCACACATGGATATATTGCCCCCAGACCAGCTCACACATGGATATTGCCCCCAGCTCTCATGGATATGCCCCAGCTCTCATGGATATGCCCCCAGCACACATGGATACTGCCCCCAGCACACATGGATACTGCCCCCAGCTCACCTGGATACTGCCCCAGCTCACATGGATATGCCCCAGCTCTCATGGATATGCCCCAGCAGCTTTCATGGATATTGCCCCCAACTCATGGATATGCCCCAGGAGCTCTCATGGATATGCCCCAGCAGCTCTCATGGATATGCCCCAGCAGCTCTCATGGATATTGCCCCAGCTCCTCTCATGGATATTGCCCCAGCTCCTCTCATGGATTTTGCCCCAGCTCCTCTCATGGATTTTGCCCCAGCTCCTCTCATGGATATCCTTCCTGGTAAAATCCTTTATAAATAAATAAATAAAATAAATATTGCCCCCAGCTCATGGATATGCCCCAGCAGCTCTCATGGATATTGCCCCCAGCTCATGGATAGTGCCCCCAGCTCATGGATATGCCCCAGCAGCTCCTCTCATGGATATTGCCCCAGCTCCTCTCATAGATTTTGCCCCAGCTCCTCTCATGGATATTGCCCCAGCTCCTCTCATGGATAATGCCCCCAGCTCCTCTCATGGATAATTCCCCAGCTCCTCTCATGGATTTTGCCCCATCTCCTCTCATGGAATTTGCCCCAGCTCCTCTCATGGATATGCCCCAGCTCCTCTCATGGCTATTGCCCCAGCTCCTCTCATGGATTTTGCCCCAGCACCTCTCATGGATTTTGCCCCAGCTCCTCTCATGGATTTTGCCCCAGCTCCTCTCATGGATAATGCCCCAGCTCCTCTCATGGATTTTGCCCCAGCTCCTCTCATGGATTTTGCCCCAGCTCCTCTCATGGATAATGCCCCCAGCTCCTCTCATGGATAATGCCCCAGCTCCTCTCATGGATTTTGCCCCAGCTCCTCTCATGGATATACTGCCCCAGGAGCTCTCATGGATTTTGCCCCAGCTCCTCTCATGGATTTTGCCCCAGCTCCTCTCATGGATAATGCCCCAGCTCCTCTCATGGATTTTGCCCCAGACCAGCTCACACATGGATATATTGCCCCAGACCAGCTCACACAAGGATATATTGCCCCCAGACCAGCTCACACATGGATATTGCCCCAGCTCTCATGGATATGCCCCCAGCTCTCATGGATATGCCCCCAGCACACATGGATACTGCCCCAGCACACATGGATACTGCCCCCAGCTCACCTGGATACTGCCCCAGCTCACATGGATATGCCCCAGCTCTCATGGATATGCCCCAGCAGCTCTCATGGATATTGCCCCCAACTCATGGATATGCCCCAGCAGCTCTCATGGATATGCCCCAGCAGCTCTCATGGATATGCCCCAGGAGCTCTCATGGATATTGCCCCAGCTCCTCTCATGGATATTGCCCCAGCTCCTCTCATGGATTTTGCCCCAGCTCCTCTCATGGATTTTGCCCCAGCTCCTCTCATGGATAATGTCCCCAGCTCCTCTCATGGATAATGCCCCAGCAGCTCTCATGGATATTGCCCCCAGCTCATGGATATGCCCCAGCAGCTCTCATGGATATTGCCCCAGCTCATGGATATGCCCCAGCAGCTCTCATGGATATGCCCAGGAGCTCTCATGGCTATTGCCCCAGCTCATGGATATGCCCCAGCTCCTCTCATGGATATTGCCCCAGCTCCTCTCATGGATTTTGCCCCCAGCTCCTCTCATGGATAATGCCCCCAGCTCCTCTCATGGATAATGCCCCAGCTCCTCTCATGGATTTTGCCCCAGCTCCTCTCATGGATTTTGCCCCAGCTCCTCTCATGGATAATGCCCCAGCTTCTCTCATGGATTTTGCCCCAGCTCCTCTCATGGATAATGCCCCAGCTCCTCTCATGGATTTTGCCCCAGCTCCTCTCATGGATTTTGCCCCAGCTCCTCTCATGGATATGCCCCAGCTCCTCTCATGGATTTTGCCCCAGCTCCTCTCATGGATAATGCCCCAGCTCCTCTCATGGATTTTGCCCCAGCTCCTCTCATGGATAATGCCCCAGCTTCTCTCATGGATTTTGCCCCAGCTCCTCTCATGGATTGCCCCAGCTCCTCTCATGGATTTTGCCCCAGCTCCTCTCATGGATATTTCCCCCAGCTCATGGATATGCCCCAGCAGCTCTCATGGATATTGCCCCAGCTCATGGATATGCCCCAGCAGCTCTCATGGATATTGCCCCCAGCTCATGGATATGCCCCAGCAGCTCTCATGGATAGTGCCCCCAGCTCATGGATATGCCCCAGCAGCTCTCATGGATATGCCCAGGAGCTCTCATGGATATTGCCCCAGCTCCTCTCATGGATATTGCCCCAGCTCCTCTCATGGATTTTGCCCCAGCTCATGGATATGCCCCAGGAGCTCTCATGGATATTGCCCCAGCTCCTCTCATGGATATGCCCCAGCAGCTCTCATGGATATTGCCCCAGCTCATGGATATGCCCCAGCAGCTCTCATGGATATTGCCCCCAGCTCATGGATATGCCCCAGCAGCTCTCATGGATAGTGCCCCCAGCTCATGGATATGCCCCAGCAGCTCTCATGGATATGCCCAGGAGCTCTCATGGATATTGCCCCAGCTCCTCTCATGGATATTGCCCCAGCTCCTCTCATGGATTTTGCCCCAGCTCCTCTCATGGATAATGCCCCCAGCTCCTCTCATGGATAATGCCCCAGCCCCTCTCATGGATTTTGCCCCAGCTCCTCTCATGGATTTTGCCCCAGCTCCTCTCATGGATATGCCCCAGCTCCTCTCATGTATATTGCCCCAGCTCCTCTCATGGATAATGCCCCAGCTTCTCTCATGGATTTTGCCCCAGCTCCTCTCATGGATAATGCCCCAGCTCCTCTCATGGATTTTGCCCCAGCTCACCTCATGGATAATGCCCCAGCTCACCTCCTGCCGCCGCGTGTTCTGCTCCCTCTGAGCGTCCGGCGGCATGGAGCTTGGGCGCTCGCCTGGGGGAGCCACGTGATCAGCCGCGATCTGGCGAGAACTCGGCTGGTGACGTGTTTCCCCCAGGCGAGCGCCGAAGCTCCATAGCTTCGGACGCTCGCAGGGAGCGAACACTGCGTCACAGGGTGAGACACCCGCCCTTAGGGTGACTGTGTCACCCTAAGGGCGGGTGTCACCTGGTGCGGGCCGCACCCCCTGCCCCACGTTGTGACGCCAGTGGTAAGAGCAAAAAGGGATGGGGGTGTCAATTCTTTTTAATACAGTGTCCCTTTAAATTGTTTAGTGCATTTTCCATTAAATACATTACAGGGACCCTGTCACTAAGGGCCTGGAGGTTCTCTTTAATAAAGGTTTCTTCTCTTGTCAACTTATATCTCAAAAATCCATCTACAGTATCTGGACAGCATTTCTCCCTGACCCAGATTCATTTTTATTTATATGCCAGCTTGCAGTCGGGGTAGTTTTAAAACACAGCAGGTACTTTTTTGCCTCCTAGAAACAAACATATATATATATATTTAATATTGGCAGAAAAGTTTTTGGTTTTTTTCTCTCTACATTTCTCTTAAATACATCTATTTTATAAATTAATAAGCGCGCAGAAAAAAAAAAGGTGCAAATAACAGCCTCTTCATTATATATTTGGTGTCATGCCCCATGATTTAGGATTTATTTTATAGAAACATAGAAAATGTCGGCAGATAAGAACCTTTCGGCCCATCTAGTCTGCCCAATTACATGGATACTTTACCTGGATTTATCTTTTGTTTAGGATAGCCTTATGCCTATCCCATGCCTGCTTAAATTCAATCTCTGTTTTATATTTTTCTGTTTTGTGTTGAATCTGCCTTTGCTGCTTACATGCTATTGATTTCACAGCTATTTTGTCCCTGCTGGGCTTCCTTAGCTTTCTGCATTCAGCTAGTTCCACCCCTCTGCTCGGTGTCTTGTTTTAAGGTTTCTTGGTCACATAGCAGCCATTCTGTTCTCACTGCTAGACAAAATTAATGTCTTTTTTACCTGCATAATCTGTACACTAACAAGATTGTCAGTCTGATCATTAAACGCTTCAACTGGATTCATCTTTCTACGTGTCAGTTTTGCTGAGTTGAAGCTATCTGCCGAACTTCATTGTGTGAGTACTGGTCAAATACGGACTTCAGCTAGTCTAAAGCACCCACGCCTCACAGCTTTGCTTAGGGAAGCAGAATATTTGGTTTTACAAATTATAATAAAAACAGTGTAATATATACGGGCTGATTCAGTGATAATACACCCAATTCACAAATAAACAGTTTAATGATATTACGGCTCAATTTAGTTATTTTTTGGCCAATTTATGATGTGATTTTACATATACTATATATAATTTTATTGTATTTATAACCATCAGTTACAGGGGGGTCTCTAACGCAGATATCTCATTCTCTGTACCCCCCCTCCCCCCCCCCTCCGCAAGATGATTCTGAACTACAGCTCCCATGGTTCTCCGGTCATTTATTTCATTCTGGGAATTGATGGCAATAATTATCTGGGCCAGAGTTTGAGATCTCTGATTTAGGTGGTTATTCAGAGAACACCGAATTTCTGAAATTCAGAGTACGGTTACCTTTCCTGGTCATTCGGCTATCCAGAGAGCAGGCATTGCCTGCACATACGGTGACTGTTCGTTGCCTGTTCGAGGGCAGTGAATCCCCATAGAGAAGCACTGCTTCGTCTATTCAGAGAACACAAACCAGCAGTGAAAAGTTGCCGAATTGCCCTGCTGTTCGGTGGCTTCATGCGACAGGTTTATTCAGGCGAATCCCATAGGCTTCAATGTTAAAAATATTCCCGTTTTAACTCAATATCTAATAAACCATTTATTATAATATTCGGCAGCAAAAAGTCTCTTTATCTTTAGATTTTTTAGGATCTTTTAGGCATTTTTCGGGATTTTTTAGCGAAACTTTTTTAAATTTTTTTAGATCGTTTTTTCAGCCCTTTTTATTATTTTTATTGGATTTTATGTGTAAATTTCAGACATTTTCGCTCAATAGTTTCTTTGCAAACAGTGTTTCACTTTTCAAACATTCAAGCAAACTGGGTTTATTTTTCACTCCATCTTCGGTGTCGAGTTTTTCTGGCGGCTGCTCGGGTTTTTTCGGCGGGTTTATCCAGATGTTTTTGCGGGTTTCGGTGTGCTTTCGCCGGGTTTTACGGTGAGTTTTCGTCAGGTTTGTGGTGGCTTTTCCCCGCACTACGACGGCCCTGTGGTGCTCGCTGAATACACCGCAGGGTCGCTGAAAAGGGATCGCCGAATCACACCGAATTGAAGAGAGAGAAAAGTCACCGAACGTGCGGTGACTTTTCGATTCACTTTGAATAACCCTGTCTATGTTCTGGCCTCATCCCTCCGGCTTCATCCTGAGGGGAACCCCCTCTGAGTGTAACACCCCTGATGGGGACCTGTCGATCGAAGACTGTGGGGATGGAGGGCCCCTATCCTCCGGCAGTGCCTGATGTCCCCCCAGGTGGAAAACGGAGAAGCATCAGGAGGGATGCCGTCTGGAACACCCCCCACCCTCCAGTGGTATGGAGGCTTTGTTTGTGGCCCTTGAGGCCTGCCTCGAGCAATTACCGGTGGAGGAAGAGAGTCCACTTACCCGAGGTTCGTGGTGGTGGCTGGTGGTGGCGCTGGGAGTCAGTCGGGAGCTTGGAGACCTAGCGGAGGAGGTGTCGAGGGAGGCTGAGCCTGGTGGATATCTGGACAGCGTCGCTGACCTGCGGAAAGATGGGCCGGGTGGCCCGAATCTGCGTTCAGAGGAGAGCGTGGCCAGGAGGGATGTATCCGAAGCTGGAGTTGCAGCGGTGGCCACGAGGATGGCGGCTGCGGAGCTTTCGCCGGGGGCTAAAGGAGTGCTGATTGGGACTGTTGGGCCTGGCGCTGCGGGGCAGCAGTGTCAGCCTCGGTCTTGCAATACGGCTGGTGTGGTTATTGGGCTGGCCTTGGGACTGGATGTCCATCGTGGACGCCATGTGGGCATGACTGCTGTGCGGTCCTGCCTCTCCATCCCCTGGTGTGCTGTTGCTGCCCGACCTGCCCTGCCTGTATTGTTTTTTTATATGACCCTCCTTTTTTTTATGTGTTTTCTCTGTGACTTCGAAGTCTGGTCCTGCGAGGGAACCCCCCCCCCCCTTTTTATTTTTTATACTGATTTCCGATGAGTAAAAGTTGACTTTTTATTTTTCAGAAATGTATCTGCTGGCTTTTATTGTCATCGTCCCCCAGCTCTTTGACGTTTTTCAGAGCTCCTTCTGTGACCCCCAATTATGTTTTATAAGTATATGCTGTCTGGCCCTGCGATGCCAAACTCGCTGGTCAAAATGTGACGTTTTTCTTTTTGCAAAAATAAAAATATTAAATATTAGAAAAAAAAAATTATAATAATTAAATGTTCTGTTACAGAATTTAAAACAAGAAAAAGGCGTTTTAAAAAAATTGGAATCAAGAATTTCACCGAAAAAAATCCAGAAAAATACCTAAAAAATTCTCGCTGCAAATGAAAAGTATAAACGGTTGAATAAAAAATTAATTAAAACAGGATTTTTTTTTTCCATTGAAACCTATGGGATTCACCGGTTTAAACCTGTCAAATGAAACCACCGAAAATCTGGGCATTTTGCCAACTTTCCCCTGCTGTTCAGTGGATTTATTCGGCAGGTTTAATCAGGCGAATCCCATAGGCTTCAATGTTAAAAATATTCCCGTTTTAATTCAATATCTAATAAAACATTTATTATTTTAATCTTCAGCAAAAAGTCTATTTATAGATTTTTTTTAGGATCTTTTAGGTATTTTTGGGGAATTTTTCTGCAAAAACTTTTTTACGTTTTTTTAATACCTTTTTTTTTTTTCTGTAACAGACCTTTTTATTATCATTCATAGGATCTTATATCTAAATTCCAGACATTTTCCTTCAGTATTTTTTTTTTTTTACAACCAGCGTTTCAATTTTGACACTTTCAACCTTTTTTTTTTTACCCCTCTGGCGACTTGTCGGCTTTCTCCTGCGGCTGGTCTGCGCTGTGTTCAGTGACTCGTCGGCGGCCCGCCGGTGGGTTTGCGGTGGATGTCCGGCTGCAGCGGGTGACTTGCGGCGGCATTCGGCAGCTGATTCCCAGCACTTCAGGAATGCTGAATTCACAGCAGGGTGGGGAACTTTGATTCCCCAAAGTGCGAGGAACGAGAGAGCACTGAAATGTCGGCGACATTTCAGTGCTTTCTGAATAACCCCCTAGGAAGAAGCTGAGATGAACGCAGAATCATTACAGTAATGTTTCTGATTCAGGGGGGGCCGTATGGTTGGGAAAAGTAGGCAGTTGCCTGAGACCTTCCTCAAGCAGGGGCCTCACGTGATGGAATTTGCACAAAATCTCAATACATTACCAACATGGCTATCCTGTTCATACTGACATTCTATGGAAATACAGCCCCACATTAACATATCCGGCTACCAAGAGAAGACCATAATTAAACTTTATTTAAAGGGCCAGTACCATCCATTGTGTGATATTTCCCTCTATATGTGTCACTGGATGCATCCATTGTGTGATATTTCCCTCTATATGTGTCACTGGGCGCATCCATCGTGTGATATTTTCCTCTATATGTGTCACTGGGTGCATCCATTGTGTGATATTTTCCTCTATATGTGTCACTGGGCGCATCCATTGTGTGATATTTTCCTCTATATGTGTCACTGGGTGCATCCATTGTGTGATATTTCCCTCTATATGTGTCACTGGGCGCATCCATCGTGTGATATTTTCCTCTGTGTCACTGGGTGCATCCATTGTGTGATATTTTCCTCTATATGTGTCACTGGGTGCATCCATTGTGTGATATTTTCCTCTATATGTGTCACTGGGCGCATCCATTGTGTGATATTTTCCTCTATATGTGTCACTGGGCGCATCCATTGTGTGATATTTTCCTCTATATGTGTCACTGGGCGCATCCATTGTGTGATATTTTCCTCTATATGTGTCACTGGAGTGACTGGATGCATCCATTGTGTGATATTTCCGTCTATGTGTGTCACTGGGTGCATCCACTGTGTGATATTTTCCTCTATATGTGTCACTGGGTGCATCCATTGTGTGATATTTTCCTCTATATGTGTCACTGGGTGCATCCATTGTGTGATATTTTGCGTTGTAAACTGCCCCTTCTCCCCAGTATCTCTCCATCACTTGCTCCTCACTGTGTGGCTTTGGCCATAGAATGGAGTGAATGGGTCAGTCACCGACTGACATCATTGTATTGTGTGGGATGTATTCAAAGGACATCACCAGGGGGGTGGATTGGAAGTCTTTTAAGCTCCCTGTTTTATGTCATCCAGCTGCCAGCTCTTATCTCAGGTAGCCCGAAGAACAGTAGACCCTCTGACACCATATCTAAACATTCCCCCTTCATCTCATTAACTGGTAAATACTGTAGATTAGATAAACCACAGCAGTAATGTAAAACTTTTGCACAGATTTTAGTAAATGTTGCATTATAGGAAAACACCACAAAATGGAAACATCAGATAAAAAACTGACTTTATTTTTCCTTTTTACATGCAATTACTTCAAAACAAAAAAAAGAAACAACAGCATGTGTTTTATAATGTGTTTTATTGTAATGCGCAAATTATCTCGTTAATGCTTATGTAAGTGTCAGTGTCCCTCTTGTAGATTTTTTTATATTGCAAGAAGGAACACACACTTAAGTCTTGCCTAGCACCTCATGAACTCTGTGGCTGTCTCTCCACTGTATCCAGAATTTTAAGGGATCACTGTAAGCCAGGAGTGCTCAAATATGGCCTTCCAGATGTTTCGGAACTACGTAGTTACAGTTACAAGTAGTTATACAGCGCCAACAGGTTCCGTAGCGCTTTACAATGGGGAAGCACGAACAGGAGACATAATAAATAATAAAACATAAGGCCCTGCCTGAAGGATAATTGTCCTGCTAATGCAGCACTTTATACATCCCCCTTGATACTCACTCGTTAGGTTGACAGAGTCTTAGGGGAAATTCAGGTCCAAAACATATGGAGTGCCATGGCTGAGTACCACTGCTCTAAACTAAAATTGGGACCAAAACCTGGTGGCTAAAATTTCTCTCTAACTACAGGTAAATTAAAGATATAAGAGCTGATAACGCTCAGGTCTTGTCTTACACATACCATAACACTCTTTTATCTGATCCTGTAACAGATTTCAGCACCCCAACTGGGTCCCTTACAGGACATCCATTCTCCCACCAGCGATCTTTCATGCCTTCTCCATCTCTTAGCTGAAGCTTAAGGACAGATACAATAAAAATGCAGTGATAGCATTCCCCAGAAATGCGGTGGCACTCAGAACTTAGACGCTTTTTAATGAAATGTGTGCAGGAGACATATTACAGTGTAAGGAGGGACCTGGAGACCAATGGAAAATGACACCCTGACATCCCTCCTATTCCTCAAGTGAGCCAGTCCTAAGCTAAGGCGCCTAGAGCGCAGTGCCCGCCTAGGGCGCAGCCGGCCCGACCATTTAAAAAAAAAGTGGCCGCAGGGCAGCCTGGGGCGGCCGCGTGCTGCAGCCAGCCCCAATACGTGCCGGTGTCGACTCCAGCATCAAGGAGACGGAGGCGTGGACTTGGTGCTTCCAGCTTCCTGCACCAAGTCCACGACTCTGTCTCCTTGACGCCGGCGGCGACGCCAGCACGTATTGAGACTGGCTATGAGGAGGTGGAGCGGAAAGTACCCACGTATGAGCTGGGGAGCCTGGGGTAGATACCCATGTATGAGCTGGGGAGCCTGGGGCAGATAACCATGTGTGAGCTGGGGCAGATACCCAGGTGTTAGCTGGAGGCAAATATACCCATGTAAGAGCTGGGGGTAAATGTACCCATGTGAGCTTTCTTTTTTTGGGGGGGGGTGCAAGTAGCTGGTCTTGCCTAGGGCACAAAATAGTCTAGCACCGGCCCTGGTTAGCACAAGCAGACGATAGTCTGATGGAGCGGCAATGTTTGGCAAACAAAGACTACTAAAACCTTATTAGCTGAAAACATATTCTATACGAGGGGAGAGCTTGGAAAGGGCTGCAGTGATGCACACAGTAATGATATCAGAAATAATATCAGTAACCTATAAACACAGACTATAACAATATTAACAAGACCAATATTCACACATAAGACAAATACCCTCACACATACCACAAATACCCTCACACATACCACAAATACCCACACACATACCACAAATACCCACACACATAACACAAATAAATACATAGAAACATAGAAAAATGTCAGCAGATAAGAACCTTTCGGCCCATCTAGTCTGCCCAATTACATGGATACTTTACCTGGATTTATCTTTTGTTTAGGATAGCCTTATGCCTATCCCATGCTTGCTTAAATTCAATTACTGTTTTGGCCTCTACCACTTCAACTGGAAGACTGTTCCATGTATCCACCACCCTCTCAGTAAAATAATGCTTCCTGATGTTACTTTTAAACCTTTGCCCCTCTAATCTAAGACTATGTCCTCTTGTTTTGCTACTTTGTTTCCTTTGAAATATACTCCCTTCCTCTACCTTGTGGATTCCCTTTACGTATTTAAATGTTTCTATCATATCTCCTCTGTCTCGTCTTTTTTCCAAGCTGTACATGTTAAGATCATTAAGCCTTTCCTGGTAACTTTTCTCCTTCAAGCCGTACACCATTTTAGTAGCCCTTCTCTGAACGCTCTCTAAGATGTCTATATCCTTCTGGAGATACGGTCTCCAGTACTGCACACAGTACTCCAAGTGAGGTCTCACCAGTGCTCTGTACAGTGGTATGAGCACTTCCCTTTTCCTACTGCTCACTCATACCCTCACACATACCACAAATACCCTCACACATAACACAAATACCCTCACACATAACACAAATACCCTCACACATACCACAAATACCCTCACACATACCACAAATACCCTCACACATACTACAAATACCCTCACGCATACTACAAATACTCTCACGCATACCACAAATAAATACCCTCACTCATACCACAAATACCCTCACACATACCACAAATACCCTGTACCCTTATAGGCACAGGGTGACTTGGACAAAGGAGAGGGTACGGGAATAAAATGACATGTCAGATCCCCATGACCGATGGTCGCACACCTCCCAACAGTAATGCCAATTCTAGGTACCCTGAGCTCAAAGTGACTGAAAGTATGGATAGAGGGATGGGAAGAGGTTGAAGCTCCAAAATTACCTCTGTATCTTGCCCCAAATATTTCTCTGTCCCTGATGAATCACTTTCACCTTTGGAACCCTGAAATAAAGGAGGGCTTCTAGAAAGTGCAACTATTACGCCACATTCTATAATAGGAACAATCACTGGAAACCAAGGACTATTCATCCGCTTGAGATACTTCTAGGACTCGGTCGCCTAATACAGAACTATGCAGAAATAATAGTCGTAGTGTCTTCTTTCGGCAGAGAACCGGCCAGACCTCTCTCATCTCAGGAGCCTGGAGAAAAAATCCACATGGAAACTCATAATATTAAAAGGGTTTTTTTTTGTTGTTTTTTTTTTTTTTCAGACATATTTTACGGGATTAAAAAAAAGAAACAAAGTCTGTTTTTGCTTTGAGAAGCCTTCCACTGGGTATTTGTGCTCCGGTGGGTTATATGCTGCGAGACAGATGGAAATCATATTGAAGGAACAATTAAACAAAGTTACACAATATGTTTTGCCGAGGCTGCCTGGTAGCAGGGGACATGCCTGGGTGGCATTTTATTGAGCCGATTTTCTGTTACGAGAAAAAAAAAGAAAGAAGAAGAAACCGAACAATGGGATGAAAGTACGCGGCGCTTCATGATTTAAAACTGTTGACTAACCCAGAGAAAATTGATTTGTCTCCATTGAACTTATTAACAAACCCTTTCTCTCCCTTATTAGTTTACGGGCACTTTGATGGCCGAACGCCCTGGAATGTTATTTATGAGCAGATGACACACAGAAAGGATACACTGGATGAAAACGATGAATTATTGGAAAACAGAAACACGCGGACCAGTCCGCGCTGTCCAATGGGAGCTCTTGGCGTTTGCTGGAAATGTTGGGCAAATCAGAGTTCCAGGTGACATTAGGAGGCACGTATTTTTAAAAAACAGTCCATTAGGGTAGTGGTCCTCAGGGCCTACTAACAGGCCAGGTTTTGAGGATCACCTTGGGAAATACAGACTGAATCCTGCAATCACTGAGCAGCAAATCATATCGCCTGTGCTGTGCTGTGCTTCACATATCCTGCAAACCTGGCCTGTTAGAGGGACCTGAGGAGCAGGGTTGGGTTGACCACTGCTTCAGGATACCAGTATTGTTCATAAGTCCGAATGTGATCTATACTTTCATTTCTGGAGACAGAAGGACGAGAGAGCGAGAGAGACGCTCGTTTCCTTTTAGACGCAATGTCTCTTCAGTTCCTGGAAAACCTCCTATGACGGGATGTTCACAGAAAGAGGATGCAACGCGCAACAGTGGTTGATGTTTGAACCCAAGAAACGTCCGACAGTAGCTGGTGCAACTCATCTGTAGTCAGTCTTATGTGAGGTCATAAAGACTTGGCCCCTAAGAATTGAGGTTGTAAAGATGTGGCCTCCAAGAATCAAGGAAGATGTTCATACATTGGTTGGTCCTCAAGGGTTTGCTAGAACCGGTGATGAAGGAGATGCTGGAGAAGATTGACAGGGAAGAACCTCGAGGAGAAGGAGTATTGTATGTGCAGAAGAATGTTCAAGACATTAAAGACAGATTCATGTTAATTCTACAATGTTGCTCTCACTGACCTGCAATCAGGTAAACGAGAAGGAACATTGGTGGCAAGAAGACTTAACCTCTGCTAAAAGAACGGGCATCCTCCATTCTTCTCATTCTTACGGTGGGGGCGAAAGACTTTTTTTTTTTTAGAGTTTGAATTAAATCGCATCAATTTTGGAGAAAGGGATGAATTTCCCTTTAAAAGGTATCTGTCGCCTGGACTTCACCTGACATTCTGTATCCATACGTCCAGCGCTTTATTTATTGTGCGATCCAATAGGGCTTCACTGCGGGCAGTTTCTGTAGGAGAGGCCGTCGATGTCTTCAAGGCGTTTTAGAAAAAAAAAAGTAATTTGCTGGCCAGGCAGATGCTATGTTTCTGACGAGGATGGCTCCGTATAAAGTAATAATTCATACCCGTAAAGATCTCTGGCCAGACGGTGAAACAAAGGCTCCATGAATCTCTGGAGAGCCTGTGTCATCTTCCTCATCCAATGTGAGGGAGATAAAATCAGCCTCGAGGAACTGAAGCTCCGGAATTGACTAAAGGGTCTATTCACAAAGCACCCAAATTGCGTTTCGACCCGTTTCAGCTCACTTTGGTGATTCCATTTCACCGAAATTACGGTGAATTCACTATTTAGTGAATGGTCACCGTATTTTGCCAAAATTGGAGTCACCGAAGCATCTATTGGACGTCGGCGAAAACCAACAAATTGCGCCGATAACCAGCGAATTGCCATTGGTGAAATCCATCGAACTGAAAGAAAGAAAGGGAAGTTCTATTAGAATGAATCAATAAAAACGTATCTAAATAATAAGAAGAGGTCCGTTACAGACTGGAATCGCGTTCGTTCCTCCTGAGTTCTTTTCTGTATTTTTGTATCCTCACTCTTCTTACTTTGTCTTTTCCTGTATTGTATGCTTTTTGCCTTTTACGTACCCCCGTAAAAGCTTCAAAAAGTTTCAATAAAAAAAGGTCCGTTACAAAAAAACCAAAAATATTGTGTAAAAATTACAAAAAGTCTTTAAAAAAAAATAATAAGGTTTTTTGCAAAAAATAAAGAATAAACTCTCGTTTAATAAAAAAAGAGATATTCCATGTATTACATCGAAAACTATGGGATTCGCCCAGGGGTCAAGTCCTAAAAAAAGAGGTGTGGGAACTCGCCGAGATTTCTGTCCCCAATTAGCAATTATCATCTTGCACGTAACACAAACGCGCACTCAAATCTTATATATTTAAATATATATGGAATTTAGCAAAAATATGTTATAAATCCTATATTTATTGTGACTTAACGTGGAATGATATGACTGAACACCTGAATAAAAGCTTTATAGTGTGTGGGACCAATGGGAACTCAGTTCCCTCTGCAAAAATAGTGCAGGAACTGCGTTCTCATGCGTCCCCCCTGGGCTTGACCCCTGGATTCACCTGTTTAAACCTGTTGAATAGAAACCCTAAAAATCAGGGCATTTCACAGAAAATATTGGTGCAGTTCGGCATTTTGTGAATAGAAGTCATGATAGTCTTCTATGGAGCCATTCTATGGGTTCTCTAAGTTGGGGATCAACAGTTCCCATGATCCTCTTCCCATAGCATGTTGGTGACACAACAATAAATTTTTTCCAACATCTGAAGTTCGTGTGAAACCTGGATCTCACATCAGGTTTGAAGGATCTCTCCAGTGCTAAAAATATTTAATGTCAATATGGACACATCACTTTGGCCTGAAATATATTTATTTTATGTATTTTAGAGCATGGATTAACTGGAAAATCAATTTAGTAAATAAATGTGCAACACTGATGCTGTACATTATATCTTGGTTAAAGAAAAATGAGAAGATTTGGAATTAGTCCTCACTCCACGCCCGGGTGACTGCGTAACTAAATATCATTGCCACTTTTAATAGGATATATTTTATAATTATTTTTTTTAGGATGCTAGGATTGTGTTTAAAGCTCTAGTTAATAATCCACCCCCCCCCCATTGTGCTTTTGCTCCATTACACTCACAGTAATTATATAGCGCCAACAAAATTCCACAGCGCTTTACAACGGGGAAGCACAAACATGACATGTGATGGTACATAAGGAACCGACGATCCTGCCCATAGGAGGAATTATCTACATTGTGTCACTGTCCTGTTACCCACACACCTCATTCTGCCATTGCCGGGCAAATTGCCGCAGCACTTGAGGACCATTCATGGTACACAAGCCTGACGCAGCACAGGGTTGTGACAAGAGTCACTTGAGACGTGGGGTGCATGGATCTAGAGATGTGTTTGGGAGGTGCGGGTCTGATGTGTTATATTGTTTCCCAGCCCTCTCCTATGTTGAAGTCACCCTGTGCCTGCAGTTCTAGCTGCAGGATGTTTGTGTTTTCTGTGCCCTATTCCCTGATGCCTGTGCTTTTTTATTACTCCTTTATGTATTTATGGTAGACTGTTGTGTGGTATACACTGTGCTGTTTTCCGGTATACACTGTGCTGTTTTCCGGTATACACTGTGCTGTTTTCCATATCTGTAAGTAAATGATTCCTTTGTTTCTCCATGCATCCATCAAACCACCCAGGATCTGGCTTAAACCAGATCTCTCTGCCTCTTCCTCAGGCTTTGTTTCACCAGGGTATGTGTGTGTATGTGGGAGGGAGAAGCTACTGAGATGCTATTCAGCATGGAAACGTTGGGGCGTGTTTTACCTTTGTATTCTGCACCTCCCCCTATCTGTGTTTGTACCTGTAAACCCTGAATAAGGTCATTCCCAGTTTTGTTTTTACCCTGCAATGAGGTCCGGCTATTTACTGGGTGGGTTTGGGCCAGAATCAGTACTCCTTGGAATACTGACGGCAAAGGGAACCTTTTGCACATGGATACCCATCCTGGGTATTGATACCAACGTCACAAGGAGGGGGTGGAATCACTGCAATATAAGATGAGACCTTCACAACTCCCCCCACTGGATGATGTGCCAAGGGACAGATGGGGATAAACTCAGCCCAGACCAGAGTCCTCAATCCATCAGATTGTAACTTTGGGTATCAGTCAGTTATTCTCTTCCAACTTTTGGGACTACAGGGGTTATTCACTAGGTTTTGTTGTGGCCGTGAAGTTCACCGTAGGTGAATTGCTGACATTATAACAACAGTGGACTTGGTCTATCCAGAGAGGGAAAATCCAACACCGGCAGGAGAAGTTGCTGCAAACAACAGCGAATATCAGTAACAACGATAGCGCTCTGTAAACTGTGGCTATAAATGGTGGTCTTCATCTAACTCTAGTAGACACTACGTTGTAAACCATTCTAGACAACTTCAACTGAAACACCGGTGGAAACTACTCTATATAACTTCGGCAGAAACTGCAAAGGAAACACCACTGACATTCAGCAGACGCTATACTGGAGAGAATGGTGAAAACAGCACAGTCTTCTGGCAGTTTCCCAATCAGGAAAGTCATCGTTGCTTTACTGTACTTGAGCCGCCGTTCTCCGAAGTTCACCAAACCAGATTCAAAGTTATTTCTATGAAAAAAAACAGTGTTTAGTGAACAATCCCATTAGTTTGGTTAATTTTTCCTGCTGCTTACTCCATCTAAAGTACGTTCTTGAGAAAATGAAGCAACGATTTATTGGCCCGTTGGGCTGAAACATCCGGGTCTGACTCCAACATAACTGCGCAGCTAACGTCTCCTTCCACGGGTCCTGCCAGACCCTGCTCAAGGAAACTCACACAAGGTCGTGCTTGGCTCCATGGAGTCATATGGACTCCAGGAGCCGATGCCAGCAGCACTGCCGGTATCAAATAGCGGCTCCTTAATTCACAAAGTGCCGAAACTGAACGCAATTCCGATGCTGCCCATTACAGCTCACTTCAACGATTCTATTTTGATGAAATTTCTGTGAATTCACGGTTTGACGAATGTTCACCGTAGTTTGACGAAATTTAGCTGAATCAGACAGCGTCGAAAAGCGGCGAATTGCGCCAATAAATAATAATAATAAAGAAGGTCCTTCAGAAAAAAAAACAATAAAAAGGTCCTTTAAAAAACAAAAAAATTTTTTTAAATAAAAAGTGTTTTTGGATAAGAATAATAAATGGTATTAATTTAAAAAAAAATGCTATTTATTACATTGAACCCTATGGGATTTGCTTATTTAACCCCTTCACTGCTGTGCCATTAAACTCCTCGTGTGCTGAGCTCAATTTGACCTTTTTGTGCTCATCATGTTTAAACGAGATTTGAAGACGCTGAGTGCGTCCTCCGCAACCAAGTGGGAAAGCAGAGGATGCGCTGAGCACGCCCTGCACAACCAAGTGGGAAAACAGGGGATGCACTAAGCGCGTCCTCCACAACCAAGTGGGGAAGCAGAGGATGCGCTGAGCGCGTCCTCCACAACCAAGTGGGAAAGCAGGGGGATGCACGGAGCGCGTCCTCCGCAACCAAGTGGGAAAGCAGAGAATGCGCTGAGCGCATTGTCCGCAACCAAGTAGGAAGGCAGAGGATGCGCTGAGCGTGTTGTCCGCAACCAAGTGAGAAAGTAGGGGATGCGCTGAGCGTGTTGTCCGCGGCCAAGTGAGAAAGCAGAGGATGCGCTGAGCACGTTGTTCGCAACCAAGTGGGAAAGCAGAGGATGTGCTGAGCGCGTTGTCCGCAACCAAGTGGTTAAACCTGTCGAATGTCGGTGTTGAAACGCCGAAATTCAGGTAATTTCGGTGCAGTTCGGCATTCTGTGGATAGACTTTCTATTGGTCAAATTTCGGTGCATGAATTGAGGCGAAATACATCGTATTTTGCTGGCAATTGGCCTGTATTTTGCAAAAACCAGGACATACTTGAAAACGAGAGAAATCTCAATGTATCCTTCCTGGTAAAATCCTTTCTCCAAAAAAAAATTACAGCTTTGTGACTAGATGAATTGCAAATCTGGTGATATTCACCGTCCAGTGTAATTCAGCGCTTAGTGAATAACCCCCTAGGAGTGAATGATATCACACTTTGTCTCGATGTTCTCAGGATGGACTTTATTCGTCTCTGACCCTCGGGTTCATGGATTCTCTGGTGTACGGACACCCCGGCACCTCTGCTGTAAGGCCGGTGCTTGTATCTACTACACTATGTAGTTCCAGAAGGAGTATCACGGCCTGAGGCTGCGAGCCGCGTCTCGATACAGAAAGGGAGATTAAGACGTAAGAAAAGCTTTCTGCGCTCGAGCGGTGCCAGCCGCACAAGGCTTTTTCCTATCAGTACTATCGGAGCAATGCATTTTGGCAGATCTTTCCTCTTTGGTCTGAGATCAAGTAGTCAGAGCTTACGCCAGGATCCATTAATTCATGATATAGTTCCTGATCAATAGACACAAAGTATTTATTAGATCCAATAACATTTGTCAGTATTGATCTGACTGTCTGACGCCAAACAAGAAGCCTTGATTTTATTTGTTTTATTATCTCTGCAGACCTGGACAGGCAGGAGAGAAGCGGATAAAACGTGGAATATATTAGAGAAGAGCCATCGCTCTGCAAGTCTGTTTTCTGGGCTTTCTGGCCTGCCAGCCCGCTCTGAGCAGCACAGCACTATATTTAACTCTTATTTTGTGATGGAGCAAAGCAGCAGTTCTTAGTGCCCAAATGCCTCGGCAAGCCGGCTCCAAGGCGACTCCGGCGCGCTACTGTCACTGGAGATTGGCAGAGAATACGATACATTACATAAAGTGTAACTGCAAACTTTATAACCCAACAATGTGAATTACAGGCGGACGGACAGACAGAGGGACAAATCGCTGGAAATAGAGAAATAGTAGAAATAGATATCAAGATAGATAAACAGCTAGATAGATGAAAAGGAAGGTCGATGGAAAGATGGGTAAGTAGATGGATGGATGGATACGTAGATTTTGGATGGATAGATAGATAGGTAAGTAGATGGATGGATAGGTGGATGGATGGATGGAGAGGTGGATGGATGGAGAGGTAGATGGATAGGGAAGGTGGATGGATAAGTAGATGGATACATGGGTAGGAAGATGGATGGATAGGTAGACAATGATAGGTAGATGGATGGATAGGTAGATGGGTAGGTAGACAGAAGATGGGTAGGTGGATGGATAAGTAGATGGATGGATAGGTGGATAGCTAGATGGATAGGTAGGTGGATTGATAGATGGATAGGTGGGTATATTGATGGGTGGATAGGTAGGTAGATAGGTAGATTGATGGATAGGTAGATGGATGGATAGGTAAGATGGATAGATGGATGGATGGGTAGGTAGATTGATGGATAGGTAGATGGATGGATGGGTAGGTAGATGGATAGATGGGTGGATTGATAGGTAGATGGATGGATAGGTAGGTGGATGGATGGATGGATGGATGGGTAGATGGATGGATGGGTAGGTAGATGTATAGATGGATGGATGGGTAGGTAGATGTATAGATAGGTGGATGGGTAGGTAGATGGATGGATTGATAGGTAGATGGATAGATAGGTGGATGGATGGATGGGTAGATGGATAGATAGGTAGGTGGATGGATGGGTAGATGGATGGATGGATGGGTAGGTAGATGTATAGATGGATGGATGGGTAGGTAGATGTATAGATAGGTGGATGGATGGATGGGTAGGTAGATGGATGGATTGATAGGTAGATGGATAGATAGGTGGATGGATGGTTGGTAGATGGATAGGTAGGTAGGTGGATGGATGGATGGGTAGGTAGATGTATAGATGGATGGATGGGTAGGTAGGTAGATGTATAGATAGGTGGATGGATGGGTAGGTAGATGGATGGATGGATGGATGGATGGATAGGTGGATGGCTAGGTAGATGGGTGAATAGGTGGATGGATGGTTGGATAGGTGGGTGGATGGATAGGTGGGTGGATGGATAGGTGGATGGATGGATAGGTGGATGGATATGTAGGTGGATGGGTCAATAGGTGGATGTATATATAGGGGGGATATATATGGATGGGTAGATGATTTATCTACAGTATACAGTATATACATCTAGCTATGTAGAGAGAGAGACAGGTAGGTAGATTAGATAGAAAACATAAGAAGAGCAGGATATAGATGAAGACTGTTAACCTTTCTGGAGGTGGAATAAGAAGCCATAGCGGGGAGGTGGTTATACAGGCGAGGCTCCTCTAATAAATAATTTGTAGCATGGGAGTCAGTAACCTGATAGTTTTAGGGATTTTTTTTTTAATGCTCCAGAAAGGGAGGGGGTCTCTAATGGGGAGAGTTATATGGTCCCCACAACACGGGAGCAGCAATTCACATCACCTCTGCTCTGCTTCAAATACCCTGCAAACCTGGCCTGTTAGGGGGACTTGAGGACCAGGGTTTGGGAAACACTGCTTCAATGCATCACTCCTAAGGGTATTTTTTCACACTTTCCCTGTCCATTTTCAGTCTTTCACTCCTATTCTCATCTAATCAAGGCCCATCTCTACATAAATCTCACCCACTGCGCCATCAGAGAGTGATGTAATCAGGCACCCCACTTCGGAAGGGAAACTGTGGGCCCAGGTCAGCTCAGCACCATGGAAGGGATTTATTTTATCCCTTGGTGGTCCAGTAGGTTTTTGTTTGAGGAATGAATTCCCAAGTGCAAAGACCAGTCAAGAGTAATGTGTGCAACCGGGAATGCGCTCCCCCAGTGGTCTAGTTCTGGAAAAATAAGTGTGGGAACTCACCAAGATTTCTGCTAACCAATGAACACCATCGACATGTCACACTTTACCATCCACTCCAGACTCACATTTGATATTCATTTTTAAACATGAAGAAGGGCTGGGAGAAACCTTCCCAAACGTCCCAACTCAACATGAACCCTCTTCCCCTCTTCCAAGCTCCCCACTTCTTTCTTTCACCACCCTATTGGACCCACAAGGACTTAGGGTACCTGTGGATGTAATTTTTGAGGATGGAGAGGAGAAAGTTTTTGTACAGGACAGGTTCTTCACGAAACATTCCAACGAATGACCCTCTGTCATTAAATATGTGAAAGATACCGTTATTTTCCCGTCCAAACCAAGTGATTTTCCAGAAAGCCAGGGATGTCTGTCCCTTACGTGTTATTATTTATTATGTCACCTGCTCGCGCTTCCTCATTGTAAAGCGCTACGGAATCTGCTGCCATTGTATAAGTAACTGTAACTGTCAGGAACTGGTTTTCTTGGAAAATTATTTTTATTTATTTATTTATAAAGTATTTTAGCAGAAAGGATACATTGAGATTTATCTCTCGTTACAGTATGTCCTGGGTTCAAGAGCATTGAATTGTTACAGAAATACAAAATAATAAAATGCAAGATATTAAAAACACAAATATACAGATTAACCCAGAAAATAACTATGTAGGAAATATAGTCACTATGTTACATGTTTACAGGCACATTCTGTATATAGTCACTATGTTACATGTTTAGAGGTGCATTCTGTATATAGTCACTGTGTTACATGTTTACAGGTGCATTCTGTATATAGTCACTGTGTTACATGTTTACAGGTGCATTCTGTATATAGTCACTGTGTTACATGTTTACAGGCGCATTCTGTATATAGTCACTATGTTACATGTTTAGAGGTGCATTCTGTATATAGTCACTATGTTACATGTTTACAGGTGCATTCTGTATATAGTCACTGTGTTACATGTTTACAGGTGCATTCTGTATATAGTCACTGTGTTACATGTTTACAGGTGCATTCTGTATATAGTCACTATGCTACATGTTTACAGGTGCATTCTGTATATAGTCACTGTGTTACATGTTTACAGGTGCATTCTGTATATAGTCACTATGCTACATGTTTACAGGTGCATTCTGTATATAGTCACTATGTTACATGTTTACAGGTGCATTCTGTATATAGTCACTATGTTACATGTTTACAGGTGCATTCTGTATATAGAAACATAGAAAATGTCAGCAGATAAGAACCTTTCGGCCCATCTAGTCTGCCCAATTACATGGTTACTTTACCTGGATTTATCTTTTGTTTAGGATAGCCTTATGCCTATCCCATGCCTGCTTAAATTCAATCACTGTTTTGGTGTTTTGGCCTCTACCACTTCTACTGGAAGACTGTTCCATGTATCCACCACCCTCTCAGTAAAATAATGCTTCCTGATGTTACTTTTAAACCTTTGCCCCTCTAATCTAAGACTATGTCCTCTTGTTTTGCTACTTTGTTTCCTTTTAAATATACTCCCTTCCTCTACCTTGTGGATTCCCTTTACGTATTTAAATGTTTCTATCATATCTCCTCTGTCTCGTCTTTTTTCCAAGCTGTACATGTTAAGATCATTAAGCCTTTCCTGGTAACTTTTCTCCTTCAAGCCGTACACCATTTTAGTAGCCCTTCTCTGAACTCTCTCTAAGATGTCTATATCCTTCTGGAGATACGGTCTCCAGTACTGCACACAGTACTCCAAGTGAGGTCTCACCAGTGCTCTGTACAGTGGCATGAGCACTTCCCTTTTCCGACTGCTAAAACCTCTCCCTACACAACCAAGCATTCTGCCAGCATTTCCTGCTGCTCTATTACATTGACTACTTACCCTTAGATCCTCCGCAATAATGACCCCTAAATCCCTTTCCTCAGATGTTGAGGTTAGGACTGTATCAAATATTCTATATTCAGCCCTTGGGTTTTTACGTCCCAGGTGCATTATCTTGCACTTATCCACATTAAAACTCAATTGCCACAACTCCGACCATTTTTTTAGTTTACCTAAATCATTTGTCATTTGTCTGATCCCTCCAGGAACGTCAACCTTGTTGCAAATCTTTGTGTCATCAGCAAAAAGACATACTTTACCATTAATACCTTCTGCAATATCACTAATAAAAATATTAAAGAGAATGGGTCCAAGTACTGACCCCTGAGGTACCCCACTGGTAACAAGACCTTGCGCCGAATAAACTCCATTTACCACAACCCTCTGTTGTCTGTCACTCAGCCACTGCCTAATCCATTCAACAATATTGGAATCCAAGCTCAAAGATTGCAATTTATTGATAAGCCTTCTATGCGGAACAGTATCAAAAGCCTTACTGAAATCTAAATAAGCAATGTCTACTGCACCACCTGTGTCTATTATTTTTGTTACCCAATCAAAAAAATCAATAAGATTAGTTTGGCATGATCTCCCTGAGGTAAACCCATGTTGTTTCTGATCCTGTAATCTATGTGAAAGTATTTTACCAGGAAGGATACATTGAGAATTCTCTTGTTTTCAAGTATGTCCTGGGTAATGTGTTTTTAGATGTTCAACAATCCTTTCCTTTAACATGTTTTCCATTAATTTCCCCACTACTGACGTAAGACTAACTGGCCTATAGTTCCCTGATTCCTCCCTACTACCCTTCTTGTAAATGGGCACAACATTTGCTAATTTCCAGTCTTCTGGGACGGCTCTCGTTAACATGGATTGGTTAAATAAATCTGTTAACGGTTTTGCTATTACACCACTGAGCTCTTTTAATAACTTAGGGTGGATCCCATCAGGCCCCATTGACTTATTTGTCTTTACTTTAGACAGCTGCTGTAGAATCTCCTCCTCTGTAAACTCATATGTAAATGTCTCTTTAGTGTTTCCTCCTAACTGAGGTCCCTTTCCTTCCTTTTCTTCTGCAAAGACTGAACAAAAATATTCATTGAGGCATAGTCACTATGTTACAGGTTTACAGGCGCATTCTGTATATAGTCATTATGTTACATGTTTACAGGTGCATTCTGTATATAGTCACTATGTTGCATGTTTACAGGTGCATTCCCTATTGAGGTATGTTAATAGAGATCTCTTAAGTGACTTTAGACTGGGGGAAGATTTGATGGCATCTGGGAGGTTATTCCATAATTGCGGAGCTCTGTATGAAAATGAGGATCAAGCCACTTTCTTTTTGTATTGTGGTATTGTAAGTAAGGTGCAGGTCCTGGATCGGAGGTTATAGGATAAAGGAACTGCTGGGGGAAGCAGTCTATTCAGGTAGGGTGGTAGCTTCCCAGAAAAGCTCTTAAACACCAGGTTGGAAAGGTGAAGGGTGCCTCTGGATTCCAGCGACGGACAGATTAGTTTTGTTAACATTTCACAATTGTGGGCCATGTAGTTACATTGTATCACAACGCGGCAGAATGAGTTATACAATGTAGTAAGTTTATGAAGGTGCGTTTGTGGGCAGCTGCATACACTACATCTCCATATTTAAAAGCTGGCATAAGCATTTGCTGTACAATCTGCTTTCTTACCGCGGGACTCAGGCAGGATTTGTTTCTGTACAGGGCACCTAGTTTGGGGTAAAGTTTAGATGAGAGTTTTTCGATGTGGGGCCAAAGGATAGATTTGGGTCTAAAGTAACCACATACCTAGATATTTGAGAGCAGTGACTGTGGTCAACGTGCCATTTGATTTTGTCCCAACACATAGATGGGGTGTTTGCAATTTGTGTAGTTTAGGTGCTGTTCCAAAGAGCATCGTAAAAGTTTTGTCAGTATTTAGAAAAAGTTTGTTATCTTTGATCCACTTTTCTACCTCTATGAATTGTTCTTGCAGCATGGCCTCCAGAAATTATACAGTAAGAAATATTTGGAACTGTTCCCAATGTACTCCCTTACTGTAATACCCTATTTGCAGGGAGATGTCGCCATCAGCTGGCCAATAGGAGTTACTGCAGTTCAGGTCTCCTTGCAGGATCAGCTGGGGAGATGTCATTCAGACAGATACCCAGCTGGTTTTAAAACCTATTAGCACCTCGAGCATCATGGCCAGGTGCTAAAACGTTAGGGGCATGTTCTGGAGCCCAAATGCAAATGAATTTCTTTGCAACATATTAAAGTTCATTCACAATGACACAGCATAGTTTCAGAGCATGTCAACACGATCGCAGGCTGCTGATTGTGTGTACAAGATCGTAGTAGTGAAGGGGTTAAAACACCAAATTAAAACACGTACACGAAAATAAAAAGACAGGCGAAGCCTCAGTCGTCGGAGTCAAACATGATCTTTTCAACCTCAGATGAAAGTCCCTCAGCAGGACGGGGAAAGGAGAAGGACGTTCTGTTCATAAAGCAAATAAGTTTTGCAGGGGGGTAAAAATCTGGGGTTATGGAAGAAACAGAACTCCTGGCGTCTCCATCTTTGCAAAACTATTTTTCTTGAGCATCCAGGCTAAGCCGGTGCCAAGCTTTGCATCATAAAAAAAAACCCTTGGCCTGTGTAAAATGTGTCAAAATAGACAATGTTTCCAGCAATAGGAGACATCCTGCGTGGAGGAGGAATTTCCTATGCTTAGTGCTGCGCCGCGCCTGCCAAGTTGAGCTCATGGCGTTGCAGGTTACACAGCATTAAAAAGGGACGCAACCAGGCAACAGTTTTGGTTAAACATCAACATCGGTAGTAATATTCTTCTATATAAAAGTCTGGTATTTTTAACATCTTCCCTCGCTCTGAGCTTCCAAGGAATGAGTTCTCCTCGTCGCTGTAACCTCTTGCAGGTCAGGGGAGCTTGTGGAGACTGGAGAGCAGCTAGAAAGCGCTAGGCATCCTGGACAGCAAATCTAGCTCCTTGTGGGAGGTTCTTGGAGCTTGAGCGAAGAAGGCAGCTCCGATGTTTGTTATTTTTCACCAATCCCAGCCATATACTGGCAACATCAGACACTAAATGGTTAAAGGGCCAGTACCACCAAAAAAAATGAAATGTCCTTATTGTGTTTATTTGACGTTGCTGATATCTTACATGTGTTTTGTTTTTCTCTTGTATGTTTAGTTAAGAAAATATTTTCCTCTATATGTTACATAGTTACATAGGCTGAAAAAAGGCATGCGTCCATCGGGTTCAGCCTCTCCCACATAACCTACTGCTGTTGATCCAAAAGAAGGCAAAAAACCCAGTCTGAAATGCTTGCCAATATGCAACATACTGGGAAAAAATTCCTTCTTGACCCCAGAATGGCGTCAGATTTCTCCTTGGATCAAGAAGCTTTTACCCACATATTAAATATTATAACCCTTAATATTCTGTGTCTGCAGGAAGTCATCTAGTCGTTTTTTAAAAGTCTGTACAGACTCTGACCCAACCACCTCAACAGGCAGAGAATTCCACAGCTTTATTGTTCTCACCGTAAAATAACCCTTCCTATGCTTTAAGCTAAATTTTCTTTCTTCCAGTCTAAATGGATGACCTCGTGTCCTATGTATAGTCCTGTTAATGAATAGGTTATCAGACAATGGTTGATAATGGCCCCGTATATATTTATATAAGGTTATCAGATCCCCTCTAAGGCGCCGTTTCTCTAAACTAAACAGGTTTAAGCTTGTTAGTCTTGCCTCATAACTTAACCCTTCCATTCCCCTTATTAATTTAGTCGCCCGTCTCTGCACTTTTTCTAGCGCTATAATATCTTTTTTTAAGACCGGTGCCCAAAATCACTCGGCATATTCAAGGTGCGGCCTGACCATTGATTTATACAGAGGCAAAATTATGTTTTCATCCCGTGAGTGAACTCCCCTTTTAATGCATGCCAATACTTTGCTTGCCTTGGCAGCTGCTGTTTGACATTGCGCATTGTGTTACTTAGTTTGAAGTCTATGATTATTCCCAAATCCTTCTCCTGCTTGGATTTCCCTAACTCCGTACCATTTAGGGTATAAGTTGCTTGTGTGTTCTTCACTCCAAAGTGCATAACTTTGCATTTATCTACATTAAATTTCATCTGCCATTTAAGTGCCCAGTCCCCCAATCTATCTAAATCCCTCTGCAGCGAAGTAACATCCTGCTCACATTGTATTACTTTTCCTAGTTTTGTGTCATCTGCAAACACTGATGCATGGCTTTCAATGCCTATCTCAAGGTCATTTATAAATAAATTGAATAGTATTGGTCCTATAATAGACCCCTGAGGGACACCGCTTACCACTGGTGTCCATCTTGAAAATGTACCATTTATGACCACTCTCTGTACCCTATCTTTTAGCCAGTTTTCTATCCAAGAACAAGTATTTTCATCTAGACCAATTTTTCTTAATTTAAATAGTAACCTTTTGTGTGGAACTGTGTCGAAAGCTTTGGCAAAATCTAAGTAAATCACATCCACTGCGACCCCCTGATCTATACTTCTACTTACTTCCTCATAGAACGTAATTAGGTTAGTCTGACATGATCTGTGTTTCATGAAACCATGCTGATTTTTGCCAATAACATTATACCTCCCAATAAATTCCTGAATATTATCCCTTAGTAACCCCTCGAATACTTTCCCAGCCACAGATGTTAAGCTCACAGGTCTATAATTCCCAGGCACAAATTTTAAACCTTTCTTAAATATAGGGACGACGTCAGCTTTTCTCCAATCCTCTGGTACTATTCCTGAAAGAAAAGAATCTTGAAAGATTAAGAACAGAGGTTTACATATTTCAACACATAGCTCTCTCAGTACTCGTGGGTGAATTCCATCTGGCCCTAGGGCTTTATTCACATTCACATTGTTTAATTTCTGCAAAACCTTGTCCTGAGTCAACCAGTCACTTTGTATTAGTAAGTTTTTATTAATGAATTGCATGTCTCCTGTTATAGGTTTCTCTTTGATAAATACTGAAGAAAAATAATCATTCAAAATTTCTGCCTTATCCTGATCTTCAGTTAACAATAGCCCTGACTCAGATTTTAGTGAACCTACATTTTCACTCTTGTTTTTTTTAGAATTTATGTACCTAAAGAATCTTTTAGGGTTGGTCTTGCTCTCTTTGGCTATTTCTTTTTCATTTTCTAGTTTAGTCCATCTAATCGCTTTTTTACATGCTTTATTGGCTGCCCTATATGCTTTATAGGATGCCTCAGATTTATCAAATTTAAAAGCTTTAAATGCCTTCTTTTTATTTTTCATTTCCTTAGTTACCTTCCTACTAAGCCACATTGGTTTCAGTCTGTTTCTTTTATATTTATTAACCAGTGGAATATATTGTGACGTGTACTTTTCTAGTGTTAGTTTAAAGATATTCCACTTATCCTCAGTGTTTTTCCCGTGAAAGAGTTTCTGCCAGTCAATGACATTGAGAGCTTCCTTTATTTTAATAATGTTGGCCTTTTTAAAATTATATGGTTTAGCATGCCCCCTATGAATGTGTTTTTTTGAGTTTATTTCAAAAGTCACCATATTATGGTCACTGTTTCCCAACTGTTCCTTTACATTAATATTTGAGAAAAGATCCACATTATTTGTCATAACCAGGTCCAGACAGTTATCCTCTCTAGTTGGTGTTTCTACCAGTTGTGACATGAAGGTATCATTTAAAATATTCAGAAACCGGATTCCCTTTGCTGAATTACTAGTTCCACTATCCCAATTAATGTCCGGGTAATTAAAATCTCCAATAATTAAAGTGCTACCATGATGTGCAGCCTTCCTAATTTGCTCTAACAGTTGTTCTTCCTCATCATTATCTACATTAAGTGGTTTATAGCATATGCCAACCAATAGTTGACTTCCCTGTTTATTCCCCAACAAAATATTTACCCATAAGGATTCCACATTTCCCTCATCGCTTTCCAGTTGTGTAATATTAGGCTTTAAATCCTGATTTACATATAAACACACTCCACCCCCTTTCTTATGTTTCCTATCCTTTCTAAACAATGTATAACCGTTTAAATTTACAGCCCAGTCATGCGTTTCGTCCCACCACGTTTCTGTTATTCCTATAATGTCGTATTGCTTAGTGTATGCTATTACCTCTAGCTCCCCCATCTTGTTATTAAGGCTTCTTGCATTAGCAAGCATACATTTAATGTTGTCTTTACCCACACATGCTGAATGCGACTTTACATTACATGCCTCCACTGTTCTGACATTACTAGGGTTGCACCGATACCGATACTAGTATCGATATCGGTGCCGATACCGGGTACTGCAGGAGTACTTGGTACTCGTGCAGTACCCCCGATATTTTTTTCCGATACCGGAAGCCGGCATTGAGCCGGCTTGCCGGTATCCGAGGGGCTGCGGCGGCTGTCCGAATGCTCTATCGGCATTCGGACAGGCCCTGCAGCTGGTCATCTAACTTTGTTTAATACTTACCTTCCTTCAGCGCCGCCGGGAAAGTCTTTGCGCGCGCGCGCGCGCTCCTTGGAAGGACCCCAGCCACGACCACGTGGGACCATGTGATCGCGGCTGGGGTCCTTCCAACGAGCGCGCGCGCGCGGGAACTTTCCTGGCGTCGCTGAAGGAAGGTAAGTATTAAACAAAGTGAGCAGCTGCAGGGCCTGTCCGAATGCAGATAGAGCATTCAGACAGGCTCTGCAGCTGCTTTCCGGTCATACTTACCTTCCTTCAGCGACGCCGGGAAAGTTCCCGCACGCGCGCTTGTTGGAAGGACCCCAGCCGCGATCACATGGTCCCACGTGGTCGCGGCTGGGGTCCTTCCAAGGAGCGCGCGCGCGCGTAGACTTTACCGGCGGCGCTGAAGGAAGGTAAGTATGAGCGGAGCAGGGGGGGCATATCCATGAGCAGGGGGGGCATATCCATGAGCAGGGGGGGCATATCCATGAGCAAGGGGGGCATATCCATGAGCTGGGGGGCATATCCATGAGCAAGGGGGGCATATCCATGAGCAGGGGGGGCATATCCATGAGCAAGGGGGGCATATCCATGAGCAAGGGGGGCATATCCATGAGCAGGGGGGCATATCCATGAGCTGGGGGGCATATCCATGAGCTGGGGGGCATATCCATGAGCAAGGGGGGCTTATCCATGAGCAGGGGGGCATATCCATGAGCAGGGGGGGCATATCCATGAGCAGGGGGGCATATCCATGAGCAGGGGGGCAATTATCCATGAGCTGGGGGGCAATTATCCATGAGCTGGGGTCAGGATATCCATGAGCTGGGGTCAGGATATCCATGAGCTGGGGTCAGGATATCCATGAGCTGGGGCAAATCCATGAGACCTGGGGGCTTTATAGGAGGTTTGTTCTTATTGGAAAGCGTCACATGACATAAAATAAAAGTATCGGTAATTGGTATCGGTGAGTACTTGAACAAAAGTATCTGTACTCGTACTCGGTCTTAAAAAAGTGGTATCGGTGCATCCCTAGACATTACCCATCCCCCCGGCTCCACCCCCCTTAGTCTGAACTGAAACCCTTGCGCTATCTGCTCTGTCTCCATATGTGTCACTGGGCGCATCCATTGTGTGATATTTTCCTCTATATGTGTCACTGGGTGCATCCATTGTGTGATATTTTCCTCTATATGTGTCACTGGGTGCATCCATTGTGTGATATTTTCCTCTATATGTGTCACTGGGTGCATCCACTGTGTGATATGTTACACGTTTACATGCACATTCTGTATATAGTCACTGTGTTACATGTTTACATGTGCATTCTGTATATAGTCACTGTGTTACATTTTTACAGGTGCATGCTGTATATACAGTTGTGTTCAAAATTATTCAACCCCCACTGAAATTGAGTGTTTTGGCCAGTTTGACATTGATTTTGATCATTCAGTCATCTTGCTTACAATTAAATCAAAGAGGCACGTGTAGGTCAGACAAATATAACATAACATTTATAATGAAATAACCACAAATGTCTTTTCTGTGCTCACATCATTATCAGTTTTATTCAACCCCCAAGTGACATTCAATCTTAGTACTTAGTACAACATCCTTTTACAGTTATAACAGCTTTTAAACGTGAAGCATAGCTTGACACAAGTGTCTTGCAGCGATCTACGGATATCTTCGCCCATTCGTCATGGGCAAAAGCCTCCAGTTCAGTCACATTCTTAGGCTTGCGCACTGCAACTGCTTTCTTTAAGTCCCACCAGAGGTTCTCAATCGGATTTAAGTGAGGTGACTGCGATGGCCACTCCAAAATGTTCCAGCCTTTAATCTGCAACCATGCTCTAGTGGACTTGGAGGTATGCTTGGAATCATTGTCCTGTTGAAAGGTCCAATGTCTCCCAAGCCTCAGGTTTGTTGACGGACTGCATCACATTGTCATCCAATATCTCCTGGTACTGAAGAGAATTCATGGTACCTTGTACACGCTGAAGCTTCCCTGTACCTGCAGAAGCAAAACAGCCCCAAAGCATGATTGACCCCCCGCCATGCTTCACAGTAGGTAAGGTGTTCTTTTCTTCATAGGCCTTGTTCTTCCTCCTCCAAACATAGCGTTGATCCATGGGCCCAAACAGTTCTAATTTTGTTTCATCAGTCCACAGAACACTATCCCAAAACTTCTGTGGTTTGTCCACATGACTTTTGGCATACTGCAGTCGACTCTTCTTATTCTTTGGAGACAGCAAGGGGGTGCGCCTGGCAGTTCTGGCATGGAGGCCTTCATTACGCAGTGTGCGCCGTATTGTCTGAGCTGAAACTTCAGTACCCACATCTGACAAATCTTTTCTCAGTTCCTCAGCAGTCACACGGGGACTTTTCTCCACTCTACGCTTCAGGTAGCGCACAGCAGTCGAAGTCAGCATCTTCTTTCTGCCACGACCAGGTAGCGTTTCAACAGTGCCCTTTGCCTTGAATTTGCGAATGATGCTTCCTATGGTCTCTCTTGGTATGTTTAACATCTTTGCAATCTTCTTATAGCCATTGCCCTTCCTGTGAAGAGTGATCACCTCTTCTCTTGTCTTCCTGGACCATTCTCTTGACTTCACCATGTTTGTAACCACACAGTAAATGTCTAGAAGGAGCTGAGTATCACAGTCATTTTAAAGCTGCCTATTTGGTGCTTATTATGCTTTATTGCTGCTCCGTGACATCCACAGGTGTTTTCAATACCTGATTGAAAACACTTGAATGAACCTCTGTTCTTCAGAGTGGTAGTCTTTAAGGGGTTGAATAATTGTGTCAATGAAGAATTCACAAAAGAAACATTTACTACTGTATTACAAAACCAATTGATGTCATTTTAGTTGCATATGGTTCTTTAAAAAGTCCTTGTAGGATTTCATTCTGAATACAATTACAAATGTACACTAAATTCCCTAAAACCCTTTACAGCATTGGGGGTTGAATAATTTTGAACACAACTGTAGTCACTATGTCACATGTTTACAGGCGCATTCTGTATATAGTCACTGTGTTACATGTTTACAGGTGCATTCTGTATATAGTCACTATGTCACATGTTTACAGGCGCATTCTGTATATAGTTACTGTGTTACATGTTTACAGGTGCATTCTGTATATAGTCACTGTTACATGTTTACAGGTGCATTCTGTATATAGTCACTATGTTACATGTTTACAGGTGCATTCTGTATATAGTCACTGTTACATGTTTACAGGTGCATTCTATATATAGTCACTGTGTTACATGTTTACAGGTGCAATCTGTATATAGTCACTGTGTTACATGTTTACAGGTGCATTCTTGTATATAGTCACTGTGTTACATGTTTACAGGTGCTTTCTGTATGTCACTGTGTTACATGTTTACAGGTGCATTCTGTATATAGTCACTATGTTACATGTTTACAGGTGCATTCTGTATATAGTCATTATGTTACATGTTTACAGGTGCATTCTGTATATAGTCACTATGTTACATGTTTACAGGTGCATTCTGTATATAGTCACTATGTTACATATTTTCCTCTATATGTGTCACTGGGCGCATCTATTGTGTGATATTTTCCTCTATATGCGTCACTGGGTGCATCCATTGTGTGTTATTTTCCTCTATATGTGTCACTGGGTGCATCCACTGTGTGATATTTTCCTCTATATGTGTCACTGGGTGCATCCATTGTGTGATATTTTCCTCTATATGTGTCACTGGTTGCATCCATTGTGTGATATTTTGTGTTGTAAACTGCCCCCTCCCCCCAGTATCTTTCCATTACTTGCTCCTCACTGCGCGGCTTTGGCCATAGAATGGAGTGAATGGAGCAGATTTCCTAAAATCCAAATAATTTCTATTGAGCTTGTGTGGGATGTATTTATTTTTTTATTTATTTATAAAGTATTTTACCAGGAAAGATACATTGAGATTTCTCTAGTTTTCAAGTACGTCCTGGGTTCAATAACATTAAAATGTTACAGTTGTTACAGAAATACAAGGTAATACAATGCAAGATATTAAAAAAACACAAATATACAGATTAACAGAAAATAAATATGTAGGAAATAGTCACTATGTTACATGTTTACAGGTACATTCTGTATATAGTCACTATGTTACATGTTTACAGGCGCATCTGTATATAGTCACTGTGTTACATGTTTACAGGTGCATTCTGTATATAGTCACTGTGTTACATGTTTACAGGTGCATTCTGTTTATAGTCACTATGTTACATGTTTACAGGTGCATTCTGTATATAGTCACTAGGTTACATGTTTACAGGTGCATTCTGTATATAGTCACTATGTTACATGTTTACAGGTGCATTCCGTATTGAGGTATGTTAATAGGGATCTTTTGAGTGACTTTAGACTATAGGATGAGGGAACTGCTGGAGGAAGCAGTCTATTCAGGTAGGGTGGCAGCTACCCAGAAAAGCTCTTAAACACCAGGCCGGAAAGGTGAAGGGTGTGTTTAGACTCCAGCGATGGCCAGTTTAGTTCTTTTAACATGTCACAATGGTGGGTCATGTAGTTACATTGTAGCACAAAGCGGCAGAAGGAGTTATACAATGTAGTAAGTTTCTTGAGGTGTGTTTGCGGAGCGGCTGCATACACTACATCTCCGTAATCAATATCTGGCATAAGCATTTGTTGTACAATCTGCTTTCTTACTGCGGGGCTCAGGCAGGATTTGTTTCTGTACAGGGCACCTAGTTTGGGGTAGAGTTTAGATGAGAGTTTTTCGATGTGGGGCCAAAGGATAGATTAGGGTCTAACCACATACCTAGATATTTGAGAGAAGTGACTGTGGTCAGCGTGCCATTTGATCTTGTCCTGACACATAGATGGGGATTTTGCAATTTGTGTAGTTTAGGTTTTGTTTCAAAGAGCATCGTTACAGTTTTGTCATTATTTAGATAAAGTTTGTTGTGTTTGATCCACTTTTCTACCTTTGTGAATTGTTCTTGCAGCACGGCCTCCAGCTGCGGGAGATTTGGTTTGCTGGTATAGATTACGGTGTCGTCTGCGTACATGTGTACAGTTGAGGCTTTGCAGACGTTGGGCAGATCATTTATGAATATTGTGAATATCAGGGGGCCGAGTATCGAGCCTTGGGGTACACCGCAAGTGACTGGGAGGAGGGAGGAGCTGCCAGAAATTGACACATATTGTGATCGGTCGGATACATATGATTGAAACCAGGTTAGCGTGCGATCACCAATGCCAGAGTTTTTAAGTTTTTCTAACAAGATGCCATGGTCTACTGTGTCAAAGGCCTTGGCAAAAGGAAGATGGCTCCATTTAGGTTTCCTTGTTCCATCCCAGCTTGGATATCATATCATTGCAGACTTTTAAAAGGGCGGTTGTAGTTGAGTGATTTGGACGAAAGCCGGATTGATTTGGGGTTAAGTAGTTCCAATATTGATAATAATCACGTAATTGTGTGTAGACACATTTTTCCAAGATTTTTGACATTACAGGGAGCAACGATATCGGACGGTAGTTGGATACCAAAGTACTGTCACCACTTTTATGGATAGGTACCACTCTCGCAGTCTTCCAGAGTTTGGGTATGTATCCAGTCGCCAGTGGTTCATTTATTAGGGTTGCGACAGGATTTGCAATTGCCGGCGCACTGATTTTCAGCAGCATTGCTGGTATTTGATCAGGTCCAGACTGGTATTTAATTTTTTGGTTACGTAGAAGTTTAGTAACGACACTGACAGGCACTGGTCTAAAACTGAATTCCTGTCTGATACAGGGTATGCAAAGAACATCACCAGGGGTATATTAAAGTGTTCTTGACCCACTATCAGATCTCATTCAGCTGCCATCTATTCTCTTGGGTAGCACAGCACAACTGATCCCCTGCAGCCTTATTTAAACATTCCCTTCTCCACTACTTTTTATCCTATACCACAGCTGTAAAGCAAGACTTGACATAAGATTTTGGTAAATGTTTCATCATGAAAAAAATCCACAAAATGGAAACAGGAGATTGAAACCTAACTTTATTTTTTCTATTTACATGCAATTACTTCAAACAAAGAGAAAAACCCCAGAACCATGTGCTTTATAATGTGTTTGCATAAAGTATTTTATAGTTTGTTTTTTATAAAGGGTTTTATAAAAAGTTTTATAATTATTATTATTATTATTATTCTTTATTTATTAAGCGCCAGCATATTCCGCAGCGCAGATAAAGTATTTTATAATGTTTTGTATATAGTACTTTATAAAAACACTTTATAAAAACATTATAGAACACTATAAAAACACATAAAATATAAACATATTATAAAATATAAACACATTATAAAATACACATTATAAAACACTTTATAAAAACACATTATAAAATACTATATACAAAACATTATAAAACACTTTATAAAAACACATAAAACACTTTATAAAAAACCATAAAATACTATAGACAAAGTGTTTTATAATGTGTTTTTTATAATGTGTTTTTATAAAGTGTTTTATAATGTGTTTTTATAAAGTGTTTTATAACGTGGTTTTATAAAGTGTTTTTTAATGTGTTGTTATTTGTAATGCACTAGTAATTTAGTCACAGCTTATGTAAGCATTAGTGTCCCTTTAAAATAAAGGCTATCATTATCAATACATATTATTTATAATAGTATGTTTTATGAGACTTTTAGGAGAAGTTTATGCGATGTCGAACACCAGTAGACAAGGGGACAATGGAGTTTAATCACAGAGGTCAGCGGACTATCCTCTTTTTATATTAAAACCCAAATAATCATGTTCTATATTTTAAAAGAAAAGTGTTTTGCGTGAAATATTTAGAATCTCTTGTCATTGCTCGTGAAGGCACTGTTTAGTTAATGAGCTCCCTGATACATGCTGAGTGCGCCCAAGCACATTCGTCCATGCATGGCTGTTAGTGCGTTCTGGAACGCACTGGGTTAACATACTTTCATTATTTATTTTTTTTAATGCCGAATTCAGTCATTCCTATAAAGTTGAGGGCCAGAGCTTTCAGCTTTTATTTGAGTTGAAATACTGCCATTTCCTTTTTACACAAGTGAAATTATTCAGGGCAGCGCAATGAAACGCCGATTTTATGATTTCTAAGAAGAGTTAAAAAACAAAAGCGGAAGGGAAAGTCTGATAGAAAACAGAGAATGTTTTCATATGTTCATATGGCCAGGGGTTAAAAGGCTTCATTTAGATCCTGCTTCTCTTATAACAGGAAAAGCTATCAGTATCTATTTATCGTTTATCATTCTATCTGTGTCTATTTATCATTTATCATCCTATCAGTATCTATTTATCGTTTATCATTCTGTCAGTATCTATTTATCGTTTATCATTCTGTCAGTATCTATTTATCGTTTATCATTCTGTCAGTATCTATTTATCATTTATCATTCTATCCGTATCTATTTATCGTTTATTAGTAGCTGTATCTATTTATCGTTTATTAGTAGCTGTATCTATTTATCGTTTATCATCCTATCGTTTATCATTCTGTCAGTATCTATTTATCATTTATCATCCTATCAGTATCTATTTATCGTTTATTATTCTATCAATATCTATCATTTATCATCCTATCAGTATCTATCGTTTATTATTCTATCAGTATTTATTTATCTTTTATCATTCTATCAGTATCTATTTTTAGTTTATTATTCTGTCAGTATCTATTTATCATTCTGTCAGTATCTATTTATCATTTATCATTCTATCAGTATCTATTGTTTATCATTCTGTCAGTATCTATTTATCATTCTGTCAGTATCTAATTATCTTTTATCATTTATCTGTATCTATATGTATCCTTCCTGGTAAAATCCTTTTCAAATAAATAAATCTATTTATCATTCCATAGTATCTATTTATCTGTTATCATTCTATCTCTATTTATCTGTTATCATACTAGCAGTATCTATTTATCTTTTATCATTCTATCAGTTCTATTTATGGTTTATCAGTATCAGTATCTATCTTCTATCATTCTATCAGTTCTATTTATGGTTTATCAGTATCAGTATCTATCTTCTATCATTCTATCAGTATCTATTTATCGTTTGTTAGTATCTGTATCTATCTTTTATCATTATATTTATCATTCTATCAGTATTTATCAGTTATAATTCTGTCTACTTATCTGTCTAATATCATTTCATCCATCAATCAGTATTTGTATATCTTCTCTTTTTTATTATTATTCTATAAATAGCTGTATATCTATCCATCAATCAGTATTTATAGATTTATTTATAAAGTATTTTACCAGGAAGGATACATTGAGATTTCTCTTGGTTTCAAGCATGTCCTGGGTTCAATAACATTGAATATTTGGCAAAAGAAATAAGTGTTCAGGAGTATGCAAAAAGAAAGACAGGCGTGCCTGAGCTTGGAGGAAAGGGGGTAACCCTAAAAAGTAATCAGAAAGAAAATAAACATACCCAGGTGAATGTCTTATGATGTACCTTCGTGCAGGTAAAAGGAAAATTCTCAACAGGATGGCCGCAATGGCCTATACCTAAATTGGTGTGAACAAGGATTAAAAAGTAACTTTTAATAGAGTAATATAAAAAGGATCCAGAGATCCTGGAGGTACAAGACAAGACGTAAATATAAGGAATTGGGGTATGGATGAGGCCCCTTGGCTATCAGGCACATACACAATAGCACAGCACCCCAGTATGTAGAGAGTAGTTAATCTGTTGAGTGGAAAAGGAAACAATGGGCCTTAGAGGGTCCGTAATATATAGGAAAGACAAAAAGGAAAACTCAAGGGTGTGCTGTGCTTGGTAAAGCAAAAGGAAAAAATACAGTAGACCAGGGTTTCCCAAACCTGTCCTCCGGACCCTCAACCAGGCCAGATTTTGCAGGTCACTTTGGGGAAAATGCAGACCGAGTCCTACAATCACTGAGCAGCAAATCATATCACCTGTGCTGTGCTTCAGATATCCTGCAAACCTGGCGAGACGGAGGGTCCCGAGGACAGGTTTGGGAAACACTGCTGTAGACAGATCTGATACAAACTGGGAAACAATGTTTCCAGCCGTCCCTTGCTGTATGAGGAAAGGGCAAATGCTAAGCAGGTTATGGCGCCCCTATACCTGCAATAACAATGCAAAGAGCCACAATTTAGAATTCATAGCCAGAGGTCCTGAGTTGCAGCAGCACATTTGAGGATAAGTGCAGAACAGCTACAAAAAATATAAAAATGTTAAAGAAGGATTGCGCATGGTTGACTGCTTTGGAGATATTATTATTATTATTCTTTATTTATAAAGCGCCAGCATATTCCACAGCGCTGTACAATAAGCACAGTATAGACAGGGTTACAATACAATACATTGAACAACATTTGACAAACAGTACAGGAGGAGATGAGGGCCCTATTCCCGTAGGAACTCACAATCTAGGAGGGTTGGGGTTGGAAACAGGAGGAGAGGACTGTAAGGTGAGAGTGATTGATGGTTGCGTCAGTGAGTTGGGTGGTAGGCTTCCCTAAATAGGAATGTTTTAAGGGAGCGTTTGAAGGAAGAGAAGTTAGGGGAAAGTCTGACAGTACGAGGGAGAGCGTTCCAGAGAGTGGGGGCTGCGCGTGAGAAATCCTGCAGTGTATCATGGGAAGAGGTGATGCGGGGAGAAGCTAGTCGCAGGTCACTGTTTGACCTTAGGGAGCGGGCTGGGGTGTATTTGGTGATTAGTGAGGACAGGTAGTGGGGCGCTGAGTTAGTGAGGGTTTTGTAGGTAAGGATAAGGATTTTGAACTTAATTCTGCAGTGGATGGGGAGTCAGTGAAGGGACTCGCAGAGTGGAGCGGCAGAGCGGCAGGTGAGGTGAATTAGCCTGGCGGAGGCGTTCAGGATGGATTGTAGGGGGGAGAGGCGGGACAGAGGGAGGCCAGATAAGAGATTATTGCAATAGTCGAGTCGGGAGATTACCAGGGCGTGTATGAGTTGTTTTGTGGTGACAGCGGTAAGAAATGGCTGAATTCTGGAAATATTACGCAGTTGGTATCGGCAGGAGGAGCAAAGAGACTGGATGTGGGGGATGAAGGAAAGAGCAGAGTCAAGTGTAACTCCAAGACAGCGAACTTGGTTTGATGGGGAGATGGTGATACCCTCCACCGTGATAGAGAAGTCAGGAGGTGGGGAGGCATTGGAGGGAGGAATAAGTAGGAGCTCAGTCTTTGACATGTTGATCTTTAGGTGGTGGGAGGCCATCCAGGAGGAGATGCCAGATAAACAGTCACTGACTTTTGAAAGGACAGGGGGAGAGAGATCAGGGGTAAAGAGGTAGATCTGAGTGTCATCAGCGTAGGGCTGATGGTGGACCACCATGAAGGTTTTGCTTCCTGATTTAATCCGTTTCTGATCCCTTACTTTAACGGGGAAATGCGTCAGATTTAAAATATTTGGCTGACTATCTCCAAAGCAGTCAACATGCGCAATGCACCCTCGAAGGCCCGTCGTTTCCTTTTCCACTTGACAGATTAACTACTCTCTACATACTGGGGTGCTGTGCTATTGTGTATGTGCCTGATAGCCAAGGGGCCTCATCATACCCCAATTCCTTATATTTACGTCTTGTCTTGTACCTCCAGGATCTGTGGATCCTTTTTATAGTACTCTATTACCTGCACGAAGGTACATCATACCACATTCACCTGGGTATGTTTATTTTCTTTCTGAACATTGAATATTTGTATATGTCTCTATCATTATTCTATCAATCAATATCTCTATATCTATCAGTATCTATCCATCTATTAATCTGACTAATATTCAAGCCTTTCCTGTATATAGCTTTGTGTATATCTTTATTTGTCTACCTTTCTATGAATCTAATACCATTCTATCAATGTTTCTACATTTTCTTACATATAACTTTGTATTTTTGTCTATCTACTGCCATGATATATTTTTCCTGCGTGTATCCGTGTATTTTTTATATATCTTTGACTGTCCATCTGTCTCTCCCTGCACATGTATTTATATCTCTTCATATCTTTTATTGTCTGACTCTATTTCTAGGTATATGTCTATTTATCTATGTTTCCTCTGCATACCTTGGTAGCTTAAAGGGCCACTTCCACCAAAAAGTGAAATGCCCTTATTTGATGTTACTGATATCTTACATGTGTTTGTTTTTCTCTTGTATGTTTAGTTAAGAAAATATTTTCCTCTATATGTGTCACTGGGCGCATCCACTGTGTGATATTTTCCTCTGTGTGTCACTGGGTGCATCCATTGTGTGATATTTTCCTCTATATGTGTCACTGGGTGCATCCATTGTGTGATATTTTCCTCTATATGTGTCACTGGCGCATCCATTGTGTGATATTTTCCTCTATATGTGTCACTGGGTGCATCCATTGTGTGATATTTTCCTCTATATGTGTCACTGGGCGCATCCATTGTGTGATATTTTCCTCTATATGTGTCACTGGGTGCATCCATTGTGTGATATTTTCCTCTATATGTGTCACTGGGCGCATCCATTGTGTGATATTTTCCTCTATATGTGTCACTGGGTGCATCCATTGTGTGATATGTTCCTCTATGTGTCACTGGGTGCATCCATTGTGTGATATTTCCCTCTATATGTGTCACTGGGTGCATTAATTGTGTGATCTTTTCCTCTACATGTGTCACTGGGTGCACCCATTGTGTGGTATTTTCCTCTATGTGTCACAGGGCGCATCCATTGTGTGATATTTTCCTCTATTCTACCTATCTATCTATTTATCTATCATGCCAGACTCAATCTGTTGGAAATCATGAAATAATAATAATTATTTTATAGTCAGAGCTCTTTACTTCAGTCAAACGCTCAGGTTTATTAGAAACACATGTTCAGGACACGATTGCCATAAATATTACATAAATAGTATTAAGCCGACCCCAAAGTCGGGGCTTGCCGTAAAATGCAGAAGAAGAGGACAACTCCCAGCAATCCGTGTTTGCCGAGGAATGCAGGGACTTTTTTATTATTCCGCTACAAACTCAATAAATAAGAGAAGGGAAGTTAGGAGCGTTACTGGATTACGGCATGAGAAGAAAATGTTTCATTCTCCGCCTGGAAAGTTGGAAGCTAATTACAGTGCTGCTGCGGCAGGTGATGTTGCCTGCGGGGAGCGGGTGGCAGTATCTAGGCATCCCGGTAAATAAATAGACTCACGGAAGAAAGGGGAAAAGGTTATTACTGGCTTTGATGTCTCAAACAGTAAGAAATATCCTTCCTCCTGATATTTTTAGTTGGAGAAAAATAAATTCATTCCAAGTGTTGTCATCCTCACCGTGAGATTCGCTATTTCAGAGCTTTCCCTTTCTAATGTCACCGTGCACCGGCAGCCGTGACCCTCTGGACGTTTTGGAACTACATCTCCCATGATGCTCAGCCACTCGTTAGGTGAGGAGGCTCTTCATTCTCCTGACGAAGCCGCACTTTTTAAAGCGGCGAAATGTGTGTTGAGCGCGGTACCTTTTTCTATGGGTATTCACCCTTTTTGACCGACACGTTTTTTTGCCATCTACAGTTGTGTTCAAAATTATTCAACCCCCAATGCTGTAAAGGGTTTTAGGGAATTTAGTGTATATTTGTAATTGTATTCAGAATGAAATCCTACAAGGACTTTTTAAAGAACCATATGCAACTAAAATGACATCAATTGGTTTTGTAATACAGTAGTAAATGTTTCTTTTGTGAATTCTTCATTGACACTATTATTCAACCCCTTAAAGACTACCACTCTGAAGAACAGAGGTTCATTCAAGTGTTTTCAATCAGGTATTGAAAACACCTGTGGATGTCACGGAGCAGCAATAAAGCATAATAAGCACCAATTAGGCAGCTTTAAAATGACTGTGATACTCAGCTCCTTCTAGACATTTACTGGTGTGGTTACAAACATGGTGAAGTCAAGAGAATGGTCCAGGAAGACAAGAGAAGAGGTGATTACTCTTCACAGGAAGGGCAATGGCTATAAGAAGATTGCAAAGATGTTAAACATGCCAAGAGAGACCATAGGAAGCATCATTCGCAAATTCAAGGCAAAGGGCACTGTTGAAACGCTACCTGGTCGTGGCAGAAAGAAGATGCTGACTTCGACTGCTGTGCGCTACCTGAAGTGTAGAGTGGAGAAAAGTCCCCGTGTGACTGCTGAGGAACTGAGAAAAGATTTGTCAGATGTGGGTACTGAAGTTTCAGCTCAGACAATACGGCGCACACTCCGTAATGACGGCCTCCATGCCAGAACTCCCAGGCGCACCCCCTTGCTGTCTCCAAAGAATAAGAAGAGTCGACTGCAGTATGCCAAAAGTCATGTGGACAAACCACAGAAGTTTTGGGATAGTGTTCTGTGGACTGATGAAACAAAATTAGAACTGTTTGGGCCCATGGATCAACGCTATGTTTGGAGGAGGAAGAACAAGGCCTATGAAGAGAAGAACACCTTGCCTACTGTGAAGCATGGCGGGGGGTCAATCATGCTTTGGGGCTGTTTTTGCTTCTGCAGGTACAGGGAAGCTTCAGCGTGTGCAAGGTACCATGAATTCTCTTCAGTACCAGGAGATATTGGATGACAATGTGATGCAGTCCGTCACAAACCTGAGGCTTGGGAGACGTTGGACCTTTCAACAGGACAATGATCCCAAGCATACCTCCAAGTCCACTAGAGCATGGTTGCAGATTAAAGGCTGGAACATTTTGGAGTGGCCATCGCAGTCACCTGACTTAAATCCGATTGAGAACCTCTGGTGGGACTTAAAGAAAGCAGTTGCAGTGCGCAAGCCTAAGAATGTGACTGAACTGGAGGCTTTTGCCCATGACGAATGGGCGAAGATACCCGTAGATCGCTGCAAGACACTTGTGTCAAGCTATGCTTCACGTTTAAAAGCTGTTATAACTGTAAAAGGATGTTGTACTAAGTACTAAGATTGAATGTCACTTGGGGGTTGAATAAAACTGATAATGATGTGAGCACAGAAAAGACATTTGTGGTTATTTAATTATAAATGTTATGTTATATTTGTCTGACCTACACGTGCCTCTTTGATTTAATTGTAAGCAAGATGACTGACTGATCAAAATCAATGTCAAACTGGCCAAAACACTCAATTTCAGTGGGGGTTGAATAATTTTGAACACAACTGTATGCCGATCCAGCAATGATTTGTCTCTCATTCAAAGTATGCTATATATGCTATATTGATTTCTAAGTATATGCTATATATGCTATATTGATTTCTAAGTCCTCTTGACTGTTTCTTACACTATGGTTTCTTTATTAGGGGCATGCTAGGGATAGAGCAGAAATCTATTTAAGCACAGGGCTACACATCAGGGATTATTTCCTAATATCTACTGTCATGCCCCATGATTTAAGATTTATTGTACTGTATATTTTTCTGTTTTTTTGTGTTGAATCTGCCTTTGCTGCTTACATGCTATTGATTTCATAGCTATTTTGTCCCTTCTGGGTTTCCCTAGCTTTCTGTATCCAGCTAGTTCCCACCCCTCTGCTCAGTGTCTTGTTGTTAGTTACTTCCTGGTCACATAGCAGCCATTCTGTGATCACTGCTGTACAAACTAAAGTCTTTTTACCTGCAAAGCTGTATATTAACAAGATTGTCAGTCTGATCATTAAACTCTTCAACTGGATTCATCTTTCTACGTGTCAGTTTTGCTGTGTTGAAGCTATCTGCTGAACTTCATCGTGTGAGTACTGGTCAAATACAGACTTCAGCTAGTCTAAAGCACCCACACCTCACAGCTTTGCTTAAGGAAGCAGAATATCTACTCTGGATGACTTTTGTATGCCTTGGTGCAGCTGCTTGACCCACTATTGTTTGGTCCTCTCTGTTTTTCTGACATTATACCTACTAGGGGGCATCAACTCAGGATGACTTTACTTACCTAATATAGGTTACTATTTATTCATTCTAATAATTCCCCTGTGGGGGCTGTGTTATTCCATCTATTCTTGTAATTGTCAAACACACTGTGCAGCTTAGGCTATTACTCTTTGTCTGGGTGAGTGTCTATACATGTACGTGATATATTATTAATATCAATGCCTATTAAGGATATTTTTATAACAACATAGTACAGTATATTCAAAATGCTGGATGTATGTTTTTAATTCTTCTGACCAGCTAATGGATTGGGAGCTTTGTACTCTCAATCCCTTTTCCTTTTTTTTGTATTCCTGTTTTAACTCAATATCTAATAAACCGTTTATTATTTTAATCTGCAGCAAAAAGTCTCTTTTAGTTATAGATTTTTTTAATTATTTTTTCGGCATTTTTTGTTCCCCCAGGACAGGATGTTATGGTATCTAAGCAAAGTCATCACATTATTAATAGATATTTGGTGCCAAAAGAACAAAAATAATAACCCAATGAAGTGTGATACAGTCTCTGTATTTCTGTAAAATCTCATGCATAAATTGAGTAATACATTGTTACAGAAGCGGAAAAGAAAAAAAAGCCGTGCTTCCACCTTAAAACCTTCACGGCACTGTAATACAGGTGAAACTCGAAAAATTAGAATATGGAGTAAAAGTACATTTATTTCACTAATGCAACTTAAAAGGTGAAACTAATATATGAGACTCATTACATGCAAAGCAAGATCATTCAAGCCGTGATTTGTCATAATTGTGATGATTCTGGTTACAGCTCATGAAAACCCCAAATCCACAATCTCAGAAAATGAGAATATTACATGCAATCAATAAAACAAGGATTGTACATAGAACAATATGGGACCTGTGAAAAGTATAAGCTGCAGATGTACTCCGTACTTGGTTTGGGCCCCTTTTGCAGCAATTACTGCCGCAATGCCTCAACCAGCGCTGCGGAATATGCCGGCGCTTTATAAATAAAGAATAATAATAATGCGACGTAGCATGGAAGCTATCAGCCTGTGGCACTGCTGAGGTGTTATGGAAGACCAAGATGCTTCAATAGCGGCCTTCAGCTCCTCTGCATTGTTCGGTCTCATGTCTCTCATCTTTCTCTTGGCAATGCCCCATAGATTCTCTATAGGGTTCAGGTCAGGCGAGTTTGCTGGGCAATCAAGCACAGTAATCCCATGGTCATTGAACCAGGTTTTGGTGCTTTTGGCAGTGTGGGCAGGTGCCAAGTCCTGCTGGAAAATGAAGCCAGCATCCCCATAAAGCTCATCTGCGGAAGGAAGCATGAAGTGCTCCAAAATCTCCTGGTAGACGGCTGCGTTGACCCGGACTTAATGAAGCACAGTGGACCAACAACAGCAGATGACATGGCTCCCCAAATCAACACAGACTGTGGAAACTTTACACTGGACTTCAAGCATCTTGCAGTGTGTGCCTCTCCATTCTTCCTCCATACTCTGGGTCCTTGGTTTCCAAATGAGATGCAAAAGTTGCTCTCATCAGAAAAGAGGACTTTGGACCAGTGAGCAACAGACCAGATCTGTTTTTCTTTAGCCCAGGTAAGATGCTGCTGACGTTGTGTGTTGTTCAGGAGCGGCTTGACAAGAGGAATACGACATTTGAAGCCCATGTCCAGGATCCGTCTGTGTGTGTGTGGAGGTGTCATATCCTCAGCCCCTGCTGCGCTGCCTGGGGGGGGTCTGGGCAAGGTCTTGTGCCAAGAGCTGGCCGACTGCCAGCACTGGGGAACAGCCGAGCGGCGTCCGAGGGGGCGGGGCCTGGCGTGGTCATGAGGAGCCGCCGGGTTAAAAGAGCACGAGGAGTTGCCTCGTCGCCCTGTCGTGGAGTTCTGTTCCCGCATTGCTACTGATTCTGTGCATTGATTTTTTTTAGCCAACCCGTTTTCTGGATACGATCCCTGCTCCTGCTTTTTACCCGGCTTGTTTTTGACCATTCTAATTGCTGCTCAATTACAATCGCCTTTGTGGTGCTTTGGTGGTGGAACCCCATGCTTGCCGCTGGGGTGTTTACACATTACTGGGGTGTTGTCCCTTCTAAGTTGTGGGTATCGTCTGTGGCCTCATTAGGTTCCTATACCCAACCCAGGGCTCATGTTTTCTTGCCACACATGTATATAAGAACTGCGATCGAAAGGTACTGTTTATATGCGGCTCATGTTCAGTGTGCTCTCACCACCAAATATACTCAACACTGTACCAAAGATAGACCCCGATTTGTATGTGTTGCCACTGAATATCATAAAGTACCGTTAACCTGCTCCCGATTATCAGAAAACGTTAAAGCGGCACATTTCCTGACTGCCCTGCCTCCGCGCAATTCACCAACTGTCTGACGAATGTTTGTGTTTCTGAACGTGCTCTATTGGTCTCGAAACCTTTAGTGCTTAGTAGCAACTCAGTGCTTTGCGCATCCTCCCTGCCTCAAGCGTATAAGCCTGAATATACCAAGCAGTGATTAAACGTCAAGAAGATTTATCAGTCCTTAAGGATCTCAGCTTCGCTACTCTCTAGTGGGCGCTACATCCTCCGTTACAGGAGGCTCATGATGCACTGACTCCAGCCTCAGTCCACTCCTTGTGAAAGTCCCCAACACTTTAGAATGGCCTTTTCCTGACAATCCTCTCCAGGCTGCGGTCATCCCTGCTGCTTGTGCCACCTTTTTCTTCCACATAACTTTCTATTAATGTGCTTTGATACAGCACTTTGGGAACATCCAACTTCTTTTGCAATGACCTTTTGAGGCTTTCCCTCCTTATGGAGGGGGTCAATGAAGGTTTTCTGCACAACTGTCAGGTCAGCAGTCTTTCCCATGATTGTGATTCCTACTGAACCAGACTGAGAGACCATTTAAAGGCTCAGGAACCCTTTGCAGGTGTTATGGCTTCATTAGCTGATTAGAGTGGGACACTTTGAGCCTAGAATATATTGCACCTTTTCACAATATTCAAATTTTCATGAGCTGTAACCATAATCATCACAATTATGACAAATCACGGCTTCAACTATCTTGCTTTGCATGTAATGAGTCTCATTTATTAGTTTCACCTTTTAAGTTGCATTACTGAAATAAATTCCCACCTTCTTTTTGTTGCACCTGAGCATTGAATAAGGATCGCGCTCCCATTCCACTCACATAAACGTCATTCCCATACACAGCCCCGCAGGCGCTCACCTGAACATCATACATATATAGTTTAATAAGGGGTGCAAACTCACAGCTTCTTTGCAAAACTCCCAAAGTACTGATAAACCTTCTTAAGTCCGCCCCTTTTCTGACAGAAGATACCGCGAAGGTGCTGGTTCATGCTCTTGTCATTTCATGGTTTGATTACGGCAACTCGCTCCTCATTGGCCCCAACTCCCGTATTGCCCCTTTTGCAATCTGTAATGAATGCAGGGCCAAGGCTTATTTTTCTCACCAGATGCACCTCTCGTACCTCCCCCTCTGCCGGTCCCTCCATTGGATTCCTGTATGTTCCTGGATACAACTTTAAAATACTGACGCTCACGTTCAAATCACTCAATAACTCAACCTCTCCCTACATGTCTTCGTTACTCCACAAGCACGTCCCATCCAGACATAGGTGTGCACAGCCTATTGCATTAGGGTGTGCACCCAAAAGCTCAGACACGCGTGTGGATGTACATATAAATATATACAACGACACATGCTTGTACACACACACACACACTAAAGTCCCGTTCACACCTCAGCGTTTTACAGCGCTTTCCTGCGCGCTGTAAAACGCTCAACCCCGGAAATCCCATGATTTCCTATGGGGCTGGTTCACACCTAGACGTTTTACAGCGCGCAGGACAGCGCTGTAAAACGTCCGACGCCCAAAGAATTACGGGAGCTTCTTTGGGGCGTATAGCAGCGCGTTCGCGGCCATAGACATATCTGCGAAGACGCTGCAATGCGCGTTCGCGCGTAGTTTCATATGCGCGCGTTTGAAAAATGCTGAGGTGTGAACCCAGCCTTAGGCCCCGTTCACACCTGGGCGTTTTAAAGCGCGCAGGAACGCGCTTTCAAACGTCCTATGCACAAAGAAGTACGTGAGCTTCTTTGGCGCGTAGTACAGCACATTCGCGGCCATAGACGCGAATGCGATGCAATGCGCGTTCGCGCGTTTTTTTTTTCGTTTGCACGATACATGTATAAAAAAACACGTGTATTGCGCGCATTAAAAAACGCTGAGGTGTGAACCCAGCCTAATGCATGCAATCAAAATATATTATTACTATGTGTATATGTCATATAACATCAGAATGCTATATCAAAAAATTTAAATTTCCAGCGTGCAACTAGAGGACGTGTTCAGTGTATCGTCCACAGCAAGGAGGTTAAGGGTGAAAAAAAGTGGGGATGAAATTTGAGTAAAGTGGCCCCTTAACCTCTTGCTGCCCTGCACCACTATTTAGCCTCCTTCCAGTGCCTCATGTGGCTCTTAAGACGTCCACCCATCATTCATAGTTTTCAGAGGGCAGGCAGCATATAGCCTGCTGGTTCGTTGTGGAGTCACGACAATGGGGCAAGGCTGGACTGGGACCTGTAGGCTGTATAAAGACAAATACATGCACTTTCATACATAGCCATACGTCTACATATACAGTTGTGTTCAAAATTATTCAACCCCCACTGAAATTGAGTGTTTTGGCCAGTTTGACATTGATTTTGATCATTCAGTCATCTTGCTTACAATTAAATCAAAGAGGCACGTGTAGGTCAGACAAATATAACATAACATTTATAATGAAATAACCACAAATGTCTTTTCTGTGCTCACATCATTATCAGTTTTATTCAACCCCCAAGTGACATTCAATCTTAGTACTTAGTACAACATCCTTTTACAGTTATAACAGCTTTTAAACGTGAAGCATAGCTTGACACAAGTGTCTTGCAGCGATCTGCGGGTATCTTCGCCCATTCGTCATGGGCAAAAGCCTCCAGTTCAGTCACATTCTTAGGCTTGCGCACTGCAACTGCTTTCTTTAAGTCCCACCAGAGGTTCTCAATCGGATTTAAGTCAGGTGACTGCGATGGCCACTCCAAAATGTTCCAGCCTTTAATCTGCAACCATGCTCTAGTAGACTTGGAGGTATGCTTGGGATCATTGTCCTGTTGAAAGGTCCAACGTCTCCCAAGCCTCAGGTTTGTGACGGACTGCATCACATTGTCATCCAATATCTCCTGGTACTGATGAGAATTCATGGTACCTTGCACACGCTGAAGCTTCCCTGTACCTGCAGAAGCAAAACAGCCCCAAAGCATGATTGACCCCCCGCCATGCTTCACAGTAGGCAAGGTGTTCTTTTCTTCATAGACCTTGTTCTTCCTCCTCCAAACATAGCGTTGATCCATGGGCCCAAACAGTTCTAATTTTGTTTCATCAGTCCACAGAACACTATCCCAAAACTTCTGTGGTTTGTCCACATGACTTTTGGCATACTGCAGTCGACTCTTCTTATTCTTTGGAGACAGCAAGGGGGTGCGCCTGGGAGTTCTGGCATGGAGGCCTTCATTACGCAGTGTGCGCCGTATTGTCTGAGCTGAAACTTCAGTACCCACATCTGACAAATCTTTTCTCAGTTCCTCAGCAGTCACACGGGGACTTTTCTCCACTCTACGCTTCAGGTAGCGCACAGCAGTCGAAGTTAGCATCTTCTTTCTGCCACGACCAGGTAGCGTTTCAACAGTGCCCTTTGCCTTGAATTTGCGAATGATGCTTCCTATGGTCTCTCTTGGTATGTTTAACATCTTTGCAATCTTCTTATAGCCATTGCCCTTCCTGTGAAGAGTAATCACCTCTTCTCTTGTCTTCCTGGACCATTCTCTTGACTTCACCATGTTTGTAACCACACCAGTAAATGTCTAGAAGGAGTGGAGTATCACAGTCATTTTAAAGCTGCCTAATTGGTGCTTATTATGCTTTATTGCTGCTCCGTGACATCCACAGGTGTTTTCAATACCTGATTGAAAACACTTGAATGAACCTCTGTTCTTCAGAGTGGTAGTCTTTAAGGGGTTGAATAATTGTATCAATGAAGAATTCACAAAAGAAACATTTACTACTGTATTACAAAACCAATTGATGTCATTTTAGTTGCATATGGTTCTTTAAAAAGTCCTTGTAGGATTTCATTCTGAATACAATTACAAATGTCACTAAATTCCCTAAAACCCTTTACAGCATTGGGGGTTGAATAATTTTGAACACAACTGTACAATTATAGCTATATCTCTCCCCTCGGTATGTAGCAATAAAACTCACAGTAATGCGCAGTGTGTCTGAGCGTATCCCAGAGCGCCACAGCAATAAAGCCTTCAGTAATGTACGCTGTGTGTATGAGTTTTATTGCTGTGAAACTCTGTGATACTCATACACAGCGCACATTACTGTTTTATTGCTGTGAAATGCTTACACATTACTGTGAGTTTTATTGCTGTCGAGCTGTGATACGCTCATACCATGGCCGGCTTTTCACGATTGCGAAGGGTACGACGCACCCGGCCTTGCACTCAAGTTGGCCCCGCGGGGTTGCAGTCTATGGATGTGAGAGAAGCATTGTGGGGAATCCCTCCTCAGCGCTGACGACTCTCTCCACACATCCTGCCTCTGTCTTTGCTTGGCACCATTGTCATTTTATTGCTGGGGATCTCTGTGATACGTTCATACACACCGCAAATTACTGTGAGTTTTATTGCTGTGGAGCTCTGTGACATGCTCATACACATCACACATATTGCTGTGGAGCTCTGTGACATGGTCATACACCCTGCACATTAACGGTGAGTTTTATTGCTTTGGAGCTCTGTGACTTGCTCATACACCCTGCACATTAACGTGCTTTTTATTGCTTTGGAGCTCTGTGACATGCTCATACACACCACACATAATACTGTACGTTCTATTGCTGTGGAGCTCTGTGGCATGCTCATACGGTGTACACATATTGCTGTGGAGCTCTGTGATATGCTCATACACCCTGCACATTAGCGTGAGTTTTATTGCTTTGGAGCTCTGTGACATGCTCCTACCCACCATACATATTACTGTATGTTTTATTGCTGGTGAGCTCTGTGACATGCTCATCAGTGGCGTAACCAGAGTTATGGGCGCCCGGGGCAGAATTTTTTTTTCACGCCTCCTCATTATATAAACGTCCACTCTGGTTATAAGCAGGCCCGGACCGGGACAAAATATTGGACCCCCAGAATTATATACAGGCACTGGACCCCCAGAATTATATATACAGGCACTGGACCCCCAGAATTATATACACAGGCACTGGACCCCCAGAATTATATACACTGGACCCCCAGAATTATATATACAGGCTCCCTGCACATACCCCTTGCAGCTATGCAGTGTAGGGTAACCCAGGTGTGGGCTGCCCAGTGCACCCTTTCCATGCCACCAGAACACACGTGGCACCCCATCTGCACAGCCCTGCAAACCCTTTCCATACCATGGGCCCAGGGTACCACCCCAGCTCACACATGGAAGTATTGCCCCCCCAGCTCACATGGATATATTGCCCCCCCAGCTCACACATGGATATATTTGCCCCAGCTCTCACACATGGATGTATTTGCCCCCAGCTCTCACACATGGATGTATTTGCCCCAGCTCTCACACATGGATATATTTGCTCCCCCCTGCTTTCACACGTGGATATATTTGCCCCCAGCTCTCACACGTGGATATATTTGCCCCCCAGCTCTCACACATGGATATATTTGCCCCAGCTCTCACACATGGATGTATTTGCCCCCAGCTCTCACCCATGGATATATTTGCCCCCCCAGCTCTCACACATGGATATATTTGCCGCCCCAGCTCTCACACATGGATGTATTTGCCCCAGCTCTCACCCATGGATATATTTGCCCCCAGGCTCACACATTGATATATTTGCCCCCAGACTCACTCATGGATATATTTGCCCCCCCAGCTCTCACACATGGATATATTTGCCCCCCCAGCTCTCACACATGGATATATTTGCCCCCCAGCTCTCACACATGGATATATTTTTCCCCCAGCTCTCACACATGGATGTATTTGCCCCCCAGCTCTCACACATGGATATATTTTTCCCCCAGCTCTCACACATGGATGTATTTGCCCCCCAGCTCTCACACATGGATATATTTGCCCCCCAGCTCTCACACATGGATATATTTGCCCCCAGCTCACCTCTCCTCGTCATTGCCGGCGGCCGCGTGCTTTTCCTCCTCGAGCGGTCACCAGCATAAGCTCTGCTACGCGGCTGGGGATCTAACCACCAGCCAGATCTTGCGAGATCGCGGCTGGCTAGTGGATAGATCCCCAGCCGAGCGGCAGAGCTTTATGCTGGCGACCGCTCGTAGGATAGCAATGCGGCCGCCGGCAATTGCCCCCCCCCCAGCGCTCACTTTGTCGGGCTCGGTCCACAGCGGGAACCTGCGTTCCCGCAGGACTCGAGCCCTGCCCCCAGGTCTCCGGGCGTAACAACGCCACTGATGCTCATACACCCTGCACATTACTGTATCACAGAGCTCCACAGCAAAAAACGTACAGTAATATGTGTGGTGTCTGGTGTGTATGAGCGTGTCACAGCGCTCCACAGCAATAAAACTCACACTAATGCTGTGAAGTTGGAACCTGGTTTGGGCTCCCTGAATTTAGCAGGGACGGGGAAAGGGGGATATTTTTCAGTTAGCAGACAGACAGAAAAAGGCTATGTAAGGGAAAAAACTGAATTGGATAGATATAAAAAAGCAAACGTAGATTCAATAAAAGATGGAAATGCTGAAAATAAAGGTTCAGGAAAGAAGGAAAAGATAGAATAGGATAGGATAAGGACCCCCTTTCTCCTCCATACTTGCCAGCCTATCTCTCCTCCATGGTGACTGCAGACTACACCAGACTACACCAGACTACACCAGACCGCTCTCCCTGTGCCCTAACAGTCACATGGTCTCAGAACAGAGCCCCATTCAATACCTCAGCTGCTGAATTGCTGCAGCAGGGTCATTGAACGCTTTGGATGCGAATTTCGAATCCAAAATGGCCGACAATTTCGTAATGAAAGATTCAGATTGTTTTTCGTATCACTCGGACAAAATATGATAAAGAAAAGCAGTCAGCACAATTCCATTTTGTACGCACACACCACAAATGAGAGTTTTTATTGAATAAACGTTATGTTTACTTCTGAAACAAAATATAAATTAAACTGTAATATATGTCTATGTGCAGGGGTAAATAATAAATATTTTGTGCTTTGGTGAACAAAAACCTCAAAATTAACATTGCTGTACGGAATTGTTACTTGCTTCATGGCGGCGGCCATCTTGCTGTACGGAATTGTTACTTGCTTCATGGCGGCGGCCATCTTGCTGTACGGAATTGTTACTTGCTTCATGGCGGCGGCCATCTTTAATACGTCACACTCAGCTACTCACAGCATCTCCTCGGGTCGCTGCAAGTGCTAAGTTAGCAGTGTTGAGTGCTGAGCGGCAGAACGGCGTTCAACGGCAAGTTGCCAACTTGCAGCGGCTGAGGTATTGAACGCGCCTCTGGGCTTCTTCCTGTTCCACCTTTCAAAAGACATTCTAGGGGTAGGGAAGCGGCCCCTGCTGCTAGAAACGGAATCCTTCAGTGCAGGTAGCATTGTGTGCTGCCTCTCACTGGGGTATTCAACAGACCCACACAGCATCCCTCCAGAGCAGCGGCCCTGCCTGCCCCTGAGCATATCAACAGATTAACACGCAGGGGTGTGTCTTCTGCTGACCCGGCCGCCGACAGTGAAGGCACGCCAGAGAGGCAGGTTCCAGCACTGCAAGCGGCCCCGATTAAAAAAGATGTGATTAGGGTGTGCCCATGCACAACACCGGCGAAGCCCCCCGCCCCCCGTAGGGTTGCCACCTTTTGATCAAGCCAAACCTGAACACTCTAGTGTTGGGTTCGAGCGGACATTTTTTTTGTAGAGTATAAATTATGGCACATAGTATGCATGGCAGACGGGTATTGTGGCAGACTGGAAAGACTGGCACACTGTTATGGCACACACTGGTATTATGCTGCATGGCAGACTGGAAAGGCTGGCACACTGTATGGCACACACTGGTATTATGCTGCATGGCAGACTGGAAAGGCTGGCACACTGTATGGCACACACTGGTATACATGGCAGACTGGTAAGGATGGCACACTTATGTCAGACTGGTATGGCTGACACACTGTATGGCACACACTGGTATTATATTTGGCAGACTGGAAAGGCTGGCACACTTTATGGCACACACTGGTATTATTTATTATGCTGCAGCAGACTGGAAACAAAGGCTAGCACACTCACTGTCTGCGAGCCTCCCTTGAGTTGACCGGCGGGCGGCGGCATCAGAGTGGATGGAGTGGAGAGCTGTTGGCTGGTCTGGCAAGATCAACCGCGTCCGCGTTCCAGGTCTGGATGAAGACATCACAGAGCACATCCTCTCCTTAGCTGCTCGCTCTGCACACTGCCCGGTCGGAAGGACTAGGAAGGGAGCAGCCCGCAGGCGCACGAGCAACCACGTGAAACGACGTCACGTGAGAGTGAGCCCGTTGCGCCTGTGCGACCATGACAGCGGCTCAGAGGATGACACGTGACGCAGACCAGTCAATCCCTCTTCATCGTGGAAAAAATGAAAGGAAGAAAAGACCGTGGCTGCGGGGGAACGCAGGAAATGTAAGTATAACCTTGGATTCATGTGTCCGGGTGGCAGAGGGTGTCAAACCCGGACACATGACTCCAAACCCGGACAGTCCGGGTCGAAAACGGACAGATGGGAACCCTATGCGCACACCTATGCATCTAGACAACTCTGTGAGGTTTATTGCTGTGGAGCTCTGTGATACGCTCATACACGGCACACAATACTGTGAGGTTCATTGCTGTGGAGCTCTGTGATACGCTCATACACACTGCACATTACTGTGAGGTTTATTGCTGTGGAGCTCTGTGATATGCTCATACACACTGCACATTACTGTGAGGTTTATTGCTGTGGAGCTCTATGATATGCTCATACACACTGCACATTACTGTGAGGTTTATTGCTGTGGAGCTCTGTGATACGCTCATACACACTGCACATTACTGTGAGGTTTATTGCTGTGGAGCTCTGTGATATGCTCATACACACTGCACATTACTGTGAGGTTTATTGCTGTGGAGCTCTATGATATGCTCATACACACTGCACATTACTGTGAGGTTTATTGCTGTGGAGCTCTGTGATACGCTCATACACGGCACACATTACTGTGAGGTTTATTTCTGTGGAGCTCTGTGATCCGCTCATGCACACTGCACATTACTGTGAGTGTTATTGCTGTGGAGCTCTGTGATACCCTCATGCACACTGCACATTACTGTGAGGTTTATTGCTGTGGAGCTCTCTCATATGCTCACACACAAATTTTGGCGAATTGCCAGCAAGTACGGTGCCTGTTCGAATGCAGTGAAATCCCCCATAGAGAAGTAATGGTTAATCTGTTCAGAGACACCGAACAGCAGAGAAATGTCCTGATGTTAGGTGGTTTTATTCTGCAGGTTTATTCAGGGAACACCATAGGTTTCAATGGTAAAAATATTCCCGTTTTTATCCAATATCTAATAAACTGTTATTCCTTTAATCTGTAGTAAAAAGTCTCTTTATTTATTGATTTTTTTTTTTTAAACAATTTTTTTTTCATCTTGGATCAGTACAAAAATACAGGTGAAGAGACGTCGTAGTATACATCTATCACAAACAATAGTGCAACGTTAATTCGTGACACCGATATATAACAAAGAATTTACAGCACTAATCATACAAAACAATGCAGACACAATTTGATTACAATGTTTGTGAGCATACATCCCCATCCTTGGCCGCGAGGGGCGTCATCCACTAGGAGCAGGGAGATGGCGATGTGTGGGTGGTTGCGGGGGAGAAGGCCAGGAAACGGGTTAAGGAATGGTCAGGGGGGTCCTGTGGGGTACCTCGTAGGCTTAACATCTGTAAGGAGTACCAGGGAACAGAGAAGAAGGTGTGTCGTAGAGAATCCTTAGTGTCGCATGGAAGGGTTCGGATAAAGGGGGTCCACTTAGTAAAGAAGGACTGAGTCTTCTTTTGATTTATTTTATTAAAGTATCTTTTAGGCATTTTTCAAAAAAAAATCCATTTAGTTTTTTTCTAATAGTAGTTTTTATTTTTTCTGTAACAACAGACCTTTTTATTATCATTCATAGGATCTTATTTGTTAATTCCAGACATTTTCGTTAAGTAGTTTTTGTGAAAACAGCGGGCGACGGGTTTGCAGCAGCATTCGGTGGCTGATTCCCTGCACTTCAGGGACCCTGCAGTGAATTCACCAGGAAAATTTGATTCCCCAAAGTGCGGGGAACAACAGAACACTGAAATGTCTGCGTCATTTCGGTGCTCTGTGAATATCCCCTTTAGTGGTGTTTTTTTTGCCGCCCCTTGGAAAGTGCCAGCCTAGGCCTTGCTTACCCAGGACATACTTGAAAATGAGAGAAATCTCAATGTATCCTTCATGGTAAAATATGTGTCACCCTAGGGGGTGGTGTCACCCGGTGCAGGCTGCACCCCTTGCCCCCCTTCGGATGCCACTGCTTGAGCAAGTGGTCCACGTTTGGATTACTCTCCAAGCTACGGGTCAACAAACTTGGCCCTCCAGTTGTTTTGTAACTACTTTTCCCATAAGGCTCAGACAACCCCATGTGAGCATCATGGAAGAGGTAGTCTTTAGAAATGGCTAAAGTTTCTGATCCGTGCTCTAATCCTATAGGGAACAACATCGAAATATCGAAATAAGACGACCGTAGTTTTTCTCGGTGACGTCATGCTCGTGACATAATCTGCAAAATAATCCTATAACAATTATTCTGATGTTATCCTGTCAATGATGCCTGGTGGACTGTGCCGTCCTGGTGGCAGGCGGGCCTAAATGCTGCATGGGGCACATCTTTCTGGAAACTCCTATGGCCCGTCTTCCATCCCTGCTGTCAATCAGTGTTATTGGATCCAAGGGGGCTTGCCTGAGTTCAGCCCGACCACCTCCCTTCGGACCCTGGTAGTAAACAGTTAGATTAGGGCTGTCAAACAGACGGCCTCGAGATGTCTATGCCTACAATTCCCAGAATTCTTTCCATGATGTTCAAGAATCATGGGAGTTATAGATCAGAAACATTTGGAGGGGGGGCAGAGTTTGACAGCCATGGGTAAGATCAGTGGTTCCCAACCCTGGTCCTCAAGTACCCCTAACAGGACAGGTTTTAAGGATCACCTTGGGAAAATGCAGACTGAATCCTGCAATCACTGAGCAGCAAATCATATCACCTGTGCTGATCTTCATCTGAAAACCTGACCAGTTGAGGACCCTGGTTGGGAACCAGTGGGTTTGATGATGTCACGGATCCCCCTGATTACCAAAAGTGTGGTCCCTTTACGCAGACCGCTCTCTACCCTTCCGATCCTTGAATGGTCGGCAAGACAATCAACCAGACAATAGATAGACAAGGGGTAACACCAGACAGAGAGAAGGAATAGAGTATCGTCACGAATTTTTCTGACTACCAAGATATATATCTCTTTCTGTAGCTCCCTTTCTACTCTTCCGATCCTTGAATGGTCGGCAAAGCTATATAGACAATGAAGCAGGTAACAGATAAAGAAAGGGAAATACCAGACAGGGGTACAGAACAGATCACAAGTCCTCCCTAGGACTTTAGTAATAGCAGAGGTAATCTGATGCGTGCTTAGGGTGCCACATAGACTGACCTCGGTACCAACGTTAAGGGCAGAACCTAGAGCAGAGTAAATGCCAATACCAGGGGTCATACACAGGAGGGTTCGTTTGCCAATACAGGAGTCATACACAGGAGGGTTCGTTTGCCAATACCAGGAGTCATACACAGGAGGGTTCGTTTGCCAATGCCAAGGGTCATACACAGGAGGGTTCGTTTGCCAATGCCAAGGGTCATACACAGGAGGGTTCGTTTGCCAATGCCAAGGGTCATACACAGGAGGGTTCGTTTGCCAATGCCAAGGGTTATACACAAGAGGATTCGTTTGCCAATGCCAAGGATCATACACAGGAGATAGCCAAAAATCACAAGAGCTCTGCGGGAGGTGAATACCACGTCAGGGCACCGGTGTATGGGAGAGACTGGGTTTTAAACCCGGCGGGTCCGCGTCACAGCGCCAGGCCCGCCCCTCGGCGTCCCACGTGAGCGGGCCCGGAAGCGCTTACATTCGGCGCCTGGCCAGCGAGCAGCGAGGAAGCTGCTGCCAGGCGCCCCATCCCCTGGGCCACCGTGACAGAAACCCCCCTCCAGGGGCGGCCACTGGACGACCCCCAGGGGCACGGGGATGCGCTAAATAGAAGGCCTTCACTAGCCTAGGAGCATGGACTTCCGCAGCCGGTACCCAAGAACGATCCTCCGGACCGTACCCCACCCAATCGACCAAATACTGCAAGGACCCCCTAGACAGCCTGGCACCCAGAATGGCCTGAACTTCGAATTCCTCCTCGCCCTCCACAGAGACAGGAGGCGGTGGAGCATGGACTTTGGTGTACCGGTTACATAACAGCGGTTTCAAAAGGTTTACATGGAATACATTGTGTATTTTAAAATGGGGGGGTAACGCCAAAGCATAGGAGACAGGGTTGAGTCGCCGTAGTATCTTATAGGGGCCGATATACCTAGGAGCCAACTTCATGGAAGGCACTAAGAGCTTGATGTTACGTGAAGACAGCCAAACCCTGTCCCCAACTTGATACACTGGTGCCTGCCTCCTGTGTCTGTCGGCCTTAGTTTTCTGGATGGCACTACTCTCCTCCAGTGCCCGTCTCACTCTCCCCCAAGTCTCTTTCAATGATGCCAGTTGTTTATCTAAAGCAGGAATCGTGGAATCAGGAAACGTGGCGGGGAGTACGGGAGGATCAAAGCCATAAACAGTGAAGAAAGGAGAATGACCTGTGGATTCACTTACTGCGCTGTTAATAGCATATTCTGCCCACGGTAGCAGATCTGACCAGTTATCTTGTTGTTCTGAGATGAAGCACCTGAGATATTTCTCTACGTTTTGGTTTGCTCGTTCTGCTGCTCCGTTGGTCTGGGGGTGATAGGCCGAAGAGAAAAGAGAGGTCTATCCCCATGTTCTTACAAAACCCTCTCCAGAATCCGGAGATGAATTGGGTCCCCCTATCAGAGACTATCTCCCGAGGGACACCGTGAATGCGGACCACGTTGGCAATGAATATGGGCACCAGTTCAGCTGCCGAAGGTAGTTTCTGAAGAGGAACATAGTGACCCATCTTGGAAAATCGATCTATGATCGTAAGTATCACTGTATTCCCTCTTGACTCAGGTAACTCTACGATAAAATCCATGGCTACATGTGACCAGGGTCGTTCGGGATCGGCAAAGGCTGGAGTAAGCCAATGGGTGCTGTTTTGGGACTTTTCTGCCTTGTGCACACTTCGCACACGGCAATGTAATCTTTGACATCTCGGCGCAATGTGGGCCACCAGAGGAGTTTACTGATACTAGACACAGTCTTGGTGATACCCATATGCCCGGAAGTTTTATTGTCATGATAGATGTTAAGTACTTCCTCTCTTTCGTTCTCAGGTACAAAGAGTTTCGCAGGAGGTTTTCCCCAGGAGCTGCACCCTGGACGGTCTGCAACCTTTTCATTAGAGGAGACGAAACACTAATCGTGGTAGCGGCTATAATCCTCTCCTGGGGTACAATGGGATGCTGATCTGGATATTATGTTCATAAGACTCATACTGTCTCGACAATGCGTCTGCTTTGATGTTTCTGGACCCAGGTCTATAGGTAAGTACGAAATTAAAACTTGAAAGAAACAATGACCATCTCGCTTGTCTGGAGTTTAAACGTTTGGCATCTCCAATGTACGTGAGATTCTTATGGTCGGTTATGATAACGATGGGGTCCTTAGACCCCTCTAATAAGTATCTCCATTCGGCCAAGGCCGCGATGACTGCTAACAATTCTCTATTTCCAATGTCATAGTTCTTCTCTGCCGGGGACAACTTCCGAGAATAGAAGCCGCATGGATGCAAGGGTTTGTCAGGAGCCTCCCTTTGGGACAAGACTGCACCAAGACCTAGTTCGGAGGCGTCAACTTCTAATTGGAAAGGCAGAGCCGGATCTGGATGCCGGAGAACAGGGGCAGTAGTAAAGGCTTGCTTTAGTGCCTCAAAGGCTTGAGTGGCTTGAGGTGTCCATTTCTGATTTCCCACCCCTTTCTTTGTCATAGCCGTGAGGGGGGCCACCAAGGCCGAAAAAATCTTTAATGAACCTTCGGTAATAGTTCGTAAACCCAGAAACCTCTGAATGGCTTTAAGTCCTTGGGGTAAGAGGCCAGTCAAGAATAGCTGAGAGCTTCTTAGGATCCATTTGAAAACCCCCAGGAGTTTGATATAACCAAGGAATTGCACAGTTACTATGTCGAATAGACATTTTTCTAGCTTACAGTACAATCCAGCCTTCAATAGTTTTTTCAACACTTGTTTCACGTGGACATGATGAGTGTCCACATCAGGAGAGTATATCAGGATATCATCCAGATATACTATGACGAATTCTTGCAGAAAGTCCCTTAGAGTGTCATTTATAAGGTCCTGAAAGACGGCTGGCGCATTACACAACCCAAAAGGCATCACCAGGTATTCGTAATGCCCGCTACGTGTATTAAAAGCCGTTTTCCATTCGTCTCCCTTTTTAACCCTGACCAGGTTGTACGCTCCGCGTAAATCAAGCTTAGTGTAGACACGAGCCCCTTTTAATCGGTCAAACAATTCTGTTATGAGAGGTATGGGATATGCATTTCTTATAGTGATCCTATTTAAACCCCTATAGTCGATGCAAGGTCGCAGATCTCCCTCTTTCTTGGAAACAAAAAAGAAACCTGCTCCTGCTGGAGAGGACCGTCTAATGAATCCTCGTTCCAGATTCTCCCTTATATATTCCTCCATAATGTCGTTTTCCCTTTGTGACAAAGGGTATACGTGTCCCTAGGAGGCATCGTACCGGGGAGCAAGTCAATGGCACAGTCATATGGACGATTGTGGTGGTAGGACCTCAGTCCTGGCTTTAGAAACACCTCCTTTTAACGCCAGGTAACATTCCGGAACCTCCGTGGACAAAGGAGGGGCTGTGGCAATATTGAGGCTACCAATCACATTAACTGTGCCTAGGCACTTAGACTGACAACTCTGACCCCAACATTTTATGTCTCTCTGGACCCAATCGACTACTGGGTTGTGCTCTGTTAGCCATGGAAACCCAAGGACGACAGGACATGAGGGTGATTCAATGATTTGAAATCTTATTGTCTCCTGGTGTAAAACTCCTACTTTCATACATACATCGACGTATCGTGAGTGATATGTGGACATGCCAGGGGGTTACCATCTATGGCCTCACCCTTAGAGGTCTTTCCCTGAGAACCATTGGTATGAGGGTTTTGGCAGCAAAATTCTTATCCATAAAATTGCCTGAGGCCCCAGAGTCCAAAAACGCCTCAGTCTTGAGGTGAACCCCCTCCCAGGTTAGGGAGACCGGTAACAGAATCCTGGATTTTTTTTTTCTGATTATCCACAAAGGAGGCACACAGAGAACCGACAACCTGGGTGTCTCCTATTCTGAATCCCACTCTGCTACGTTCAGCCCTGCCAACCCTGGGTCTCTGAGGACATTGAAGGCGGAAGTGATCTGCCCCTGCACAATAAAAGCAGAGCCCCTTTTCTCTTCTGTGAGCTTTTTCTGCTTCTGAAATACCTGTCTTCCCTATTTGCATGGGTTCAACGACCGGTAAATCTGTTTTTACTAGGGATGTGCGTTTCGGGTTTCGGAATTTCGGAATTTTCACGAAATTTCCCGATTCGTGTTTTCGGATGCGGCCGAATTTCCGAAAAATTATAGATCCGAAAATTTCAGATCCGAAATGTTTTCTGGGCCGAAACGAAATATTTTCGGATTTTTCGAATGGACTTGAAATGTGTCAAACGAGGAGAACAGATTTTCCGAAAAACGAAAATTTTCCGAAAAACGAAAATTTTCCGAAAAACGAAAATTTTGTAAAAACGAAAATTTTAAGAAAAACGAAAATTTTTCGAAAAAACGAAAAGTCGATACAAAAAACTGGCAAAATGACACGGAAAATACGAAAAATGGTCGATATTCCGAAAAATTTGCAATTCCGAAAAACGAAAATTTCCGAAATTACGAAAAGTCGATATAAAAACCGAGCACAGTGACGCGAAAATACGAAAAATGGTCGAAATTCCGAAAAAAATGTACCCGAAAAACGGGCCGAACCGAATCGAATCGAAACCGAAATCGGTCGAAACGGGCCGAATCGAAAAGTTTAAAAATCCGAAAAATCAAACCGAATCGAACCGAAAAAAAAATCGGTGCACAAGCCTAGTTTTTACATTCTCCGAACCACCTGATGTACTGGGGTGTCTGGGTAACGAGGGTAAAGGAGGCAAGACCCTTCTGGGTCTATCTCTGGGGTGTCTCCTTTCCCTGATTTGATCGTCCATGGCTATACAGAAATCTATCAGGTGGTCCAGACTTTCTGGTAATTTTAAGGGAGCCAGTTCAACATAAAAGCCTCGTTCAAGCCTTCGGTAAAGGCTAAGGTTAAAACGTCGTTCGGCCAAAGTACTTCAGAAACAAAGTCTTAAACTCTATGGCATAATCGGCGACCCTCTTATTACCTTGTTTGATGTGAAACAAGGACCTACCCGCATTGGTAGCCCTTCTAGAGGGATCAAAGGTACGTTTTAACTCAGAGGTAAAACCCTCATAGTCATAAATGATGGGTTTCTTATTTTCCCACAATGGCGTAGCCCACAATAAAGCTTTTTCTGTTAAATGATTAATCAGATATCCTACTTTGGCTTTATCAGACATACAAGAACCTGGATTGTTCTCAACAAAATCTCGAGTTGAGTCAAAAACCCCCGACATAGGCTTGGTGTACCATCATAGCGTAGGGGTGCCTTCATACTAAGCCTATGTCCTTCAGGGGGGACGGGACTGACCCTAGGTAACACTGGATCTGGAGGGTTTGTGGTACCTGTATTGGACGATTTAACAGGGTTTGCAGAGCGAGAGAAATCTGGTCCATCCTATGGTCCTGTTCCTCTTGTCTGGCTGCGATACGTGCCAGCTGGTTAGAGAGGTCTGCGGGATCCATTGGCCCTGACGTAATGTCACGGATCCCCCTGATTACCAAAAGTGTGGTCCCTTTACGCAGACCGCTCTCTACCCTTCCGATCCTTGAATGGTCGGCAAGACAATCAACCAGACAATAGATAGACAAGGGGTAACACCAGACAGAGAGAAGGAATAGAGTATCGTCACGAATTTTTCTGACTACCAAGATATATATCTCTTTCTGTAGCTCCCTTTCTACTCTTCCGATCCTTGAATGGTCGGCAAAGCTATGTAGACAATGAAGCAGGTAACAGATAAAGAAAGGGAAATACCAGACAGGGGTACAGAACAGATCACAAGTCCTCCCTAGGACTTTAGTAATAGCAGAGGTAATCTGATGCGTGCTTAGGATGCCACATAGACTACTCCAGTACCAACGTTAAGGGCAGAACCTAGGCAGAGTAAATGCCAATACCAGGGGTCATACACAGGAGGGTTCGTTTGCCAATACCAGGAGTCATACACAGGAGGGTTCGTTTGCCAATACCAGGAGTCATACACAGGAGGGTTCGTTTGCCAATGCAAGGGTCATACACAGGAGGGTTCGTTGCCAATGCCAAGGGTCATACACAGGAGGGTTCGTTTGCCAATGCCAAGGGTCATACACAGGAGGGTTCGTTTGCCAATGCCAAGGGTTATACACAGAGGATTCGTTTGCCAATGCCAAGGATCATACACAGGAGATAGCCAAAAATCACAAGAGCTCTGCGGGAGGTGAATACCACGTCAGGGCACCGGTGTATGGGAGAGACTGGGTTTTAAACCCGGCGGGTCCGCGTCACAGCGCCAGGCCCCGCCCCTCGGCGTCCCACGTGAGCGGGCCCGGAAGCGCTTACATTCGGCGCCTGGCCAGCGAGCAGCGAGGAAGCTGCTGCCAGGCGCCCCATCCCCTGGGCCACCGTGACAGATGATCACCTACTGATTCAAGTATGACCTGTCAAATAATCCTGCGCCTCCTGGGCGCATTCAGTAATTTACCAATGTCCTCCATGATAGTTTCACTACCAAGCAAGAAAGCCAAGAGTGAATCCACCTGTATCCTTGAAGAGTTATTTCAAATTTTCGGATAAAATTAACCTTAACAGGAAAAATAAGTAAACAGATAAACCAATAGGTCACACAACAAATCCATAACTTGACTGAAGTCTGAGTTACAATCCTGCTTCATATGAAACAACCTTCGCAGCCAGAGAGTGACCTTCTGCGGCTCCGGTTCGCCCTTCAGCTTGTTCCTGCCTTCTGAATTGACATTTTGGTTCTGACCTTTGGACAGTTTATTGACTCAGTTGTCCTGACCTCCTTAAATTGCTGCTCGCATTATCTGTGTGTCCTCACGCTTTATTAGATCTCCATTGACGTTTTATTAAAAGTATAAACCGCATTCCCATCGTTATGTCTAGTATTCCGCCTAAGTAGCACAAAGGTGTGAAGTCGTTCCCAACACTTGGCCGCCATTTTGCTGTTGTTACAGTTTAGGCTGATTGGATTTGTGACTACGGCCGGCTCAGGCTATCGGTGGCTTTTGGCATTGCGTGTCCGATGATGTAGTTCAGCCTTGTGTGGATTATTTTTGGGACAAGTTGTCATTCATTATATAGCAGACACGTGCATTCTTTGTTGCCCAAATTGATTTTTTTTACAAAAAATAAATTAATAATAATTTCAGCCAATCTGGGACATCCAAAATTCTGAGTGGCTGAAATGCTAAATTGAGCAGTAACAATAAAATTTTTCAAATTGATCTGAAAATTTTTGGATCAATTCAAAATACTTTTCCTAACTAAGAAAATTGCACTTTGTACAATACTAAACCAAACCCTAATATAAGCAGAAACAGTAACTGTAACCCTAACCCTAATAAACAGTAACCTTTAGACATGTGCACAGCACAAAATTTCGTTTTGAACTAATGGATTAGTCCTAAAATGCAATTTATTTAGTTGCTAAAGAAATTCATTTTCAGTTCTTTAGTATGAAAACTAATTTCATTCATCCGAAAACCAATGGATACAATTACTATTGTAGTGACTCCTCGGATCACTGGGATCGCTGCTTGTTACAGTATCTCTCACTCTCAGCACAATGTGGGCCATATTACATAGTTGGTGCTAACTTAACCATAGCTGTTGTAAACTTCCCAGAGCCATTATAGTCTATGGAGGTTTTCAGTTTACAACAACTCTGGTTAAGTTAGCACCAACATTGTAATACTGCCCCGTGTCAGGCAAAGCTGTTACAGTAACTGACTGCTGCTCATCACAGTGCTCAGAGTTTCAGTATAACTAGTAAATAATATTTTTAAATATAAGCGGTTAGAACAATATTATTTCCTTGTTTTACTGAAACTCTGAGCGCTGTTAGTCAGTTACTGTAAGAGCTGAGCCTGATACATTGTACTGAGAGATAATGTAACAAGCAGTCGATCTCCGCGCTCACAGCCACTGGATTTAAAGGGCTGAAAAAAAGGATCCTCTCTGTATAATGTTTAGAACATCCTCCTGCATTAATTAATACCCCTCTCTGTATAATGTATACAACATCCACCTGCATTAATTAATACCCCTCTCTGTATAATATATAGAACATCCTCCTGAATTAATGTCCCTCTCTGTATAGAACATCCTCCTCAATTTATATATTTCTCTGTATAATGTATATAACATCCTCCTGCATTAATACCCCTCTCTGTATAATGTATAGAACATCCTCCTGCATTAATTAATGCCCCTCTCTGTATAGAACATCCTACTTCATTGGCATGTGGATGGTGCAGAACTTCGGATGTTGCGCTCTTCATTGCTGGTCTCCTTCACTCAATGAAATATCACAAAAAGGACTGAAACTAAAATGTAGTGCATTTTATTTTAGTTTCTTTTGTTTTTTGTACTGAGCAGTTTCGTTTCTCTTGAGTCATACGAAAACTAAATTATCCCAAAATTCGGACTAAATCGTTTTAGTACTAATACGAATGCACATGTCTAGTAACCTTAATATAAGCAGAAACAGTAACTGTAACCCTAACACTAATAAACATTAACCTTAATGTAAGCAGAAACAGTAACTGTAACCCTAACACTAATAAACAGTAACCTTAATATAAGCAGAAACAGTAACTGTAACCCAACAGTAACCCTAACCTTAATATAAGCAGAAACAGTAACTGTAACCCTAACAGTAACCCTAATACAAACATAAACAGTAACCCTTACCCTAATATAAGCAGAAACAGTAACCCTAATACAAACAGTAACTGTAACCCTAACAGTAACTCTAATATAAGCAGAAACAGTAACTGTAACCCTAACAGGAACCCTAATATACGCAGAAACAGTAACTGTAACCCTAATACAAACATCTACAGTAACTGTAACCCTAACCCTAATATAAGCAGAAACAGTAACAGTAACCCTAATACAAACATAAACAGTAACCCTAACAGTAACCCTAATATAAGCAGAAACAGTAATTGTAACCCTAACCCTAGTCCTAAACCTAATATAAGCAGAAACAGTAACTGTAACCCTAACTGTAATCCTAACCCTAATATACGCACAAACAATAACTGTATCCCTAACCCTAATATAAGCAGAAACAGTAACCCTAACCCTAGTCCTAACCCTAATATAAGCGGAAACAGTAACCCTAACCCTAGTGGCAGTGCACCCAAATATTGTGCTTTTGGTGCCAGGCCTGCAAGTACTATCATACAGTAACCCCTCTGTGGTATTGTGGAAGAATGCAGGAGTGGACCTTGCGGTCCTATATTGAAAAGTTTTTGATCTGGTAATGGGCGTCAGTGCACCCAGATATTGTGCCTTTAATGCCAGGCCAGCAAGTATCATAGAAACATAGAACATAAACATCATCATACAGTAACCCCTCTGTGGTATTGTGGAAGAATGCAGGGGTGGACCATGTGGTCCTATATTGAAAAGATATGATTCTGGTCAAGGCGTCAGTGCACCCACATATTCTGCCTTTGGTGCCAGGCCATCAAGTATCATCATACAGTAACCCCTCTGTGGTATTGTGGAAGAGTGCAGGGGTGGACCATGTGGTCCTATATTGAAAAGTTTTTGATCTGGTAATGGGCGTCAGTGCACCCAGATATTGTGCCTTTGGTGCAAGACTGCCAGGCCAGCAAGTATCATCATACAGTAACCCCTCTGTGTTATTGTGGAAGAATGCAGGGGTGGACCTTGCGCTCCTATATTAAAAAGTTTTTGATCTGGTAATGGGCGTCAGTGCACCCAGATATTGTGCCTTTAATGCCAGGCCAGCAAGTATCATCATACAGTAACCCCTCTGTGGTATTGTGGAAGAGTGCAGGGGTGGACCATGTGGTCCTATATTGAAAAGTTTTTGATCTGGTAATGGGCGTCAGTGCACCCAGATATTGTGCCTTTGGTGCCAGGCCAGCAAGTATCATCATACAGTAACCCCTCTGTGGTATTGTGGAAGAGTGCAGGGTTGGACCCTGCTGTTCAAAAAATTAAAATGATATAAATCTGGCACAGGCGTCAGTGCAGCCAAATATTGTGCCTTTCATGGCAGCAAGTGCATTCACACCGTAACCCTTTTGTGGTATTGTGGAAGAGTTCAGTGCTGGAGGTTTTGTGCATGCAGAAGACATACCCGATCTATTCCGTTACTTCGGCATCAGGGATTGATAGCTGCTGATCCAGGACTGATTCATTTTTATAAATGTCAGCCGGTCTACAGAGTCGGTGGACAGACGCACTCTTTTGTCTGTGACAAAACCTCCAGCGGCACTGAACGTCCTTTCGGAAAGCACGATAGATGAAGGGCAACCTAGTAGCTGCATAGCATATTGGCTAAGTTCTGGCCAGTGATCCAATCTCAACACCCAGTAAGCCAGTGGATCATCTGCTGGAAAGGTATCAGGTCTGCCCTTGCCCCTAGGTAGTCCTGCACCATATGGTGAAGACGCTGGCAATGGGTGCCAACATTTGACGTCCCTGGGCGTCGAGGACTAAAAAAATTTAAAAAAGCATCAGTCAAGCGGCCCTGGCCTTCACCACTATTCCTCTGATCACCCGCAGCCTCAGAAGCACGTGTCAGCATTTGGTAATCTACCAGTGCCTGGAAAGGTGTTACACAAGTGTCGCTTTAGAGCGTCCTCAAGTTTTTTCATCCTGTGCTCCCTCTGTGCGGGCAGGATGAGCTCTGCAACTTTCCCCTTGTATCGTGGATCAAGAAGGGTTGCCAACCAGTAATGATCCCTCTCCTTGATAGCACGAATCCTGGGGTCCTTTAGCAGGCTTTGCATCATTAGGGAGCCCATGCAGCGTAGGTTGGAGGTGGCATTAGCTTCCGAGTCTTCCTGGTCAATGAGGATGACCGTATCGTGCACTTCCTCCTCCCAGCCACGCACTAGCCCTTCTGTTTCTGGGCACACAAACCCTCCCTTGAGGAATCCCCACCTTCAATGCCCCCACTACTTAAATATTCCTCCTCCTCCTCCTCATCCTCCTCCTGTCTGATCTGAGTAGGACCCGCTGGAATGCTGTCTGTGGAAATACTGGGGCCTTGAGAGCTAGGGAAGGCCTCCTCTTCCTCCTGCTGCACTGCCTCTAGAGCCACATCTATAATTCCCCGCAGAGTGTGCTCCAGCAGGAACACTAAAGGAATTGTGTCACTGATGCATGCACTGTCCCTGCTCACCATCCTCGTTGCCTCCTCAAATGGTGACAGTACAGTGCATGCATCCTTGATCATCAGCCACTGCGGGGGGGAAAAAATACCAAGTTGACCTGAACCTGTCCTTGTGCCATACTCACACAGGTACTCGTTGATGGCCCTCTGCTGCTTTTGCAGACGCTGCAGCATTGCTAATGTCGAGTTCCACCTGGTGGGCATGACACAGATCAGACGGTTTGTGGGAAGGTAGAACTCTCTTTGAATTTCTGCCAGGCGAACGCTTGCTGGGAATGACCGTCTGAAGTGGCTGCAGACTTTTCTGGCCTGGATGAGAAGCTCTGGCAGCCCTGGTACTTGGTTAGGAAACGCTGTACCACCAGATTTAGGACGTGTGCTAGCATGGTACATGCGTCAATTTACCCTTGCGTAGGGCGGAGAGAAGGTTGCTGCCATTATCGCAGACGATCATTCCCAGCTCAAGCTGGCGTGGTGTTAACCATCTCTGCACCTGCCCCTGCAGAGCTGACAAAATTTCTGACCCGGTGTGGCTCCTGTCCCCTAAACAAACCAGCTCAAGCACAGTATGGCATCTTTTTGCTTGAGCCATTGCGTAGACCCTGTCAGGCGTCGGTTTAACTGCCACTTCGCCAGAGACAGAGAAGGAGGAGGAGGAGGAAGAGGTGGTGGTAATGGAGCAGACAGACCTCATACAAGCAGCTTTCTGGAGGCGTGGTGAATGAACAAGCTCCAGCAGAGAGCCCCGTCTTGGATCCCTCCCAGCTGCAATCAGAGTTACCCAGTGTGCCGTGAAGGAAATGTAATGACCCTGTCCATGCTTGCTGGACCACGTGTCTAAAGTCACATGCACCTTGCTGCTGACTGCCTTTGCCAATGACTCGATAACATTGTCTTCCACGTGCTGGTATAGTGCTGGAATGGCCTTGCGTGAAAAGTAATGGCGTTTTGGAACCTGCCACTGTGGTACAGCACATTCAGCAAATTCACGGAAGGGAGCAGAGTCCACCAGCTGGAAAGGCAGCAGCTGCAATGCGAGTAATTTTGCTAAGCTGGCATTTAGACGCTGTGCTTGGGGATGGTTGGGACTATATTTTCTCTTTCGCTGCAGCAGCTGCGGCAACGTAATCTGACTGCATAAATCTTCAGGTACTGGGATGATGTCACATTGTGAGGAAGAACCTGGTACATCCATTACTGTAGCATCATCCCTGTCGGTGGAGGTTGTAGGCAATGACATGGCAGGACATACAGTGGGGGTAGAGACAGATGAGGAGGAGGAGGACCTACGCAAAGTTTTGCGCCAACGGGATGTGTGGCACTTATTCATATGTCGCCTCAAGCACGTGGTACCCAAGTGTCCGGTATCTTTTCCACGCTTAAGCCTCATCTGACATAGATTACAAATAGCAACGCTGCGCTCTACTGCACATTTCTTAAAGAACTCCCAGACAACAGAGTTCCTGCATGTGTTCTTTGAGACAACAGCACTCTGTACCGGAGCAGCTCTGACATGTGATGCCTTGGACTGGCTAGTGCTACGGTTGGTCACAGAGGATGTTGTGCCTCGTGTTTGCTGTGCCTCCTCCTCCCCCTCTTCCTCACTTAATTCCTCTGTTCGATCTGGCACCCAGGTGGAGTCAGTGACCTCATCATCATTGTCATCATCATCACCCCCTATCTCCTCGTCACTGGAGCCAACTTGGCAGTATGCTGCAACTGCTGGGGCAACATGAGTGCCAGTTATTTGTGTGTCATCACTGGCACCCCCTTCCTCTAGGTTGATTATACTCCCTTCCTCAACCTCAGAGATTGAATCAGAGCACTGTACTTGCTGCGCATCCTCAAGCAGCATGTCACTCTCATTGTAGTCAAACAATTCAGCTGACTCCTCCATGTGTGATAGCGAGGCTACGGCAGGAGTAGCTGTGGACATGGAGGCTGCATTAGATGCTTTGGCAGCTGAGGTGGACTGTAAAGCACTAGAAGCCTGGCTGGCAGAGGACTCGGAGGATGTGGATGGCCTGGTTAGCCAATCCACCAAGTCCTCTGTATGTTGCTGCTGCTTAAGACGGCCAGCACCAGTTAGAAAGGACAAGCGTGCCCCTGCAGAGGATGCACCACGTCCACCACGACCAGAGGCACAGCCTCCCGACACAGGGGCTGCTTGCCCTCTTATCTGTGTCTGGGAGCGTCTGCCTGTCCTTTTTGTTCTTTCAGACATGGTGAGTGATATATAGATTAATATATACAGAACTCTGATTCAACTCTGGTATAAAGATTTAAAGAACTCTGGTATAACTCAGTGAGACACACTGATAGCTGGCAGCCAGTGACAAGAGACAGATCACCTCAATTCACAAATGTTTTAAAGAAATTAGTGAGCCCCAAAATAATGCGTGGTACTGGTTGTGTGGCAAGAGACAGATCACCTCAATTCACAAATGTTTTGTAGAAATTAGTGAGCCCCAAAATACTGCGTGGTACTGGATGTGTGACGAGACACAGATCACCTCAATTCCCAAATGTTTTGTAGAAATTTGTGACCCCCAAAATACTTGCTGGCAGTGACAAGAGACAGATCACCTCAATTCACAAATGTTTTGTAGAAATTAGTGAGCCCCAAAATAATGCGTGGTACTGGATGTGTGACAAGACACAGATCACCTCAATTCACAAATGTTTTAAAGAAATTAGTGAGCCCCAAAATACTGCGTGGTACTGGATGTGTGACGAGACACAGATCACCTCAATTCCCAAATGTTTTTTAGAAATTTGTGAGCCCCAAACTCCTGCGTGGTACTGGCTGTGTGACAAGACACAGATCACCTCAATTCACAAATGTTTTAAAGAAATTAGTGAGCCCCAAAAAGATTTGCTGGCACAGTGACAAGACCCAGAAGATCACCTCAATTCCCAAATGTTTTTTAGAAATTTGTGAGCCCCAAAATACTGTGTGGTACTGGCTGTGTGACAAGACACAGATCACCTCAATTCACAAATGTTTTAAAGAAATTAGTGAGCCCCAAAAAAACTTGCTGGCACAGTGACAAGACACACATCACCTAAATTCCCTGATATTTGGTAGAAATTAGACCCCCCCCAGACCCCCCCAGTAGCGTGGCAGACCGGCAGTAACAAGACACAACTATCTTCTTTGAAATCTCCTCTGAAATGTGTGCAGAATCGTCGCGTGGAAACGTTATATAGTGTGCTGCGGGACTTAGCTCTGTGAGCCCATGATTGGGCAAAATTTGCCCAATCAGGACTCTGAGCGGTGATTGGCATAGTGGTGAACCAGTCTTGGACCAGACCTGTGGTCAGGTGCAAGGCTGTAGCCAATTACGAGCTTCAGGCCATTGGGAAAATGCATTGTGGTCCATTGTGGTCGAACATGCGGCGAACACCCGGAAATGTTCGGTGTTCGCGATCTCATCGAACAGGCCAAGTTCGGGTCGAACCCCGAACCGTCCGAACCCGAACCGCTCATCCCTAGTCCTAACCCTAATATAAGCAGAAACAGTAACTGTAACCCTAATATAAGCAGAAACAGTAACTAACCCTAACACAAACAGAAACGGTAACCCTAACACAATCAAAACAAGTAAACCTAACAGCAACTCTAACACTATCCCAACCCTAACCCTAATCCTATACAGGAAATAGGATGAAACAAGAGGGCGCTCTAGATCTTAGTTCGGATCGCTACACGTTCAAGCAATTAGGGTGTCTCCCTCACCCCACAAAGTAATTGAAAAAATATAGGTCAGGTGCAAGAACAGCGCTCCTTTCGTAAACACCAGAACAGTCCCCCAATCCACCTTAAGGTGATACAAAATGTCAGAGTCTTACGTTTCCATGAAGAGATAGTTGGTTTGAGGGAAATATCTCTAGTGGAGACACGTAATTGTAGCCTTTCAAGAGCTTCCTAGCTCTATTGTATTCACACTTCAAACTGTTCAAGGCCAGTCCCACGGCCAAGGATGACAAATCTTTCTCAGCCTTTTAAGTATTTTTCTCCTTTAGATCTCAAATCAAGGGAAGAGAGAACTCACATGGCATAATATTGTAACTTTGTCATGAATTTACAATTGACAACCAGGGGAGGAGTATTACTCACCCTATCAAGAGCCACACCGAGCTCTAGGGATCCAACGTGTGTAAATTGTTCACGGCACAAATTTAAAAAGCCAAATTCCATGAAGTAATGAATACCATAAGATGCCCAAAGTCCGGGAAAAAATGTATTTAATAAAACAATATAAAAACACAACAGAATTATAGGGCCAGACGCGTTTCGCGCATCACGCGCTTCCTCAGTGGCAACAAGAAAAGAAAAGAATTATCAGATAATGAACAGGCATATATATACATTTTCTACTCCCAATTGGGGGTGATAACAGGTGTTGGTAACGCTAATTTCGCGCCATAATGTATTACCGCTATTGATTTGTCCATCTCCAATTAGAAAAAGGCTTTTACTTTCAATTTGCCCATCACATAGCGGAAGATGGTGAGCACCTATCGTTTCCGGGTCACAGTGTCCTCCACGCCAAGAGGCTTCCACTTCCGGTTCGCCTTCAATCAAGAAGGCGACCGAATTTCCCTTCCGGGCAAAGCTCCGCTGGTCCGGAGTTCGACTTCCGGATCCTGCGCGCATGCGTGGAAAAACTCTTTTGCGGATCCTGCGCACATGCATGGAAAAACTCTTTGCGCCCTGCAATACCAACGTCCGCAGTACCCATACTCCGAACAGCCAAATCCACCCTCCTGGCATCCACTCGGGGAACAAGAAAAAACACCGCCCCAACAAGAGATCAATTAACATATATAAAAGATGAAGGGGCATCCATATAAAAGAGAAGCATATCGACCATGTCAGTCATAAACCCCTATGGGTCACATAACAACAACTGCGTCCAATGTACTCTTCCCAAATATTAAAAAACTCTAAAATTACATTAAAAAGACGATTACTGACTCCATAGCCTACCATTTAGGGCAAGGGACTCATAAAAAATGACAAATTTCAAAGTCCTTATTTAGGCCCCTTGGTATTAAGGTGTCAAAAAGAAAAATAAGCCTCATCTCTTCCTGATTGATCTTTTTCAGGAAATCTTCTCCTCTCCAATCTCTTTCAACCTTACGTAGGGCGAAAAAGACCAGACCTACAGGAGAGCTATTGTGTGTAGTGAGAAAATGAGATGATACCGTGTGTTTATCAAACCCTCGTACAATGTTACGAATATGCTCTAAAATCCTAACATAGAGGGGTCTAATTGGTCTAATTGGTCTAATTGTCCGACCAATATAAATTTTGCCACAAGGGCAAACAAGAGCATAAATAACCCCCTACGTAAGGTTGAAAGAGATTGGAGAGGAGAGGAGAAGATTTCCTGAAAAAGATCAATCAGGAAGAGATGAGGCTTATTTTTCTTTTTGACACCTTAATACCAAGGGGCCTAAATAAGGACTTTGAAATTTGTCATTTTTTATGAGTCCCTTGCCCTAAATGGTAGGGCTATGGAGTCAGTAATCGTCTTTTTAATGTAATTTTAGAGTTTTTTAATATTTGGGAAGAGTACATTGGACGCAGTTGTTGTATGTGACCCATAGGGGTTTATGACTGACATGGTCGATATGCTTCTCTTTTATATGGATGCCCCTTCATTTTTTATATATGTTAATTGATTTCTTGTTGGGGCGGTGTTTTTCTTGTTCCCCGAGTGGATGCCAGGAGGGTGGATTTTGCTGTTCGGAGTATTGGGTACTGCGGACGTTGGTATTGCAGGGCGCAAAGAGTTTTCCATGCATGTGCGCAGGATCCGCAAAGAGTTTTTCCACGCATGCGCGCAGGATCCGGAAGTCGAACTCCGGACCAGCGGAGCTTTGCCCCGGAAGGGAAATTCGGTCGCCTTCTTGATTGAAGGCGAACCGGAAGTGGAAGCCTCTTGACGTGGAGGACACTGTGACCCGGAAATGATAGGTGCTCACCATCTTCCGCTATGTGATGGGCAAATTGAAAGTAAAAGCCTGTTTCTAATTGGAGATGGACAAATCAATAGCGGTAATACATTATGGCGCGAAAATTAGCGTTACCAACACCTGTTATCACTCCCAATTGGGAGTAGAAAATGTATATATATGCCTGTTCATTATCTGATAATTCTTTTCTTTTCTTGTTGCCACTGAGGAAGCGCGTGATGCGCGAAACGCGTCTGGCCCTATAATTCTGTGTATTTTTATATTGTTTTACTAAATACATTTTATTAAATACATTTTTTTCCCGAACTTTGGGCATCTTATGGTATTCATTACTTCATGGAATTTGGCTTTTAGAAATTGTGCCGTGAACAATTTACACACGTTGGATCCCTAGAGCTCGGTGTGGCTCTTGATAGGGTGAGTAATACTCCTCCCCTGGTTGTCAATTGTAAATTCATGACAAAGTTACAATATTATGCCATGTGAGTTCTCTTTCCCTTGATTTGAGATCTAAAGGAGAAAAATATTTAAAAGGCTGAGAAAGATTTGTCATCCTTGGCCGTGGGACTGGCCTTGAACAGTTGAAGTGTGAATACAATAGAGCTAGGAAGCTCTTGAAAGGCTACAATTACGTGTCTCCACTAGAGATATTTCCCTCAAACCAACTATCTCTTCATGGAAACGTAAGACTCTGACATTTTGTATCACCTTAAGGTGGATTGGGGGACTGTTCTGGTGTTTACGAAACTAACCCTAATCCTAACTAACATTTGGGGGTGTAGAGGAATTTATAGCAGTATAAAGGGGGATTGGTGGAGGTGAAGACGGGGGTTTAGAGGGGGGTATAAAGAGGGTATAGAGGCTACAAATATACATACCTAAACATTTCAGACATTGTTGAAAATTTTAGGATTTGACTGAGATTTCAGATCAATCCAAATCAGCAAATTCAGAAATCCAAGATGTTGGATTCTGAAATTTCCCGAATTTAACCAAAATTTTGGGCTGAGCTTATTATACAGCGACACCTTCGGAATGTGGAAAGAAACAACACGATGAAAAAAGTCGCAGATTTTAAAGTGTTGCTTAAACTTGGATGCCAGGAAAAACTATGCGCTTACATAATTATTTCAGTGCACCACACTCATGACGAGCACAGTGAAAAAACAACACTTGTGTTGGCATTACGGTGAGGGCTAGTATTAGGTTATGGTTTGTATAATTCTAAATCTAGAAATGCGTCCGGCAGCTGGTCAGCTTTTTCCGCCTGCGTTTGACGGATCATCAGCTGCGTTCAGTGGTTTATTGGATGCATTTGGTGGTTTATCGGCGGGTTGATTCGCCACACTTCGGGGACCCTGCGGTGAATGCTGAATTCACTGCAGGGTCAGGGAATTGAGCCCGCCGAAGTGAGCCGAATGAAAGAGCACTGAAATTTCAGTACTCTTTTAGGGTAATTCAAAGAGAATCGAAAAGTCACTGCATGTTCAGTGACTTTTCGTTCTGTTAAATTCGGTGCAAATCGGCTTTCCCATTTCGGTGACCCTGCGTTGTATTCAGCAAGCACCACAGGGCTGTCGAAGGGCAGGGAAAAGCTGCTGAAAAGCTGCCGAACACCCGCCGAAAACCTAGCAAAAACCTGGTGAATGCATGCCGAAAACCCGTAAAAACATCTGGATTAACCCGTCGAAGACGCCGGAAAAACCCGAGCAGGAGCCGATCACACGCAGCGCAGCCTCCGGAAAAAGCCGACACCGCAGACGAGTGAAGTGAATAAATTAGGAAAACAGTTTGTATGAATGTTTGAAAAGTGAAACACTGTTTGCAAAGAAACTACTGAGCGAAAATGTCTGAAATTTACATATGATCCATTGAATGATAGTAAAAAGGGCTGTTACAGAAAAAAGAAGTAAACTAAAAAAATAAAATCCAGAAAAATGCTTAAAATATCCTAAAAAATCTATAAATAAAGAGACTCTTTACTGCAGAATTTTATAATGAACGGTTTATTAGATACTGAATTAAAACGGGAATATTTTTAACATTGAAGACTGTACAGACTTTTAAAAAGCGACTGGATGACTTCCTGCAGACACAGAATATTAAGGGTTATAATATTTAATATGTGGGTAAAAGCTTCTTGATCCAAGGAGAAATCTGACTGCCATTCTGGGGTCAAGAAGGAATTTTTTCCCAGTATGTTGCATATTGGCAAGCATTCAGACTGGGTTTTTTGCCTTCTTTTGGATCAACAGCAGTAGGTTATGTGGGAGAGGCTGAACCCGATGGACGCATGTCTTTTTTCAGCCTATATAACTATGTAAAAAGCCTATGGGATTCTCCTGAATAAACCTGCCGAATGAAACCACCAAACAGCAGGGCATTTCGGGAACTTTTCACTGCTGGTTTGTGTTCTCTGAATAGCCGAAGCATTGCTTCTCTATGGGGATTTCACTGCCCTCGAACAGGCACCGAACAGGCACCGTATGTGCAGGCAATTCGCCAGGATTTGGCGAATTGCCTGCTCTCTGGATAGCCGAATGGCCAAGAAAGGTAACTGAACGCTGAATTTCACTGTTCGGTTACCTTTCTCCAGCAATTCAGATCTCTTTGAATAACCCTGTTTGAATAACCCCTTAAAACTATCAAGAGCGTAATTTCTGCCCCTAATCATACACAGGGTTCCGGCGGCTGCGCTGCGTGTGATCGGCTCCTGCTCGGGTTTTTCCGGCGTCTTCAACGGGTTAATCCAGATGTTTTTGCGGGTTTTCGGCGTGCATTTGCCGGGTTTTCCGCAGCTTTTCCCTGCACTTCGACAGCCCTGTGGTGCTTGCTGAATACACCGCAGGGTCGCCGAAATGGGAAAGCCGATTTGCACCGAATTGAAGAGAACGAAAAGTCACCGAACGTGCGGTGACTTTTCGAATCTCTTTGAATAACCCTGACAGTATCGATGATGAAAGTGCATCATTGTTTCACTTTTACATACAACTTTTTTTCTGGTCTCTAAATCATGTGACATCTTTAAATTGGGGACTTTTTTAATCGCGTTGTTTCTATCTGCAGCTTGAAGTTGATGATGACAAATCCTAAGCGCCCTGTGAGACACAATCCAACAAAAAAACGTATGTATTTGCAGTTCAACAGGATTAACATTATGAACCCTATGACGCGCAATCCATCCATTCTCCGATTTTAAAGGACGTTAAAGCATGATCACACTGTAGGGGTTATTCAGAGAGAGCCGGTCTGGCCCCGAAATGTCACCGACCAGTGAATTTCCCCGTACGGTGACATTTCGGGGCCATTCGGCTATTCAGAGAACACGCAGTTCGCCAAATTTTGGCGAACTGCCAGCAAGTATGATGCCTGTTCGGCAGTGAAATCCCCCATAGAGAAGCAATGGTTAATCTATTCAGAGACACCGAACAGCAGAGAAATGTCAGTGGAATGCCCTGCCGTTCAGTGGTTTCATTCGACATGTTTATTCAGGCGAATCCCATAGGATTCAATGTTAAAAATATTCCCGTTTTAATCCAATATCTAATAAACCGTTTATTATTTTAATCTGCAGCAAAAAGTCTGTTTTAGAATCCTTTTGGCAAAAAAAATCCTGTTTTTTCTTTTTTCTGTAACATTCCTTTTTATTATCATTCATAGGATTTTATATGTAAATTCCAGACATTTTCGTTCAGTAGTTTTTTTTGCAAACAGCGTTTACACTTTAACACTTTCAATTGTATTGCTGTTTGTTTGTTTTTTACTCCGTTCGTCAGCTTGTCGGCTTTTTCCGGCTGCTCTGCATTGTGATCGGCGGCTCGTCGGCTTTTTCCAGACTTGTTCGGCGTGTTTTTTTGCGGAGGTTCAAGTCATCCGATACTTCAGATCGTATCGGATACGTTTTTTTGGTGGATTTTCGGCGGTTTTGCAGCAGATTTTGAGGTCCGTTCCCTGCACTCCGAGTACCCTGCGGTGAATGCTGAATTCACCGCAGGGTGGGGAACTTTGATTCCCCGAAGTGCAGGGAAGCGCGGGGAACTAGAGAGCACCGAAGTGTCGGCGACATTTCGCTGCTCTCTGAATAACCCCTTATATATTTTAGGGTTAGGATGAGAGGAATAGCCAGGACGGCCGAGGTCACTTTATATAAAATATTTAGGTCATTCTGTGTGAAGAAAGAGGGCCCAGTATTACTGTGGTATGATTTATAGCAATAACATGGAATTAATACTGAAATAATGCAGAAAATCCCATTATAAAAGAGCAGATTAACCCCATGGAAGCCAGTGCACCTCATGATACATTTCAGCAGAAAATAGGGCAGGGAGGATGTTGCCCAAAACCCATGTATGCTAGTGGCACCAGGGGCAGCACACCCCCCTGCCCTGGCCAGCCCCCCCTTGTTTATCAAGATGACTGTGTGTCATTGCTGAGAATCGACCCCTTCAGTCACGGCAAACGTAGAATTTCACGCACACATACCTGTCTTTTGACTTTTTTTTTTTTCCAGCACTCACTTTATTTTATTTTCACCCAACCACATAATAAACCCTTCCAGAAACCTATAGAATTAAATTATAATTAGTGAGCTCCTGGAAAACACACACGTGGGGAGAAACTGTAATCAGGTGAAATGGTGGTTGAAATGGTTGTTTTGGCAAAAAAAATATTGCAGAATTTAGTGGATAAGCCCCCCTCCATTTTTGTTGTATTTCCGGCTTTCTTTCGTGGTGTAACACGCAGAGAGCCCGTGGCGCCTCGTCTCGCTTCCAGCTCCGGCGAGTTCACGGCCGTGTCATACATCTGACGTACGCACAAACACAAAGGGAATCGATGGTGCGCTCTGCATCAACATGCTATTATACAGAATAATAACGCTCCTACACAATGGCGCAAATGTAAGCAGCGGCGGGTGCGTGTGTGTGCGTATGTGTGTGTGTGCGCGAGCTCAGGAATAATTTTGGTAAATACATGGAGCCGGTGCGTAAAACACACACAAAGAAAAAATCATTTTAAAAGAGATATATATACATATATATATATATATCCAGCATGAGAGGGGTCGCACACGTGTATACACGTGTGTGACCCCTCTCATGCTGGATATACGTACGATTATTTTAGAGTATGCACCGTGGCGTTTAACCTCTACCAGATTGGAGATAAGAAAGGTCGTTGCTGGGACTCAGTTTGGTAAAATACGTATATATATATATATAATAATTGTGCATTAAGACGGTCTTTACACACAGCGGAAATCGTTTGGGAAGTTTTTGATTTTCCAAGACATTATTATGACGATTAAAGGGACGCTCTACTCATCCTGACCATCTTACAGTTATAAAGTGGTCAGGATGTGAGGAGTGACCCCCCCCCCAGCTCCCCCGATTCATCAGAATTGCTAGGTGAAGCAGAGGAGTTTCCTCCACCCCACCCAGCAGCGGGGTTTTTTTAATTTCGGCTGCCGGTCACCAGATTGGTTACTAGTGACGTCGGCAAGCAGAGAATGGCTGATGTCATCGTCTGAGACCAATCACGGTAGCGAGCAGTCTCCGTCGTGTCATTTTATACATGGTACCTCGTCTCCGTCGTGTCATTTTATACACGGTACCTCGTCTCTCCGCCGTGTCATTTTACACACGGTACCTCGTCTCCGTCGTGTCATTTTATACACGGTACCTCGTCTCCGTCGTGTCATTTTATACACGGTACCTCATCTCTGCCATGTCATTTTATACACGGTACCTCGTCTCTCCGCCGTGTCATTTTATACACGGTACCTCGTCTCCGTCATGTCATTTTACACACGGTACCTCATCTCCGCCGTGTCATTTTATACACGGTACCTCGTCTCTCCGTCTCATCAATAAAATCCGTGTCATTTATATACATGACGGTACCTCGTCTCGCGTCATGTCATTTTACACACGGTACCTCATCTCCGCCGTGTCATTTTATACACGGTACCTCGTCTCTCCGCCGTGTCATTTTATACATGGTACCTCGTCTCCGTCATGTCATTTTACACACGGTACCTCGTCTCCGTCGTGTCATTTTATACATGGTACCTCGTCTCCGCCATGTCATTTTATACACGGTACCTCGTCTCTCCGCCGTGTCATTTTATACACGGTACCTCGTCTCCGTCATGTCATTTTATACACGGTACCTCGTCTCCGTCATGTCATTTTACACACGGTACCTCATCTCCGCCATGTCATTTTACACACGGTACCTCATCTCCGTCGTGTCATTTTACACACGGTACCTCATCTCCGTCATGTCATTTTACACACGGTACCTCATCTCCGTCATGTCATTTTACACACGGTACCTCATCTCCGTCATGTCATTTTACACACGGTACCTCGTCCCCGCCATGTCATTTTACACACGGTACCTCATCTCCGTCGTGTCATTTTATACACGGTACCTCATCTCCGCCGTATCATTTTACACACGGTACCTCATCTCCGCCGTGTCATTTTATACACGGTACCTCGTCCCCGCCATGTCATTTTACACACAGTACCCAGGCCTGCCACATCACACAATGCCCTCGCATCATACATGGTTTTCGGGAATCCTGGGGTGAAATGCTCTACGAGCATCTGTTCTACGTAAAGGGTTAAGATTTATTTGAGGGTGATTTCCGATCACACCGGTTATTTACTCCTCCCGGTGCTTGTGAGCTGAAAAACAAAGGACGTTGAGGCAATAACCAGGTGCGTTACCTGAGAGGACGCAAAGAAAGAAACGGCTGGGAATCTCAAGAGCCATCCACATGTCAAGATTTCTGGAAAGCGCCCTCAGAATTGGCTCCATGGGACGGGGAGGGGGAGGGGTGATGGCGAAGAAATCATGAGACATGCTATATTTATATATGTTACAGGTATAGCGTGGAACGGGGTCAAACCCACATGGCCCAAAAGCGCTGCTTAATGCTGCAAATCTTTTTTATAAATCATTAAACATTGTTTCGTTTTTTTCCGGGTAATCTGTGGACTTCCCAGCCCCATTAAGAAAAATGTGATTAAGAGGGTCAGGGTTATGGTCAGGGTCAGGGTTATGGTTATGGTCAGGGTTAGGGTAGGCCATGGATTTGGGTAATTCTAGGTTTTGGGTCAACTCTAAGCTGAGAAAACACATTATTCAGAGGCAGTGGGGTAGATCATGGTTTACCTGGGTAAACCTCAATGTTTGATTTCATTTTGGGCTTTTCCCAAAAGCTTCTGGGTAATATCAGTTTAACCTCTAGACTGTAAGCTCTTATGAGCGGGGCCCTTTACACCTCTTGTTTCTGTTCCTCTGTTTCTTTAATTGTTCCCTTTGGTTATTGTAAAGCGCTGCGGTTACTGTTGGTGCCATATAAATGGTGGTGATAATAATAATAACCCTGGTGACCCTGCGTTTCTCTGTATATAGACATTAAAGGGAAGCACCGCCTCCTGGGCCGTTTACATTAATATTAAAACGTTTGGCAAGCTACGTTCGTTTGCTTAATAAATATCATCGGTCAATCAGATCCTGAAAATATTTTATATAAAAATCAACAGCTAAAAGATGCAGAGTTTGGCTCCGCCCTCTGCGCCTCTTTCTAATAGCCGCACCCTACAGTGCAGCGACGATCTGTGCGTCTCCTAGTGACACTCATGTCAGCAGAGCAGCGTTCTTGTCCCCAGATGTTTTGTAAATAAAGTTTAATGTAAAAGAGGGAGACATGCAGTTCTTAGTCATCTGGGTTACTCAAGGCTGCCGAATCCTGATTTATTTATTAAGGATTTCACCAGGAAGGATACATTGAGATTTCTCTTGTTCTCAAGTATGTCCTGGGATGATAAAGTGCATATGCCTGGTTATGACATCATGGTCAATGTCTGCATTTGTTCTTGATGTCACTGGCCTCCATGTCCACCGCTGCTCTTCTATATAGACAGGTATTGGTATACATATATATATATATTTATACACATGGGAGAGTGCAGGCTGCCTGGCGACGCGGCCATGATTTGTTGCAAGTAACAGATGAGAGTCTGTAATATACAGATTATTTCCATCGCGCTGGACATCAAAGCAGGATAATATACTGAGAAACAAGAATGAGGAGTGTCCCAGTCACAAGCGCTAACGCCTCTTTTGGTACACACATATATATATGTTGCTGACGTCTGAGAAAGAGGGAGGTCTCTTGTGGCTGCACACCAGTCACCCAACCAGCCTTGGCGTCAGGGACTCCACAGGACACACTACTTTTCGGCAAAAATCTAAAGCCCCGCCCCCATAAAACCGGGCTTATTGCTTATTAAATGATAGTGAAGTGGGACCGAGGTGTCTAAACTGCCCCAGATTCAACGGCTTTGCCCAATCGCGCTTTAGTAAAGCGCTGGGATGGGCAGACGACCAGACATTCTCGTTTAAGGATTGATTGACATTAATGAGCCACATTTGGAGCCTGGATCTTGGTTTGGACTAAAGCCCTCCATCTCTGCCCCCGTCCCACCTTCCTCAAGCGGCGTTAAAATTCGAAAAACCAGAAGGCATCCTTCCAAAACCTCAATGTCATCATCACCCTGCCCGCACAACCCATTTGCCCACGTACGTGGTGTTTAAAATAGAGCGTTAAGGTTACTATTTATCTTTTTGTTTGCATTTCTTTTTCTGGTGTCGGAATCCAGGACGATAAAGAACCTAAACACGGAATTCACCTTGAACTCGTCTTGAGTAAACTCGGCCACGTCGGCGAAATCAGGATAATATGCAGGTGTGTCATTACTGCAGCGCTGAGGTCATCACGACCACCCAGTGTAGATGAGGTCATCAGCTTAACCTGGAGTGCGAGTTCCGTGTGGATTTCTTCCATTGGAAGTGGTCAAGAAGTCCAAGTTAATGGTCAACTGTCACTCACGGCTAGCCAGGATGGCGGAGTCCCAGCATATGCGAAGGTTGGAGAGGCTCAAGCTACATGAAAAAAGGGGTATTGGAAACTGGGAGCGATAGCCACCACACAAGCTATCCATACTCATAATAACAAATTATTACCCAGCAAAACGAAAATTGAGTCCAAAGTAGGATCCCCAAGTTGGAGCGCACAGAACAGGATCAATGGATGCTGGGCAGAACTGCTTGGTTCAATAACTAAATAAAAGTAACCGAAAACAACCCAGTCTTGAGTAAAAAAGGGAAGTTTATTAGTCACAATAAAATAAGATAAACCAAAACGCGTTTCACCTATACATGGGCTTCATCAGTTGGAAAATGATAAGGCTACGGTCAGTCGGCGTAGTGATACGCAGGGGGAGACTGAGGAACTTTTCCCCCCAGTCTCTCCCTGCTCCCGCCAGACGGAGGAGGCGGTTGGAGCCGCGGGACAGGAGGAGACTATACGATTAGTTTTCTTTATTTTTTGGCTGGTGTTAACGGATTCTGCAAAAACGGAATCCGATAAGACCAAGTCCTGGCTCAGGTTAACTTTCCGGTAACCAGAGCCGGACGTTAATCAGCGTTAGTAGATCGTAATCCTAACGCTGATTAACACTTTGCGCTCCCTATACTTTACATGGGGAGCGCAAAGTGCAGTAACCTCGCGCAGAAAAGCGCAAGATACCAAACGCTAACGGGTTACTTAACCCGTTTGCGTTTGGATTGTAAATGCGGTAGACACCGCGGCTAACGTTAATGCTCCCGCAAGTGAGCGTTAACGTTAGCGTCAAGATTGTAATGTGGCCCCAGGTTGAAAAAGTGAAGGGTGCGTCTAGATTCCAGCATTGGCCAGTTTAGTTCTTTTAACATGTCACATTGGTGGGTCATGTAGTTACATTGTAGCACAAAGCGGCAGAATGAGTTATACAATGTAGTAAGTTTCTGAAGGTGTGTTTGCAGGACTGCTGCATACAGTACCAGGGTTATTCAAAGAGATCCGAATGGCTGGAGAAAGGTAACCGAACGCTGAAAATCAGCGTTCGGTTAACTTTCCTGGCCATTCGGCTATCCAGAGAGCAGGCAATTCACCAAATCCTGGCGAATTGCCTGCACATACGGTGCCTGTTCGGTGCCTGTTCGAGGGCAGTGAAACCCCCATGAAAAAGCACTGCTTCGGCTATTCAGAGAACACAAACCAGCAGTGAAAGGTTCCCCTAATGCCCTGCCATTCGGTGGTTTCATTCAACAGATTTATTCAAGAGAATCCCATAGGCTTCAATGTTAAAAATATTCCCATTTTAATTCAATATCTAATAAACCGTTTATTATAAAATTCTGCAGTAAAGAGTCTCTTTATTTATCGATTTTTTTTTAGAATATTTTAAGCATTTTTCTTCTTTTTTTTTTAAACTTTACTTCTTTTTTCTGTAACAGCCCTCTTTTTTATCATTCATTGGATCTTATATGTAAATTTCAGACATTTTCGCTCAGTAGTTTCTTTGCAAACAGCGTTTCACTTTTCAATCATTCAAGCAAACTGTTTTGCTAATTTATTCACTCTACTTGTCTGCCGTGTCGGCTTTTTCCGGAGGCTTCACTGCTTGTGATCAGCTCCTGTTCGGGTTTTTCTGGTGTCTTTGACGAGTTAATGCAGATGTTTTTACGGGTTTTCGGCGTGCATTCGCCGGGTTTTCGGCAGCTTTTCCCTGCACTTCGACAGCCCTGTGGTGCTTGCTGAATACACCGCAGGGTCGCCAAAATGGGAAAGCCGATTTGCACCGAATTGAAGAGAACGAAAAGTCACCGAACGTGCAGTGACTTTTCGATTCTCTTTGAATAACCCTGTACATCTCCGTATTCAATAGCCGGCATAAGCATTTGCTGTACAATCTGCTTTCTTACCGCGGGGCTCAGGCAGGATTTGTTTCTGTACAGGGCACCTAGTTTGGGGTAAAGATTAGATGAGAGTTTTTTGATGTGGGGGCCAAAGGATAGATTAGGGTCCAACCACATACCTAGATATTTGAGAGAAGTGACTGTGGTCAGTGTGCCATTTGATTTTGTCCTGACACATAGATGGGGATTTTGCAATTTGTGTAGTTTAGGTTTTGTTCCAAAGAGCATTGTAACAGTTTTGTCAGTATTTAGAAAAAGTTTGTTGTGTTTGATCCACTTTTCTACCCCTGTGAATTGTTCTTGCAGCACGGCCTCCAGCTGCGGGAGATTTGGTTTGCTGGTATAGATTACAGTGTCGTCTGCGTACATGTGTACAGTTGAGGCTTTGCAGACGTTGGGCAGATCATTTATGAATATTGTGAATAGTAGGGGGCCGAGTATTGAGCCTTGGGGTACACCGCACGTGACTGGGAGCGGGAGGGAGGAGCTGCCAGAAATAGACACATATAGACACAGAAATAGACACACAAATAGACACATATTGCAATGGATCAGATACATATGATTGAAACCAGGTTAGCGTGTGATCACCAATAGGGATGAGCTGAACACTCCCCGAGTTCGGTTCGAAGCCGAACCCGAACTTTCCAAATATTCGGATCCGAACCCGAACCCGAACTCCATACAAGTCAATGGGGCTGAAAATTCGGTTTTTAGAGTGCCCTCCAAGAGGGCATATATGCTAGATATTTGCCATAAAAAGTGTATGGGGGTCCGGGTAGTGCCCTGGGGGACAGGAAACAAGGACAAAAAGTAAAAAAAAAAGTTTTTAAAGGGACAGTGAGTTTTCCATGAAATACAGGTTAAAAATAAAAATGAAAAATTCCTTCAAATATCGTGCCTAGGAGGTCCCCATAACCTGCCCGTGAAGTGGCGGATTTCTAGGATGTATAGAAATATGCAAAAACCAAAAAATGACGTTTCATATGACGGTAAATGCTTTTTCTTTAATCTATCCATAAACAACTGCTTGGGGCAGCAGTGTGTATGAAAAGAGGAGACATTTTCGGACACGCAGAAAAAGTTTACAGATTTTTTGGCGGTGAAAAGCAGGAGAATGACTGGAGAATGGAAAATTCTAGACCAAATAGCCGATTTGGAAAGTGAGATAAATGGGAGAATTTTTCTGGTTCGGCTATTTTGACCTAGAATTTTCTCTTCAGTCATTCTCCTGAGTTTCACCTTTCTCTGAATAACCCTGTCAGGGTTATTCAGAGAGCGGTGAAGAGCAGGAGAATGACTGGAGAATGGAAAATTCTAGGTCAAAATAGCCAAACCAGAAAAATTCTCCCATTTAGGCTGGGGTCAGACTAGCGAATTTTTAACATGCGTTTAGGCGCACTTAATCACGGCCGCACTAGCAGCAAATGACGGGCAATGACGGCCAATATACGAAGTACGGTCGCACGAAAGTCCGGCTGCGCAACGCAAGTGGAAAATGAACGCATTTTTTCAAGAACGCAGAACCGCTAGTACGGACGTACAGAGTGCGCTGCGTCCACTAGCGGCGTGTGTGCGTGATTAGGAGACGTAAGACCCTGCTCATAACGTCCAGACACCCAAAGTTTCCTGGTTTGGATCCGTAAAAAATCACGCACAAAAATGCGCATCGTATGACCGTTTTCGCGCATTCCGTGAAAAAATACGGCAATGCTTTCGGACGCACTTTCGGTCGCTGCGAAAAATGCGTTAGTCTGACCCTAGCCTTATCTCACTTTCCAAATCGGCTATTTGGTCCAGATTGTTCTCTTTTCCTGCCATTCTCCTGGTTTTCACCTTTCTCTGAACAACCCTGAGAGAGAGGTGAAAGCCAGGAGAACTGGCAGGAGAAGAGAACAATCTAGACCAAATAGCCGATTTGGAAAGTGAGATAAATGGGAGAATTTTTCTGGTTTGGCTATTTTGACCTAGAATTTTCACTTCTCCAGTTATTCTCCTGCTTTTCACCGCTCTCTGAATAACCCTGTGAATGTTTAATCCCGAGGTGAAAAATAACATTGCTTAAGGCTGGGGTCAGACGAGAGCAGTTATCACGTCCGTGTTGCCGCACATTTGTACCTCCGTGGCAGCATAGCATTCTGACCAATGGAGCCCCACACACGAAGTGCGTCCGCACGGAAGTGCGGATGCATGGCGGACGCAGCAAACGGACGCAGGTTAGGCAAGAACGTAATACTGCTAGAACGGACGTGCGGAGTGCGCCACGTCCGCAACGTCCGCATAGCTTTGTATGTGAGTGATGAAACAAGGTCAGACGGACTGCATTTATACGTCCAGCATTTTTGACGGACAGAATGTTTTTTCATTTTAATTTATTTTCCCTGCTACATCAGTGAAAAAATACGTCAGTGAAAAAAATCGACTGTGTTTGGCCACTACCTTGTTGTCAGTCAGTAAGTACGTCCGTACTGCACGGACGCACAGTCCGTACAAAATGCGCTCACCTGACCCTAGCCTTAGATGTTATTTTGAATTTTTTTCAAACACCAGTTAACCACTTGGCTGCTATGGACGCGCTCAGCGTGTCCAGCCAAGCGGTTTTCCTGTGCTATGGACGCACTGAGTGCGTCCATGCACAGGAGGCAGCAATCTGCCAGATTCCAGCAGATTGCTGCGCCCCCCCGGTGCGGGCTGACATCTTGGATGTCAGCCCAGCACTCCAGACCCCGGCGGAGCAATTAGCCGCGATGACATCTAATTCAGACGCCCCCCCGCATGTGCGGAGGAAACGCCTGAAAGGGAGGGGGGGAGGTCCTTTGGACCTCTCTCCCTCCCGATCGCCAGGGGGCAGAGGGTTAATCCAGGCACCGTTTGGAAGGGCACAGCCTGCCCTTCCAAACGGTGGCTGTGATTAACCCTGGGGAGCCGGATCCCAAATCGGCGCTGAAAAGCGCCGGATCGTGATCCTCTCCTGGAGCTGGCCGACATCTTGGATGTCGGCCAAGCCTCCAGGAACTCCCCCTGAGGACTGGCGTCATCGTGCATAGCACGATGACACCAGTCCTGGAGTTAACCCCTAGCTGCCACCAATGGTGGAGATAGGGGGTTCATTGGAACCCCCTATCTCCTGATCCGTGGCAGCTAGGGGTTAATGTTTGATATCGTTGGATCGGCCAGAGCATGGCCTTTCCAAGGATACCAAACATGAGCATGAATTTTTTTTAAAAAAAATAAAAAAATAAAAAAAATAACAATATTTTAAAAAAAATTCTAAAAAAAAAATAAACAAGTTTTTTTGTTTGTTTTTGTTTTGTTAATGCAGCAATATTGTTCCCATTTCAATTATAATGTGAACAATAATGCTGCACTAACGATTTTTGTATGCGGTGCGTGTTAAAAAAAGTGAAATTTCCCCCCAAAAAAATGGTAACGAGACCCCATTTCTAATTTTTTTAACAAGCGTACCCCATACAAAATATAACCGCAAACTATCGCATGTTAAAATGTGAAAAAAAACACTTTACACATAATAAATTATTGAAAATTCAAATCTTATTGCATTTTTTGTTATAATATACAGACATGACATAACGTATACATATAATAATGACATATTATGAATCTGCCAAGTCTGCCGGAAAGAACAATATATAATATGTCTGGGACATATATCAAAATATGGCTACAAAACGCGGTTAAACATGATGAGCGAAAGCGGTAAAAAGGACCTCAGCATAGAGGTGTGAAAAGCCTCAGCAGCGAAAGGGTTAAATGCAGCATATTAGGATGTTTTAGGAGGGAAATTAATTCTCAAATCTCAATCAGAAGCAGACACCACCCCACCCCCTCAGTATAGTGTACAATGTATCAAATTGATTACCAGACTAAAAACACCTGGTGTTATGCCCGTTTGTGAACAGAGGTCATTTAGAGTTGATAAGCTTTCCACGTACACATTAGTTTTTAATTCAATATCTAATAAACCGTTGCTTATAATATTCTGCAGTAAAGAGTCTCTTTATTTCTAGATTTTTTTGTATTTTTTTAAGCATTTTCTATACTTTTTTCAAAATTTGTTTTTTTTTCCAACTCGAACCGAACACACCCAAAAAGTTCGAAGTTCGCGAACTTTCGAACTGCCAAAGTTCAGGTCGAAATCCGAACCGTCCGAACCCAAACAGCTCATCCCTAATCACCAATACCAGAGTTTTTACGTTTTTGTAATAAGATGACATGGTCTACTGTGTCAAAGGCCTTGGCAAAATCAAGGAAGATGCTCCAGTTAGGATTCCTTATTCCACGCCTAGTGGCCTTTACTTACATGAATGAGAATAACTTTAATGACTTAATTAAGTTCATTATATAGAAGCTTAGTAAGGTGTGGAATTAAAACGATAAGGACAGAATGTCACGATTCGAACAGATGAGTTGCCGGTGAGAGAAGACTGTCGGCCTGTAGGTCTGTTTCCATTCCATTCTGTTTTTCTTCTGTCTCTCTCTCCTCTGTCCAATCTATACTCTGAGCTGACAGGTCTTCCACCACTTTCATGGATTAGTGAAATCACAAAGCTGGAGACAGTGTATAAACAAGGGTCGACTGTCCCATTCCATTCCATTCCATTCCATTCGTTCACCATATTCTCAAGTGTTGGAGTAAGAAAATCAACTGTATCCACTTCCCCGCATGGTGTGCCCACCAAACCAGATACCTTGCCGGAGCCCCATCTACAGGATGCACACGACATGGATTGTTAGGACTCGTCTAAGTGTAAGGAATCTCTACTTTCCATACGTGATTAAGTTCAACCAGAATGGGTGTGAGTGAGCAACGTTGACCTCTACCCAAGGTTATCAGCTGAAGCCTAGAATATCCTGGAACGTATCAAGACTTCCCACGCAAAGTTTTCACTCTCGCCCCATTATCTGCCTGGGCTCCGTACAGTCTTTGTTTAGTGTGTGCAGTTGCTATGTGTGTAAGTCTACGAGGTCGAGAACGGAAAATAAAGACGTTTGTACGCAACATACGAAAATCCTGACAATCAGTGGTAAACATAGACGAGTGACATCAAGTGGCAGCATAGGACTCGATTTAACCGATTTATTTATTTTAAGAAAAAAATGCCAAATAAGACTGGGGGGTTTCAGCGGGTATTTTTTTATTTTTCGAAAGAGAGAGTGACACATTTGAACATACTCGACCATAACCAAAAAAAAAGAAATATTTATTTATAAAGGATTTTACCAGGAAGGATACATTGAGATTTCTCTCGTTTTCAAGTATGTCCTGGGTTCAAGAACATTGAAGTGTTACAGTTACAGATCATATATGATATATATCATTTATATGATCATATTTTAAAAAAGGCAAAGCCGGCTGGTGAGCGAATCTGCGACATGGTAACGGAATGCAATGTATTGCGTGTATATTTTTAAAAATATTTTGGTATATTGTGTTTGTTTTTTCCCACATAATTTATGTTAATGATGTATTCATTTTTGCAATGTTATGATGTCCTAATTTACATAGGGCCCCATTACATTCTTCGCGTTAAAACGCTTGAGCAATGCGTGAATTTGTGCGCCCAGCGTTAAACATTAACGCGCATAAATCAACGCTGGTATTACAATCCTCGTGCATTTTTTCATCCATCGCGCAATAATGCGCGTTGAACGGACGCGCACAAATGCGCGCGCAGCAACGTTGCACGCATAAATCAGTGTGCGGACTGTTTTTTCACGCGATTCAGCCAATCAGAATTAAGAACCACAATTGTCTCACGTTAAGTTTTTGCACCTGTCAAAGTCAATCTGCGCATATATGCTGCATCAATAAAAAATGCACACACAACAATTTATTGGTTTGGGTATGTGTAGAAAGTGTAACTATACTTTGCTGTGTATTTTTTTTTGGGCTGGTGTATTTGGTTTCGGCAGGTCGATAGAATTTTCCATTAACACCAGCTTTTAGGAGTTGCTAAAATTATGCGCGCAAAGGCTGTGCGTCACAAACTGCGCATAGATTGTTATACCATCCGCGTACCAGCGCACAAATGCATTTGCGCTCACAATGTTAAGTATAGGACGCGCGCAGTACAGTACGCTTGCGCAGCGTTCGCGCAGGTTCACCCGCGGTAGACGTATACGCTCGTTTGTTGCGCTGACATTGTAATACGACGTTCAGCGCAAAGGGTTTTGCCCCTCGCGTAAATGTGTGAAGATTGTAACAGGACCCATACACTGCACCTGCCATAGTCAGCATCAAATTGGTTATGGCTACTGAACGTGTATATGTAAAAATGCAATGTTTAAATGAGGGTTTCACCGTGAATTTCTCTGTTTATCGAAGAGCTGTTTATCAGCCCCTTTCAGCACGATGTATATTTCTGAATATCGGCAAATGGATAGCAAGGAAAAAAAGGAATTGAGTCTATAATAGAAATATCAAATTTAAAGAGTATCGGGGCGACTGCCAAGAACACAGTCCATTTTTTAACAGTTTTCAAAATCCAAGTCATCCCTTATGTCATGGAGGTCTGAATACAGGGTTGGTTTCTCTTTCACAAAGGATCCCTCTTCCCAGTCTCCTGAAGAGGTTCTAATTCTGACCCAGTCCCACCCACTCAATAACTGGAGCTTATCGTTGGGACAACAAAGAAGAGAACTGCTTTATTTGGGTTTGCAGGTGAATAAAACACACAGGGCATACCTAGGTAAGGAAAGAAACAGGAGAACCAATGGGACTATACACACAGGGGATGGACAACCCAACACAGGTACAAATTGGACACCCTGTAGCTACAAGGAGCATAGACATAGAAGTTGGCTGGGAATATAGAATGAACCACAGGCATGCATAGGTTATATTCCTTGAAATCCCACAAAATTGCATGGGAATCACCCTTTATTTTGTGGACGAGCATATAGTGGATCACTACACACAAATGTGTTTCATACGTATGCAGTTTCACACTGCATGTCTCCCCCAGCCGGGTCACTCAACCCAGGCAGCGGCTGGTCATGGGCGATTGGTGTCGCGATGCTCCCCACAGTTGGCTCACGACAGGGGGCATTGTGAACTCCGGCATCTCCTCCAGCAGTGATGCCGCAGATCGTGCCTGGTGGACGAGCGCTACGGCTCCAGCCTGGCCACATGGAGCAGGGCCGGATTGTGGCATGTGACATCATCAGGGGCGACTGCAAGCATAGGGATTGGTGGATGACCTGGTCCGGGGAGGACCCTCAGTCCAGGAGGACATGTTTTTTTGTGTATCTGTATTTGGCTCATCTCGAAGATTATTCTGTCTCGCCGCCTGCCTTTGACCCCGGACCCGATATTAGACTACGCTCTTGGATTACCCCTTGGTTCCGCAATATTCCTGCTTGTTCCTCACCTCTGCACCTGGGTCCTGATCCCCACCCCATCCTCCCCGTGACATGCAGCTAGTCCAAAAGCATGTCTGTGGTCCATTTATATGTATATAGTCCTTTGTCTTATTCATGAAAAAAATAAAATGTCACCAAAACCTGCAGCGCCAAACCTCCCCAAAAGCATCTCCAGGTCCTTGTAATCCAAGACCCAAGTGACTATACTGAAGTCACGCCTTAATTAACTGTGTCTAACCAAAAAAAGTTGCGATTTCGACTGAAAATCTGGTAGATTTGGGCTCATTTAAATTGACTTGTCCATCACATCCGTTCTTTGATTGAATAAATAATGGAAAAATCGATTTTCTTCACTCAATAGGTTTTTCCGTTTGTGAGGCAAAACACATAATTTTATGCATTTCCCAGTCATTATGTGGACAGAATTGATTACATACACTTCAGTTCCTCTACAAAATGACGGATAAATGTGGAGTTTTCAGAAAAAGAAAAAAAACGAAACACCATTGATGATTGATGGGCTTTTTCAGCTGCCATGACAACAAAGCCTTTCAACCAATTTGTGTAATCTTCCCCCATCACAAATTTACAGGACTGGAATCATGAGACGCGGAATAAAGAGGGGCATATGCGGAGTAGATTTACTTCTATTTGAATAGGTTTGATAACCATTTCTGTTTAAGATGTCAGATTCTGATGAAAGGTAATCAGCATCTAAACCAAACCTATTGTATCGGTATCAGAGCGCTGTGCGATGCAGATTCCACGGCGATGCTGGAATTTGTAATAAACACAGGTCACGGTATCGTCAAAACATCAGTTTGTGACATTTTATTACAGCACCACCACATTATGTGTGTCACAATGCAAAAGGCTCTACGATCTATTAATGACAGAATCAAATGCAGTTCTGGTTTTCCCCCCCCAAAAAACTGCAAAAGTACCACACAACCCCCCCCCCCCCCGTAATGCATTAGAACTCAAACTACGATCCCATGTTTCAATATTTTTCCTTCTGTTAAAATGGTCGTTTTGGATTATTTAGGCAGTCAAAAATGTTGTTTCTTGGGGGTTATCCCCCCCTGCTATGTCCTATGGTTACAAAAACAAAATTAACAGGTCAACAGGCCCAGAGTTTGATGATCGATTCGATGTTCATCTCGGGATCTTCTTATCTGTCCCATGTAGGACCTTTGCGATGGGTTTTTAGATTGGTAGGTTGGGGAAAACAGAATAAAATATATATATATATTTTTTTTTTAAAAAAGCGATGTCCTTGACAGGACCTGTTCCCCCCTTTCCAGAACAATTCACCCATCTCTGGGTTACTTGGGCAATGGTTACCCTCTCATCCCTGAGCACCTGGATTGTTGGAGGGTGCATTGGAGACCTGTGACCGTCAGAATGTGTAGGTCACTAGCACCATGCATCATCTCCTCTTTTCATCAACAACCATAACCAGCCTACATCCTCAATCCTTCAACCTCCTACCATGTCCACACCAGAGTACAGCCTAGAGCAGGGATCTCAAACTCCAGCCTTTCAGATGATGATAGCCTACAATTCCAAGAATTATTTGAAGTCAAATGATGGCCAGGGAATCATGGAATTTGTAGTTCAGAAACACCTGTGGACCTTAATTTGAGATTCCTCACCTAGATCGACTGACAAGCATCTACAATGTTACAAAGCATCAAACAATTATGGCATTTTAGTGGCATCATGTCTGGTCAACGCATACCAGTGAAAACCACTGGCCCTCGTATCTCAGGGGTCCCAATAAGAGTGGTTGAGTAGAACATACATAAAGGATAGCACCCCTTGTTGCAGTAATGCTGCAAATCAGTGTTTTTCAACCTGTGTAACCACAGGATCCACATTCGTCCTTGGTCATGAAGATGCGACCCAAAAATAAAGAAAATGTCTGCCGAAGGACAACAGAGTGCTGAAATAGAGGGAGGCTGAGGGGACTCTGCAGCCTAGTGCAGTGGAAGGCAACACTAGACCAGGACAATTAAGACCCACTGGGAAATTTCCCGGTATCTCGGTGGGCCTGTCCAACCCAACAGTAGAGACACTCTGATGGGTCGTAACCCATTAATTGAGAACCACAGCTGTAAATGATGCAGTAATGCAATCGTCCCTCCCATGTTGAGGGTAGAGCTGGACCCACCGATAAAGAGATAATTTAACGCATTTCATAGCTTTAGTCAAGATGGCCATGTTGTGTGACCAAATCCCCATGTTTTTCACTGCGACCAATGTTTTCTGTCTTTTGTTCCTTTTGTAAATTCATATGAGCACCTTGTGCGCCTCGTGTTTCCGTCTGTTACGCCTTGGCGGCTGGTGTGGCTCCGGCGTCCTTCCCTGCGGTCCCGGGGCCAGCATCTCCCTCGCGTTCTCTCCCTGCGCTGTATGTGCGCGTGCCGCCGGTCTCTCCAGATTTGAGCTCCACCGGCGGCGCGACGTCATTACGCCTCCACTGTGGATCTCCCTGCAACATGTGACCTGGTTGGCCAATCAGATGGCAGGGCACGAGATTTAAACTTGCTTTTGCCATTCCTCACTGCCCTTTCGTGGTTCTGCTTGTCTGACCCTTAAGTGCTTGTTTATTACAACTCTGACTGATATTCTGTGTATGACCTGGCTTTCTATTTTGACTTGTGTACTTCTAATCCCCTTTGACTCGGCTATTGGTACTCGACTTTGGGTCGTATTTGACCACTCTATTTTACCACTTCATACCTACCTGTCTTATTACCAGCCACTCTAAGGACTGGTTTCTGTCCTCCGTGCTTGTTTGTCCCTGCCTTATAGGTTCACCTCCCGTTATTGCGTAACCCAGCCACCTTAAGGACTGGTATCGCATCTAGGTTTAGGGTTGTCCATTGTTGCATTAGCACCTACCGAAGCACACCTTTGAATTTACGTGTGCTAACCTGACACCGTCCTCATAATATTTGTCACATTACTCTGCTCCTTCCATACTTTATATTGTAAAAGCAGACGTCTTCATCCCTCATAAAATATATTTAAGAAGTGCTTCTTCTCCTACAAATGGTAAGATTAGAGCCTGAGGGTGGAGTACCTTCTGACAAGAATCTACAGACTGATCTTTCCCTTTACAGAGACTCTGCAGAGAGAACTCACGATCTTCTGGTATATCAGAGCAAAGGACATAGAATAATATTATCTGTGGAGCGTTTCCAAGCAGACGCCATTGGCTGATCTACGATTTTGGCCCTCGTTCAACGTTCCGTAATAAATTACTTGAATTATACAATGTCTTTTGATGATGAGATGCAATATTATGTTTTCACATAACTAGGATCAATCGGACCACTTGGAGAGACAATAGTCTTTCAGGAAAGAAGATGTACAAAATAAGCTTATTTTAGTTTATTTTAGCTTTTTTTTCTTCAATGTTGGACGAGCCAAGAGGAAAACATGTATCCACTCCATAGTGGCAATTAGGGTTATGATAACTTATTATTCTGCAGCACCAGATATTGACAGAATATATTATGGAGAGTAATATAATTAACTTTGTTATGGATAACATTTTCAGCTGAAGGAGACAACGGTGTAAAACGTTACGGGCTACATTACAATCTTCACGCAAACGTTAACGCTCACTGGCGTGAGCATTAACGTTTGCTGCGGTGTTTACCGCATATTACAATCCAAACGCAAACAGGTTAAGTAACCCGTTTGCGTTTAGTACCTTGCACTTTTCAGCGCGAGGTTACTGTACTTTGTGCTCCCCATGCTTAACATGGGGAGCGCAAAGTGTTAATCAGCATTAGTATTACAATCTACTAGTGCTGATTAACGTCTGGCTGTGGTTAGCAAAAAGTTAACCACAGCCAGGACTTCCTGCTTCCGCAGAATCCGTTAACACCATCCAAAAAAAAATAAAAAAAATAATGGTATACTCACCTCCTGTCCCGCGGCGAGGACCCCGGCTCCAGACGCCTCCTACCTTCCGCCGGGAGCAGGGAAAGGCGAGATCCGGCTGGTCATGTGACCGGCGGGGGGGGGGTAACTCAATGGAGTCCTATGGACTCCATCGAGTGGATGCTCGTGGCTGCGCTCAGCGCTGCTGCGAGCATCCAGGATTTTACTGCGCGGTAACAATGCAGGCAGCATTTTCTGCGCCTGCATTGTACTCCAGCGTTAAAACGCAGGCGTAAGGGGGAAAACTGCGGGTGCAGTTTTTCCTCCCTTGCGCCCGCGTTTTAACGCTAAGATGGTAATTTGGCCCTACATTTTTAACTCAAATACTTGGAGATATTTGAGAAGAGTGTACAAACCAAGGGCAAGACCGGACTGCAAGAAAGGCAACTCAGAGCAGGTAGTTTCAATGGTAGCTTGGTCACACTATGTAAATTAGTTAGTAGCTTTATTACATGTGTTACTTTGGATGGTAACTGCTTTACAATGTGTTGTTGGATGGTCACTCTGTTCCCATGTGACGTCGGATGGTAATTCAGTCACAACGTGTTGTCAGATGGTCACTCGGTTACAACGTGTTGTCGGATGGTCACTCGGTTACAACGTGTTGTCGGATGGTCACTCGGTTACAACGTGTTGTCGGATAGTCACTCGGTTACAACGTGTTGTCGGATGGTCACTCGGTTACAACGTGTTGTCGGATGGTCACTCGGTTACAACGTGTTGTCGGATGGTCACTCGGTTACAACGTGTTGTCGGATGGTCACTCGGTTACAACGTGTTGTCGGATAGTCACTCGGTTACAACGTTTTGTCGGATAGTCACTCGGTTACAACGTGTTGTCAGATGGTCACTCGGTTACAACGTGTTCTCGGATGGTCACTCGGTTACAACATGTTGTCGGATGGTCACTCGGTTACAACGTGTTGTCGGATGGTCACTCGGTTGCAATGTGTTGTTGGATGGTCACTCGGTTGCAATGTGTTGTTGGATGGTCACTCGGTTGCAGGAGCCCCTTTGCATAGCAGTTCAGTTACATTTAGATGTTTGCATGGTAGCCCGGTTACAGTATGTTCACTGCATAGGGACTCATTTGGTTGTTTGATGGTCACTCTGTTACGTGTTGTTGGATGTCACTCTGTTACAACTTGTTGGATGGTCACTCGGTTACAACTTGTTGGATGGTCACTCGGTTACAACGTGTTGTTGGATGGTCACTCGGTTACAACGTGTTGTTGGATGGTCACTCGGTTACAACGTGTTATTGGATGGTCACTTGTTGCAATGTGTTGTTGGATGGTCACGCGGTTACAATGTGTTGTTGGATGGTCACTCGGTTGCAATGTGTGATTGGATGGTCACTTGGTTGCAATGTGTTGTTGGATGGTCACTCGGTTGCAATGTGTTGTTGGATTTGATAGTCACTCGGTTGCAATGTGTTGTTGGATTTGATAGTCACTCGGTTGCAGTAGCCCCTTTGGATAGCAGTTCAGTTACATTTAGATGTTTGCATGGTAACCCGGTTACAGTATGTTCTCTGCATAGTGACTCGGTTGATTTGGTTGTTTGGATAGTGACTAAGTTACAGTGAGGTGTGTGGTTTGTAGCTCGCACACATTGGGCTCCTAATTGTATAGTATCTACCACTCAAAGCATCACTGTCACAGCTTCACAGCACACAGGTTTCATGCACCTTCCTGATACTCAACATCCATAACAGTATTCTGTCTCCATTATTTTTTTTTGTAATCAAAGTTTTTTTATTAACATAAAAGGAACACATATAAACATACTCCACAACAGTACATATATCTCATGAAAATACAGTTCCTCCGACAGACGACAGGTTTCATGACATTGTAAAGTTATCTCCGTACAGTCATTTTGATGGTATTGTTCAAAAACCACACCTGACCAATATTCAAGTGTTAGGAGAAATAACTGCATATGTCTGCCATTTCAGAGCTGACCAGCCTCTGACCAGAGTTACCAAGGTCATCAATGTCGTCTTCCGTACTGTTGGGGTTCTAGTAGGCTAGTAAATATAGAACATAGACACCGACATACAAACACACAGAGAAGACAAAATATAAAACCAAAACACCGACATACAAACATACAGAGAAGACAAGAAATAATATAAAAGGGGGGGGAGAAAGGAGAAAAGGGGCGATGGGGGAGAGGAAGATAAAAAAGGAGGGGCGGGATACAGGAGCAGTCCCGGGATTATGGCTACTTCAGACGTATCGGTAGGGGACCCACCGTGGGGGAAGCGCTGCCCCCCAGACTCCGCTGGTATCCGCAAACTGCACTATTGCACCTCCTACTCCGCAATCCAGTTTCCGTCCCTCCTATTCAGGGCTAGGTCGCGCCAAGCATCTCTCAGGCGCCGAGCTCACGTAGTTATCCCAATGGAACCAATTCCACACAAATTGTTCAACTTGGCCTAGGTCCCTCACTACCAGATTGTCCGTCCTACGGAGGAATTCAACCCTATCCACCCATTCCCTCCAGGAGGGCAACGACGATTTGCCCCAATGCAGTGGGATCAACAGTTTGGCCGCAGTCACCAGTCTCAGGACTACCGACCTCTTCATGGCCTTCATGGGAGCAGGGAACTGCAGCAGGATCCATTATTTGTTTTAAACAAACATAACATCCAGTTTTTTGCCTGATACACACAGAAGCCGTTTACCCTGATATTCCAACCAATAAAGAATGATCAGTGAGACCTAACTGTTTGACAGCCAATAAATCCAGTCCAGGGAACCATGACCCTGTTCCATCAACTTCCAGGAAGCTACCAACTGCCAGGGAACCATAACTTTGTTCCACCAACTTCCAGGAAACTACTAGCTGTCAAGGACCCATCTACTCCTGATTGAACCTGTTCCATCAACTGTCCGGGAACCAGCATCTCTGATTCTGGTATAAGAACCTTCATGTGCTGCACATCTGTAACACAATTACTATGTTCTGCTCTGCACTAAAAGCTACACCCGACGCGTTTTGATTCTAAGCCTAGGTTAATAAGGAGTGATTTTGGGTGCTCCATAAGGTGAAACATCAGCAATTTGTTCTATGTGTCCTTAAAATAGTCTTTGATTAATTTGATTTCTTATTTTATTTCACTTCACATTCTAATTCTACATTTTATTTGTATTCCTCTAGTTGTTTATTTTTCCGTGAAAGTCGTCTTCTCCGTGTTCTGCTCATCAGCCCCAGCTGTCACAAGGATAAACTGAATCCTGAGTCTGGACAAAGTCTGTCCAAGTCTACGAGGTCGGCTCGTGATTAAAATCCCCACACTCACTTCTCCCACGTTATCTTTAATCAATGATTAAATCAGCCGGTCCCGCCCGAGAAGACATAAACAACCCTTCGAATTGAAGATGTATAAATTAAACTCATGAATAACGCCGGAGCTGGACATATGCGAAAATCGATTTATTCTGAATATTTTAAGGATGGTACGGCCAATCGAGCCATATTTATAGGACGCGGCAACGATCCGTTAGGAAAGCCTTATCGGCTGACACAGACCCTTCATACCAAACTGCATTTAAGGGGTTTTCGAAAAGCACTGACATTTCAGTGCTCTGTCGTTCGGCGCATTTCGGCGATTTAAGTTTGCCGACTCTGCTGTGAATTCACTATTCACCGCAGGGTCCTCAAAGTGCGTTGACCAAGGAGTCATCGAAGCCCGATGCCGAACGCTGTCAAACTGACGCAAATTGCTGAAAACAGCTGACGAGCCGCCGAACTGACTGTCGTTGCTCTGCTAAACGACGCTGAAAGAATCTGATCAGCTGCCAAACTGGGGGTATATATATATACACACATATATATATACATACACATATATATACCCCCCCAGTTTGGCAGCTGATCATATTTTTTTTGGCGTCGTTTAGCATAGCCGGTAAAGGGAAATATCAATGCGAGCCGATAACCCTTAGTGTCTCCCTGTTACTGTTGGCAGATTGAGCAGTAATGTTAGGGATCGATACCGGTGCTGCTGGTATCACCTCCTGGTATCAATAGGACTCCATGGAGAGAAACGTGGCTCGTGTGAGCGAGGTCACGCTTGGAGCGAAAGGACACTGGGACCTATTTGGCACCCGTTTTCTGGAAACGAAGAGAAGATATATATATATATATATATAAAAAAAAAAAGAAGCAATTTCTTAAAAGGCGTTTAAACCAATAAAAATGCATGAAAATCCATGGAAATCCTAAAAAAGGTCTTACAATTTTTTTTTATAAAACGGTCTGCTACAAAATAAAAAAAAATACCATTAAAAAAAAAAAAAAGGCTGCGATGCCCCGTGGTATTCCCTACAAATGTTGCGGGACTCTCCACCGATTCCCCCAGATTCCTCAGACCACTTGTTAGTTAATTTTCTTGCCTCCACTTCCCGTGATACCCTAACCCAGTCGTCCACCTCTGCGCTTTGAATGCTGCGGGATCGTCACTTCGTGACTGATTTACTTACCTTCATGGCTCGATCCCACACAGCATTCAATTTTTTTGCTTTTTCACTGAATTGTTGGGTCTCGTATTTTTGTTTCTTTTCACCGTTGTATCCTATACTTGACATTGTACCAACCCTCTGCTTTTCTATGTGAATGATATATCGCCATGATCTGTCAGTTCCGGTTTGGGATGCAATACTTTTGTTAAAGTTCGAATGCTGTGATTTTACATTGTTGCGGATTTGTAAATGACATAAAAACTGTTCGTTTTTCCTGTATTTTTATACTGATCTGAGAGGAATAAAAATATGTTAAAAAAAAATAAAATAAAAATTTTTGAATGAAAATCCAGAAAAATACAAGACTAAGTAAAAAGACTTTTTGCTGCAAATGAAAAGAATAAACGATTGAATAAAAAAATTATTTAAACGATAATATTTTTTTAACATTTAATCCAATGGGATTCGCATGTTTAAACCTGTCGAACTGAACCACCGAAAATCTGGGCATTTCCCCAACATTTCGATACAGGTCGGGGTTCTATGAATAGATTAACCATTACTTCTCTATGGGACAATTTCACTGCCGCCGAAGATCGCCCAATTGAGTCGAACTGCACCGTATTTTGCTGCCAATTCACCTGTATTTGGCGAATTGACAGCTTTCTGAACAGACGAATTGCCACGACATTTTACGGTTCGGTGAAATTCACGGTCCGCAGGCCCCGTTATGTGACTTGCTTTTGCATAGTCTCTTAAAACATAAAAATAATGCGGAAAAATCCGTACCTTAACTTTGGTCCCTTGGTGCAGAGGGCGGCACGACCTACCACCTGCTCTTCGCTTCCAGAAAACGGGTGCCAAAAAGATCCCAGTGTCCTTTTGCTCCAAGCGTGACCTCGCTCACACGAGCCACGTTTTTCTCCATGGAGTCCTATTGATACCAGGAGGTGATACCAGCAGCACCGGTATCGATCTGAAGCTCCCTAACATTATGGCTCGATCTGCCAACAGTAACAGGGAGACACTGAGGGTTATCGGCTCGCTTTGATATTTCCCGTTACCGGCTCCCTATTACCAGCGTCCTTGGAGTAGTGTCCTATTCTTTTAAATATATCAAGCTACACAGAAAATATAAAATGTATATAAAAAAACATGGGGTCCTCGAGGAGAGTGGTCGCCTTCTTGATGTGCTCCAAGCTGTGCCACGGGAATGTCTGTGTTCATGGCCATTTTCTTCCCCGAACACGGTGCACTCTCCTCGGGCTGCTTCCTGAGTGTCCCGGCACCTGCTAGTCTTGCTCTGTGGCTGAACTTGTGGTGATGGGAACCGCTTTTGGCGCTTTCACCCCAGCTCGCTGTGTGTGGCGGCCATCTTGCGGCCTACCTGCGGACTGTTGTCTGCCCAAGCACGGCCTACCTGAAGGCATGGGGAGGGGTCTCAGGAGTCAAGGTCGGTGGAGGGCCTTAGCACAGGACACACAACCCGCTACAAGAGGCTACCTATGGCTCTTCTTGGAGGAGCTGTGGGAGATGTGGAGGGCCAAGCTCCTTGTCCGGCCTATACCTGCGGATCACGGCGAGTGCTCCCCTGGTAGCCAGACCAAAGCAGAACAGCCTGGCCATCTTGTTGCTTTGGAGCTAGCGGCCATGGGGGAGCTTGATACGGCTGTGAATGTGTGGATGCCAGCGGTGCTACCCGTGCTGCAGCCGGAGTCCGGTGCTGTTGGTGATCCAGATGACAGAGAGAGGGCTGGAGATCGTGGCGCATTTGGTCTGTGACTTCATTGGTTTGCCCGTGAGCCCTGTGCGTCCCGTCGCTTACCAGGGAACCGTGGGCCCTATGCTTCTTGTGGACATTGGCTGATGGGGACTGCCCGTTCTTTCTTTGAGGCCTGAGCCTTCCGCTTCATCGACTGCTTTTTTGACCCCGTTTGAGATGAGCCCCCACTTTTAATTTTCCACTTTTACCCCCCCCCCTTTGATAAGCAGACCTTTTACTCCTGCAGACTTTGTTTTTGGGACTCAGACTTTTATTTGGAATTTGCTGGACTGGCTTTTTGTGTGTTGGCTGGGGCTTCTGGACTTTTTCTACAACTCCCGCCCATTTTTTTCACTCAAAGTGTGTGGGAAACCGGGTGGCTCTGGGAGTGCCTCTAGGGCGGCTACCATGGCTCTACCCGCTGCATCTGCTGGGGTCACAATAGCGTCTCCCATAACACTTATAGGAGATGTTAATGTACATTAACCTGGCCTTACATCCGAGACGCAAGTTCAACTTGCGTCTCGGATGGAATATGCTCTTAAAAAGAAAGAGCACAGCGCTCAAGCTGTTCTGCTACACGGCTCCATCACTGTGCTTTGTGGCAACATCGGAATAGGGCCCATGGCTTTCAAAGGTATTGAAGAACTGACAAAATATGGAGTAAAACCCCTTACAAAGTAACTGATGCTTCAGGATGTTTCCCAGTCTCTCCTCTCTAAAACAAGCAAGAAGAACCTGACGGAGAATGATATGATAATTTATTGCTTGGCCCAGATGGCCACCAGTATAATCACCCACACTGTTTCTTTGTCCAGACCTACATATGTTTATATCATGTATTAATGACACCGTCAATTTAATGGTGGTGGCTCCAAAGGACGACTTGTTACTGTGAGGTCCAGATTGTGAAACGTAAGATTCCAAACGATTGCTCAAAATTCCATCCCAAAGCTCTATTATGCAACACGAGCACAGAAAACATCAGGGAGAAGATAAATTTAACCTCTTAAGGGTGACAGCTTAGCCTGCAGTCTCTGTATCATGAAGTGTTATAGGTCCATGAAGCGACAGTCACAGGATATCTTGGAGCACATCAAGGGACGTCTGTCCAAAGGACACGTGTCGTACTAGATGGCACTAGATAAATGTGGATTCATTATAACCTCTTACATAGGAAGCTCTGGGACAAAACATGGTGTTGGACGACAGGGCAGGACACCAGAAAGGCTAAGCGTTCTCCACAGACTGTCATGTACTGCCAAGATCTATATTTTCTGATCCCTGTACGCAGACAGGCTATCCTACACTGCCGGTCCTTGAAGTGACCGGAATATCTACCTATTACCATACACAGACAGTACCAAAAGGTATACACACTGTCACGGATCCCTCTGATTACCAAAAGTGTGGTCCCTTTACGCAGACCGCTCTCTACCCTTCCGATCCTTGAATGGTCGGCAAAACTAGGAAGACAATTAACCAGACAATAGATAAACAAGGGGTAACACCAGACAGAGGTATGGAATAGAGTATTGTCACGAATCCTTCTGACTACCAAGATATTGATCTCTTTATGTAGCTCCCTTTCTACTCTTCCGATCCTTGAATGGTCGGCAAAGCTATATAGACAATGAAGCAGGTAACAGATAAAGAAAGGGAAACACCAGACAGGGGTACAGAACAGATCACAAGTCCTCCCTAGGACTTTAGTAATAGCAGAGGTAATCTGATGCGTGCTTAGGGTGCCACATAGACTGACCTCGGTACCAACGTTAAGGGCAGAACCTAGAGCAGAGTAAATGCCAATACCAGGGGTTATACACAGGAGGGTTCGTTTGCCAATGCCAAGAGTCATACACAGGAGGGTTCGTTTGCCAATGCCAAGGTCATACACAGGAGGGTTCGTTTGCCAATGCCAAGGGTCATACACAGGAGGGTTCGTTTGCCAATGCCAAGGGTCATACACAGGAGGGTTCGTTTGCCAATGCCAAGGGTCATACACAGGAGGATTCGTTTGCCAATGCCAAGGGTTATACACAGGAGGATTCGTTTGCCAATGCCAAGGGTTATACACAGGAGGGTTCGTTTGCCAATGCCAAGGGTCATACACAGGAGGGTTCGTTTGCCAATGCCAAGGGTCATACACAGGAGGGTTCGTTTGCCAATGCCAAGGGTCATACACAGGAGGTTTCGTTGCCAATGCAAGGGTCATACACAGGAGGATTCGTTTGCCAATGCCAAGGGTTATACACAGGAGGATTCGTTTGCCAATGCCAAGGGTTATACACAGGAGGATTCGTTTGCCAATGCCAAGGGTCATACACAGGAGATAGCCAAATACACAAGAGCTCTGCGGGAGGTGAATACCACGTCAGGGCACCGGTGTAATGTGATGACTGGGTTTTAAACCCGGCGGGTCCGCGTCATAACGCCAGGCCCCGCCCCTCGGCGTCCCACGTGAGCGCACCCGGAAGCGTTTACATTCGGCGCCTGGCCAGCGAGCAGCGAGGAAGCTGCTGCCAGGCGCCCCATCCCCTGACCCACCGTGACAGAACCCCCCCCTCCAGGGGCGGCCACTGGACGACCCCCGGGGGCACGGGGGTGCGCCAAATAGAAGGCCCTCACTAGCCTAGGAGCATGGACTTCCGCAGCCGGTACCCAAGAACGATCCTCCGGACCGTAACCCACCCAATCGACCAAGTACTGCAAAGACCCCCTAGACATCCTGGCACCCAGAATGGCCTTAACTTCGAACTCCTCCTCGCCCTCCACAGAGACAGGAGCGCGGGGAGCATGGACTTGGTGTACCGGTTACATAACAACGGCTTCAAAAGGTTTACATGGAATACATTGTGTATCTTAAAATGGGGGGGTAACGCCAAAGCATAGGAGACAGGGTTGAGTCGCCGTAGAATCTTATAGGGACCGATATACCTAGGAGCCAACTTCATGGAAGGCACTAAGAGCTTGATGTTACGTGAAGACAGCCAAACCCTGTCCCCAACTTGATACACGGGTGCCTGCCTCCTGTGTCTGTCGGCCTTAGTTTTCTGGATGGCACTACTCTCCTCCAGTGCCCGTCTCACTCTCCCCCAAGTCTCTTTCAATGATGCCAGTTGCTCGTCTAAAGCAGGAATCGTGGTATCAGGAAACGTGGCGGGGAGCACGGGAGGATCAAAACCATAAACAGCGAAGAAAGGAGAATGTCCTGTGGATTCACTCACTGCGCTGTTCAAAGCATATTCTGCCATGGTAGCAGGTCTGACCAGTTATCTTGTTGTTCTGAGATAAAGCACCTGAGATATTTCTCTATGTTTTGGTTTGCTCTTTCTGCTGCTCCGTTGGTCTGGGGGTGATAAGCCGAAGAGAAAGAGAGGTCTATCCCTACGTTCTTACAAAACCCTCTCCAGAATCCGGAGATGAATTGGGTCCCCCTATCAGAGACAATCTCCAGAGGGACACCGTGTATGCGGACCACGTTGGCAATGAATATGGGCACCAGTTCAGCTGCCGAAGGTAGTTTCCGAAGAGGAACATAGTGACCCATCTTGGAAAATCGATCTATGATCGTAAGTATCACTGTATTCCCTCTTGACTCAGGTAACTCTACTATAAAATCCATGGCTACATGTGACCAGGGTCGTTCGGGGATCGGCAAAGGCTGGAGTAAGCCAATGGGTGCTGTTTTGGGACTTTTCTGCCTTGTGCACACTTCGCACACGGCAATGTAATCTTTGACATCTCGGCGCAACGTGGGCCACCAGAGGAGTTTACTGATACTAGACACAGTCTTGGTGATACCCATATGCCCGGAAGTTTTATTATCATGATAGATGTTAAGTACTTCCTCTCTTTCGTTCTCAGGTACAAAGAGTCTCGCAGGAGGTTTTCCCCCAGGAGCTGCGCCCTGGACTGTCTGCAACCTTTTCATTAGAGGAGACGAGACACTAATCGTGGTAGCGGCTATAATCCTTTCCTGGGGTACAATGGGATGCTGATCTTGGATATTATGTTCATAAGACTCATACTGTCTCGACAATGCGTCTGCTTTAATGTTTCTGGACCCAGGTCTATAGGTAAGCACGTAATTAAAACTTGAAAGAAACAATGACCATCTCGCTTGTCTGGAATTTAAACGTTTGGCATCTCCAATGTACGTGAGATTCTTATGGTCGGTTATGATAACGATGGGGTCCTTAGACCCCTCTAATAAGTATCTCCATTCGGCCAAGGCCGCGATGACTGCTAACAATTCTCTATTTCCAATGTCATAGTTCTTCTCTGCCGGGGACAACTTCCGAGAATAGAAGCCGCATGGATGCAAGGGTTTGTCAGGAGCCTCCCTTTGGGACAAGACTGCACCAAGACCTAGTTCGGAGGCGTCAACTTCTACTTGGAAAGGCAGAGCCGGATCTGGATGTCGGAGAACAGGGGCAGTAGTAAAAGCTTGCTTTAGTGCCTCAAAGGCTTGAGTGGCTTGAGGTGTCCATTTCTGATTTCCCACCCCTTTCTTTGTCATAGCCGTGAGGGGGGCCACCAAGGCCGAAAAATCTTTAATGAACCTTCGGTAATAGTTCGTAAACCCCAGAAACCTCTGAATGGCTTTAAGTCCTTGGGGTAGAGGCCAGTCAAGAATAGCTGAGAGCTTCTTAGGATCCATTTGGAAACCCCCAGGAGTTATTATATAACCAAGGAATTGCACAGTTACTATGTCGAATAGACATTTTTCTAGCTTACAGTACAATCCAGCCTTCAATAGTTTTTCAACACTTGTTTCACGTGGACATGATGAGTGTCCACATCAGGAGAGTATATCAGGATATCATCCAGATATACTATGACGAATTCTTGCAGAAATTCCCTTAGAGTGTCGTTTATAAGGTCCTGGAAGACGGCTGGCGCATTACACAACCCAAAAGGCATCACCAGGTATTCATAGTGCCCGCTACGTGTATTAAAAGCCGTTTTCCATTCGTCTCCCTTTTTAACCCTGACCAGGTTGTACGCTCCGCGTAAATCAAGCTTCGTATAGACACGAGCCCCTTTTAATCGGTCGAACAATTCTGTTATGAGAGGTATGGGATATGCATTTCTTATAGTGATCCTATTCAAACCTCTATAATCGATGCAAGGTCGCAGATCTCCCTCTTTCTTGGAAACAAAAAAGAAACCTGCTCCTGCTGGAGAGGAGGACCGTCTAATGAATCCTCGTTCCAGATTCTCCCTTATGTATTCCTCCATAATGTCGTTCTCTCTTTGTGATAAGGGTATACGTGACCCCTAGGAGGCATCGTACCAGGGAGTAAATCAATGGCACAGTCATATGGACGATGTGGTGGTAGGACCTCAGTCCTGGCTTTAGAGAACACCTCCTTTAATGCCAAGTAACATTCAGGAACCTCTGTGGACAAAGGAGGGGCTGTGGCAATATTGAGGCTACCAATCACATTAACTCTGCCTAGGCACTTAGACTGACAACTCTGACCCCAACATTTTATGTCTCTCTGGACCCAATCGACAACTGGGTTGTGCTCTGTTAGCCATGGAAACCCAAGAACGACAGGACATGAGGGTGATTCAATAATTTGAAATCTTATAGTTTCCTGGTGCAAAACTCCTGTTTTCATACATACATCGATTGTGTCATGAGTGATATGTGGACATGACAGGGGTTTACCATCTATGGCCTCCACCATTAGAGGTCTTTCCTTGAGAACCAGAGGTAGGAGGTTTTTTGGCAGCAAAATTCTTATCCATAAAATTGCCTGAGGCCCCAGAGTCTAAGAACGCCTCAGTCTTGAGGTGAACCCCCTCCCAGGTTAGGGAGATCGGTAACAGAATCCTGGATTTTTTTTTTTCATTATCCACAAAGGAGGCGTACAGAGAACCGATAACCTGGGTGTTTCCTGTTCTGAATCCTACTTTGCTATGTTCAGCCCTGCTAACCCGGGGTCTCTGAGGACATTGAAGGCGGAAGTGATCTGCCCCTGCACAATAGAAGCAGAGCCCCTTTTCTCTTCTGTGCGCTCTTTCTGCTTCTGAAATACCTGTCTTCCCTATTTGCATGGGTTCAACGACCGGCAAATCTGTTTTCACATTCTCCGAACCACCTGACGTACTGGTTGTGTCTGGGTAACGAGGGTAAAGGAGGCAAGACCCTTCTGGGTCTATCTCTGGGGTGTCTCCTTTCCCTGATTTGATCGTCCATGGCTATACAGAAATCTATCAGGTGGTCCAGACTTTCTGGTAATTTTAAGGGAGCCAGCTCAAACATAAAAGCCTCGTTCAAGCCTTCGTAAAGGCTAAGGTTAAAACGTCGTTCGGCCAAAGTACCTCAGAAGTCAAAGTTTTAAACTCTATGGCATAATCGGCGACCCTCTTATTACCTTGTTTGATGTGAAACAAGGACCTACCCGCATTGGTAGCCCTTCTAGAGGGATCAAAGGTACGTCTTAACTCAGAGGTAAAACCCTCATAGTCATAAATGATGGGTTTCTTATTTTCCCACAACGGCGTAGCCCACAATAAAGCTTTTTCTGTTAAATGATTAATCAGGTATCCTACTTTGGCTTTATCAGACATACAAGAACCTGGATTGTTTTCAAACAAGATCTCGAGTTGAGTCAAAAACCCCCGACATAGGCTTGGTGTACCATCATAGCGTAGGGGTGTCTTCATACTAAGCCTATGTCCTTCAGGGGGGACGGAACTGACCCTGGGTAACACTGGATCTGGAGGGTTTGTGGTACCTGTATTGGACCGATTTAACAGGGTTTGCAGAGCGAGAGAAATCTGGTCCATCCTATGGTCCTGTTCCTCTTGTCTGGCTGCAATACGTGCCAGCTGGTTAGAGAGGTCTGCGGGATCCATTGGCCCTGACGTAATGTCACGGATCCCTCTGATTACCAAAAGTGTGGTCCCTTTACGCAGACCGCTCTCTACCCTTCCGATCCTTGAATGGTCGGCAAAACTAGGAAGACAATTAACCAGACAATAGATAAACAAGGGGTAACACCAGACAGAGGTATGGAATAGAGTATTGTCACGAATCCTTCTGACTACCAAGATATTGATCTCTTTATGTAGCTCCCTTTCTACTCTTCCGATCCTTGAATGGTCGGCAAAGCTATATAGACAATGAAGCAGGTAACAGATAAAGAAAGGGAAACACCAGACAGGGGTACAGAACAGATCACAAGTCCTCCCTAGGACTTTAGTAATAGCAGAGGTAATCTGATGCGTGCTTAGGGTGCCACATAGACTGACCTCGGTACCAACGTTAAGGGCAGAACCTAGAGCAGAGTAAATGCCAATACCAGGGGTTATACACAGGAGGGTTCGTTTGCCAATGCCAAGAGTCATACACAGGAGGGTTCGTTTGCCAATGCCAAGGGTCATACACAGGAGGGTTCGTTTGCCAATGCCAAGGGTCATACACAGGAGGGTTCGTTTGCCAAAGCCAAGGGTCATACACAGGAGGGTTCGTTTGCCAATGCCAAGGGTCATACACAGGAGGATTCGTTTGCCAATGCCAAGGGTTATACACAGGAGGATTCGTTTGCCAATGCCAAGGGTTATACACAGGAGGGTTCGTTTGCCAATGCCAAGGGTCATACACAGGAGGGTTCGTTTGCCAATGCCAAGGGTCATACACAGGAGGGTTCGTTTGCCAATGCCAAGGGTCATACACAGGAGGGTTCGTTTGCCAATGCCAAGGGTCATACACAGGAGGATTCGTTTGCCAATGCCAAGGGTTATACACAGGAGGATTCGTTTGCCAATGCCAAGGGTTATACACAGGAGGATTCGTTTGCCAATGCCAAGGGTCATACACAGGAGATAGCCAAATACACAAGAGCTCTGCGGGAGGTGAATACCACGTCAGGGCACCGGTGTAATGGTGATACTGGGTTTTAAACCCGGCGGGTCCGCGTCATAACGCCAGGCCCCGCCCCTCGGCGTCCCACGTGAGCGCACCCGGAAGCGTTTACATTCGGCGCCTGGCCAGCGAGCAGCGAGGAAGCTGCTGCCAGGCGCCCCATCCCCTGACCCACTGTGACACACACACATTAAAAAGAACAAGAGACACCAGGGGTAAATGCCAGAGTTGCTCATGAGCCAGATACCAGGGGTTAATACCAGGGCTGCTTGTGAGCTAGATACCAGAGGTAAATACCAGGGTTCGTCAGAGATATGCCAGGGTTCAATATGCCAGAATGGGTAGTCAGAGGATTGCCAGGGTTGTGTGACAAATCGGGTAGTCAGAGGATTGCCAGGGTCGGTTACTGGAGCGGGTTGTAAATCAGTAGCCAAGCGGTAAACAGTCAGGAGACATCATCAGCCAAGCCAGAAGTCATACACAGATATCAATCAAGTCGTAACGGTAGAGAACACTGAGAGGAGTGAGAACCACGTCAGGGCAAGGAACCAGGCTTAGGTGTCTGAATTTAAACTCGGTGGGCGCCACGTCATCACGCGGTACCCAGTCTGCATCCTCAACCGGTGACTGTAATCGACCGGCATTTCACTCGGTGGCCTGCCAGCGAGGATGGCACTGCTGGCTGCCGAGTCCCCAGGACGGCCTGGGACATGGCACAGACCAGCCATTCCTGTTAGCTTATCTTCTGATCGACATTATGCTGGTTGTCCAAAAAAAGAACCCCATGATGAACTATGATGAAATTATGGTTTGTAGTTGGATCGACAACCTCACTTGCCTTCGCATAATTCTTCAAGCAAGGAATGCCACGTTGATCACGAAATGATAAGATTGCTATGATATTTCATTGCTTGAGAAGTTATCCCAAACTAACCTCAGTCCAGTTGCTACCACAATACTCTATGGACTTTGTCATGTGGAAGGCAACCTTAGAAACCCACTGATTGACTCCTTTGCCAACGCGTTTGCAGTCAATAAGGCAGTTGTAAAATCAGAAAAAACATACGCAGGGTGACTCCTGCTCTCACTATTGACTGCTTGTTGACATAAAGGACTGACAAGACCTCTTTACCAACTTAATGAATGAGGACTGTAGGGGGAGTAATAGGTTTGATTTTTTTTCTGTAACCCCTTCACTACTGTGATCGTGTATACACAATCAGCAGTGGCAGACACCGCAGCCTGTGAGTGTGTTAACACGATCTAAAGATAAGCTGCACCTTCGGAAAATGAAATTCATTTACATTTAGGCTCCAGAAGGTTCACTCCAAAGTTTTAGCAACTTGAGCGTGATGCCTGAGGTGCTAACACTTTTTATAACCCAGCTGGCAACGTGTCTGAATGACATCTCCCCAACCGATCCTGCACGGAGCCCAGAACTGCAGTAACTCCTTTAGGCCAGAAGATGGCAACATCTCCCTGCCACATAGGTTATTACAGTAAGGAATACATTGGGAATATTCCCAAATATGTTTTACGGTATAATTCATTAAAAATGCTTTTCCATTAAACCACTGGTGCCTGGCAGTTTTATTTTGGGAAATCGCTTGGCAGTAAAGGGGTTAAAGAAACTATATAAGGTGATAGTTAGCTCTAACCATGGTTAAATTTAAATCCCTATCATATGAGCTAAAGTGGACATTCGTATGACACGTGCACGTTAAAGCTTGTTTTGGGTAAATTAAAGCAAAATATGTAAATTCTTCCTGCACTCCTCCCATAGGCGGCCCTATAAATAGGAGAAGCAGGCAGCTGCCTAAGGCCTTGCACCAACTGGAGCCTCAAATGATGTGATTCCTGTAGAATACCCAAATCCTGCAACTCCCACCAATATACTCCTACATTAGCATACGCTTGTCTACCAGTAGAGAAAGGTTAATCTTTTTAATTCAAATTTATTGGGTTATTTTCTAAAAAAAATTGCACAAAGCTATCCGCTGCCGCCGACCCCTTCTTTTGACGATTTGTTTTTGTTTCTCTGGTTTTATTACCTAACAGTTACATACTATATAAAAGAGAAAAACATTAAGTATCCAGAAAATACAGTTCTCTCTACACATTCTTAGTAGAGCAACAACAGAATCCCTGTTGGGCGAGACGCGTTGTGAAGCTTCTATACATGTTTAGATTGGTTTCGAAGGACTACACGGATTCATACGTCAAGAGAAGGAGGAAAGGTGGGGGCTCTGAGGGGCTTGCGCCGGCTTGCGAAAGACTCAAAGCGGGCGGTTATCCATTTGTACGCCCTTTTATGTCTGCAAACAGTAACATACACACACAGAATCCAGAGCTTCAGGACATCCTCCACAAAACCTGGATTAGCACCACAATGCTCACAATCGCTGACTCGCCGAGCTTTGTTCTTCAAGAACAGTGGAGGTTGAATACGATGCTCCTTAAATGAAAGGTTCGTCCTGACCTTGGTACGTGAATGGCAAAAAAAGGTCTGGGAGTGAAGGGACTTGGCAAGCACAACATGTCTCGGTCGGCACCACAATGTCATGGTCGTGTATAAAATTATCTGATACCAGGTACTGGAGCATTTTGCTGTATTACACGAGGATGGAAACCAAGCCAGTTTTTCATATCTGGAGCAACCAGGGGTCAAGTCCTGCAAAAATAAGAGTGGAAACCCAAAATGTCGGCCCACAAATTATGCATTGCCAGATGGGAACCAGACTGAACTCTATTTCTTCTCCCTGCTGTCTCACCCACCCAGACCATAATTTCAGGCCTCCTTTCAAGCTGTTTCCACTTCTCTCTCTAATTACTCTTACTAAACCCAACCTTCTGGTCCTTCCCATGCAAGCTCTGCTATATTCTTTCTGGCCACCAGTTTCACCTTCCCTCTGCTCCCATTTGTTTCACATAACCTGGTATAACACATAACATAACTTGGTTAAAGTGCTGTATTACCTGGACAGGTATCCTTTGGGCAGGGTTGTCTTTTTCTCATTTATCATGCACTTCTCATGTTTGTGGTCCCCCATTGAAAAGCGCTACGGAATATGCTGGATTCATATGCTGCATTAATTATACCGCAGAGAGGCGCTTCCCAGCAGTGTGCGGATTCATATGCTGCATTAATTATACTGCAGAGAGGTGCTTCCAAGCAGTGCGCGGATTCATATGCTGCATTAATTATACTGCAGAGAGGCGCTTCCCAGCAGTGTGCGGATTCATATGCTGCATTAATTATACTGCAGAGAGGCGCTTCCCAGCAGTGTGCGGATTCATATACTGCATTAATTATACTGCAGAGAGGCGCTTCCCAGCAGTGTGTGGATTCATATACTGCATTAATTATACCGCAGAGAGGCGCTTCCCAGCAGTGTGTGAATTCATATGCTGCATTAATTATACCGCAGAGTGGTGCTTCCCAGCACTGTGTGGATTCATATGCTGCATTAATTATACTGCAGAGAGGCGCTTCCCAGCAGTGTGTGGATTCATATGCTGCATTAATTATACTGCAGAGAGGAGCTTCCCAGCATCGTGTGGATTCATATGCTGCATTAATTATACCACAGAGAGGCGCTTCCCAGCAGTGTGTGGATTCATATGCTGCATTAATTATACTGCAGAGAGGCGCTGCCCAGCAGTGTGTGGATTCATATGCTGCATTAATTATACTGCAGAGAGGTGCTTCCCAGCAGTGTGCGGATTCATATGCTGCATTAATTATACTGCAGAGAGGCGCTTCCCAGCAGTGTGCGGATTCATATACTACATTAATTATACTGCAGAGAGGCGCTTCCCAGCAGTGTGTGAATTCATATGCTGCATTAATTATACCGCAGAGTGGTGCTTCCCAGCACTGTGTGGATTCATATGCTGCATTAATTATACTGCAGAGAGGCGCTTCCCAGCAGTGTGCGGATTCATATGCTGCATTAATTATACTGCAGAGTGGTGCTTCCCAGCACTGTGTGTATTCATATGCTGCATTAATTATACCGCAGAGAGGTGCTTCCCAGCAGTGTGTGGATTCATATGCTGCATTAATTATACCGCAGAGAGGTGCTTCCCCCCAGTGTGTGGATTCATATGCTGCATTAATTATACTGCAGAGAGGCGCTTCCCAGCAGTGTGTGGATTCATATGCTGCATTAATTATACCGCAGAGGCGTTTCCCAGCAGTGTGCGGATTCATATGCTGCTTTAGGCTAGGGTCAGACGAACGCATTTTCGCGTTGTCTGTGAAAAAGTGTGTTCCAACGAATGGACGCATTTTTTCACGGAGTACGCAATAGCGGTCATACGATGCGCATTTGCGTTCGTGATTTTGTACGGATCATCAATAAAACACTTTTTGCATCTGGACATTATGTTGGCCGGACATTAGCAGTGTCTGAGATCTCCAAATCACGCGCACACGCCGCTAGCGGACGCAGCGCACTCTGTACGACCGTACTAGCGGTTTGACGTTCTCGACAAAATGCGTTCGTTTGCCACTTGCGTTGCGCAGCCGGACTTTCGTGCGACCGTACTTCGTATATTGGCCGTCATTGCCCGTCATTTGCTGCTAGTGCGGCCGTGATTAAGTGCGCCAGAACGCACGTTTAAAGTGCGCTAGTCTGACCCTAGCCTAAATTATACTGCAGAGAGGTGCTTCCCGGCAGTGTGTGGATTCATATGCTGCATTAATTATACAGCAGAGAGGCGCTTCCCAGCAGTGTGTGGATTCATATGCTGCATTAATTATACTGCAGAGAGGCGCTTCCCCGCAGTGTGTGGATTCATATGCTGCAATAATTATACTGCAGAGAGGCGCTTCCCAGCAGTGTGTGGATTCATATGCTGCATTAATTATACTGCAGAGAGGTGCTTCCCAGCACTGTGTGGATTCATATGCTGCATTAATTATACTGCAGAGAGGCGCTTCCCAGCAGTGTGCGGATTCATATGCTGCATTAATTATACCGCAGAGTGGTGCTTCCCAGCAGTGTGTGGATTCATATGCTGCATTAATTATACTGCAGAGAGGCGCTTCCCAGCAGTGTGCGGATTCATATGCTGCATTAATTATACTGCAGAGTGGTGCTTCCCAGCACTGTGTGGATTCATATACTGCATTAATTATACTGCAGAGAGGCGCTTCCCAGCAGTGTGTGGATTCATGTGCTGCATTAATTATACTGCAGAGAGGCGCTTCCCTGCAGTGTGCGGATTCATATGCTGCATTAATTATACTGCAGAGAGGCGCTTCCCAGCAGTGTGTGGATTCATATGCTGCATTAATTATACCGCAGAGAGGCGCTTCCCAGCAGTGTGCGGATTCATATGCTGCATTAATTATACCGCAGAGAGGCGCTTCCCAGCAATGCGTGGATTCATATGCTGCATTAATTATACCGCAGAGAGGCACTTCCCAGCAGTGCGTGGATTCATATGCTGCATTAATTATACCGCAGAGAGGCACTTCCCAGCAGTGCGTGGATTCATATGCTGCATTAATTATACTGCAGAGAGGTGCTTCCCAGCAGTGTGTGGATTCATATGCTGCATTAATTATACTGGGCAGGGTTGTCTTTTTCTCATTTATCATGCACTTCTCATGTTTGTGGTCCCCCATTGAAAAGCGCTACGGAATATGCTGGCACTGTATAAATGCCTGTAACTGTAACTCCATTCCTCCTGCAAAAATAGTGAAGGAACTATGTTCCCACAAGTACCTACTTGACTACTTGTTCCCTGGGAGCAATGTTTGCAAAATTTTTCATCATGGCAATGTGTGAAACCCCCATGAGTCAGATTAGGGAGTCAGATTGCCCTACATTGCCTTCACGGGTGAGCATGATTAGCTTCCAGTCTTCCATTGTAGAAATACCGGCTCTAGATCAGAAGAACAAACTGCGTTGGACTTACTTATTCCAGCTGCAAATTAACGACTCCTATACAAGATCATTTTGGCGATTCAGATTAAATCGGCAATCCGGCTCATGTCGGGTGATTCTGATCCATTGGTTTTCACTTTTTTACGAGTTATTTCGTTTTTTATTGCTTATTTAAGAATGAGAAGTAGATTACTACCAATAGAATGTAAGTTTCTTTACTTAATTATTAATCTTTTGGGTGAAATTTTAGGTTTCCTAACTTTTTTTAAAAGAAACAAGGCTTTTTAACCCATAGGTTTCAATGCAGCATATGAATCCGCACACTGCTGGGAAGCGCCTCTCTGCAGAATAATTAATGCAGCATATAAATCCACACACTGCCGGGAACTTCCCAGCAGTGTGTGGATTCATATGCTGCATTAATTATAACTCATAAAAAACAAACTGATCGAAAAATGAATCGATCCGAATCAATGAATTGATCTCCAGAGAGGTGCTGCTCGGCAGTGTGCGGATTCATATTCTGCATTAATTATACCGCAGAGAGGCGCTTCCCAGCAGTGTGTGGATTCATATGCTGCATTAATTATACTGCAGAGAGGCGCTTCCCAGCAGTGTGTGGATTCATATGCTGCATTAATTATACTGCAGAGAGGCGCTTCCCAGCAGTGTGTGGATTCATATGCTGCATTAATTATACCGCAGAGAGGCGCTTCCCAGCAGTGTGTGGATTCATGTGCTGCATTAATTATACTGCAGAGAGGCGCTTCCCAGCAGTGTGTGGATTCATATGCTGCATTAATTATACCGCAGAGAGGTGCTGCCCAGCAGTGTGTGGATTCATATGCTGCATTAATTATACTGCCGCGAGGCGCTTCCCAGCAGTGTGTGGATTTATATGCTGCATTAATTATACTGCAGAGAGGCGCTGCCCAGCAGTGCGCGGATTCATATGCTGCATTAATTATACCGCAGAGGCACTTCCCAGCAGTACGTGGATTCATATGCTGCATTAATTATACCGCAGAGGCACTTCCCAGCAGTGCGTGGATTCATATGCTGCATTAATTATACTGCAGAGAGGCGCTGCCCAGCAGTGTGCGGATTCATATGCTGCATTAATTATAACTCATAAAAAACAAACTGATCGAAAAATGAATCGATCCGAATCAATGAATTGATCTCCAGAGAGGTGCTGCTCGGCAGTGTGCGGATTCATATTCTGCATTAATTATACCGCAGAGAGGCGCTTCCCAGCAGTGTGTGGATTCATATGCTGCATTAATTATACCGCAGAGAGGTGCTTCCCAGCAGTGTGTGGATTCATATGCTGCATTAATTATACTGCAGAGAGGCGCTTCCCAGCAGTGTGTGGATTCATATGCTGCATTAATTATACCGCAGAGAGGCGCTTCCCAGCAGTGTGCAGATTCATATGCTGCATTAATTATACCGCAGAGAGGCGCTTCCCTGCAGTGTGTGGATTCTTATGCTGCATTAATTATACCGCAGAGAGGCGCTTCCCTGCAGTGTGTGGATTCATATGTTGCATTAATTATACTGCAGAGAGGTGCTTCCCAGCAGTGTGTGGATTCATATGCTGCATTAATTATACTGCAGAGAGGTGCTTCCCAGCAGTGTGTGGATTCATATCCTGCATTAATTATACTGCAGAGAGGCGCTTCCCGGCAGTGTGCGGATTCATATGCTGCATTAATTATACTGCAGAGAGGTGCTTCCCAGCAGTGTGTGGATTCATATGCTGCATTAATTATACCGCAGAGAGGTGCTTCCCAGCAGTGTGTGGATTCATATGCTGCATTAATTATACCGCAGAGAGGTGCTTCCCAGCAGTGTGTGGATTCATATGCTGCATTAATTATACCGCAGAGAGGTGCTTCCCAGCAGTGTGTGGATTCATATGCTGCTTTAATTATACTGCAGAGAGGCGCTTCCCAGCAGTGTGTGGATTCATATGCTGCATTAATTATACAGCAGAGAGGCGCTTCCCAGCAGTGTGCGGATTCATATGCTGCATTAATTATACTGCAGAGAGGAACTTCCCAGCAGTGTGCGGATTCATATGCTGCATTAATTATACTGCAGAGAGGCGCTTCCCAGCAGTGTGTGGATTCATATGCTGCATTAATTATACCGCAGAGAGGTGCTTCCCAGCAGTGTGTGGATTCATATGTTGCATTAATTATACCGCAGAGGCACTTCCCAGCAGTGCGTGGATTCATATGCTGCATTAATTATACTGCAGAGAGGCGCTGCCCAGCAGTGTGCGGATTCATATGCTGCATTAATTATACTGCAGAGAGGCGCTGCCCAGCAGTGTGCGGATTCATATGCTGCATTAATTATACTGCAGAGAGGCGCTGCCCAGCAGTGTGCGGATTCATATGCTGCATTAATTATACCACAGAGAGGCGCTTCCCATCAGTGTGCGGATTCATATGCTGCATTAATTATACTGCAGAGAGGCGCTGCCCAGCAGTGTGCGGATTCATATGCTGCATTAATTATACCACAGAGAGGCGCTTCCCAGCAGTGTGCGGATTCATATGCTGCATTAATTATACTGCAGAGAGGCGCTGCCCAGCAGTGTGCGGATTCATATGCTGCATAAATTATACTGCAGAGAGGCGTTGCCCAGCATTGTGCGGATTCATATGCTGCATTAATTATACCATAGAGCGGCGCTTCCCAGCAGTGTGTGGATTCAGATGCTGCATTAATTATACCGCAGAGAGGCGCTTCCCAGCAGTGTGTGGATTCATATGCTGCATTAATTATACTGCAGAGAGGCGCTTCCCAGCAGTGTGCGGATTCATATGCTGCATTAATTATACTGCAGAGAGGCGCTTCCCAGCAGTGTGTGGATTCAGATGCTGCATTAATTATACCGCAGAGAGGCGCTTCCCAGCAGTGTGTGGATTCATATGCTGCATTAATTATACCGCAGAGGCGTTTCCCAGCAGTGTGTGTATTCATATGCTGCATTAATTATACTGCAGAGGCGCTTCCCAGCAGTGTGTGGATTCATATGCTGCATTAATTATACTGCAGAGAGGTGCTTCCCAGCAGTGTGCGGATTCATATGCTGCATTAATTATACTGCAGAGAGGCGCTTCCCAGCAGTGTGCGGATTCATATGCTGCATTAATTATACTGCAGAGAGGCGTTTCCCAGCAGTGTGTGTATTCATATGCTGCATTAATTATACTGCAGAGTCGCTTCCCAGCAGTGTGCAGATTCATATGCTGCATTAATTATACTGCAGAGAGGCGCTTCCCAGCAGTGTGCGGATTCATATGCTGCTTTAATTATACTGCAGAGAGGCGCTTTCCTGCAGTGTGTGGATTCACATGCTGCATTAATTATACCGCAGAGAGGTGCTTCCCAGCAGTGTGTGGATTCATATGCTGCATTAATTATACCGCAGAGAGGTGCTGCCCAGCAGTGTGTGGATTCATATGCTGCATTAATTATACCGCAGAGAGGCGCTTCCCAGCAGTGTGTGGATTCATATGCTGCATTAATTATACTGCAGAGAGGCGCTTCCCAGCAGTGTGTGGATTCATATGCTGCATTAATTATACCGCAGAGAGGCGCTTCCCAGCAGTGTGTGGATTCATATGCTGCATTAATTATACTGCAGAGAGGCGCTTCCCAGCAGTGTGTGGATTCATATGCTGCATTAATTATACTGCAGAGAGGTGCTTCCCAGCAGTGTGTGGATTCATATGCTGCATTAATTATACCGCAGAGAGGCGCTGCCCGGCCGTGTGCGGATTCATATGCTGCATTAATTATACCGCAGAGAGGCGCTGCCCGATAGTGTGCGGCAGTGGCGGAAGTACCAGGGTCGCAGCGGTCGCAGCTGCGACCGGGCCCTGGCATTCCGCCACTGGAGGGGGGCCCAGCGCCGCCGCCAGATTCCGGCAAAAAGCGCCGGAATCTGGGAGCAGCGCCGCCGGCTGTTCCCCTCCCTGCGAGCGGCCCGCTGGCTTGCAGCTTGGCCGCTCGAGTGGGATGGGAACTAGCTGACCAGCGCACGAGATCTCGCGAGAACTCGGCTGCGCTGGTCAGGTGGTTTCCGGTGAGCGGCCAGACTGCATGCTTTCAGCGGCCGCTCACCACGGAGAGGAACGTTCTGTTCGGCAGCAGAGGAGGTGAGCTGGGGCCCTATATATCCATAAGTGCTGGGGGCAAATCTATCCATTAGCTGGAGCAGTATATCCATGAGCTGGAGCAATATATCCATGAGCTGGGGCAATATATCCATGAGCTGGGGCAGTATATCCATGAGCTGGGGCAGTATATCCATAAGGCTAGGGTCAGACTGAGGCAGTGCGAATGCGCGTGCAGGCGCACTTAATCACGGCCGTAGTAGCAGCAAATGCCGGGCAATGACGGCCAATATACGAAGAACGGCCGCACAAAAGTCCGGCTGCGCAACGCAAGTGGCAAACGAACGCATTTTGTCGAACGTAAAACCGCTAGTACGGTTGTACAGAGTGCGCTGCGTCCGCTAGCAGTGTGTGTGCGTGATTGGGAGACGTCAGACACTGCTAATGTCCGGCCAACATAACGTCCAGACACAAAAAGTGTTTTATTGATGATCCGTACAAAATCACGAACGCAAATGCGCATAGTATGACCGCTATCGCGTATTCCGTGAAAAAATGCGTCCATTCGTTCGAACGCACTTTTTCACAGACAGCGTGAAAATGCCTTCATCTGACCCTAGCCTGAGCTGGGGGCAGTATATCCATGAGCTGGGGGCAGTATATCCATGAGCTGGGGGCAGTATATCCATGAGCTGGGGCAGTATATCCATGAGCTGGGGCAATATATCCATGAGCTGGGGCAGTATATCCATGTGCTGGGGCAGTATATCCATGAGCTGGGGCAATATATCCATGAGTTGGGGCAGTATATCCATGAGCTGGGGCAATATATCCATGAGCTGAGGCAGTATCCATGAGCTGGGGGCAGTATATCCATGATCTGGGGCAGTATCCATGAGCTGGGACAGTATATCCATGAGCTGGGGGCAGTATATCCATGAGCTGGGGGCACTATATCCATGAGCTGGGGCAGTATCCATGAGCTGGGGGCAGTATATCCATGTGCTGGGGCAATATATCCATGAGCTGGGGGCAAATATATCCATGAGCTGGGGGCAAATATATCCATGAGCTGGGGGCAAATATATACAGGAGCTGGGGGCAAATTTATACAGGAGCTGGGGGCAAAAATATCCATGTGTGGCCTGGGGGCAATATATGTCCATGTGAGCTGGGGCAATATATATGTCCATGTGAGCTGGGGCAATATATATATCCATGTGAGCTGGGGCAATATACAGTATATATCCGTGTCAGCTGGGGGCAATACTATCTTTTTTATATTGCAGGAAAAAAAAAAGTAACAATATAGATCTTTTTTTGGGGGGGTTGGGGGGGCCCTTCATGGATTCTTGCACCGGGGCACTCAGGTTTCTAGTTACGCCACTGGTGTGCGGATTCATATGCTGCATTAATTATACTGCAGAGAGGCGCTGCCTGGCCGTGTACGGATTCATTTGCTGCATTGAAACCTATGGGTTAAAAAGCCTTGTTTCTTTAAAAAAAGTTAAGAAACCTACAATGTCACCCAAAAGATGCCTAAAAAAAATCCTAGAAGAATAATTAAGTAAAGAAACTTATTGGTAGTAATCTGCTTCCCATTCTTAAATAAGCAATAAAAATGAAATAACTCATAAAAAAAGCTTAAAACCAACTGATCCGAATCACCTGAAATGAGTCGGATCGTCAAAATGAGCAGAATCAAAACAATCCGAATCACCAAATCGAAACGATCCGAAAGAAAAACTGTCCGAAATGATCCGAAGCGAAAAAAACAAACACCCGAACAAAAAAAAAGTCATGCACAACCCTAGTTTGAAGAGTATGTGTAAGGCATCAGGAAATACAAAACAGAAGAAAATGCAAAGCAGCCCCGTCATTGGAGAGGAAGCCTACCCAAGATACATCCCACTGAACTCAAAGTCCTGAACGGAAATTCCAGACAAGTCTACTCTGCAGGAGAGAAACATGACCCTAATCGATGGTTCTGGCCTCTCACCATAAAGACGATTAACACACAGTCATCTTAATCATCCTACATGTCGATTTCACCACTTTAACTCATGAACGATGGCTGTGAGTGGATGTAATGCCCACTGGGTAAACTGTATTGTCTTCCATTGTTGCCTGGACCCAAAAAAAATGAGAAACATTTAAGCTCTTTGAAGTGGTGGACCACCTATACCTCAGATAGCGTGCACTTGTTTATTTGCACATTTTCAGGTTCACCCTAGACTTAGAACGGTGATCTAGATTTCACCAAACTGTATCATACACATCGGGGGGGGCTGACCCTTTCTGATGTTTTGGTTGTCTACTGTCAGTGCTAGTGGGATCAGTCTCCTTGGTCAATGGTGAGACCTCCTTACTAGGCTTGTGCACCGATTTTTTTTCGGTTCGATTCGATTTTTCGGATTTTCAAACTTTTCGATTCGGCTCGTTTCGACCGATTTCTGTTTCGATTCGGTTCGGCTCGACTCGTTTTTCGTGTACATTTTTTTTCCGAATATCGACCATTTTTCGTATTTTCGTGTCACTTAGCTCGTTTTTTGTATCGACTTTTCGTGATTTCGGAAATTTTCGTTTATCGGAATTGTACATGTTTCCGGAATATCGACCATTTTTCGTATTTTCGTGTTACTTTGCTCGTTTTTTGTATCGACTTTTCGTGATTTCGGAAATTTTCGTTTTTTCGGAACGTCTTTTCTCCTCGTTTCAAAGCAATAAATTTCGATTTGACACATTTCAAGTCCATTCGAAAATTCCGAAAATATTTCGTTTCGGCTCGGAAAACTTTTCGGATCTGTCGCTTTCGGATCTAAATATTTTCAGAAAATCGGCCGCATCCGAAAACACGAATCGGGAAATTTCGTGAAAATTCCGAAACCCACATCCCTACTCCTTACCCATCTGAGAAACTGGACCTCGTTCTGCTTGAGTGTCTCATTCATGAGCAGAAATATCGGCTCGGTGGGTTATTAGAGGCATGGCAAGGAGAAATCGGGTTTTTTGAGAAAGTATTTTACCAGGAAGGAGACATTGAGATTTCTCTCGTTTTCAAGTATGTCCTGGGTGGCGAGTACGTTGGTGGGTTATTATCTCTGGAGCAGAGGAGACTTCTTTGGCATTTTAGTACTGGTCACCCCCTTTAGGTGATACGATTCTGGATTGTATATGGTATAGCTTTCTCTAGAACTGCACCATTGAGCTAAAATCTTGTGAGATCCGGGGTTGGGCGTTGGGACTCACCTTTAGGGCAGGACCTATGTGCCTTTTGCCAGGACCTTCACGAAGCTTGTGTTGTTGCTTCGTCTCATGTCCCTCAAAACCCTTGCTTTTGCTCAATGGTGCCAATGGGTGTACGTTAGGGGTAAGCTTGGCACGCCCAAGGGGGTCAACATCAGGAATCTCGTCCAGGTGGGGGAAACAATGTTGCATATTTTGGGAATAATCAGAATTCTGTAGAAACAGACTTTTTTTCCCGCAAAGACAACTTCCAACCAGCAACAGGATTGCAAGTTTGATCGAAGTTGTGGTTGTTGAGATCTATTTTGCTTTAAAAATCACCAATCTGGAACGTTTCAGAATAATTACAAGGAAATGTCTGTATTTACTGGTGACCCCCTCCCCCCACCTCGCAATGGAAGGAAAAAACCCCATAAAAAGGCGGTTTATACGATAGTAGAAATGATACCTGGCATTGATTGGGTTAATCTGTGGTCTTGGTTGACGTCGGGTCTCCAGGTTGACCAGGTTTATCTTAATCCTGCCGGGGGAAAATAATAAGATCCTTCATTCTGAGCGTCACACAAGAGCCTTTCACGGTTATAATAGGCTCTTAACAAACACCTGCCGCGGCCAAGAACGTATAAATAGCAGCTATTTACTCACCTAATAAGGAAAAATAAAAAAAAGATTTATTTTTCGCCCGTCACTCCCTAAATTTAACGCGGGACAGAACCAACGCTTTGTCCACCAGCGCGACAAATGTGTACATTTTAAAAGTGTAAATTTAGTGCTAATAACCTTTTCCCCCGACCACAAAAACCGTATAAGACGAGATCAGGAAAATTTATTAAGTAGCAGTGTTTTAAGATGTTATTCTGCCAGGGTTTATTCACTAAACTGGGAACTGCAGGACCAACGATGGAATGTGTGTCATAAAGGGACACTCTGACCATTCAATGCATACAGGGTTATTCAGAGAAAGGTGAAAACCAGGAGAATGGCAGGAGAAGAGAACAATCTAGACCAAATAGGTAATTTGGAAACTGAGATAAAAGGGAGAATTTTCCTGGTTTGACCATTTTGACCTAGAATTTTCACTTCTCCAGTCATTCTCCCGAGTTTCACCTCTCTCTGAATGACCCTGATCGGAATTGGTCGTAATGACCTGAATGTCCTCCTTATTGCATGGGATCGCTCTGCACACATGACCGTGCAGCCCCCTACCATCATAATATTGCAGGTGTAGGGTTGAAGATGAGAGGGGGTGTATAATATTAACATATATAACGTTTATTGGGTCCATCACCACTCCCCCCACCCTTGATAAGGTAATGGAATAAAGTCATCTAGCCATAAACATGTGACTGGAAAGAAAGACTTCTAATGACGGCAGACAATGGGAATATGGAAGATATAGACGCAACAAAGAAACAAACCAATACTGATGCATCTGGTGAGGGCCACAATCTTCAACTGCCTCAGGTCCAGACTGTGGCCAGGAGGGGGAGGACATATGAAGAGGTACAGACAGGGATGGGGGCAACATGGAGGTGGAATCTCATGCAAATGCACACTTTCTGCATAGTCCAGAGTTTTTCTAGAACCACTGTTCCCAATAGACTTACATGGGCCAGCTGGGAAGAGCCCATGGTCTTTTCATTAAGTCAGTGGTCCAAACAGAATCTGCTCAGCTTGCTCAATGGCTGGTACGGATCTCAGCCACCTTGTGTTTTTAACCAATCTAGCAGTAACCCAGGAATTGGCAGCACCCCAACCTGACAGACAATAGGCCATTCATTAGGTAGAAATCCATGTCCCTTGATGACCATGGGTTGGGAGTCAACCAGGGAGATTAAAGTATGTCCATGTACATACACATAGCAGTCGGAAGGATGAAAGGTCTACCCACTGGATATATAATACCGACTGCCCATCCCAGGTACTCCCAATTAATGGCCAATTAGGATTTATGCACTCCATCCCAGTGACTCCTGAGACAGGTCACGTTTCCGTGTTGCAATACACCAGAGACCTTGTGGTGTCCATTGGGTGTGTTGGCCCACTTGCCATGAACTGTATCACAGTATATTTTATTGCAGCACTTTGAGTTGCACATTTTATAATAATAAAAGAGTAAGGCTTTGGCTGTCCGTCGCCAAAGCCTACTGCGCATGCGCGCGCAACCAGCGGCGGTGGTTGCGCGCGCATGCAACCGCCGCGGCACGAGCCGGCTGCCGGCTCGCCGCGGCGGTTACACATGCACACAGCAGCCGGGTAGAGGCTGCGCTCGCAGCCTCTACGCCGCTGCCGCGCGCATCCAACCCCAGAGCGGCGAAGGAAAGTGCATCTAACGGGTCCCCGAGCGGCGAAGGGAAAGTTCCCTCGCTTCCGCTTTGAAGGACCCAAGCCCCGGTCACGTGACCGCGGCTTGGTCCTTCAAAGACCGGAAGCGGGGAAATCTTCACTTCCCTGGCGCCGCTCGACAGGTAAGTATGAGCGCTGGTGGGGGGGGGGTCAATATCCACGAGCTGGGGGTCAATATCCACGAGCTGGGGGGCCATATCCACGAGCTGGGGACCATATCCACGACCTGGGGGCAAATCCACGAGCTGGGCAAATCCACGTGCTGGGCAAATCCACGTGCTGGGCAAATCCACGAGCTGGGCAACTCCATGAGCTGGGCAAATCCATGAGCTGGGGCAAATCCATGTGCTGGGCAAATCCATGAGCTGGGGCAAATCCATGTGCTGGCAACTCCATGAGCTGGGGCAAATCCATGAGCTGGGGCAAATCCATGAGCTGGGCAAATCCATGAGCTGGGCAAATCCATGTGCTGGGGGCAAATATCCATGTGCTGGGGGCAAATATCCATGTGCTGGGGCAGTATCCATGTGCTGGGGCAGTATCCACATGCTGGGCAATATCCACGTGCTGGGGCAGTATCCACGAGCTGGGCAGTATACCCACAATAGACTGCCCTCTGGCAGGCTGGGGCAGTATCCACGTGCGGGGGCAGTATCCACGTGCTGGGGCAGTATCCACGAGCTGGGCAGTATATCCATGAGCAGGGGCAGTATATCCACAATAGACTGCCCTCTGGGCAGGCTTTACAACTAGTATACAAATAAGTTACTAACACTTTTTACTGGAATTCATTAAGCGTTCGTCTCCTCACTAGGTACTTTTTTGATGTTTTTGTCACAGTTGCACTATTGTTTTTTTGTATTTTCACACTTCAGAGATTTGCCATGTGGCGAGTGAGTTTATACTCTTAACGACCACTACATGGAAACTAAAAATCTCATTAGGCTCTATTGGATTTTGAGCACCGGCAACAACATGTTGAACCCCTCGTGCAGTGGTTTGGGCTGACTGCTAGTGTTGCGCCGCTCCGGCTGAGATTTATGAGAGTTGAGCACGCGCCATTTTGTGTTTTTCTCTACTTTTATGTTGCGTTATGGGAAGAAAAGCAAGACTTCCACCACTTCATGCCGACGAAAGGATCATAGGAGGACTTGTCTTCCGCTTTACATCTACAGGAGCTCTGACACCTTCGCGCAGTTAACGGTTCATGGTTATATTTATTAAAGCAAAAGAGAACAATTAATAAAAAAAAATGCTCCTTGCTTATAAAATCTCAATCTACAAAAAAAACAATAAAAGAAATACGTGGGATACATCACTCCCCGAAGTCAGGCCGGGGTTTTTTTTATCATTTTTTTTCAGATTTTTCTCTTTTCCTCGTATAATTTTTACACAATAGCCGATGACACTGGGATCAGGTGGGTGGGAGCCGATGAACACACCTCGTGGGATTGAAGATTTTTTTTTTTTTCTTGTCCAAAAGGTTCTTTCCATTTTAATTATCTCTCCAGGGCCAGACAGGTTTACTGTGCAGCCGATCGCCTTAAAATGGGGTCTGGAAGGAATTTTTTGCTTGTGACACTTTGCTAGAAGGATGGCCAAGTTTTTTCACCTTCCTCTGGAGTCGGCAGGTGTCCTCGGTCCTCCAGATGCTTTGGAGCTGCGCCTACCATGGTGTTCAGCCTTGCATTAGGTTGACTGGGCACCGTGGGAGGTGTAGCAGTGGTGTATTTAGGTTTTGTGCTGCCCTAGCCCTGACTAAACTTGTGCACCCCCTAATTTAAATTTGAGGCACACCTTCCTGTCAAGGGCACACCTCTTCCTGGTTAATCCCCACCCTTCCTCTTTAAGCTCCACCTTTTCCTCTTAGAGCTCCGCCTTTTCCTCGCTTTATATTAAAAGTGGATACCAAGTGCCTACTTGTATATTTTGTATACCATTTCAAATGTACCTATTGAGATAAATAAAATTATGAAATGTTTAAATTCAAGCATTTTTACAAAGAACAGCCACGCATGTCAAGTATACAGGATCACAGCCGCTCTAATGGTTTGAACAATAAAATACACTCATATGCAGTGCACGTTTCTGTGCATCACAGAGCTGCACAGCAATAAAACCCACAGAAATGGGCACTGTATGAGCATATCAGAACTGCACAGCAATAAAACTCACAGTAATGTGCAGTGTGTATGAGCGTATCCCAGAGCTCCAGGGCAATAAAACTCACAGTAATATGCAGTGTGTATCACAGAATACACAGCAATAAAACTCCCAGCAATGCAATGTGCGGTTGTCACGGTTCCCAGATCCCACCACGCAGTACTTAACGCCCCACACTCCACAGAGCCCAGAAGCTACCAACAGAGTAGCCGTGAAAGATCTCTAACTGTCTGGTCCTTAGAATTGGCCAGGTAAACTAGCTAGACAGAAAGGGTTAACAACACGGGGAGTAGTCAGCCGAGCCAGAATCAGGAATACAGAGTTCAGAATGGTCAAATGGAATAGCCGGGTCGATAGCAGAGCAGTAGCGTAGTACAAGAAAATGGTCTAGGGCAACAGAAGGCAGAATAGTCAGAAACAAGCAGAGGTCAATAACGGGTTAATTCAATATAGCAGTCAGGTACAAGGAGCTCAGGTATGGATAACCACGATCTGGCAACTGCTGAGAATACACTGAGGGTTTTTAAAGACCTTCACCAGGCCACGCCCCCCACTCAAGCCGCGCCTCATGCAACCACCTCCCTGCCTGTCTCCATTTAAACCGGGCATTGGTCAGCGAGCAGCATCAGACATGCTGCCCTCAAGCACACAGGTAGGGCTGGAATCTCCCAACGTTACAGCGGTGTGTGTGTCAGCGTATCAGAATTCACAGCAATAAAACTCACAGCAATGCAAAGCCACTGCCAGAGGGTGCACCTTGGCTTTGATTCCCTTCCCGGTGGGTGTTCAGTCTAGAATAGAGTGAGAGACCGTGTTAACGAAAGGGCGGGCAGCTGCGTGCGTGTCACGTGGTTCAGCCAGTCAGGTGGTACTGAGACTCAGTACCACCTGACTGGCCGGACCGCATGACCTGCACGCACGCAGCCTCACCAGGAGCCAGGCAGCTCAATGACAAATTTCTATCACTGCAGTGCTGGTTAAGGAAAGGTCCACTTTAAACAGCAGTAAGCAGACAGGGCTTCATATCCTGCTGATACCCCCCCCCTTTACCTGCCATTTACTGTCATCTTCTCTCTCTGCACACAAATCACATCCCCCTCCCCTCTCCTAGAGCTGCTGTGAGGCAGGGGAGGCGCTATGGAGGGAGGAGAGGGGGATTTTTATTCTATTCGATTTTATTCCGTATGCAAACGCCCTGCTCCGCTGCTCGTTGTTTGAGAACACAGCTCAAAGCTGACACACAGTGACAGTGGCACCTCCTAGTACCCCCTAATGACACCCAAATAATCACTGGTACCTGGGGCGGCCCGCCCTCCGCCACTCCCCTAAGTACACCACTGCTCTGTGATATGCTCACACACAAGTTTGGCTAACTGCCAGCAAGTACGGTGCTGTTTGAAGGCATTGCAAATCCCCATAGAGAAGTAATGGTTAATCTATTCAGAGAACACCAAACAGCAGAGAAATGGCAGTGAAATGCCCTGATGTTCGGTGGTTTCAATCAGCAGGTTTATTCAGGCGAACCCCATAGTTTTCAATGTTAAAAATATTCCCGTTTTTATGCATTATCTAATAAACCATTTATTATTTTAATCTGCAGTAAAAAGGCTTTATTGATTTTTTTTTAGTACCTTTTAGTAAATTTTCAGATATTTTTTTGGCAAAATCCCCCCCCCTTTTTTTTAATAGCGGTTTTTCTTTTTTCTGTAACAGAACTTTTTATTATCAATCATAGGACCTTATATGTAAATTCCAGACATTTTCGTTCAGTAGTTCTTTTGAAAACAGCAGGCCACGGGTTTGCGGTGGCAGCATTCAGCGGCCGACTCCATGCACTTTGGGGACCCTGCGGTGAATGGTGAATTCACTGCAGGGTGGGGAAATTTTATTCCCCGAAGTGCAGGGAACTACAGAACACCAAAATGTTGGCGTCATTTCGGTGCTCTGTGAGTAACCCATTTAGTGGTGAGGTTTTTTTGCTGCCCCCTGGAAAGTGAAAGCCTAGGCCTTGCCTACCCAGGACATACTTGAAAATTAGTGAAATCTCAATGTATCCTTCCTGGTAAAATACTTTGCAAAAGTTAAAAAAAAAGGATTTTTTTAAAATTTATTTTTAGGGGTGGGGCCACCAGTGCGGGCCACCGCCCCCTGGAATGTGCCGCCTTAGGCCTAGGCCTTATTGGCCTAGGCCAAAATACACCACTGAGGTGTAGTCCCGTGGCGTCTGGGGGGCTGGGGTCGCTGATCCCTGTCGTGAAGGATAAGGAGGGAATCTTTTGGACATGGATTTTTATTTAAATGATTAAAATAAATTTTTACAATAAGAAAAAAAGAAACAGGAAAAGCTTAATTTTCTGTTTTAACAGACTCATTACACCTAACGTATGGGGCGTTCGTTTCTGTTAACGCGTGCTCCACAATACTCTGCCTTTTCTTTTTTTTACTACAAAATGGAACAAAACTGGGACTCGGACCAAGGTCGGCGACCCGCGATGTGTCTGTTACCAGCCCCTGCTTCTCGGTTACAAAATATCCGTGTTTTCTCCTTTATCCTGCGTCCAAAGCACTTCATTACTTTCCTGGGCTCGCTCCATCTCTCCCTCTTCCTTTATCGCTCGCTCTCTCCCCCTCGCTCTTTTTTTTGCCCAGTATGATTACATAAAGTGAGATTTCCAATATCTAATCGCCATGGCGATGCTATAACTGGCGTCTCATTAAATCCAGGACATTAGCAGCCGTTTCTTTTGAAACCCTGTACTCGGGTGAACCGATAAGCCTTAAGAGTCTCTTGAGCGTCGTGACGGAGCAGATAAAGCCGTTTCTCACAGGCCTCCCATCCGCGGACCTTATCAGCGAGGCCTGTAACGAGCTGCTAGTAACATGTTCGGCCCCTCTCGGAACGGTTTCCCACTTAAACGGCGGGTGGGTTTATCAGAAACAAAGGAAATTCAAGCACGTCCAAATATTTATTAGCAAATACAAGCTGTAACTTTGCATCGTAACGATATCTAACCCCCCGCTACCCCCTCCCCAACAACTACAACCTACGTTTATAGATCTGGAAAGACGTTGAGCGTCTATGGAATCATCACCAAAAATGCAACGTTTTATGTGGCCGTAAATAAAGTGCGATAGCGGCCACAGAATGTTACTCGGATCGGCTTCACAGGAGAATTCTATAAAATGAGCAATTTCAAGCCAAAATATAACAATCTTTCTCTTTAACCACTAATCTTATTTTCTCCAGAAAAGATTTTGGGCGAGACCTTCAACGAGAAGGGAAAGAGGGCGGAATAATGTGGAGCATGGAGTAAATAGAAAAAAAGGACGAAAAGGAGGGAGAATAAAAAATATAAAGGAAGGAAGATAAAGAAACCAAAAGGAGAAAATGTCAAGGGGGCCGGTGAGGGAAAAGTAAAGTAGGTCACAAGAGTAATTGAAAAGAAAACAAGTAGATCTCCCGCAGCTGGAGGCCGTGCTGCACGAACAATTACAGAGGTAGAAAAGTGGATCAAACACAACAAACTTTTTCTAAATACTGACAAAACTGTAACGATGCTTTTTGGAACAAAACCTAAACTACACAAATTGCAAAATCCCCATCTATGTGTCAGGACAAGATCAAAAGGCACGCAGACCACAGTCACTTCTCTCAAATATCTAGGTATGTGGTTAGACCCTAATCTATCCTTTGGCCCCACATCGAAAAACTCTCATCTAAACTTTACCCCAAACTAGGTGCCCTGTACAGAAACAAATCCTGCCTGAGCCCCGCGGTAAGAAAGCAGATTGTGCAACAAATGCTTATGCCGGCTATTGAATACGGAGATGTAGTGTATGCAGCCGCCCCGCAAACACACCTCCAGAAACTTACCACATTGTATAACTCATTCTGCCGCTTTGCATTACAATGTAACTACATGACCCACCATTGTGACATGTTAAAAGAACTAAACTGGCCGTCGCTGGAATCTAGGCGCACCCTTCACCTTTCCAACCTGGTGTTTAAGAGCTTTTCTGGGAAGCTGCCACCCTACCTGAATAGACTGCTTCCCCCAGCAGCTCCCTCATCCTATAACCTCCGATCCAGGACCAGCACCTTACTTGCAAAACCACAATACAAAAAGAAAGTGGCTCGATCCTCATTTTCCTACAGAGCACCACAATTATGGAATAACCTCCCAGACACAAATCTTCCCCCAGTCTTAAGTCACTCAAGAGCTCCTTACTAGCATACCTCAATACAGAATGCACCTGTAAACATGTAACACAGTGACTATATACAGAATGCACCTGTAAACATGTAACACAGTGACTACATACAGAATGCGCCTGTAAACATGTAATATAGTGACTATATACAGAATGCGCCTGTAAACATGTAACATAGTGACTATATACAGAATGCACCTGTAAACATGTAACATAGTGACTATATACAGAATGCACCTGTAAACATGTAACACAGTGACTATATACAGAATGCGCCTGTAAACATGTAACATAGTGACTATATACAGAATGCACCTGTAAACATGTAACATAGTGACTATATACAGAATGCTCCTGTAAACATGTAACATAGTAACTATATACAGAATGCACCTGTAAACATGTAACACAGTGACTGTATACAGAATGCTCCTGTAAACATGTAACATAGTGACTATATACAGAATGCACCTGTAAACATGTAACACAGTGACTATATACAGAATGCTCCTGTAAACATGTAACATAGTAACTATATACAGAATGCACCTGTAAACATATAACATAGTGACTATATACAGAATGCACCTGTAAACATGTAACATAGTAACTATATTACGTACATATTTATTTTCTGGGTTAATCTGTATATTTGTGTTTTGTTCTTAATATCTTGCATTTCATTACTTTGTATTTCTGTAACGACTGTAACAATTCAATGCTCTTGAACCCAGGACATACTTGAAAAACGAGAGAAATCTCAAAAAAAATTACAGTGAAAGCAGCAAAGGGAGGAGGAAGAGCAAAGAAAATAGGAAAGTGAGAAAAGGAAAGAAAACCATAAATGAAAGTAGAGTGAGGGAAGGATGGAAGGAAAGGGGAGTCAGAGAAGAATGGAAGGAACGGGGGAGTGGAGGAAGGATAAAAAGAAGGGGGAGTGGAGGAAGGATGGAAGGAATGGGGATGAAGGATGGAAGGAATGGGGATGAAGGATGGAAGGAATGGGGATGAAGGAAGGATGTAAGGAAAGGGGAGGGAGGGGGGTTGGAAGGAAATGGGAGGGAGGGGAGATGGAAGGAAAGGGGAGAGAGGGAGGATGGAAGGAAAGGGGAGGAGGGAGGATGGAAGGAATGGTGATGAAGGATGGAAGGAATGGGGATGAAGGAAGGATGGAAGGAAAGGGGAGGGAGGGGGGTTGGAAGGAAATGGGAGGGAGGGGAGATGGAAGGAAAGGGGAGAGAGGGAGGATGGAAGGAAAGGGGAGGGAGGGAGGATGGAAGGAATGGTGATGAAGGATGGAAGGAATGGGGATGAATGAAGGATGGAAGGAAAGGGGAGGGAGGGAGGATGGAAGGAAAGGGGATGAAGGAAGGATGGAAGGAAAGGGGATGAAGGAAGGATGGAAGGAAAGGGGAGGGAGGGCGGATGGAAGAAACAAAGGGGAAGGACGTATAAGGTATGGGGAAGGAATGAGAACAAATGGCAACAAACAAAATCTGGAGAAAAAGAAGGGGAGACATGAGGTAGGGAACACAAAGGACAAGAATCAATGGATAAAGAAAAAAGATTCAGAACAATGTAAAAGGGTAGCAAACACAAAGAAAGAGGAGAGCATAGACATGCGCAGGGGGATGAATAGGTCCCATTCCCCCCCCCCTACATTGACATTTTTGATGTCCCATATCTGGTTCGTGATGTATAGCATAAAAACTGACTGTATTGCCCCTTTTTTTTCTCTCTTTCTTTACGCTATTTAGTTAGTTAGGGATGTATGGATGCTTATGATGATGTGCCTTTGTAAGATAGTATGAATTAATTATTATACTAAGGCAGGGTGATGCTTGTATACAAGTGATGTACATTGATATGATGTGCATTCAATAAATTATGTTGAAAGAAAAAAAAAACTGACTGTATCTCTGACAGGCTTGTTATTTTTAGGAATGCACCGATACCGGCATTTGCACGAGTACTTGGTACCACCCCAATATCAGAAGTCAGCGCTGGGCCAGCTTGCCAGTTGCCGAGGGGCTGAGGCTGCTAGCGGAATGCATTAAAAGCATTCCGCTAGCATTCCCCTCAGGCTGTCCACGTGGTCCGAGCGCTGGCGCTCAGAACACGCGGACAGCCGAGGGGAATGCTAGCTGAATGCTCTTAATGCATTCTGCTAGCAGTGAGGTCTGTGTCTGGGTGTACATGAGGTCTGGATATACATTTATCTGAGGTCAGTGTCTGGGTATACATGTATCTGAGGTCTGTGTGGGGTATACATGTATCTGAGGTCAGTGTCTGGGTATACATGTATCTGAGGTCTGTGTGGGGTATACATGTATCTGAGGTCTGTGTGGGGTATACATGTATCTGAGGTCTGTGTGGGGTATACATGTGTGTGAGGTCTGGTGTCTGCGGATATATATCTGGGGTCTGTGTGTGAGGTTGAGGTGTGTGCAGACCGTGCAGTGGGTAAATGGGGTGTTTGGTCATACATTACATTTTTAACATAAACAGGACAGGCTTTCAGCAAAAATCCTAAATTATTTATTGGAAAGCGTCACATGACTTTAAATAAAAGTATCGGTACTCTGTAACGGTGAGTACCTGAAAAAAGAGTTGGCATAGAAATTAAAAGCGTGAAAACGTAGGAAAAGAGAAACAAACAGAAAATGAAAAAGCAGAAAGTCAAATAGAATGGATAAAAAGCAGAGCATAAAGGGAAACCAAGAAGGAAAACAAACGGTTTCTATGTGTCTCTATGAGATATAAAAGGATTCGTTCAGAACGGATTCCCTAAAGAAAAGCAGAAAACAATGTGCTGTATAAACGGTTGGCGAGTGGGACGCTGTATTCGTGGAGTTGCAAAGCTTTGATGTTCCTGCTGGAGCTTTAGGAAAGATTCACATCGTTTCAATGTGGCCTTTTCCACCTCGTCTGCTCAGTTAACTTGCCATGAGATCGGCGAAAGTGCACAAAATACTTACGCCATGTACATTTATGGTGGGGAAGGAAAAAAATAAAAAATCTATAGCCAGTTGTAATGTGGACAGAGTATTGATTGCATAATGTGCGGGTATAAAGGTTAGGCCTTCACCCTACAAATGGAGCCAGCAAGATTCAGTTAAGAAGAAAAAGAGGTTTAATTTGATTTATGTTTTCTTGGAGTAAGCTTTTTTTTCCCAAAGCGCAGAGGACAACGTCAGGATCCGTGACGACCTTAAGAATGCAATCCCACTTAGCAGCATAATTATGTATTCTGTCCATATAACATGCAGGGCGCTCTGCGCGCTCTGCCGGCAAAGCACACGCCGGTTACTCAAGACCAGGGCAAGATATCACTGCATCGTGCTCTAGAAAAAGACATTATGGGAAAACGGGCCAAATCTGAGCTAAACTGCATTAAATTATGTGACCAGCTCCAGGAACCCCCATTGTTCCTCTGAAGGACACCGAGCACCAAAGATATGAATGGGCTTTTCATACAGGGACAGGAAGACCAGTGGAGGAAGAGGTCTTTATTGCTTGTATAGAAGACTTCTGGGTGTCTGTTACATTAGGTCTCCTGGAGACTCATATGTAAAGAAGATGGTCAATAAACGCCATTGTGGCAAGTCCTTGTAATGAATGCAGACGCCAGGCTTATTTTTCTCACCAGATGCACCTCACGTACCTCCCCGCTCTGCCGGTCCCTCCATTTGTTTCCTGTACGTTCCTGGATACAGTTTAAAATACTGACGCTCACGTTCAAATCGTTTAATAACTCAACCCCTCCCTACATGTCTTCGTTACTCCGCAAGCACGTCCCATCTAGACAACTCCGGTCAGCAGGTGATCTCCTCCTGCTATCTGTCTACACCCGCGCAGCCAACTCTCGCCTCCAAGACTTTTCAAGGGCAGCTCCAGTCCTGTGGAATGACTTGCCTCGTCCTATCAAACGCTCCCCTAATCTTCAAGCCTTCAAGAAATCCCTCAAAACCCATCTCTTCAGATTAGCACCACATCACTGATGCAACTCATCCCTCTGCTTACCTACTCACTCATGATTGAAGCTGCTTCTATGGCCCCGCCATTTCCAAACCACTGGCACTAATGATCCTGACATCCAGGAAAATTCCTCTGGTTTTCCTCAACCCCCAATCCCTCTAGATTGTAAACTCCTATGAGCAGGGCCCTCTACACGTCTGGTTTCCATCCTATGTCCGTTTATCTCGTTCCCTTTGTTTATTGTAAAGCGCTGGTCATAGAACTGACATAGCGTTCCCCGCTTCAAACCCCAAGACTTTTAATTTCCTGGCAAAAAACCCAAAAGACACAGACGTTTGCTTTGGGAAAGACGTTATGTTAGAAACATAGAAAAATGTCGGCAGATAAGAACTTTTCGGCCCATCTAGTCTGCCCAATTACATGGATACTTTACCTGGATTTATCTTTTGTTTAGGATAGCCTTATGCCTATCCCATGCCTGTTTAAATTCAATTACTGTTTTGGCCTCTACCACTTCAACTGGAAGGCTGTTCCATGTATCCACCACCCTCTCAGTAAAATAATGCTTCCTGATGTTACTTTTAAACCTTTGCCCCTCTAATCTAAGACTATGTCCTCTTGTTTTGCTACTTTGTTTCCTTTTAAATATACTTCCTTCCTCTACCTTGTGGATTCCCTTTACGTATTTAAATGTTTCTATCATATCTCCTCTGTCTCGTCTTTTTTCCAAGCTGTACATGTTAAGATCATTAAGCCTTTCCTGGTAACTTTTCTCCTTCAAGCCGTACACCATTTTATTAGCCCTTCTCTGAACTCTCTCTAAGATGTCTATGTCCTTCTGGATTACGGTCTCCAGTACTGCACACAGTACTCCAAGTGAGGTCTCACCAGTGCTCTGTACAGTGGCATGAGCACTTCCCTTCTCCTACTACTAATACCTCTCCCTACACAACCAAGTATTCTGCCAGCATTTCCAAGCATTCTGCCAGCATTTCCTGCTGCTCTATTACATTGACTACTTACCCTTAGATCCTCTGAAATAATGACCCCTAAATCCCAACCCTCAGATGTATCAAATATTCTATATTCAGCCCTTGGGTTTTTACGTCCCAGGTGCATTATCTTGCACTTATCCACATTAAAACTCAATTGCCACAGCTCCCACCATTTTTTTAGTTTACCTAAATCATTTGTCATTTGGCTGATCCCTCCAAGAACATCAACCCTGTTGCAAATCTTTGTGTCATCAGCAAAAAGACATACTTTACCATTAATACCTTCTGCAATATCACTAATAAAAATATTAAAGAGAATGGGTCCAAGTACTGACCCCTGAGGTACCCCACTGGTAACAAGACCTTGCGCCGAATAAACTCCATTTACCACAACCCTTTGTTGCCGGTCACTCAGCCACTGCCTAATCCATTCAACAATATTGGAATCCAAGCTCAAAGATTGCAATTTATTGATAAGCCTTCTATGAGGAACAGTATCAAAAGCCTTACTGAAATCTAAATAATGTTAATTTATATTGTGTGGTGTGGTTTTAAATGTATTGAAATTGCTTAGCTTTAGTTTTAAATATACTTCTATTACTGTATGTGAATGGGCACTTGGAGATGCGTTTTAAAGATGCAACCTGAAGTTATTTTTCAATGCCCTCTTTTGTGTAGAATGTAAACAAGTTTGAGTAATGTGTGATTATGCAAGATGGCTTTCTCTTATCTGTTTAAAGTGTCAAGAGTCTGGGACAGGGTTTGACTGCAAAGGTAATATGATCTTTTGGAACAATAGATTATGTAAATGATGTGGGATATGAAGGCTAAGGAATGTTTACTGTAAATATCTGATATAATGTAATTAGAATTTTAGTAGGTCAATGTTCGTCGGTTGGTATGCAAATTCTAACTGTTGGACCTGGGCATAAATAGTGGCATTTTCAATAAAAGTCTCAGATTCCTGTTTGAACATACAGCTTGTCTGGTGTCTAATTCAGGGTACCCACTCTCACCCTCAGAAGGCACAGAGCGGCCTTCTAGAAATTCAAAGAGGCTCCAAGGCAGAGTATCAGACCAAGCAGGTCTGGAGCCACAGATCAGGCTGCTCGAGGCACTGAGTTCCGAGCAACTCAGCGGCTGGGCTGATCTTGGTAAGGGGATGTCTGAGAGAGCCAGGACAGGTGGAAGGAGTGGGTTCACGTCACAGCGCTGCGGAAACTGTTGGCGCTATATAAACAATGACAATAATAATAAGTCCTTGTAGTTGCAAACAACAGTAACAACGACCAATGTTGCAACTATGGCGAACTTCAGCTTTCCAGAGAAGGAAAATGCAACACTGACAGATGAAGTTGATGCAAACAACACTAAACAACAGACCCAATGTCATGCTTCAATAAAATGTGTCGATTGAGGCCATTCTCCATTTAGTGTTGTTCTACGATTGTTGGCAACACAATGGAATCTACTTCAGCGATTTTATGGTGTTTGTCTCCATTGAACTCCGATGGATAAAACAATATTAGGAACAACGCTAGATGCCACCAGCTGAAACTATGGTGGAATATACGCTGAATAATTTCAGCAGAAACTATGGTTAGAAATTCCACCAAGAACTGCGTTAGACAAGTTCCTCAAAAACTATGGGCTCGGTTTAATTCTACTGGCCTTTTTATTTATTTAGAAATATCGTCCGATTCGGTTGAAAAAATTGGGCCGAAGATGATATTCAAAAAATGCCGTAGATCCAAAAAAGTTTTGGCTGGTAAAACACCTGGAAAAACTTCTATTTGGCCAGCATCAAACAACGGTGTGCCTTTAACCATGTCTAGTAGAAATATCCGATGTCTAAAAAAAGATTTCAGGCTTATTTCCCTGCCTGAAAAATCCATTTGTCGGAAATCGGCATAGCGAGAAATGCGAATTGGATCGTTAAAGGTGATATTTCCATTGAACAGTATAGCAGCGAGAGACGATATTTGATCAGAATTTATTTATTTCTTAAAATCAGGAATTGAAATGCCATTAAGTCCGAACTCAAATCTTTCGAACCAAAATTGGCCGATTTCCATCCGGCCAAACTAAATCAAGCCCAATGTAGAAAGAAAGATGAAAAGTATGGAAATTACAGTTGAGGCTCCCCCAATAGTGAATCCACTGTATTTGGCTGAACTAAACCCACCATATTTTCACTGACACACTGGTGCTAAGAGAAGTTCAACATCCGGCATTGATTTTCCGATCTTGACTCTAACCTGGGGTGAAAAAGTTTCAGTCTCGCAGCTTGTGCGAGCATACTGTACTTAAGCGTCTCCTATACCTAACACGGGGGGAGCGAAATCTATTTTTAGCTTCTCGATAAGTGAGGTATTACAAGGTACTAGCGCTAATTATCGCCGGGACACAAAAGCTAAGATTTTAACACCTCCTAAGTGCTGGTGAAAAGTCATTTAACACGCTCCAAAATCCCCCGTGAAATTCCATACTCATCTCTCACCCAACGGTGAAAAGGGTGGCCCAATCTGCTGCTTCTTCTCACCGGGTGCAGAGTGAGACTGGGGACAAATAGTTCCTAGTCTCCCTCCATGATCACTCTGCGGCCCCGCTTGATCTCGCAAGTGCGGCCTGGAAGCGCAAGCCTCCATGGAGTCCTATGGGCTCCAGGAGCTGATACTCGCAGTGGCAGGAAGCACTACTGCGAGTTTCAGAGAGGTTAGTGCAGCGTACTGGGGCGAAGTAGTGAGAAAACGTCTTATTCCGGGCAAGGTGCTAACATGGAGACGTTAAGGGTAAATCTGCAAGCACAGATTTTTTGGTTTAGCGTCTCCATGTTAGTGTCAACAATGGAACACAGCCCTGAGTGTTTGGCAGGAACTGGATGAAGATCTGTTTACTTTACTACCATGGAGAACCAGGTTTGAATCTGAGCCAGAGCACCTCTACAGTAAGTGTCCTTGGGCAAGGCACCTAATGGTACATACTTGACTACCACACAATGGTAGTTGTGGGCTGTGGTCGGCTGTGGAGTCCAGTGGTAGCATCTCTACCCTTCAACCGTGGAGAAGCAAGTCAAATCCCGTTCAGCACATCCCTCCAATACAACCGTGGAGAAGCAAGTCTTGACTTTACGAGAAGCGGGTTCAACCAAACCACCAGGTCACTGCTCTACAATCATGAAAAGACGACTCGATCCCACTCAGAAGATGCCACCAGCGAGTGTCCTTGGGCAAAACACCCAACGATATGGATGCGCCTACCTCACAAAATACTTGTATATCTCATAGATTGTAAATTCCCTTGGGAACAGGGACTCCCTGAATCAGGCCGTATCATCCATGTGTGGTATTCCAATGTATTAACCCCTTGTAGACGGATCTTGTATGCACTGCGGAATATGTGGTGCTATATAAATAAAGGATAATAATAATGGTAGGACAAGCCTCAAATTGCTCTTTATTCATAACCTGATTTTAAGACTCTCAAAACAGAAGCGCGGTGGTCATTACACAACCCTGATCTAGTGCATGGATTAAAAAAAAAACAACAGAAAACTGGAGACCAAGTCCAGATAATTATATAGTATGTCCTGCTTCTTTAGAACTAGTAACCATTAGTTATATATATATATCACAACGCTGGGAAGGCCTTCTACGTAATCGACACAGTTACATGTCCGGCAGACACCCTCCTAAGCCGCAAGATGAAGAACTTCAGCCAACTTCAAGGTGGACATAATGGATGGAATCTGATGGTGATAAAGTGTTAGGTGAGGAACCTACCGATCCCCTGAATAACTCAGAGGGTTCCTGCACCATCAGCTACAGACGACAATGTAAAGATATGCACTCCAACAGATTGAAGCTGTAGAAAGGTGTTAATTTATTTTGCGTTGTTGTTTCATCTAACACAAAAGACCCACCCCCAGTTGTCCATTATGGGTCCAGTTGTCCATTATGGGTCATGACACCAGGAACAAATATCTCACAGTTAATAATTCCATTCAGTCCCTGGCGTCTGAGGCAGCATTGTGCGACTTTTATCTGAGCTTGTCTTCCATCAGACAGAGGAGACGTTCTATTCTTAAATATAAAATTCATCACACAAGCGGCGCTCGGTTATCATGGTTGACCGTTGCTTACAGTGCAGGAAATGGAAATGTTAAAAGTCGTCTCAAACAATATACACATAATATACACAACATTTGGGTTATCCAAGTTCAGCAACAAATCGTTTTCCTTCGTACGTAAGATCTTTCCTCTTTGGCCGCCACCCAGGTATTTGTTATTCCCAGTTCAAAATGTTACCTATTTACATTGACGTAGGGAATATTTGCTGAAAGGCCACGGCTTGTTGACTTAGATGGGATCTTTTGTCTCTTTGCTCTCCTCCAAGAGCAGACAACGCACGTTATATAACAATAGGAAGGAGAAAGCAAGCTGGTGCGCTTATAAGCAAACTGTGACGTACAGTGGCAAGAAAAAGTATGTTAACCCTTTGGGATTATGTGGAGTTTTGCATGAATTGGTCATAAAATGTGCTCTGATCTTCATCTCGGGTGGAAAAGTATGTGAACCTTTGGACTTAATAACTGGTTGACCCTCCTTTGGCAGCAATAACCTCAACCAAACGTTTCCTGTAGTTGCAGATCAGACCTGCACAACGATCTGGAGTAATTTTAGACCACTCCTCTTCACAAAACTGCTTCAGTGTAGCAATATTCTTGGGATGTCTGGTGTGAATCGCTCTCTTAAGGTCATGCCACAGCATTTCAATCGGGTTGAGGTCAGGACTCTGACTGGGCCACTCCAGAAGGCGTATTTTGTTTTGTTGAAGCCATTCTTTTGTTGAATTACTTGTATGCTTTGGGTCATTGTCCTGTTGCATCACCCATCCTCTGCGGAGCTTCAGTTGGCGGACAGATGGTCTTACGTTTTCCTGCAAAATGTCTTGATAAACTCTGGAATTCATTTTTCCATCAATGACAACAATCCGTCCAGGCCCTGAGGCAGCAAAGCAGCCCAAACCATGATGCTCCCTCCGCCATGTTTTACAGTGGGGATGAGGTTTTGATGTTGGTGTGCTGTGCCTTTTTTTCTCCACACATAGTGTTGTGTGTTTTTTCCAAACAACAATTTTGGTTTCATCTGTCCACAGAATATTTTGCCAGTAGTGCTGTGGAACATCCAGGTGATCTTTTGCAAACTTAAAACGTGCTGCAATATTCTTTTTGGACAGCAATGGTTTCATCCGTGTTGTCCTCCCATGTACTCCATTCTTGTTTAATGTTTTCCTTATTGTAGATGTGTCAACAAAAATGTTAGCATGTGCCAGAGATTTCTGTAAGTCTTTAGCTGACACTCTAGGATTCTTCTTTACCTCATTAAGCATTCTGCGCTGTGCTCTTGCAGTCATCTTTACAGGATGACCACGCCTAGGGAGAGTAGCAACAGTGAGGAACTTTCTCCATTTGTAGACAGTCTGTCTTAACGTGGACGCATGAACATCAAGGCTTTTGGAGATACTTTTGTAACCCTTTCCAGCTTCATGCAAGTCAACAATGCTTTTTTTTTTTGTAATTCAAATTTTTATTTTGAAAAGACAGCAGTATAAAATGTCCAGTGTAACAGAAAACAGTGGCCTCGCAGGGCCAACAAGCAGAGAAAGCTGGTGTACAGAATAGTAATGCAAGACACTGAGCTGAGAAGTGGGGACCAGGGGCTGGGAGGGAAGAGAAAAAAAAAAAGGGGTGGGGAAGGTATGAAGGGGATATGGCAAAGGCCATCTACGTGACTCTCCTGGCTCACTCCAGAGAGTCCAAGGACAAGGAGGCCATGGAGGGCAAATGTCACGCGGCCAAGGGCTTGAGGGCCAATTATGGCTGACCTATCCGGAAAAGTCGCTACAGTGGCTCGCCCCAAGGGAGTCCCGGACTGCCAAATTAAAAAAATAAATAAAGAAAACGAAAAGGGGGGGGGGAAGAAATTAGGTCCCCAGCATCCTCAAAGACATCATGAATATTCTGCACACCGTAGGAGTCAGCAAAAAGGATAAAAAAAAAAATGTCTCTAAGTCTCAGCTAGGCATCGAGGGGGGGGGGGAGAGGAAATCAGGAACACCAAGAATCAGGTATGTCCTCAGGGAGGGACCCATTGTGGGGAGAAGGGGGGGTGTAGGGCAACATACAACAGAAAATCATCCCCGATGGGGGGGGGTCTCATCAAAAAATAAAAGATACAAAAAGTCTCAGAGTAATTATAATTATGAAAATAATAAAATATGTCTCAGCAGGCATGTGAACGCATAGGATCCAGACAGTAAAAACCCTGAGAGTAAAATCAGCTATAGTCCACAGAGATTGCCAAAAACCGTGCTGAAAACAAAACTGTCCACAACGCTTAGGTGAGGAAAATCGAGTCAGCAAGGGGTAATTTCAAGAGGGCTGCAGAGGGCGAGCGGGTGGTAAACTCAGCTGGTCAGGGTACGGTCGAGCAGTAGACAGCGGGTGAGTAAGACAGACCCCTTCAGCCCGTGTCCAACGGTATAGCGGTGTGTAAATCCTTCACAGGCCTGTCCGTGAACCGGATCTTCGCATCTGCCGCACCGATCGCGGCCCAGGGCCAGTCCATCTTTTCAACGGAGCCGTGTCCCAGAATCCAGAGCAGTCTCAATACAGGTCTCAGGAAATAAACTGCGGCCTTCAGTTCCACCATCATCGCAGCAAGGCCCAAACATATAGGCCCCGCGTCGATCACTCGTGGCCCCGGTGTCATCCCCAGGCACGGAGAACCCTGCCCCAAAACAGGTGCCTTCGCCCTCCCAAAGCCAGGCACAGACCCCAGAGCTAGCACCCCGGCCAGGACATCACCCGTGTCGTGGTCCCCTATCACAGCCGCGGAACAGGCCCCGACCAGGCGCCCAGCATCCGCACTCTCTCCCGGGGCCTCCTCCTTCCGACAGCCCCGCAGGACAGACAGCATCCGCCGCCAATCTCCTTTGGTGAGCGGGGCATCCTCGTCCTCCCCATCCATCAGCTGCAAACAGGCCTCCAGGCCTGTAAGGAAGGCGTCCGAACTCCTCACAGGGGGAGGGTGTCCGTCCCACCGTCCGGCCGCCAGTCCATCCATCTCTCCGTTCAGGCTCTCATCTCGGGAGGCTGAGAGACGAGGGCCCACCGTCTCCCCAGCCTCCAGAACAGCATTATGTCGGGCTAAGGCAGCAGAACAGCTGGGAACAGAGATCGCAAGAGCCGGGTCGAAGGCCGCAATATGGCCGCCAGCGCCTCGTGGCATCCACATACCCGCGGCCGTAAAGGTCGTCTCGAGTCCGGAGGGGGGGACAAAACGGCCTCCGGACAGCTCGGTTCCGTTGGCCAGCTAGCCGGAGTCCAAATATCACTTATGCACTGCTTAAAAGTCCGTTAGTGGGCCCTAGAGGCAGCAGACGTGCGGAGCTCCTCAGGAACACGTCCGCTCCCTTCGGCTGTCGGCCACGCCCCCCTCAAGTCAACAATTCTTGATCGTAGGTCTTCTGAGAGCTCTTTTCTGCGAGACATGGTTCAAATCAGGCAGTGCTTCTTGAAACCAGTAAACCCAAAACTGGTGTGTGTTTTTAAAGGGCAGGACAGCTTTCAGCAACACATCCAATAATATCACACTGATTGGACGCAAGGTTGGCTCATTCCTGGCTCCAATTAGCTCTTGGAGAAGTCATTAGGCTAGGGGTTCACATACTTTTTCCACGCTGCACTGTGAATGTTTACATGTTCTGTTCAATAAACACATGAAAACATATAATGTTTGTGTTGTATTATTTTAAGCAGACTGTGTTTTTCAAATTGTTGTGACTTAGATGAAGATCAGAGCACATTTTATGACCAATTCATGCAAAGCTCCACGTAATCCCAAAGGGTTCACATACTTTTTCTTGCCACTGTAACAATAAAAGGGATAAAGGCTGATGGGAGAGGAGTGGTGCAAAATGAGACCAGAGGGAGAGAAAGGGAAATGGATCAATGGATCGATGAACAAAGTGGAAGAATAACAAGTCGAAGAGAAGAAGATGGAATAAAAAAGGATGGATCTGCGAATGGGGTAAATGGTGGGAAAGAATACTGAACTAGGCATATAGGCAAGGGTGGGGAAAATGGAGGAAAGAAACCAAGACATGGAACAATGAACTAAAAATCTAATGAGGAGAAAATGAGACATTAAAACGGGAGGAGGGATGAAACCGGATAGGCACATTCAATAAAAGATACCGGGTGATTCATATACTGTAGACGCGAAGTTTTTATCATAGATTGTGAACGAATGAAAGTAAATTTATAAGAGTTTCAGGACACCTAACTTTGTTTATGTTGAGCAGATCCCATCACAACAAGTGCTGGATGTGGCCATCAGTTTCTGTTAGGCACACGTCGACACGCACTGCATGTTGTTGCCAAGGCATCTTGATATTGCATCATCAATGTTTTGGACCGTGTACCTAATGTTATCTGCTAAGACTTCAGCCGTGCGGGGCTTCTTAAGGTGCACACATTCCTTCAGATAGTCCCACAAAAAGAAGCTTGGGTTGGTAAGATCAGGAGAATGGGGTGGCCACAGTTTCTTTGAAAGGTACATGGAATGGAAGCCGTCAAGAATCGAACAAACTGGAACAAAGATCCAACCAACTGCAACGTATTCCATATTGCCTAGTCTATAAGGACTATGCGATCCAAGAAAGATGGAATGCAACCCAATGTGAATGTCCTCAATGGATATTCTGTCCTTTATCGAGATTGGACCGCGTCCAGTCACTGAACATGGGAAGAAAGGTGCTTCATGAAATGGATGCGTGAGAAGAGCATGTTACGAAAGAAATGTTATTGGAAACGTAAGGGAGGCTGATTGCGACATGGACAAAAGAAGGGTGAATGGAATACAATGGATGGTGGAAGTTAGCATGGGGCTCACAGTGGAATGAATGGTGACGAGAATGGCATGGATAGCAAGCCATGGTATGGAAGAGGTGGTGAGGTAAGGAATTTATACGGGTCAAAATGGAACAAATAAAAAACAGAGGGCTAAGTTTGGTTCTGTTAGCCAATTTTTGGGGGGAAAAAACACCTCGACTGATCCAGCTGAAAAAATACATCTGGAGAAGATACTCGAGGTTTAAAAAAACATAAATACAAAACAAACAAACAAGCTTATTCCTTTTATTTCCCTACCTGAAAATCCATTTATCAGCCCCTTTCAGCATTCCTAATATATTTTTCGGAAATGGCATAATAAAAAATACGAATTGAACAGATAAAGCTGATATTTCCAGTGTGTAGCCGTGAGAGCCGATATACGATCTGAATTTTTATTGGGAATTGATATCCTGAATAGGGATACACCCCCGTGTTCGGTTCGCAATCGAACTTGAACAATTTCAAAAGTTCAAGTTCGAACTCGAACCAAACTCAATGCAAGCCAATGGGACTCAAATGTTCGATTTTTAGAGTGCCCTCCAAGAGGGCATATATGCAAGATATTTGCCATAAAAGGTGTATGGGGGTCCGGGTAGTGCCCTGGGGGACAGGAAACAAGGACAAAACGTTTTTTAAAAAATAAGTTTTTAAAGGAACAGTGAGTTTTCCATGAAATAAGGGTTAAAAATAAAAATGAAAAATTCCTTCAAATATCATGCCTAGGAGGTCCCCACAACCTGCCCGTGAAGTGGTGGATTTGTAGGTTGTATAGAAACATTGCCATCAGAGACCCACACAAGACACCTAGCCACGCTTAAGGGGTTAAAATGCACAGGGACTGGCTACTATCCTGTTAGATGAGGGAATGTATTAGGCCCCGTTCACACTGTGCGATTTATCGCGTGGATTTTGCCGCGACGTCGCACTGTGTAGCTTCTCCAATGCATTTCAATGGAGCTGTTCACATCTCACATCGTCACATGTCACGGTAGCATGTCGCTGCTACATGCCCCTTTGAGATTTGTTATCTGTGATTTTGCGATTGCATTGGTGGGGCTTTGCAAAAATCGCACAAAACCGCAACGTCGCGTGACATCGTGCGACGTAGTGCACTATGTCGCGAATATGAAAATCGTGCGGAAAATCACGCGACTTTCAAATCGCACAGTGTGAATGGGGCTTTATATGTATAAAGCAAGGTATATATGACAATGGATAGTCAGAGACTCTAGGGACTCCGCTTGTACGCTTTATGATAGACATTTCTAACACAATAATAATTGTATGCTCACATAGGCCCTTCGGGAGAGGTACATGACATACAAATACTGGAATATTACGTTTAAATCTAAGGAGTGTGATAAAGATTTTATTAAGCCCTTGATGACAAATGACGTAACATCTACATCATTAATGATTGGCTTTACAGAGCCCTGGTCCTTAAGGGGTTAAACAGCATATCAGAGAGGATCATATAGTAGAAATGAACACTTCTTAGAATTCAAAACAAACAGTGTTTGTTCATACATGTGCCACACCCAGTCTGCAAGCAATGTATCAAATTCTAATTGCTAATTAGAAGCACATGTTATTTCCAAACACTAATTAAACACCTGTTGTTTACGGCGTTTGAGAGCACAGGTCATTTAGAGGTGAGAATCTTTGCACCTATAGTAGACGACATTAGGTAGTTTTTTAATTAAATTTCTAATAAACCGTTGCTTATAATATTCTGCAGTAAAGAGTCTCTTTATTTCTAGATTTTTTAGTATTTTTAAAGCATGTTTTAGACTTTTTTCAAAATGTTTTTTTTTTCGAACTCGAACCGAACACGCCAAAAAGTTCGAAGTTCGCGAACTTTTGAACTGCCAATGTTCGAGTCGAACTCCAAACTGATCGAACCGAACAGCTCATCCCTACTCCTGAACCGAATTATGGCAGAAATACGGCCGAAAAAGGTCTCGAATTAAACCGAGGCCTAAGTTTGAAATATGAAAAAGGCAGGAAGTGGACGAGAGAGCAGAACATTAAACGAAAGAGCGTTATCCATAAAACAGAGGAGGAGGGGGGGTGTCCTGACCGTCGAGCGCAATGGCCGCATAAACGAGGAGCTCCGCCGTTAGGAAAGGCTCCGTCCCTACAGCACACCATCCGCACAAGATGGTCAAACCCCACAAGCCCCCTCTCACCCCCGGACCATCGGAGGCCAACACCGACGCCCGCCCGGCACAATCCGGCAGTTCCTGGCCGCAACGAAAGACACCGCGGACCTGGCAGCTGCACCCAAGATGGTGGCCCATCAACCTCCAGCTCTCCGATGCGGTCTGACCCGGGCCTCACAGGTGAGACCTGGGACCCTCCACCGGACCTCCGGACGCTCCTCTGCTCCCTCCCTACCAGGGAAGACCTGGCGACCTCCACGGCCGGCCTGCAGACCTCACTGCTGTCCGAAATTAGGGGCCTACGTGAGGACCTCACCGGCCTTCAGGACAGGATCTCCCAGGTGGAGGTATCCCAAGCCCGCCAGCAAAAAATCACCACGACCCCCGATACAGCGTTGGTTGCACAGCATGATGCCCTTCAAGCCCTGGCCCGACATGTAGAGGATCGAGAACAGAGGCTGCCGAAACAACATCAGGGTGCGGGGTCTCCCCGAAAACAAAAGTTTGTCTTCTGAACTACGCTGCACACTTACTCGATTATTTAACGAACTGCTGGGACGGGACCCCACTCTGGACATAGAGTTTGAACGATGCCACAGGGCGCTGCGCCCGAGGCCCACCCGATGCGCCACCCAGGGATGCGATATGCTGCCTACTTCGTCATATGGTTAAAGATGACATCAGGGCGGCTGCCCACAACACACGCTCCATTGTCTTTGAAGATGCCAGTATTTCACTGTTCCAATACCTATCCCCCACAACACTACAGTCGCGACGCCTCCTGAGACCACTTACGTCGGCACTTCAGACGCAAAACCTTTCATATAAGTGTCTGTTCCCATTTGGGCTCCAGGTCCGCACCCAAAACGGACCCTTAGCGCTCCGCACTGGCTCGGACCTCCCTGCCTTCCTGGAGGCTCTTTCCCTCCCACCGGACACCCTCCCGTCCTGGCCAGACTTCACGGAGATGTACTCTACACCACCCGGAGCGCCCGCACGACCACAACGACCGCGTTGCCACCGACGCTCCACATCTCAGCCGCCACAACAGGCCTCACACCGGCCACGAGAGACCTAAACCAGCCGTTGGGATTTCAGCTCTGCCTGGGTCAGCCCTCGCGTACCTCCGGAACCGCCTGCCATCATGGCAAACTGTGACTCTGACGAGGCAGACCGGACCCTCCTCACGCTGCTCCACTTTGGCTGGAATCCCCGTCTTGACAGCTCCTGCGGTCCTGCGCTGCCCACGCTTCACCAAACCATGTCACCCAGATAAGTATCCTTTGCGTTTTTTATTTGGGGTACTCCGCCCGCAGATACCTGTACTGAGGTCTGATGTCGGAGCATGGTCTGGCAGTCACATGGTCTGACTATTTGCACCCGCCACTAGACTGCAGACTCTAACTTTGGTGAATCCCAACACCATTGGGCTACTACTTTTGAACGAAGTCGGCCTGTTGGCTGTGACCTCGTATTCACTGTTACTTACGTTTATCACTTACGTTTATTATTAACTGCATACATTGTTTACTGTTTTTCTAGTATTTAGGTGCGCCTATGCTCGGCGCTCATTACCACCCTCCCCCCGAGATTGTGCCTTTGTTCGGGCAATAGCCCAATTTTCTTAATTTTAGTGGGACTATCCCTTCACCGCTCAATCGGTGAGCACAGGTTACACTTGGCACGTGCTCATTACTCCCTATACCCTCCCCTACCCACGTACTCCCCCGATACCCACCCTCCCCCCCGGGTCTGGGTCGCTTCCCCTCCTGAGCTTTCAGGCCTTTTTAACCCGTACCCATGGCCTCCCTTCCTCACCCCTTTAAGGTACTTACAATCAATGCCAAAGGTCTAAATATCCCAGAAAAAAGGCACTCAGCCATACAAGAATTTTGCTCATTACATGCTGATGTGGTCCTTATCCAGGAAACACATTTCCCACACAACGGGGCCCCGAGCATTTGTAGCCAGAAATACCTCCTGGGCTACTTCAGCAATTCTGCAGCTGGCAAGGTATGCGGCTATACTTATCTCCCGGGACGCACCACTCAACGTCACGGACACAAAACTTGACCCGGACGGGCGCTACACCTTTTTGTTAAGGGAATGTTAGGTGATCACTCATATACATTTGCCTCCATCTATTTACCGAATCGGAAACAACATCTAACCGCTCCGCTCCGTACGGATGACTCTAGCTGACTTTCAGGAAGGGGTGCTGGTGGTGGGAGGGGACTTCAACCTCCCCTTAGATGTACGTCTGGACACGTCGAGAGGGGTGTCCAGTGTCCCTCACACAGTGCTTCGACATGCACAATCCACATTACACACGCACCGCCTTGTTGGCGCTCCCTATACCCCACCTCTCGAGTCCCCCACACCACTCCTACTCTAGGTTTGACTGCGTCTTCCTCTCCTTTGGACACCTTCACCTTCTAGACTCAGCGACTATAGGTCCCATGACGTGGTCTGACCACAACCCGGTAATAGTTACCATTCACTCCCCCTTGGTCAGACCCAAGGAAAAGCTCAGACCTCGCAACTTGGGCCTTTCCTCATGCCACCTGGTTTGGTCGCATCAATGTCCTGAAAATGAATGTCCTACCTTGCATACTGTACCTCTTCCAGACCCTGCCAATCGCCATCCCTAATTTATTTGTTACAATAAAAAATAAATAAATAAAAAACACAGGAGGAAACAATCTATAACCTCCTTGAAATCATATACAGTGGCCGGGTTGCATTTTTTGGTATATGTTGGGTGGTTTATTTTGAATTTTAATGTCCTTTTAACAGAAATTGACATCATTAAAATATTAAAAGAAGAAAGGAAATGCAGAAGCATCATACCAGGGAGCCATGAATGTGTACGGCTTGGATAAAAATAAACGCATCGAGATAGGAACTGAAGCCCGACACATCTTCCACCTGAAAGTATATAGGGCAAGACATTTATCATACTGAAAGTGAAACGCAACACGTTAACAGACAGTCTGTGATGTTTCCTGTTGGTCTTGGCGAAGGTGAAATGCTTTTAACTCTCAGAGTGTAGATCGCATTTTGAGGCTACGAGTTCAGAACATGGTGTCTCTTGCAGCATTTATGAATTGTGTTGACTTCTTCTGGAATGCACTGATCGTCTACATGAAAATAATGTCCTCCGCACATATATGTAAACATTTCCTGGCTTCACTCCGTAGGTGACACGTGAAATGACTCCCTTTTCCTTTGTATCCCATTTCCAAGCATGGGGTCCATTTTAAAGGCCTCTACTCTTCTCGTTGCCTTCACCTTGACCGTTGAGTCTTTCTTGCAGTCCTGACTTTGTGTGGGTTTCTGCTGCTCCTGTTGGAGCCTTGTTATCTATAACGTATTGAACCACCACATTCACCCTAAGTTAGGTAATATGTCACCAAGAGTCACGTTGCCCAAGAGCCAAAATCACTCATAGTCACATCTACCCGTACCATAACATTCACTCCCTACCAATGGAACACAATTACTCTCCATATTCATTTAACAGCAATATTCTCATTTTGAATTGATCTCCTGTTCCAGGGGTCGGCAACCTTGGCCCTCCAGATGTTTTGGAACTACATCTCCCAACATGCTAATCTACTCATTAGGTTGAGGGAACATAATGGGAAATGCAGGTCCAAATCATCTGGAGGGCCAAGGTTGCATCTCCCTGTCCTATTCATATTCTGTAACTTCTATCATTAGCAGTCATGTCCTTCTGGTGTCCTGCCGATGTTGGTACACTAGGTATACCAACCATCTGGGATGGAGCAGAGGGAAAATGAAAGGTGGAAAGAATGAGGTAGAGGAAGGGAAGGAGAGAAGGATGGAGCAGTGGAACAATGGAAGTTGGCAAGAATGAAGCAGAGGACCAGTGAGAGGTGGGAAGAATGAGGCAGAGGAACAGTGAGAGGTGGGAAGAATGAGTCAGAGGAACAATGGAAGGTGAGAAGAATGGGGCAGAGTAACAATGGAAGGAGAGAAGAATGGGGCAGAGGAAAAATGGAAGGTAATAAGGATGGGGCAGAGGAACAATGGGAGGTGGGAATAATGGAGCAGAGGACCAGTGAGAGGTGGGAAGAATGAGGCAGAGGAACAAAGGAAGGTGGGAAAAATGGGACAGAGGAGCAATGAGAGGAGAGTAGAAGGTGGAAGAGGAAAAATGGAGCAGAGTGGGAGGTAGCAGTGGCCCACTAAAATCATCAGTTTCAGACCCATGAGGCCCCTAGTCCAGCACTGACCAGGGTCTTTCCTCCTTTCTATGAGCCACTTGACATGCGATAATTATTGCAAGAGTCCAGAAACAGAAATGAGATGCACTGGCTTTGTGACCGCAATGCCAAGATAGGCATCTTGCTACCTGAGCGAGGCCTAGAGTGCTACACAAGAGTGAAGTGACGTCATGACGGATAAATTGAGAAACTCACCTAGACGTCTTGATTGATGCCACAATTTTGGAGACGCGAACCCATTGCTCCGGTGACTTGCTAATCTTACTTTACCTGGTTTAATAATCGGCCTCTGCCAGGCTCATCCACCTCATCCGCCGCACTGTCTCTGCGAGTCCCTTCACTGGCTCCCCATCCACTGCAGAATTAAATTCAAAATCCTTATCCTTACCTACAAAACCCTCACTAACTCAGCTCCCCACTACCTGTCCTCACTAATCACCAAATACACCCCAGCCCGCTCCCTAAGGTCAAACATTGACCTGCGCCTAGCTTCTCCCCGCATCACCTCTCCCATGATAGACTGCAGGACATCTCACGCGCAGTCCCCATCCTCTGGAACGCTCTCCCTCATACTGTCAGACTTTCCCCTAGTTTCTCTTCCATTAAATGCTCCCTTAAAACATTCCTATTCAGGCAAGCCTACCACCCAACTCACTAATACACCTCACTGCCCCAACCAGCCCATCACTCTCACCTTGCAGTCAATCGCTCCCACCTTGCAGTCCATCACTCCCACCTTGCAGTCCATCGCTCTCACCTTGCAGTCCATCGCTCTCACCTTGCAGTCCATCGCTCTCACCTTGCAGTCCATCGCTCTCACCTTGCAGTCCATCGCTCTCACCTTGCAGTCCATCGCTCCCACCTTGCAGTCCATCGCTCCGACCTTGCAGTCCTCTGCTCATGTTTCCAACCCCAACCCTTCTAGATTGTGAGTTCCCACGGGAATAGGGTCCTTGTTTCCTCCTGTACTGGTTTATCAAATGATGTTCAGTGTATTGTAACCCTGTCTATATTGTGCCCATTGTTCAGCGCTGCGGAATATGCTGGCGCTTTATAAATAAAGAATAATAATAATAATAATAATGTGTTTCAACATTAATTTCCTTCTCGAACCTTGCCTGTTGTCTCCCCTGACCTTTTATCTGGATACCACCGTGAGACAACCTGCTCCGTTATACAGTAACATCAACCCATGGTAAGCCAACAGCTTACACCTGAATGGTGCGGCGAGCTTCCGAAAGAGCGAGGCTGCAGGGCAAATCAAAACATACCGGCAAGACATAAAAAATACACATTCAAAATATTTTTTCTCTCCCGAATGCTGTTATTTTTTTTAATTAATGCATTTGTAAATTAAGTTTTTCAGATATTTATTATATGTCAAATCTAAGCTGGTAAGAAACTTATTTTTTTCATAAAAATTTAAATTAATGAAAAAATTTAAAAATAGTCTAATATTTTTTTTTTTTTTTCTCCTTCGAAAATTATAATTTGTAACCTGTGGCGCGATAGATCACGGAATACTAAAACCAACACGAATTAACACAGCAGGAAAGAGGACCTTGCTCACGTGAGCTTACAATCCAAGAATATCCTTACCTACAAAACCCTCACTAACTCAGCTCCCCACTACCTGTCCTCACTAATCACCAAATACACCCCAGCCCGCTCCCTAAGGTCAAACAGTGACCTGCGCCTAGCTTCTCCCCGCATCACCTCTTCCCATGATAGACTGCAGGATTTCTCACATGCAGCCCCCACTCTCTGGAACGCTCTCCCTCGTACTGTCAGACTTTCCCCTAACTTCTCTTCCTTCAAACGCTCCCTTAAAACATTCCTATTTAGGGAAGCCTACCACCCGACTCACTGACGCAACCATCACTCTCACCTTACAGTCCTCTCCTCCGGTTTCCAACCCCAACCCTCCTAGATTGTGAGTTCCTACGGGAATAGGGCCCTCATCTCCTCCTGTACTGTTTGTCAAATGTTGTTCAATGTATTGTAACCTTTCTATACTGTGCTTATTGTACAGCGCTGCGGAATATGCTGGCGCTTTATAAATAAAGAATAATAAAAAAGGATTTTTATTTTGCAAGAATGTCACACGGCTTCTCCTGCGATTCTTTCTAAATATGGAAGCGAAATGACAAGGAACGTCTTCTCCGGGTAGCTGTGGGATTAATATATGGAAGTCAGAGCGGATCCTCTCGCTTCAGACGCGAGCGACATGACCACTGTATCACCTCTGTTCCCACCAGGCCTGCTCCAGTTTCTCTGCCAGGGAATAATTGGCTCTCGGATCCTTGGCGGAATGAGCTGAGAGAGCGCGTCGCAGGTACTCCGGTTAAATAAAGAAGAATTGTCTGCACAAGTTAGGCAGGAAACGAGGTTTTGTCCTCTACAAGTGGCTGTCAGTGTCCAAAGTGGGATTTCAAGCCCCCCCCCCCAGCGCCAACAACAAACCCTGGCGCCAGATGAGCTGTGCTTTTCTCTTTCGATGCCAGGGCCCGACATGCGAGTCTATTTACGGCGTAGATTTAAGGGGCCTGCGTGTTCGAGGCGAAAGAAACCACAAGCCTTCGCTTACACGGCCTAAATTAAGACAAAATATTTATTTTTGTTAGAATTCGGGGAAATTCAAAGGACAAAATGAAAATAAAAAAAATCGCAATCATTTTGAAGAAAAAAAAAATATTCAAGGTAAATTGCAAGGACTGTTTAAAAAGGATTATTTTTTAAATATTATTTATTTAGCGAGGTCAGCAGCGTGCCGTTATTATCACTCTGTGGTTTGGATTAATAGGTGCGCACTGTGCGCTGGGGTCTAGTGCTTTATCAGCTGGGTCACATGACCCTACTCCCCTCTAATTTAAAAAAAATTCTTTAAGAATGCCTTAATAATTGAAAAAAAAGAGAGAGGCACGTCCATCGCTATGAAACCAAACTGGGTTCTTCACATGGCATAAACACAGTGCTTTTTTTTCTGGAAAAATAGGTGGGGGTCCTCTATCACGCCCGGGGAAAAACTGATTATTATGACTATTTTCATGTCCTCATAAACAATAGTTGTTGTTCACTTAAAGGAAGACACTATAAAAGGGAAACATTTTTTAATACTGTGTTCCTTTAAATGAACTACAACTATTGTTGTAACCCTATGGGGCTTATCCACTAAGTGCCTCTGTTGCAAGAAAAATCTGTATTGCAGTTTTTTTTTTGCATAAACCCCTAGCATTTGTGAGCTCCACAGCAATGAAACTCACAGTAATGCGCATTGTGTATAAGCTCCACAGCAATAAAACTCACAGTAATGCGCAGTGTGTATGAGCTCCACAGCAAAAAAACAGTAATGCGCAGTGTGTATGAGCTCCACAGCAATGAAACTCACAGTAATGCGCATTGTGTATGAGCTCCACAGCAAAAAACACAGTAATGCACAGTGTGTATGAGCTCCACAGCAATGTGCAGTGTGTATGAGCTCAACAGCAATGAAACTCACAGTAATGCGCAGTGTGTATGAGCTCTACAGCAATGAAACTCACAGTAATGCGCATTGTGTATGAGCTCCACAGCAAAAAACACAGTAATGCACAGTGTGTATGAGCTCCACAGCAATGTGCAGTGTGTATGAGCTCAACAGCAATGAAACTCACAGTAATGCGCAGTATGAGCTCTACAGCAATGAAACTCACAGTCATGTGCAGTATGAATGAGCTCCACAGCAATGAAACTCACAGTAATGCGCAGTGTGTATGAGCTCCACAGCAATGAAACTCCACTATCCACAAAGTACTGTTTGAATAATATTGTGGGACTCCAATGAGAGGGTGTTTGACCTTGAGAACACCCCCACATGGTGGTAACAGCAGGACCAGGTGAACATATAGGTGTTGCCAGAGCTGATATTTTTAAATGCTTCTTTGAATAGTATTTGGAAGCAGCAGTTTTTTTCTTTGTTTTGAGGCCGGTCTGTCACCGAGTCCCTGCAGAGCAATGCAGCCAGGACTTAAATCTCCACCTTCTCACCCTCCACGGTGCACCACACACTGTCTGGAACTGCTGGTGGTAAGGCGGCAGTGTAGACTTCTTTTGGCACGCCCTCCTCTTGACATCATCAGAGGGGGCCAGGCACCAGCAAAAGAAGGGACCAGGAGAGAGCGCAGGCTTCCGTATCCAGCACCACGGGGGAGTCGGCTCTCTGACCTGGCAGATACAATGCAGCTCGCTGGGCACGGCTGCATCTTAGAAGGACACAGCGCCAGACAGATCGTTTAAAAATTTGGATCCCTGTCAAGGCAAGTGACCAGGGATTCAAATTTTTTTGCACCCCCTCTTAGTCTTGCACGCTTAGGAGGCCACCTGTACCGCCTTACAGTGCCAGCTCCTCTGATCACACCGCTTGCCTGACAATCTGTAGCTCTGGCAGATGTGTGTAAATATGCTGCATCCTGCTCCCCATGCTGTTCAAAGTTTCAGCGGCTGCAGAGAGAGGGGGGTGCAACATGTTTACACAAATCTGCCACAGCTGGGGCACTGAAGAAACAGAGGGGATATTTTATTTAACCAGCCCTCCCTTGTCACTTACTGGGAGAAGAGGGGGGTTATCGGTCCCTCCATACACTGACAATCAGAAGCGTTCTGGAGCAACAGGAGCTGCCGAGCGCTTCCGATTCTCTGCCTGCCACTGCAGGAGGAGGAAGGAGCATCATGCTCTCTCCTGTTAGTTTGGGCTGGTGGTGAGGTGCCGGTACCGAGTACAGGCAAGTACCCCCTGAAAAAAAGCCCTGTGTATATATATATCAGGATGACAAATACATTGTGAAGGTTATTCACTAAATGCCAAACTTGCCTAATTGAACCAAACAGGGAATTTCACTGTATCTGAACTTTCGGGGCAATTAGTCTATTCGCCAACCTGTATTTTCACCAAATACAGAATGGACAGCAAAATACGGTGCAATTCAATGAAATTCGGCGGCACAGAAATTTTCCCATAGAGAACCAATGATTCATCTATTCACAAAATGCCGAACTGCAGCGAAGTGACCCGATTTCGGTGATTTCAATTCGACAGGTTTAACCTTACCTGGCATTACGATTCTGACATATTTTATATGCGAGGGAGCGCAGGGACAGGTATTTATCCAGCCCGAGTGTGGCTCGGGGAGAACGCTTTAGGCACTGAAGCTTAACCCCAAGCCACACTTGGCAACAACATCACGGAGGTTAAAAAAGCAAATCGAATATGTGAACTGACAGGAAGAAGTAACAACAATCTTTATTAAAAGACCTTTTTTATTATATATTTTAAAATACTTATTTTTTTAAAGACCGTATTATTTGTTGAAAGATCATACAGACCGATACAGCTTTACTGATTCAAATCTCCCTATTGGCCATTTTTTCCCCTGGGTGGTGGAATTCCACAAGGCCAAGTCAGTGCATTTTTGCAACTTCTGATAACTGCTTCGGCGACGCTTTTTTCAGTGCAAAACGGTGACCAACGTTAATACGGTGAATAGTGAATGCAACGTATTTTTGCCTAAATGGAATGGCCGAATTGTGGTGAAATGGACCGAAATTAAAAGCACCGAAACGGAGTACAATTTCAGTACTTTATGAGTAACCCCATAGAGACGAGAAGCACAAATACAGTTATATTTCCCAAATTTTAAGGAATGAACACACATATATTTTTTTTTAACAAAAACACTGAAAAATAATACATAGACAAACACCAATAAATATATTTATGCATAAACTGTGTTTATATATATCAGACATAGCACAAAGATCAATGCAATGTCTTTACGAGATCCCATGCCTTACACCGGTTCCAGCATCATCACCCATCTGCATCTTGACTTGTCAGTAGTGATGCGGTGGACTTACATCTGGTCCATGGAGTGAGCGGAGATCCGTCCGGTAGACCCTTCTTCCAATCACAGCTGTCACTCACAAAGAAGAAAATTATTTAACGCTCTTTGAATCCTTGACCTTCTATACTTTTTGACGCAAAGCAGAATGGGTTTAGGGTCTCTCCAGGGAGCAGAGGATCTGATGCGTGGGATGCCAGTCAATGGATGGGTTTTCACTCCATTTGGCATTGCCAGTTATATATATATATATGGACTGGCAGACGTCCAGGAGAAAAGGATGGTTGACCAATTAGGGCCGATACAGAAACACGAGCCACCAGTCCTCTCATCACATTGCATCTCCACCAGACTTTAAACCCTTCACTATCGAGATCGACTAGGTTTGGCCTGGAAGGCATGTCCTACTGTCCTGATAGTCGTTGCGGTGCTCCTCAGGAGAAATGCAGAGGGACTTTGTTTGCCGGCAAGTAATTTCCTTTGTATTTGGGCTCCGGACCATGCCTATAAAGTTTTAGCACCTCGGGCATCATGCCCACATCGTAAACCCTTTTTAAAAACAGCTGTGAATGTGTCTGAATGACGTCTCCCCAGCTGATCCTGCACGGACACCAGAACTGCAGTAACTCCTTCTGGTCAGCAGATGGAGACATCTTCCTGCCAAATTGGGAATATTCCCAAATATTTCTTCCCGAGTAATTAAAAATGACAAAACAAAAAAACCCACTGGTTCGTGACACGGTTTTCTTTTTAGAAAATACCTTTGCAGTGAAGGGGTTAAGTATCACGGAGATGACGGAAAGTGGTTCATGGGAGGCAGGGGTGCACCACAGATGTAGACATACACATATCAAATAAGCAAACCCTAAAATATTCGCTCTTAGAGTGTATAAAGCCTCATCTCTGTGTCCAACATTCTCCTCGCGTGCGCTACGTGCGGAACGGATCCCGTGAAATATAAGCCGCTCAGGGAAACAATCCTGCCATTTTTTGGTGGGCAGAAGGGTTTGTAATGGGGACATTAAACACGTACATTTCTCCGGTATTCTCAGTCTTGTGACACAGGGCATTCCTACCCAGCTCCAGACAACAATAATTAGATTGAAATGAGCGTAGACATTTGGTGCCCGGAAACATGTGTGTCTAACATGGCGCATTACAGGGAAATAAGACCGTATTGTTATCACTAATGTATGCAGGCGCCTGTCCCTCCGAATTCTTCGAGTGTTTGCAATAATGAATATCCAGCAAGAGACTCTGCCGCTTATTTACTTATTTCATGGCTCCGTCTATTTATAATCCCAGCCTTGTGATCGCTCGACTAATGTGAAATTTCTTCAAAACAATGAGAGGACGACACGTGGTCACCGAGCGAGGAGGTTAAGGAATTATTGTGAGTAATTATTGTTCCTTTCATGGTGGATTTACGGTCTGCTCCACAAGGAAATCCGTAGTAAGGGATGTCGGCGCACCAGGTCATTCCACCGCTCGGAAACTCTAACTATGGGCAGAATTACTAAAAGATAACGTGACAGAAATCTTAAAAGATAGAAATACGCTCCAACGGCCCTCGTTGACCTCAACCATGAAATTTCCCAAAGGGGGAACAGCAGCCATAAAAAGAAAAAAGAATAAGAATGGCAGGACGCACCGAGCCCGTCTTGCCGGAGGTGGTAGTCATGTGGTTTTGTCCAGTGCGGGCAACAAAGTCCTTGTGGCTGTCCAATGTGGAGGTCAAGAGCCTACTTGGACATTTTCAAGTTGTGGGTGGTGCCTCGGAGGCCTTTTTCAATATAAATGTGTAACCACAGATCACCACAAATTCCAGTTAGTTTTTTCAATGGTCTACCACAATGGGTTTCCACCTCGTTCTTAAGGTCCCCCCTAACAGGCCAGGTTTGCAGGATATGTGAAGCACAGCACAGGTGATAGGATTTGCTGCGCAGTGATTGCAGGATTCAGTCTGCATTTCCACAAGGTGATCTGCAAAATCTGGCCTGTTAGTGGGAATCTGAGGACCTGGGTTGGGAACCACTGGTCTACCAGATCCCTCAGTTTCTCCACCTGCTGTGACCTGTTACCTGTATTTTGACCGACACAAGGGAAAGCAATCTTGTTGAGACTTCAATATATATCAGCTCCCCTATTGCATTAAACACTACGCCAGGGCTGTCAAACTCACCCCCCCCCCTGATGTTGAGTCCTACAATTCCTTCGATGCAATGGATGGCCAGGTAATCCTGGGAGATGTAGTTCAGAAACATCTGGGGGACAGGGCTAACCAGTAGCAATCTCTAAAATTGTGGTTTTGTGATAAGATGCCCTTGTTGTTTTTGAAAAATGGAAAATAAAGAATTATAAAAAAGAAACATCTGGGGTGGGGGCTGGAGTTTAACAGCCCTGCTCTACACCATTTATGTATCACTGACATACCGTGTAGATTCTCCCTATCGGATTCATCTGAGGCTGGTACTATCTTCCTAATTTTTTTGAGAAAGGATTTTACCAGGAAGGATACATTGAGATTTCTCTAGTTTTCAAGTATGTCCTGGGTGGCGAGTCTGTACAGTTAGGTGTCTTGCCCAAGGACACTTACTGGAGAGGTGCTCTTGCCGGGATCGAACCTGTGTCTCCACAGTCTCTCTCCACGGTTATAGAGCAGTAATGTTACCTCTGCTCCATCTTCCTAATGCTGATCTGGAGATCAAATCTGATAAGTTTCAAAATCTATATCAAAAGGAGGGATCTTCGGAATCCAGCGGAGGTGTGCAGCAAAACTTCAGGAAGGCCTGCGCTGATGTGACTCTGGCAGCCCCTTCCCTGTTTGCAAGAGGTTCCCAGACCAGGTTTTACATCGGCCTTTGCAACTTACAGGCTTCCAAGAATCCACACCAAAGGATCTCTAAACTCTACCACAGGTGTGGTCATTGAGGGCTGCCTCCTGACTTCCTAGAAAGGGAGTCATGCCCTGGAGTCAGGGCTTCAACACTGAAGTCCAACAGTGCTTTGGAACCTGTCCTGTAGTACCTGTCTTCCAGTAGCCCTGCACCATGTATCCGCCCAGCCTTGCTGTACCCACCATGTATCCAGCCTGATCTCCAGCCATGCCCTGTGTCTCCTGTCACCTGTGTCTCCTGTCCCCTCCAGTGAGTCCCCTTGTGCCCAGCTCTCTTCCGATCTTGCCCCTTTGGCTCGGTCTTGTTTTGTAACGCCTGTCTAGCCCTATTCCTGCCCCGTCCAGCCACCCTCAGTATCCAGCTCCATCTCCTAGGTTTGTTTTGCCTTGTCCCTGTGTTCTCTAATAAACACTCATTGCCGGAAACTTGTCTAAGCTGTAATTACTGCATCCTAGACCCAGAACACTCCCGACACCCACCCATGCCCAGGAGACTGTCCACCCATGGACCTGTCCAGGCAGATTCTTGAACCTGTGACTCACACGTCTTCTCAGTCACCTTGTAACAGACACCACCTTAGATATGACATTATCATGTTGCTAGCGTGTAGGGTGTCACGTACAGTTGTGTTCAAAATTATTCAACCCCCACTGAAATTGAGTGTTTTGGCCAGTTTGACATTGATTTTGATCATTCAGTCATCTTGCTTACAATTAAATCAAAGAGGCACGTGTAGGTCAGACAAATATAACATAACATTTATAATGAAATAACCACAAATGTCTTTTCTGTGCTCACATCATTATCAGTTTTATTCAACCCCCAAGTGACATTCAATCTTAGTACTTATAACTGTAAAAGGATGTTGTACTAACAGCTTTTAAACGTGAAGCATAGCTTGACACAAGTGTCTTGCAGCGATCTACGGGTATCTTCGCCCATTCGTCATGGGCAAAAGTCTCCAGTTCAGTCACATTCTTAGACTTGCGCACTGCAACTGCTTTAAGTACCACCAGAGGTTCTCAATCGGATTTAAGTCAGGTGACTGCGATGGCCACTCCAAAATGTTCCAGCCTTTAATCTGCAACCATGCTCTAGTGGACTTGGAGGTATGCTTGGGATCATTGTCCTGTTGAAAGGTCCAACGTCTCCCAAGCCTCAGGTTTGTGACGGACTGCATCACATTGTCATCCAATATCTCCTGGTACTGAAGAGAATTCATGGTACCTTGCACACGCTGAAGCTTCTCTGTACCTGCAGAAGCAAAACAGCCCCAAAGCATGATTGACCCCCCGCCATGCTTCACAGTAGGCAAGGTGTTCTTTTCTTCATAGGCCTTGTTCTTCCTCCTCCAAACATAGCGTTGATCCATGGGCCCAAACAGTTCTAATTTTGTTTCATCAGTCCACAGAACACTATCCCAAAACTTCTGTGGTTTGTCCACATGACCTTTGGCATACTGCAGTCGACTCTTCTTATTCTTTGGAGACAGCAAGGGGGTGCGCCTGGGAGTTCTGGCATGGAGGCCTACATTACGCAGTGTGCGCCGTATTGTCTGAGCTGAAACTTCAGTACCCACATCTGTCAAATCTTTTCTCAGTTCCTCAGCAGTCACACGGGGACTTTTCTCCACTCTACGCTTCAGGTAGCGCACAGCAGTCGAAGTCAGCATCTTCTTTCTGCCACGACCAGGTAGCGTTTCAACAGTGCCCTTTGCCTTGAATTTGTGAATGATGCTTCCTATGGTCTCTCTTGGTATGTTTAACATCTTTGCAATCTTCTTATAGCCATTGCCCTTCCTGTGAAGAGTAATCACCTCTTCTCTTGTCTTCCTGGACCATTCTCTTGACTTCACCATGTTTGTAACCACACCAGTAAATGTCTAGAAGGAGCTGAGTATCACAGTCATTTTAAAGCTGCCTAATTGGTGCTTATTATGTTTTATTGCTGCTCCGTGACATCCACAGGTGTTTTCAATACCTGATTGAAAACACTTGAATGAACCTCTGTTCTTCACAGTGGTAGTCTTTAAGGGGTTGAATAATTGTGTCAATGAAGAATTCACAAAAGAAACATTTACTACTGTATTTATTTATTTAATTTTATAAAGGATTTTACCAGGAAGGATACATTGAGATTTCTCTCATTTTCAAGTATTTCCTGGGTTCAAGAACATTGAAGTGTTACAGTTACAGAAATACAAAGTAATACAATGCAAGATATTAAAAACAACAACACAAATATACAGATTAACAGAAAATAAATATGTAGGAAATATAGTTACTAGGTTACATGTTTACAGGTGCATTCTGTATTGAGGTATATTAGTAAGGAGCTTTTGAGTGACTTAAGACTGGGGGAAGATTCGATGGTGTCTGGGAGGTTATTCCATAATTGTGGTGCTCTGTAGGAAAATGAGGACCGAGCCACTGTCTTTTTGTATTGTGGTATAGCAACTAAGGTGCAGGTCCTGGATCGGAGGTTATAGGATGAGGGAGCTGCTGGGGGAAGCAGTCTATTCAGGTAGGGTGGCAGCTTCCCAGAGATGCTCTTAAACACCAGGCTGGAAAGGTGAAGGGTGCGTCTGGATTCCAGCGATGGCCAGTTTAGCTCTTTTAACATGTCACAATGGTGGGTCATGTAGTTACATTGTAGCGCAAAGCGGCAGAATGAGTTATACAATGTAGTAAGTTTATGAAGGTGTGTTTGCGGGGCGGCTACATACACTACATCTCCGTAATCAATAGCTGGCATAAGTATTTGCTGTACAATCTGCTTTCTTACCGCGGGACTCAGGCAGGATTTGTTTCTGTACAGGGCACCTAGTTTGGGGTAAAGTTTAGATGAGAGTTTTTCGATGTGGGGGCAAAAGGATAGATTAGGGTCCAACCACATACCTAGATATTTGAGAGAAGTGACTGTGGTCAGCATGCCATTTGATTTTGTCCCAACACATAGATGGGGATTTTGCAATTTGTGTAGTTTAGGTGCTGTTCCAAAGAGCATCGTTACAGTTTTGTCAGTATTTCAAAAAAGTTTGTTGTTTTTGATCCACTTTTCTACCTCTGTGAATTGTTCTTGCAGCACGGCCTCCAGCTGCGGGAGATTTGGTTTGCTGGTATAGATCACAGTGTCGTCTGCATACATATGTACAGTTGAGGCTTTGCAGACGTTGGGCAGATCATTTATGAATATTGTGAATAGCAGGGGGCCGAGTATTGAGCCTTGGGGTACACCGCAAGTGACTGGGAGCGGGAGCGGGAGGGAGGAGCTGCCAGAAATTGACACATATTGTGATCGGTCGGATACATATGATTGAAACCAGGTTAGCGTGCGATCACCAATGCCAGAGTTTTTAAGTTTTTCTAACAAGATGCCATGGTCTACCGTGTCAAAGGCCTTGGCAAAATCAAGGAAGATGGCTCCAGTTAGGCTTCCTTGTTCCATCCCAGCCTGGATATCATTGCAGACTTTTAAAAGGGCGGTTGTAGTTGAGTGATTTGGACGAAAGCCTGATTGATCCGGGGTTAAGTAGTTCCAATATTGATAATCACGTAATTGTGTGTAGACACATTTTTCCAAGACTTTTGACATTACAGGGAGCAACGATATCGGACAGTAGTTGGATACCAAAGTACTGTCACCACTTTTATGGATAGGTACCACTCTTGCAGTCTTCCAGAGCTTGGGTATGTATCCAGTCGCCAGTGACTCATTTATTAGGGTTGCGACAGGATTTGCAATTGCTGGCACACTGATTTTCAGCAGCATTGCTGGTATTTGATCAGGTCCAGACTGGTATTTCATTTTTTGCTTACGGAGAAGTTTAGTAATGACACTGACAGGCACTGGTCTAAAACTGAATTCCTGTCTGATACAGGGACTTTGCACAGTTGGGGGGGGCCTGACCTGCATGAGGCCTCTCTGATTGCATGTCATTTCCTAGCTTGGCAATCAAAGTGGTGGCACATCCAACAAAATAATCATTAAAGGCATTTGCTACATCTAGGGGGTGTTGCAGGGTTTGGTTGTTTACTTTGACAGCAGCTGGCTGGGAGTGGACTGGGGGTGCTTGTATGTTACTTATGGTTCTCCAAAAGTTTCTAGGGTTTGATAGGGTATGGTTTAGATTTTCATTGAAGTAATGGGCTTTGGCCATTTTTGTTTGTTTTGTGCATTCATTCCGGCATTTTCGGTATTCGTAGTGATCGTTCATGGAACCAGTACTCTTGAAATTTGACCACCGTGAATCTCTAAGCTGGTACATTAGTGTAAGATCAGCTGTAACCCAGGGGAGATGAGTCCCTTTTACTCGCACTTTACGCAGCGGGGCATGGGAATTCCAGACTTGCAGGAGCTCAGACTGAAAGTATTCAACTGCACAGTCTAGGTCTGGGATTAGGTTTAGCCTGTACCAGGGGAGCTGTTTGAGATCACTTAGGAAGGATTCAAGAATAAATTTCTTGAACGACCTGGTGGTTATTACCTTTGGGGGAGATTTCAAGGCCTTAATTTTGCACACGCAGTACACTAGACAATGGTCACTAAAACTATTAGCAAGAACGCCTGCCTCCTGTATTCTATCAGGAGATGAGGAGAGAATCCAGTCCAGCAAGGTATGGTTAGGGCTTTTCATATTAATGCGAGTGGGGGAGGAGATTAATTGAGTTAGCTGCAAAGTTTTAAACAGCGAGCAGTGTTTATTGTTTTTAGGATTTAGCCAATCTGTATTAAAATCGCCGAGGACCAGCAGTTCACTTTTTTGGTTTTGGGCAAGTAGGTTATTAAGGATTTGAGATATGTCAGAGAGGGAGTGCACTGGAGAGCTCGGTGGACGATAGAACCCAGCAACAATGATTGATTTACTGAATGGGATCTCAATTATACCAGAGAGGAAATCAAAGGTGACAGGAGAGCTATAAAACCAATTGATGTAATTTTAGTTGCATATGGTTCTTTAAAAAGTCCTTGTAGGATTTCATTCTGAATACAATTACAAATGTACACTAAATTCCTTAAAACCCTTTACAGCATTGGGGGTTGAATAATTTTGAACACAACTGTATATCTTAGAATCATGTGGTGGAATTTCTGGCGTGAGCAACAGATCTCAACCACCCAGATACAGATTTGAAATTCTGGGACACGGGAAAGGGGTCAGAAAACCCAGATCACCATGACCATTCCCAATAACATTGAACGGTCATGGTGCCTAGAGTGTCCCTTTAACCACCTATAAATTTAGTAGACATAGTTCTACGACTATCAAAGTACTGATGAAACAGTTGTGGTGGCCTCATACTTGATCAGAAGAAGAGCTGAACGTTACATAGTTACAAGTAACAATTGCTTGAACCAGAAGCCCAGTAATCAACACGTACACACACACACACACACACACACCTACACCTACCTGTGAAGAATGGCTGGTCATTACAGGAGTTGACCTATATACAGCATTCGCCTTGCTAGATGGCGGCTGCCCATGTAAGAAATTTAAGAAATAAACCTCAAAACCCCAAAGTGCACCTGACGTCTGTCTGTTTTACTTATTTTTGTAACTAGTTCAGCATTTTCAATGATTTATGGGGTGTGTCAGGCTAAAGGCCCATCAATGTATGTTTAAATACGCAGATTTGATTTCTTTTAATCTGTTCTGGGTTTTTTCTTCCTTTGCCAAACATAACAAATTCATTGAGGAAGCTCGCCTCGCTTTAAACAAAGCGTTAGTCAGCATGGTTCATTCTCCGACGCGCAATGATGGGAATGAGCCAAAACAAAACAAAATTACCCCCAAGTAAGGAATGGAGATAAAACACAGGACGAGGCAACAACTAAAGGGAGAAAATACACCCCAGCAAGAGAATCTGAATGATACTGGAGCGGATCGGGATTAGGGACTAGCTGGCGCCAACAGAAAAGTAGAATTCCATCAGACTTTGTGATGCGCAAGGACAGTCCTGAATTAACCCCATGTCATGGTAAGAAGACACGGCACGCAGAAAACAAGTAGTACAGAAGAGGCTGGACACCAGTGCCAGTCATTAATTTGCTGGGTAACGTAAACAAATAAAAGAAAAGAATAGTCAAAAAAAAAAAAAAAGCCAAGGTCAGGACAACTGAGATAAACAATAAGGACAATACAAAGTTTAGGTCTGGGGCAGGAGAAGGAAAGGAAAGTCAAGGTGTGGGATTGGAGAAGGAAAGGCAAGCCAAGGTGTGGGATAGGAGAAGGAAAGGCAAGCCAAGGTGTGGGATAGCAGAAGGGATGATCAGGCAAGACGAGCCAAGGTCTGGGATGGGAGAAGGAATGCTAAGTCAAGGCAAGCAAAGGTGTGGGATAAGAGAAGGGATGATCAGGCAAGGTAAGCCAAGATCTGGGATAGGAGAAGGAATGATAGGGCAAGGTCTGGGATAGGAGAAAGAATGAGAAGTCAAGGCAAGCCAAGGTCTGGGATTGGAGAAGGAATGATAAATCAAGGCAAGCCAAGGTCTGGGATAGGAGAAGGAATGACTTCAGGCAAGCCAAGGTCTGGGATAGGAGAAGGAATGAGAATTCAAGGCAAGCCAAGGTGTTGGGTAGGAGAAGAATGATAAGGCAAGGCAAGCCAAGGTCTGGGATAGGAGAAGGAATGATAAGCCAAGGACTGGGATAGGAGAAAGAATGATAAGGTAAGGGAAGCCAAGGTCTGGTATACTGTAAATACAAAATGAGAGATCGCACTGAGTGGTATTGGAAAACCAAGACAAGGCAACTTCCTACGAAAACCGTATGTCCTTAAGTACTCTAAGGAGGGTTCCGGATGACAGATGTTAGTGCATGCGTCTGAAATAGCGAAAAACAACGTTCGTACGCACCTCCAGTCCAGGCCTCCTGAGATAGTCTTACAAAGGAGACTGGGGTATTACAAGGGGCCTTCTATGGGGAATCGTGAAACCCCATTGATGAACCTAGGCGTAGAAAGATCACTTTAAAATGTCAAACTTTGTATGACGCAATTTACCAATAACCCATGATGCTATGTTTCATATGAACAGATTATGCGTATATTATAGCTTTAATAAGAAGCAGCACAACTTCCCAGACATTACCGATAAGACGGAGGTTTGGGTTAGGATTATGTATCCTACTAACAGACTTTTCAAGTCATAAGATTTCCTCTGTTTTCACATCAGTCCTCATGACCACGACCGCCTAAATCTGGAACCTTGGCCCTCCAGATGTTTTGGAACTACATTTCTCATAAGGCCCTGTTGACCTAATGAGTGCCTAAGTGTCATAGGAGATCTAGTTCCAAAACATCTAAGGACCAAGGTTCCTGACTCCTGGCATAGGTCCAGCCAAAAACCAGGTGACGGCTTAACGGAAATTTCTTAACGAGTACCCTATTAATGGCGCTTGCTGTGGCAAGGTTTTACAATCGAGGCTTTGTAAGCACATATTACAAGTGCTAGAGCAGCTCGCATGTATCATGCCAGCCCCATGAGCCTGCCTGTAGTCACATAGCTTGCTGTTTGCTCCATACCGGCATATCCACCTAAGGGTTAATTCCTGCTTTGATCATGTGGTTGTGCATATAACCTGGACACACCCTTCCATCCACGCTCTCTCATTTTGTGTTCCCCCATCCTAGCTACCGTGAGGTTCTGTGAGCTGCCTCTTCCTAAGTCTGTCTGCATTCCCTATGATCCTCTGTTCTGTTATTGTCTACAAGTGTTCCTGCTTCATCTGCCTGCATTACAGCAGGATCTGTGGATCCTGTCTGCGGTGAACGCTGCCTAGCCCACTGTCCCTGGTGTATTGTGTCCACACCTGTGGCTATCTGTATTCAAGCCTCGCTCCAACATCCTGCTCTCAAGGTACTTTGCGAAGAGCTCCTGGTTTCTACTTGGTGGACACTGCATAGCCCACTATCCCTGGTGCTTCAAGACACTACCTCTGTACAGAAGGACTTGTCTATTTGTTTCCAGTGCTCTGTATTGTGTTATAGACAATTTTCTGCGTGCCTACCTTTCTGGAATACACTTTATATACTTATACAGCTTCTGGTGTCTGCCTGATTTGCTCTCTCCCAGCGCTTGGGAAAATAAACTTAAACCTAAGGCTTCACCATGGCTCCATCCTGGCGCGAGCCTGACAGCATGTATGAGCAACCCTGATGCATGCGCATTGGGATGACATGCCTCTTATTGAGGGTCTGAATGTGGTCAGCGATGCAAACTACATGATGACCACAATGCTCGTCCTCCTAATCTAAGAGCAGCTAAAGCCGTCAGGTCTGGCGCAGTGCAAGTCGTACGATGGTGGGATTATTGACATGCCACTGGGATGAATGTTAACGGAGCCGTGACAGTGGTAAGCTTGTTAAAGAACCCAAAATAGGAACTCAACGTGGTGGTAACATGGTGGAAAGTGGGACAAATAGAGCACTTGGAAAGCATTTCCAGCTGTTTACCCAAAGTCCCAGCCATATTCTTGGTGATTAACCAAATGACGCGGCATAATGGAAGGAGTGAATAAAATGTCCTGACAGCACCGAATGGCAACAAACTCATTTATTCAGTGACAGGTAGGAGAATCAAACGGGCTCGGCGTGACAGATGCCGATTATCTGGTGATGCCCCTGCGTTCCATATCATCAAACGTCCAGTATTTAGCTCATTGAGGGCAGACGAAAAGCAGACTCGGCGCTCGACAATGGAAGGCTCCCTCTTTTCATATACTGTGCTTTACCCTCTGGGCTCGTCCAGCTTCTTATTAGAGATTGCTCAAAAGCCTGTCAAGATAAAAAAACGTTAAAAAAAAAACCCCTTCGAGACAGCTACAACCAAACAGAGAGAAAACAGACTCTCCAAAAACCACAATGAAAACCCCCTTAGAATCTACCAAGAATTCTTTACAGGAGGCCGCGTCAGCATTCTGCAGAGGCTGCAGAGCAAAAATGAAAGGAAAATAAGACATCATTAAAAGAAGCCGCAGGCTACGCATGAACCGGCGAAGTGAAGAGGAGCTGTCATAGCGCAGCGGCTGGCGTAGAGGGACGCGAGAGGGGAACGCCACGCATGGAGCTAGGTGTGCGTCAGCAGTCTGTGCAACCAACATGCATGAATATTCGATCAATGAGCAGCAGGTCCCGACTTAGACTGGGGTCAGACGAGCGTGATTTCTACGGACTGTACGTCTGTGCACACGGACATCGTCAGTACGGAAGACACAGTAGTGGCCACACAGTCCGTTTATTCACTGACGTATATTTTGACGGATGTAGGAGGGAAAATAAATTAAAAAGCAAAACCATTTTGTCCGTGAAAAATGCTGGACGTATAAATGCAGTCCGTCTGACCACGTTCCATCACTCACACACAAAGCTATGCAGACGTTGCGGACGCAGCGCACTTTGTGCGGCCGTTCTAGGGGTTGTACGTTCTTGCCTGCCTTGTGTCCGTGGGCTGCGGCCGTTGTGCGTCCGCAGTTCAGTGCGGACGTACTTCGTGTAACGGGCTCCGATTGGCTGTCATGCTATCACGGACGTACTTTTAGGCGCAATCACGGACGTGAACACTACGCTCGTCTGACACCAGCCTTATGTTATCATGAAAAGACGGACCCAGTGACTAAGTCATATGCTCATACACATCGCACATTACTGTGCGTTATATTGCTGTGCTGCTCTGTGATACAGTAATGTGCGATGTGTATGAGCATGAGTTTTATTGCCGTGGAGCTCTGTGATACACTCATACACACCGCACATGACAAGGAGTTTTATTGTTGTGCTGCTCTGTGATACGCTCATACACACCCCGCATATTACAGGGTGCTTTATTGTTGTGCTGCTCTGCGATACAGTAATGTCCAGTGTGTATGAGTGTGAGTTTTATTGCTGTGGAGCTTTGTGATACAGTAATGTGTGATGTGTATGAGCGTATCACAAAGCTCCACAGCAATAAAACTTCCAGTAATGTGTGGTGTGTATGAGCGCATCACAGAGTTCCAAAGCAATAAAACTCACAGTAATGTGCGGAGTGAGTTTTATTGCTGTGGAGCTCTGTGATACGCTCATATGCACTGCACATTACTATATGAAAAAGTTGCACAGCAATAAAACCCCCAGCAATGTGTGGTGTGTATGATCGCAAGTTCTTTGGTTGTGGAGTTTCCAGTTGCCCCGTTTTAACCCTAGAGTGCGCCTTTAAAGGGAACCTTTTATCATGAAGATACAAAATTCGAGGCTATTGAAAATGTCCCGGTAGAGGAGGTATTGTACCATGAAATGTCTCCGTACTGTGATTTGGAGAACCTTGGAGGCCTTTCAAAACATCCAAACATTCACCCACGAGGAAGGGGTTTGTTAGACAGATATCATCTGTAGGCATCTGTTCGACGTTTCTTCCTGGACTTGACATCAAACAGACAGGGCCAATGCCCTGCAGTCTGAATTAACATGGGTTGTACCATGAACCTCTTAACGTTGCCCCAGATCTTCCCAAAGCCCACCTAAAGCCATACCCTTACACCAGAAACTCCCTGTAAAGACCATTTAAAGGGCTCAATCACAGTTCTGGTCTATTCTATGGGGACCTGAAGTCCAATGGGAACCATAGATATGTTAGGAGTTTTTACTAGCCATCACCTGGAAGGTCCTAGAATGCCTCCGAGACCCAGTAGCCAAGGTGTTGAGATGGAAAGCGATGGTCGTCTTAAACATCTTCACTATAAAAGCATCACAGCAGAGGAGGAGGGTTTTAGGAACAAGTTCCGAGCCTGTATCTGTGACCCAATGTCTTTCACTGAAGTCCAAAAAGTCATTAACCTACCATATGTTCACCAGGTATGAAGGCAAGTCCCAGTCTGTCTCCCGCACCTTCTAACAATTTATGTCAATGAACAAGATTTCCACACAAGCTGAAAAACTGAATATTGTAGCACATTTTTTGGGGAATATTTGGAGAAAGGACGAGGTAAGAGACACAATGAGCTCTTCCTGAATCCTTTGTACATGGATGTATAACCTGGAATGTTGATTTTTACAGGGAGCAGTCCCGTGAAAAATTGGACAAAATTAAATGATGGTAAATAATAGAATAAAAAATACAAACTGAAGGTTTAGCTTTACATTATTTCTTATTTTGTACAAAGCAGAAAGATTCAAGCTCTAGCTTTTCAACTAGCACATACATACGCACACAAACACACACACCATGGCGTCGATACAGTAACGGCCCAGATATATATATTTACAGTTTTGCGCTGCTTCCTAAATTAAAGCCAGTATAATCGTACCCGAATAGCTTTGATATGGTTCACCTCTCCGCTAACCTTTGCCAAGTGGATCAGCCTGAAGCTGTCATACTGTGTATGTGACCTGGTCAGAAACCCGTGGGATGCTCATAACAAACGTCCAAGATTGATTCTTCCAAGAACTCACTGTGGGAGCATTCCTGGTGTCATTAAATCGCGCTCTTCCGACAGGTGCCTAACTGCAGGAAATGCATTTGGTGACAGATCTCAAAAGCCAACCTGCTTTCTTTCTTCCCCTCCATGAAGCGGGTTAACCCCCACTCTCCCCAATTAGTTAAATTGCCTCAATATGGACATGAAGACCTTAGCGCCACATTGCAGCAGGGGAGGCTCCACCATAGGGGCACATAGGGCATCGCCCCACCAGTAAAGTTGGAATTAATAATTATGAAGGTAAAAATCACACCCCGTATAAGGAGTTTGGGTAGTGCCAAGCATCCCGTCAATGTACAGCTTCACCAGCCACTCCCCCCAATTTGTTAAATTGCCTCAATATGGACATGAAGACCGTAGCGCCACATTGCAGCAGGGGAGGCTCCACCATAGGAGCACATAGGGCATCGCCCCACCAGTAAAGTTGCAATTAATAATTATGAAGGTAAAAATCATAGTATAAGGGGTTTGGGTAGTGCCAAGCATCCAATCGATGTACAGCTTCACCAGCCACTCCCCCCAATTAGTTAAATTGCCTCAATATGGACATAAAGACCTTAGCGCCACATTGCAGCAGGGGAGGCTCCACCATAGGGGCACATAGGGCATCGCCCCACCAGTAAAGTTGGAATTAATAATTATGAAGGTAAAAAAATCACACCCCGTATAAGGAGTTTGGGTAGTGCCAAGCATCCCGTCAATGTACAGCTTCACCAGCCACTCCCCCCAATTTGTTAAATTGCCTCAATATGGACATGAAGACCGTAGCGCCACATTGCAGCAGGGGAGGCTCCACCATAGGAGCACATAGGGCATCGCCCCGCCAGTAAAGTTGCAATTAATAATTATGAAGGTAAAAATCATAGTATAAGGGGTTTGGGTAGTGCCAAGCATCCCATCGATGTACAGCTTCACCAGCCACTCCCCCCAATTAGTTAAATTGCCTCAATATGGACATGAAGACCTTAGCGCCACATTGCAGCAGGGGAGGCTCCACCATAGGGGCACATAGGGCATCGCCCCACCAGTAAAGTTGGAATTAATAATTATGAAGGTAAAAAAATCACACCCCGTATAAGGAGTTTGGGTAGTGCCAAGCATCCCGTCAATGTACAGCTTCACCAGCCACTCCCCCCAATTTGTTAAATTGCCTCAATATGGACATGAAGACCGTAGCGCCACATTGCAGCAGGGGAGGCTCCACCATAGGAGCACATAGGGCATCGCCCCACCAGTAAAGTTGCAATTAATAATTATGAAGGTAAAAATCATAGTATAAGGGGTTTGGGTAGTGCCAAGTATCCCATCGATGTACAGCTTCACCAGCCCCTCCCCCCAATTCATTAAATTGCCACAATATGGACATGAAGACCTTAGCGCCACCTTGCAGCAGGGGAGGCTCCACCATAGGGGCACATAGGGCATCGCCCCGCCAGTAAAGTTGCAATGAACAATTATGGAGGTAAAACCTGTCAGAATAAAGGGATATGGTTAGTATCAAGCATCCTGCTGACGTAGAGCTTCACCAGCCACCACCAGGTTACCCAAATAGAGCGGACATAACAAGCTACATATCAGATCCCAGCCTAGAAAATACAGTTTATACAGGGATTTATTGGTGAGAGCAGTTGGAGCCCACTTAAAGCTGTTGCTTTTCTTGATATTAGTGGTGATTCACAATGTGTCCGTTCTTGCCGGTGATGCAAATACCAGCTAAAATCTCTGCTGCACCATTTTATTTCATACATTTACGTTAACGCTTCATATGATAACACATTAAAAACCATGGGGTTTATTCACAACGCGCTGGAGAAATATCTGCCAGTATCGCAGCACCTACAAAACGAAGATCCAAAGAGGAACAGGAGAAGCTTCACTGCACACCTTCTCCTGTCGCGCTTTGGATTTTAGGCTAGGGTCAGACGAACGCATTTTTCACGTCTACTGTCAAAAAGTGCGTCTATGCATCCGGACGCACTTTTTCACGGAAGACGTGATAGCGGTCATACGATGCGTACTTTTTACGGATCCAAACCAGGAAACTTTGGGTGTCTGGACGTTATGTTGGCCGGACATGAGCTGCGTCTGACGTCTCCTAATCACGCACACTCGCCGCTAGGGGACGCAGCGCATTCTGTACATCAGTACTAGCGGTTCGACGTTCTTACAAAAATGCGTTTGTTTGCTGCTTGCATTGCTCGGCCGAACTTCATGTGTGGGCCTGCATTGGACGTCATTTGCTGCTACCATGGCCGTAATAAAATGCGGCTAAACGCGCGTTCGCACTGCGTTCGTCTGACCCCAGCCTTAAGCTGAGTTCACACCTAGGCGTTCCGTTCTAAGCACGTTTTTTACTGACGTTTTATTGGCGGTTGTTGCGCGTTTGTGTTAAATTGAGACACGCGTTTTGTTTGATTGACTGCTGAGAACTCCAATGAGAACTATGGGAATCTTTGGGAATCTTCTTATGGAGGCGTCCAATGAAAAGGACTTCCTGCTGAGCGTCCGGAGAGAGGGAGTTGTTCCTGAGAGAGTCTGGTGAGCGGAGTGGATTTTATTAATATGGATATGCGCAGAAGACGATGCACTGCAGCACTAGTGCATTTATTGCGTGTGAGATGGAGAGAGATGAACTACAGGAGAAGGTTCTGGGTCCATCCAGTTATTGCCAACCGACGGCAAAGAGGACAGTTCTGGGCCGTCTATGGAAGCCTTCGGGAACATGCAGAGAAATTCTTTGAGTACGCACGCATGTCAATAAATAGGCGAGTACATGTACCATGCTTATTGTTGTTGTGTCCCACTCAGGGCCAGCCCAAGACATTGTGCTGCCTGGAGCGAAGGCTGAAATGCTGCCCCCCCCCAAAAACACACCCTGAAAATATAGAGGAACCACTAAAAACACACCCGCATACGCCGGAATATATGGAGGAGCCCCTAAAAACACACCCACACACCCTGAATATATGGAGGAGCCCCTAAAAACACACCCACACACCCTGAATATATGGAGGAGCCCCTAAAAAGACACCCACACACCCTGAATATATGGATATATTTGCCCCCATTACTCACATGGGTATATACTGCCCCCAGCAGCTCACATGGGTATATACTGCCCCCAGCAGCCCACATGGGTATATACTGCCCCCAGCAGCTCACATGGGTATATACTGCCCCAGCAGCTCACATGGGTATATACTGCCCCCAGCAGCCCACATGGGTATATACTGCCCCCAGCAGCTCACATGGGTATATACTGCCCCCAGCAGCCCACATGGGTATATACTGCCCCCAGCAGCTCACATGGGTATATACTGCCCCCAGCAGCTCACATGGGTATATACTGCCCCCAGCTGGCCTCTCACCTCCTCTGCTGGCCCCAGGCTCCGGCGTTATTCTCCATACAGGGAGGCGTGCGGCTGCTGACATGCAGCGACGCCGCTCGCTGGGAACCACCTGACCAGCTGTGCAGCCACGTTCTCGCGAGATCGCCAGTTGATAGTAGCATCATAGATTTGATTGGTAAACAGGTGAGGATAGCAAGATAGAGCATAAAGTCAACCTGTATTAACCCTCATTTTTTTTGTCAACAGTTTTGATGTTTACTGGAGCTCCTGTCCCCCACTTTGGAGCGGCAGGACACATTTATGCGTGACAGTGTTGCACCTGTGGAAAGACTGCTCATCACTTTGCGGTAAGTTGACTAACATCACTACACCCAGTGCGATGTGCTGTGAGAATCCAAAAGTCCCTGCACGTTTGACTTTTCGTTCTCTTCCATTCGGTGTAATTCGGCGATCCCATTTTGACGACCCTGCAGTGTATTCAGCGAGCACAACAGGGCCGTCACAGTGCAGGGAAAAGCCGCCGCAAACTCGACAAACACTCACGGCAAAACCCGACAAACGCACACCAAAACCCGCAAAAACATCAGGATAAACCACGCCGGAGAAACCCGAGCAGTCACCGATCACAGCGCAGAGCAGCCGCCGGATAAAGCAGACACCGCAGACGAAGAGAGAGTGAGAGTGTGAGTGTGTGTGTTAAGCAGGATGAGGTATGTCATGTGTGACTCTCCTACATATGTGTACCACAATCAAACTCTGAAAATATTAAAAGGTTTACAATCTGTAAAGAAACAGACACACAAACTCAGTTAAATCTTAATAAAATAGAATAAAAACTTTTCAACAAAAATTAAAACACACATAAGTGCAAAATCAGCCAACGGGCAGGGCAAGGTGACAGAGTGGCGTGGGTGACATGTTCCGGGGGGGTTGTTGATGGTGCATGGGTGTTTGTGGGTGAATGTGTGGGTGTAAAATTCGGGCTGGAGTTACATATTGTGGTATTGTTGTGGTGGTGTAAATAGAGGATCATCCACCTGCATCTCCTCCCTCGTTTCACGGCTGCTTGAGGGGAATGCATACGGTGACTGAGGGCGTGGGTGCTATGTTTCGGGGGGTTGTTGATGGTGCATGGGTGGTATGGTGAATGGGTGTGTGCGCATGGGTGGAGGTATAGGGACAGTAGTTTGGGAGCCATCGGGTGGCATAAAGGACTCAATGAATCCAATCAAGCCCTGCCGTAGCTCTGCCTGCCGACTGTCTGGCACTTTTATCATCCTCTTCTCCAGACTGAGGAGGAAATAGCCCTCGCTTGTGAGCTTGGGGACGGGATGCGCCATGGACTCCAGAGCACCGATGAGCCTGTACTCCTCCCGATCAAGGCGCTCAACCCTCTGCCTACGGCCCCTGATGAAGGGACGTCGGCGCACAGTGCCGAGGCTGTTGGGGCAGACTGTGCCTGTGTCACTGTTGTCGGTGACACGGTTCTTGATGGTGAGGGTTGGGTCAGTAGTGGTGGTGTTGGACTCCGGGGTGCTGTTGAGGCACATGGCTGTTCGGCCATGTCCTCCTCCTCGTCGTTGTCCTCGCCCGTCTCTCCCAGTTGCTGTCGGTGCTGTCATTAGGAAATAATACATTAGTATGTGCAATATATAATTATCAACATGTTCTGTAAGTAAAACAATATCCATGACCCTCCTAAACACTGTCACTGGCGTGACTTACCTACGCATTTCCACGCATGGGATCAGAAATGCCGGCTGGTCAGCGTGGATGTAGCGCGATGGTGCACTGGCAGCCGCTCCACTCCTAAACTCCCTGCTGCTGTGGCGGATGAAAGCATCCTTGAGACTTTTCCACTTCTTCTTCATTGAGGTAACTGTTGAAACAAAACGTAAACATAAACTAAACTAATATTTTTTTTTTTACATTTTATAGGTTTTTGGGACTGGACAGTCGTTTGGAAAATCCACAGCTAGTAACGTAGTCAGAGAAACATGCTGTGCCCTATGGGAGATCCTGGGGAGATCCTGCACCATCTTGTAATGGCAAAACCAAGCAAGGAGGAGTGGTTAAAAAAAGCCCAAGTATTTTGGACAATTTGCAATTTTCCAAACTGTCTGGGAGCGCTCGCCGGCAAACATATCCGCATCATTAACCCGAAGGGGAGTGGCAGTCGTTTTTTTTTAATTATAATTTTTTTTTTCTCATTTGTCTTGTTTGCGGTATCTGATGCCAACTACTCCTTCACATACATGGACAGTGGATCGTACGGAAGCAGCTCGGACTCTGCAGTATTTGCCCATTCAGACTTTGGGCAAATGCTGCAGCGGGATGAACTGGATCTTCCGGAGAACACCACGCTGCCTGGCACCGCCAACCTGGAAATGCCTTTTGTGTTTGTGGGAGACGAGGCATTTGCGCTGGGGGAGCATCTGATGAGGCCCTACTCGAGCCGTGGACTGAGTGTGCAGAAGCGAGTATTCAATTATCGTCTAACCCGAGCACGCAGGGTGGTGGAGTGTGCATTTGACATACTGGCAAATAAATGGCGTATTTTGCACTCGCCAATCAATCTCCGATCGAAGAACGCCATCTCTGTGGGGAAGGCGGCCTGCGTGCTCCACAATTTTGTTGGTCTCCGAGATGGGTTAAATTTTGACGACTCTCTTCTACATAACTTTGAGAATACAAATATCGTCGCCTGCCGTGGTAACAGACACGGAGCCACCGTTCGGGACCAATTTGCTGGATATTTTAGGTCACCAGAGGGTGAGGTCTCCTAGAAGCAATTAATCAGTGATTAGAAAAAAATAATAATTCTTGGGTAGAAGTTGCTGTTTTTATTAATAAAGTTTGTTATTTTACTTATCAGACCCTTGGTTTATTTTTTAGGATTGTGCAGATTACACATCGGCTGCTCTAAATTATTGACCCCCAGGTCACATATGGATATAGATTTGCCCCCAGGTCATCCGGGTATATACTGCCCCAGGTCATCCGGGTATATACTGCCCCAGGTCATCCGGGTATATATTTGCCCCCAGGTCATCCAGGTATATATTTGCCCCAGGTCATCCAGGTATATATTTGCCCCCAGGTCATCCAGGTATATATTTGCCCCAGGTCATACGGGTATATATTTGCCCCCAGGTCATCCGGGTATATATTTGCCCCCAGGTCATCCAGGTATATATTTGCCCCCAGGTCATCCGGGTATATATTTGCCCCCAGGTCATATAGGTATATATGGCATGACCCCCATAAAAAAACACCAGTACCTCTAGTCTCTTTCTCCAGCTTGATGCAGGTCTCCCAGTCGGGCCACATCTCTGTGCCGATATGCTCTCACGTTCTCTCCCTGGTTTTGTATACGCTGTTCCTCTGGTCATACAGTTGTGTTCAAAATGATTCAACCCCCAATGCTGTAAAGGGTTTTAGGGAATTTAGTGTACATTTGTAATTGTATTCAGAATGAAATCCTACAAGGACTTTTTAAAGAACCATATGCAACTAAAATGACATCAATGGTTTTGTAATACAGTAGTAAATGTTTCTTTGTGAATTCTTCATTGACACAATTATTCAACCCCTTAAAGACTACCACTCTGAAGAACAGAGGTTCATTCAAGTGTTTTCAATCAGGTATTGAAAACACATGTGGATGTCACGGAGCAGCAATAAAGCATAATAAGCACCAATTAGGCAGCTTTAAAATGACTGTGATACTCAGCTCCTTCTAGACATTTACTGGTGTGGTTACAAACATGGTGAAGTCAAGAGAATGGTCCAGGAAGACAAGAGAAGAGGTGATTACTCTTCACAGGAAGGGCAATGGCTATAAGAAGATTGCAAAGATTAAACATACCAAGAGAGACCATAGGAAGCATCATTCGCAAATTCAAGGCAAAGGGCACTGTTGAAACGCTACCTGGTCGTGGCAGAAAGAAGATGCTGACTTCGACTGCTGTGCGCTACCTGAAGCGTAGTAGAGTGGAGAAAAGTCCCCGTGTGACTGCTGAGGAACTGAGAAAAGATTTGTCAGATGTGGGTACTGAAGTTTCAGCTCAGACAATACGGCGCACACTGCGTAATGAAGGCCTCCATGCCAGAACTCCCAGGCGCACCCCCTTGCTGTCTCCACAGAATAAGAAGAGTTGACTGCAGTATGCCAAAAGTCATGTGGACAAACCACAGAAGTTTTGGGATAGTGTTCTGTGGACTGATGAAACAAAATTAGAACTGTTTGGGCCCATGGATCAACGCTATGTTTGGAGGAGGAAGAACAAGGCCTATGAAGAGAAGAACACCTTGCCTACTGTGAAGCATGGCGGGGGGTCAATCATGCTTTAGGGCTGTTTTGCTTCTGCAGGTACAGGGAAGCTTCAGCGTGTGCAAGGTACCATGAATTCTCTTCAGTACCAGGAGATATTGGATGACAATGTGATGCAGTCCGTCACAAACCTGAGGCTTGGGAGACGTTGGACCTTTCAACAGGACAATGATCCCAAGCATACCTCCAAGTCCACTAGAGCATGGTTGCAGATTAAAGGCTGGAACATTTTGGAGTGGCCATCACAGTCACCTGACTTAAATCCGATTGAGAACCTCTGGTGGGACTTAAAAAGCAGTTGCAGTGTGCAAGCCTAAGAATGTGACTGAACTGGAGGCTTTTGCCCATGACGAATGGGCGAAGATACCCGTAGATCGCTGCAAGACACTTGTGTCAAGCTATGCTTCACATTTAAAAGCTGTTATAACTGTAAAAGGATGTTGTACTAAGTACTAAGATTGAATGTCACTTGGGGGTTGAATAAAACTGATAATGATGTGAGCACAGAAAAGACATTTGTGGTTATTTCATTATAAATGTTATGTTATATTTGTCTGACCTACACGTGCCTCTTTGATTTAATTGTAAGCAAGATGACTGAATGATCAAAATCAATGTCAAACTGGCCAAAACACTCAATTTCAGTGGGGGTTGAATAATTTTGAACACAACTGTAAATGCAGGGAAAGGCATATACATGGCGGATGAAGGCCTCGGCGTCCACAAGGCCCAGTACACGATCCATCTTCCAGCCTTCGTCTGCGAGTGGCGAGACTCCCCAGGTGGTCTTTGCCACGTGCAGGACGCACGTTGATGACGCCGTTGGCGCGTTTTTTTTTTACTACGGACGCACACCCGTTCACCCATTGAAGTCAATGGGACGCAACGCTCGGCACGACGCACCAAAGAAGCTCCAGGACTTGTTTGTGCGTAGTACATTTTGAAGCATGATCCTGCGCGCGTTCAAACGCTAAGGTGTGAACGGGTCCCATAGGAAAGCATGGGATTTCCCCGTTCATGCGTTTTGAAGCGCGCAGGAACGCGCTTCAAAACGCTTAGGTGTGAACGGGGCCTTAGTGTTGTAAAACACTGGCGTTTGTCGGTGCCACAATACCGGCAATGTTCGACGGTGTTTGCAACACCAGCTCATTGTCAGTAACTCCTATATATTTATTGCTTTACCACCATGAAGCATTAAACGTAGAAAATGTTTTTGTGTTTTTAATATCTTGCATTATATTACTATGTATTTCTGTACCTACTGTAAAAAGTCAATGTTTCTCGAACCCAGGACATCGTGAAAACGAGAGAAATCTCAATGTATCCTTCCTGCTAAAATACTTTATAAATAAATAATAAACCTGTATAAAAAAAAAAAAAAAAATAGGAAAAATAAATAAATTAGGGACTAGAGATCAGTTTCTAAGAATTATGTAAAATCTCTATTTTTCATTCGAGGTTTTGGAGAGACAGGATCGTAAGATGTTCTCGGGAGCATCAAAGTGAAAGCTGAACCACCGCCTAACCAGCCAAGACTAGAGGTAAATAATCCTGCAAAATAAAAGCAGAAAAAAGCCCCAAAAAAAAGGTTAATTTTCTGTTTCTTTCTGGAAACCCCCAAAAGTATGGAAATAATTAACCTGTATTAGATACAAACTGAAAGGATATTGAACCTCTAAAAAGAAATAGTATGCGTCCATGAAGCTTTGTGTATGTGTTGCATTGTACAGCGCTGTGGAATCTGTTGGCGCTGTATAAAGTATAAGAATACATATTGGTTTGCGTGGGTTTTTTTTTTTTTAAATGTAGACGGGTCACATGACCAGAAAAAATGTACAAAGATTAGTATTTAATGTTAGGAGGAAAAAAACACAACATACTTTGTTGTAAAACATTAAAGAAAAATGCAATTAATGGGGTTTTCAGCCCCATTTCATCAATCCCCTTACTCCACAGGAAATCCTCCAAAGACCAACGTCTAAGTCGCTGAACATTTGGTTATTGAATCGCTGCGCTGCCGATCCTGGAGCAGAAAAGGAGTTAATAATGATTAAACATGCTTTAACAGGTTCCATTTCCGTGTATAGAATATGTATGGAGAGTGAGCATGACTCCGGCGTGTCTGAAAGCTTTTCCCTGCAAAACAATGCAGCGCCAGGCATGGATTAAAAAATAATATATATATATTCCCTTAGAGTTAGGAGTCACGTATAAATGTATATATAATAAAATATATTCCCTTACAAGTTAGGAGTCAGGTATAAATTTATATATACATATATATATATATATATATTTAAATATATTCCCTTAGATTTAGGAGTCACGTATAAATTTATATATACATATATATATATATATTTAAATATATTCCCTTAGATTTAGGAGTCACGTATAAATTTATATATAATAAAATATATTCCCTTACAAGTTAGGAGTCAGGTATAAATTTATATATACATATATATATATATATATATATATTAAAATATATTCCCTTAGAGTTAGGAGTCAGGTGTAAATTTACATATATATATATATATTAAAATATATTCCCTTAGAGTTAGGAGTCAGGTGTAAATTTACATATATATATATATTAAAATATATTCCCTTAGAGTTAGGAGTCAGGTGTAAATTTACATATATATATATATTAAAATATATTCCCTTAAAGTTAGGAGTCACGTATAAATTTATATTAAAAAAATCCAAGGGACCCCGCACACCGGTATACCAAAATGTTACTTGCTCTGGTGCTCCACCTGACTGCAGGCAGCATATATAAATGATGAAGATTCAGGCGCACAAAGAGGCTATATTTAAAATAAAAAATATTTATTGCATAGGATCAACGTTTCACTCCCAACCGGACCGAGGTAAGTCCCAACGTTAATCCTATGCAATAAAGATTTTTTATTTTTAATATAGCCTCTGTGTGCACCTGAATCTTCATTGTTCTAATATATATATATATTATATATATCACAAACACACCCACCCCTCAAAATCATTGCTCATCCATCTACACCACAACGGGCAATATTATTCATTATTATTCCTTTTTTTAAATTATTAATAATTAATAAGATACATTTTTTTTCTTTGCAATAAAAAACATCAACCCCTCGAAGTCAAGGTCCATCTATCCCCACCACAATACATTAAGGACCCTATTACATTCCCTGCGTAAATGCGCTCGCGCACCGCAATTTTTTTTGCGCGCATTGTCCAGCGTTAATGCGTGAAAATTCACGGTGGTATTCCGATCCGAATGCATTTTCTCATCCGTCAAAAAACAACGTTAGTAAAAAAAACGCGCAAAACAAAGTGTAATACAAGCATTGTAACGTTGCGCATGTAAATCAGTGCGCGGACTGTTTTTTCGTGGGATTGACATCAATTCAGCTTAATTGACTAACGTTTTTGCACCTGTCAAAATAAATCTGCGTATACATGCTGCAGCAATAAAAAAAAAAACCGCACAAATTCACCATTTTTTTTGTTTGGGTATGTGTAGAATGTGTATCTATACTGTGCTGTATTTTTTTTTCCTGCCGGTGTTTTTGGCTTCGACCGGAACGTTCAGATTCACAGTTACCACCAGCTTTTCAAAGACGTTAAAATTATGTGCGCAAACGTCGTTCGTAGGAAGTTGCGCATCAATTGAAATACCATACACTTAACATTGTGAGCGCAAATGTGTTAAGTATAGGACGCGCACAGGTCATCACACTCGCGCAAGTCCATCCGCGTCAAACGATAACGCGCATCGTTTGCACGAACGTTGAAATACGTGTTCTGCGCAAATGGTTTTAAGATTAAAATGATTAATATTACCCGTTTATTGCATTGTGGTGACGTGGAGTTTCAGGGTCGGCTGTTGCGGTTTTGAATCTACCTGCCCGCGCACCATGGAATTTAAATAACGGGGGCCGGTGATTCCCTCTGTTTTAATTGGTAGATGAAGGCTGCAGGAACCAAACACTAATTTCGGAAGAGATCAGCGCCGCGTTAGAAATGGACACAAACATTTTGTGCTTTGAAATTTTTATTCAAATTTCCGGTTCACAATCAAATTCCCCCAAACATCTGCGTATTTCTGTGTATTTTTACATTTCATTCACCGGCCTGTTACGCGCGGGCGTCCGAAGGCTCGCGCTCCTTTATGTGAGGTGCGGGGTACGTGCGAGACGTTCAGTAACTGTCAGTCGGTGGTTATAGATTACTCGTTTATTAAGAATATTATGTTCTCCTTGACATGAAAAACTCCCACATAGAGGACGAGCCACGGCTGCGTTTACTTCTGAACCACAGATTCTTGGGTAAGGCCCATCCCTCCAAGGTCAAGACAACGATGACCATTAAGCTGGGTGGTAATATCTAGACCCCAGATTGCACACCAATAACATAACACACCAAAACATAGCATACCATACCATTTCATGGGTAAATAGCCCAAAAGTAAGATTTTTTGCGTCTCTTCTGGGGTGCAGCGTTATTCTTTAGTCGGGGGGGCATGAAGATACTTTTCCTACGCCGTTAAAAATTGTAGAAAACACCCAGGCGAGCTGCTCGTTCTGCAGTTTGCAAACTCTGGGGGCCCTATTCCAGTCCTGTCAGTAAGAAAGAAATGGCAAGGGGGGGGGGGGATCGTCACGAGCCGGTAACCCATAGCAGCTCCATGTATCGACTGTTGGAGCCATAATAACTTCGAGACATCGGAAGGATCTGAGGAAGAACACGGGGAACTATTTGCTCCCAGTGTTCATTTGCGTACAGAGAGGAGAAGTGCTGGCTTGCACCGTGTGATGTGAGCTATGGGTTTCATTTTTGGGTCATTTAAATGGAATTATTAAGGGATTTTGGAGAATTTTTATTTTAGAATTTAATTAGGAATTAAAGAGATATAAATATGCATACATACACATAAGCAGGGGTCAAGTCTAGGGATGCACCGAGATTTCAGCCACCTAAAATTAATCGGCCGAAAATGGAAATTCAGCCGAAGAAGAAAAAAAAAAAAGAACGCCCGAAAATTTCCATTTCAAAACAGGGCCTGGAGGCCCAGCCGAGCCGGGGACTCGCCTGAGCCTGACTGAGCAGCCTGCGACAGCTGTAGGACTGTCACCGCTGGAGCTCAGGGCCAAAGTAGGAGGACGTAGGTGAGTATGTAGGTGCAACCAATCAGCCATGCGAACCTGCTCGGCCGGCCTCCAGACTCAGGCGAGCCCCCGGCTCGGCCAGGCCTCCAGGCCCAGGTTCTCATGTCTGATTTTCGGCTGAACCGATCCCGAATTTTCGGTTTTGGCCGGAAATTTCCATTTCGGTGCATCCCTAGTCAAGTCCTAAAAATATAAGTGAGGGAACTCACCAACATTTCATTTCTATTCTGAAAGATTACTGGGTGCTACAGCGCTTCTTTATGTATGAGAATGCCATCCCTCTGGCAAACACTGAGAAATTGTCATTCCCAATGTACTTAAATCCAGGAAAAACCCTTCAATATAGACAGTTTTAGAAAATTACGAGCCACAAGAGAACTAAGTTCCTCCTGCTAAAATAGTGAGGCAACTGCGTTCCTATGCATTCTTGTAGGACTTGACCCCTGCACATAAGTACACAAAATACTTGTGTGTGTGTGTGTATATATATATATATATATATATATATATATATATATATATAAATTTTCCCCCACATTTTAAGTATACCATATTTTTTTTTGACAACCTGTTATTTTCGGGGGTCAAAGTGCGCAGAGAACGCCTTTGGGAAGCCACGCAAGCTGCGGAGGACGTAAAAAGTCAATCTGTGAAATATCCACATTGGATTAGAAGACCGCGTTACAGACATGCCTTTTTCCGGAGAGAGACAGAAAACCATAAATATCCCTCCCATGCAAAACGTTTAAGTCACAGCTTTATTCGACCAAGAGAAAAACCAAGTACAAGATATCCCGTTTAATATTTAAATCGCTTTTAAAGTTCGACCCCATCCCCTGCAGGACTTAAAACGTATCGCTCTGTCCAGACGTCGTAAAACAACCCCAAAAAAAAAGGAGAAAGATCAAGATAAAAAAAAACAAACAAAAAAAACAACGAACATCAAACATTTTAGATTGATTGTGCTGCAAATGTACCCAGGGGAAAATAACGTAAAAAAATTATATATATTATATATATATATATATATATAGGTTGCATACAGCTTCCACAAAGCACTAGATACTCCAGGGTCTTCCCGGAAATCTCTGCTGGAATATGTACCATGGGTGACAGGGGGCGCCGTTGTGCCAGGTGATACTCTGCCCCTCCCCACTATGTAGTGAAGCAGAAAAACCAGACGTGGAAATATTTACAGAGCTGGGAACCCGTGTCAACCAGAGTCCATGGTGAAGAGCTGGATGTCCTGGGGCCTCCAATAAAGTCCTACTGCAGAGTTATAGACTAGCGACCAGACGTAAGGTATGAAGAATTCCTCGGGCTGTTCTTCTTCTACGTATTTAAACTTCAATTCAGGGAATTTCTGAAAAAAATAAAAAAATTTTTTTTATATTTATGTGTAATGTTTTTTAAAATCATAAAATACATTTATAGCCCCATTAACCACATCACTTAAAGGGACAGTATCCCCGTGATAAGCTGTAACTAGATTACTCGTGCGTTACAAATAAAACACATTATGACACACATGCTGCTGTTTTTTTTTTTGATTTAAGTAATTGTATGTAAAAATGGAAACAAAGTTAGGTTTTTATCTCGTTTCCATTTTGTGGATTTTTACAGTGATGCAACCAAAATCTGCGCAAAAGTTTTACTTTACTGCTGTTGTTTATCTTTTACAGTACTTAACCTCCCTGGCGTTACGATTCAGACATCTTTTAGAGGTCAGAATCGTTACGATTTTTTTTTCTGGATCCCCCTAGCGGTATATCGAGTGTGGCTCGGGGTTAAATTCCTATGCTGGAAGCGGTAACTCCGAGCCACACTTGGGATGCCGCTGGATACATTACCTGTCCCTGCGCTCCCTCAATGTCACCGCAGTCTCCTCTGGCGATCACGACCCTCATACTTCCTGGCTCCCTCCTCGCGAGAAGGAAACCAGGAAGCAAAACGCTGCGATCGCCGGAGGAGACTGCGGGGACATCAAGGGAGAGGTAATGTATCTCAGATTCTCTATCCAGCCCGAGTGTGGCTCAGGGATACTGCTTTCAGCGGTGAAATTTAACCCCGAGCCACACTCGGGATAACCGCCAGGGAGGTTAACAGATAATGAGGTGGAGGGGGGAATGTCTAGATAAGGCAGCAGGACGTCTATTGTCTTTGAGGCTAACTGAAATAAGAGCTGGCAGCTGAACAAGATAAGACAGGGAGCTTAAAAGACTTCTAATCTATGATGTCCTTTGAATACATTCCACACAATACAATGATGTGAGTCGGTGACTGACCCATTCACTCCATTCTATGACCAAAGCCACACAGTGAGGAGCAAGTGATGGAAAGATACAACACAAAATATCACACAATGGATGCACCCAGTGACACATATAGAGGAAAATATCACACAATGGATGCACCCAGTGACACATATAGAGGAAAATATCACACAATGGATGCGCCCAGTGAGAGGAAAATATCACACAATGGATGCACCCAGTGACACATATAGAGGAAAATATCACACAATGGATGCACCCAGTGACACAAATAGAGGAAAATATCACACAATGGATGCACCCAGTGACACAAATAGAGGAAAATATCACACAATGGATGCACCCAGTGACACATATAGAGGAAAATATCACACAATGGATGCATCCAGTGACACATATAGAGGAAAATATCACACAATGGATGTGCCCAGTGACACATATAGAGGAAAATATCACACAATGGATGCGCCCAGTGAGAGGAAAATATCACACAATGGATGCACCCAGTGACACATATAGAGGAAAATATCACACAATGGATGCACCCAGTGACACAAATAGAGGAAAATATCACACAATGGATGCACCCAGTGACACAAATAGAGGAAAATATCACACAATGGATGCACCCAGTGACACATATAGAGGAAAATATCACACAATGGATGCACCCAGTGACCCATATAGAGGAAAATATCACACAATGGATGCCCCCAGTGACACATATAGAGGAAAATATTTTCTTAACTAAACATACAAGAGAAAAACAAACACATGTAAGATATCAGCAACATCAAATAAACACAATAAGGACATTTCATTTTTTGGTGGTACTGGCCCTTTAAGATTTCGTGGAAAACTGCTCAGGAGAAAAATAAAATTTGAGGTTTTTGACCAATCCGAGTGGAGCTGAAGGGATTACGGAGTCTGAAACCCTTTCAAATTCAGCCTTTTGGTATAACTTGAGAAAATCCCCACCAGTGCACCCCCCCAGCGTTACACCGGCTCGATGCAAATACCTCGGCGATGCAACGGCTTTCCAGCAGTGAGACGCGTTCTTTGAAAGAAATTCTAATTTGTAATGAGACGTAAAAACAAAATATTGAGAGCAGTGCAATCGAAGCCGGACAGATTCAAATTGCCTCTAATTTACAATGCCACTCATTCATACTAGCGCTGCAACTAACGATTATTCTCATGGCCGATTATTATTTTGAATAATTGATTCATCGGCAAAAAAAAAAAAATAGAAAAAAATGTGTTTACTTAGAAGGAATTTTAAGTAAAAAAATATAAATAACCACGACCCCTTCCCCTTTTTTCATAAGCAATTTGCGTAGTGTAGGTAACTTTCGTATGTACATACGCAAATTGCGTATCTTGCGTACTTTTCACACAAGGTATGCGAGTGTTTGGTCAGAGGGATGGGTTGATGCTGCGAGCGCTTGGTCAGAGGGATGGGTTGATGCTGCGAGCGCTTGGTCAGAGGGATGGGTTGATGCTGCGAGCGCTTGGTCAGAGGGATGGGTTGATGCTGCGAGCGCTTGGTCAGAGGGATGGGTTGATGCTGCGAGTGCTTGGTCAGAGGGATGGGTTGATGCTGCGAGTGCTTGGTCAGAGGGATGGGTTGATGCTGCGAGTGCTTGGTCAGAGGGATGGGTTGATGCTGCGAGCGCTTGGTCAGAGGGATGGGTTGATGCTGCGAGTGCTTGGTCAGAGGGATGGGTTGATGCTGCGAGTGCTTGGTCAGAGGGATGGGTTGATGCTGCGAGTGCTTGGTCAGAGGGATGGGTTGCTACTGCGAGCGCTTGGTCAGAGGGATGGGTTGCTGCGGCAAGTGCTTGGTCAGAGGGGTGGGTTGATGCTGCGAGTGCTTGGTCAGAGGGATGGGTTGATGCTGCGAGTGCTTGGTCAGAGGGATGGGTTGATGCTGCGAGTGCTTGGTCAGAGGGATGGGTTGATGTTGCATGCGCAGCTTAAGCCCATGTTCGCTTTCTCAAATGAACGCGGCTACAAGCACTTGGTCGTAGATGATGATGTCAGCATGAAATCAGGGTTAATAAGCTAAAGTGGTCAGGGTGCGTAGAGTGTCCCTTTTAAATAATTTTGTGATCAAACTGAGTGGGAAGAGGGAATGGAGTTGGAAGGGAGTGACTTTGCTCAAGTGACTTGACCTGAGTGTGAGAGGGAGTGGGTATGGATGGACAAAAGACCGGGTCTGAGCGTGGGAGTGAGTTTGGGGAAAGGGACCAGACCAAAAGGAGGGAATGGCAGTTCCCGACCAAAGAGGGTGTGGCAGGGAGGGTGGGGTGGTGGCACAGGACTCCAGCTTCAAGAAAAGATAAAACACAGGCATACAGCTCCTTCACCCAGTGGCAGTATCCTATGGTTTGTGTTATAGTTCTGCTACTGTTGTAAACGGAATAAAAACAAACTGGTTGTGTTTGACATAACCCTAGAACTAAATCATACCTAGTAAAGCAGCGGCGCGTCTTCTCCAACCAGCTCCGAAGCTGAGGTTATTTACGTTTAACTTGGTACGACTCTAAACCGTGTGTCTGTACACAGGACAATTAACCAACACCGATTAATCCATAATGGAAATCGCTGACAACTATTTTAATTATCTATTAGTTGTCGATTAATTGATTATATGTTTCAGCCCTAATTCATACGATCGAATGCATGTCCAAGGGACGGACGAGCAGATTCTCATAATAAGATTTCGTTTTGTATGCATTGTAACATTGTAGATGTGGCCAATCCAAATGGCGACGTCCACCAAATTAGATTTTGCCAAAACCAAAGACATACAATGACAAATTTGAGCTGCAAAACCCGATCTGTGTGAATTTTTGGGCAAGGGATGAAATAAATTTGTATTCTACCTATGAGTCTATTAAATGACGCCCCAAAATAGTGATGAAATATTAGTGTAAAATTATCCAAATCTCAGCAAATATTGTCTTTGTTAGACTCAAATCAGTTGACGTTTGCCAAGGGAAAGCTGTAGATCGCCACTTTGGTACATGTGTGGCAGCAAAGGAGGTGCATACCAAAAAATGCATACTATGTGGGTCATCATGCTAGGTGGTCATGGACTGTAGGGTGGTGGTAAACTCTTGCATTCAAACGAAAACCAGAGGATCCAGGCACCTCAAAAAGCATTTAAAGTAATAGAAATTTTAGTTGAGTAATCTGCCCTAAATTTTGGCTAAAATCTAGGCCAAATTTTGGCCAAAATCCATTAAAAATGGCTAATTTCAGCTGAAACGTCGCAAGTTCCTTAACAACTCCTTAGTGGAGAACCTAGACCCTCTATTTTTCATTTGACTTTGTTACAGATTCACACAAACCCAACATCTACTACGCTCTAGTAATATTCAGTGGTGTTATCATAGGGTTTATGGTAAACGAGACATCGAGTTCCAGGTCCTACATCAACTATGACTTATGTTTTCAAGGTATTGAAGGACGATGGTGGTATGACACATGAATAGAATGTTGTGGATGGGAAGTAAAAAGGAACCTGAGGTATCGGTGGTCACAGTCCTCCTGATTCCACTCACCGGACCATCAGGATCTGGATCTGGATATATTCTCTCAACCTCGGGCAGACGGGTTATGAAAAGAACAAGAGGGATCATTCAACAGAGTGAACATCTCTTATCTGAAATCCTGGAGGACCAGAAAAGTTTTGGAATTGGGATTTTGGAATATTTGCATATGATGAGATATCTTGGGGATGGGACCCAAGTCTAATCACAAAATGCATTTTTTCCAGACACCTCTTACACAGGATTTTTAATCCTTTTGTCCCCTGTCACATGAGGTCAGGGGTGGGATTCTCCATTTTGGTGTCGTGGCAACAATCACAAAATTACAGAATATTTCGGTTATGGGATACGCAACCTGTATCCGTAAAAGAAGGGCCCTGAATATTGACACATTGGACCCCACACCAATGGTGTAAAGTGTTTTTTTTGTCTTTTGGAAACTCCAAAAATGAGAAAGATAAGAAGTAATTTGTAGCGGCAGAGAAACAGTTTACTTAATACTTTTAAAGGTTTTCATTTTTGCACCTGAAACAGCAGTCACAGGTTTTGCCGCGGCCGGTGTGCTTCGGATGTCACATACAACAAAGGAAAGAAAGTAAAAAAAAACCTTCACTAAAGAGGACTCCGCCAAGACCGCACCACCTTACTTCATTCAGATCCCATTTGAACCCTGTCCAATATTCCGGGCTCCGTCTCGCCCGACTGCTGGATGTAGTAGGACACCGAGCCGTACGATCACAGTGAGAATTTTAGATAATAGAAAATTGCTGTCCCTCTCAGACATATTTAACAGGAACAATGGGTGAAACCTCCTGAAGTCTGCAAAGGCCGGTGATGCTGGGAATAAGTAAAACCATTGTGTGGCATGAATGAGGCCCATTCAATGGAGGAGGCTTGGCAGAATTGGTTAATGTGTGATGATTGCTATAATAGGTTACAGTATACACATTTTACCACCTACACCACGAGCACTAGAAGTAATTCAATGCTCGCACGATGAAAAACAACCCTTCGAGACAATGAGGCCATTGGAAAACAGGAGAGAGTCGGCCTCTTTGTAGAAGATGTCTTTGTCCACTGAGACGCAACAAACATAAAAGGAAAGGCCTTCTATGTCACATCGAGAATCTGCTTCCCTCGGGACCAGAGGCAATTTGGAGCTTCCCAGATAAATACCTGTTTTGTAGAAGACGTTTCAGAGTACGATGATTGACCTTAGTATATAGGCCAATGCTGTAAGACCATGGTAAAATGGACTTGTGATGTCTGGTAATGGTCCTTCACTTTGCTATCTAGGACAACTCCTTAAAACGTACCCATTTCTATCTTCTTTTCATACCTCACAATCCTTTAAACCAGAGATGAACCTTGTCTATGACCCAGTAGACGAAGCCCACCTACAATGACTTTCAGATTGGTGGAGACTGCCAGACTCGGAGCGTCTATTGATCCCTAAACAAATATTTACACGCATTAAAAAAGTAGTGAAAAAAGCCCACAAAGACAAAGGACACATTGACTTCAAACATCTACTTCCGGCAGTTTCCAGCCTGTGATCCCCGTTCCAGAGGGGCGAAGAGGTATGGTTACATGGTCGCTGTGATGTGGATTCAGCCTCGGCCGAAATTTAAGCTCACCTCACGCTCCCTGTCAAACAGCAAAAACGAATAACTTTTTGATCACAGGCAGATATGAGGGACTAGCTGTGGAATGAAAGGCCCTTTTAAAGTGGTGCCAATGGCCTAAGCCGGAGATCTGTAAACTACAAAACGGTAGAAAAGACCTCGCGAGGCCCTGGGAGCAGCTTGAAATGGTTGGCACATGAAGAACGGATATGCCCATCTCATTTTTACAAGAGGCGATGGTCTTGCCAGGACCTGAGCACTCCAAAGAGACAATGTCTCATTAAATCGCGATGATGATATATGTGAGGGATCACTAGCCAGATAAATACATGATGTTACGGGATAATAGCACGCATCGGGAAAGCCTGAGCACGATAGCCAAAGTTTGGTCGCAAGTGCTCCTGGAGAAGCCTACCGAAGGGAAGTCTCAACTCTACGACCCGTTTGTTGTTCTTTTACCTTCATTCCTCACCAATTTGCTACTAATAATCCCTACGATTACTTGAGGCTCAACCAGGGGTACGAAGTTTTAGGCAACCCTGCAAAGTCCAGCTTCTACGAAGAGAATGTCCAAGGTGATAATCCTCCAATTTAAGACACCACAGAGCAATCACACCAGCAATTACACCTTCAAGTCTAGGTGCCCATGGTGGAAGAAGGTGGAGGGATTTCATTGTAAACTATCCCTCTTTGTGTGTGTGTATATGTGTGTGTATATATAAATACACACACACAAAAATACAGCGTGAATTAGCCCACCTTATAAGTCTGTGCACTTGTGTCAAAGATTCATTGCAATCCCGTAAAAAAAGAAATTGGTGCACGTTAACACCGTACTTGCAATACTTTTCTGACGAGTACAGCAACAATTTTTTTTTTAGAAAAATGCTAGTGATAGTTTAAGGGTTAGTATTTCGCTCTTTTAGGATTAGACTAAACCTGAATGCATAACCAACAGATTCACGCAACTAGTGCGCACGCTACACCGTGTGGCCCTCACCGTCGAGCCGTCACATGGACGCACTCAATGCGCTCGTGTGACCGCAGCCTAAACAAGCACAAATCAAAACCTTAAAATTAGCTATAGATAGGAGAGCCGATCCAGATCAACTCTTACCCGTGTCTGGTCCACACCTCTCCATCTTCTGTTCCAGGATTTTCCTTCAGCCTGCCAGGTCCTTGACCATAGAGAACTGGCCTTCTCCCTTTATAAGACAGTCCCTCCCATTCAGCAGTGCTCTATCATAGGGGTCTATCCGCTACACGACATTTTGTTCCTGCTGCTAGGATCTCTTATTTATCCTTTGTTTATCTTGTTCCGTTTATTTTTGTTTCCTTGATTCTTTTGTCTGTTTCTCCCTCTATTTGCCTTGTTCTTGCCATTTGTTCTGGTTATTTTCCTTGTCTTTTTCCTGTATTTTTGTTTCTTGTTTTCCCCTGTATTTTTCCCTTCCTTGCTCCTCTGTGGTTTATTTTTCTGTATTGGCTGTGTGATATTATTGTGTACCAACTCCTGGCTTTGTCCGACTATCCGTTCTGGTTCTGACTCCTGGCTCTGACTATCCCTTCTGGTTCTGACTCCTGGCTCTGTCTGACTATCCGTTCTGGTTCTGACTCCTGGCTCTGTCTGACTATCCCTTCTGGTTCTGACTCCTGGCTCTGTCTGACTATCCCTTCTGGTTCTGACTCCTGGCTCTGTCTGACTATCCCTTCTGGTTCTGACTCCTGGCTCTGTCTGACTATCCGTTCTGGTTCTGACTCCTGGCTCTGTCTGACTATCCGTTCTGGTTCTGACTCCTGGCTCTGTCTGACTATCCGTTCTGGTTCTGACTCCTGGCTCTGACTATCCGTTCTGGTTCTGACTCCTGGCGCTGTCTGACTATCCGTTCGGATTCCAAGCTTCGGCTTTTGTTCTTTGACTTCATCTCCTGATTTTCCCCTTAGTACTTTGCTGTGTTATATTCTATTTGCTTCACCCAGCAGTACTATACCTATCCTTCGTTTAGAGACGGCCATCTAAGGACCGGTGTTTAAATTAAGGTTTCCTTATATGCTGCTGAGTGCCTGTGTATTTGGTTCTCCCCGTAACCCTTGCCCTTCCTGCTGCATTCCTTGTGCAGTTGTGTGGTGCTTCATCTCCAGTCTGCCTGTTAAGCAGCGAGCAGCACTCCTGCCTTCTGGGCTATCAATCCCGAATATAGACCCCACCTTGGCTCATTACGGGCGCCCCTGTGACAGATACCAATCATGGATTGGACACGCGAGACAAACTCTCAGAGGAGTCCGATTTGTTCGCGATTCTGTTGGCTATAAAACCGCTGGCAAAGTCATGAGTTGGTTATTCACAGAGAGGAAAATGACAACCAAGTCCAATGATATGAGCCAGCAGAGTGGAAATCGGCAACCATGTATATTCAATCAGGAAAATGGGGGAACAGTAATATGCTAGCTGTAAACCAGTTGCTGTTCACCTGACTTCCTTTGGAAAAGTGGCGGCTACACATGGTTCGACTCTGTTACTGAGGCGAAAAAACACATTCAGATGTTCGGGATTAAACCATAGAGACTATTTTATGATTTACATATGATCTCTGGCACAAAACTAGAAAGAACTTCGAGTGATCGCCGCAAGAAACACATACAGTGACCTTCCATCAATTGCTGGAGCACGGCGCCCGTTATCACGAGAAGGGCTGAGGGTAACAAATGGTGAGGAGTAACTTAATAGTATAACCTATGTGCTAGCTGATTAGACGGTCCAGTCTTGTTCCCTCTGGCGCTGGAGGGAAAGGGTGCGGGTAACCCCTGGGTGATCCCTCACGCTATCATAAAATTCGTGGTTCTGCGTGTCACAGAACGAGTCATGGGAACAGACCTGATGTCTGACTTTTCTAATTGTTGCCTAAGTCAACAAGACTCTGGATAAAAGCCACATTGCTGTAATCGCTGGAGGAGATAATAGTCGGCCCATTTTATTATTTATAAGGATGTGGGATAGGACTAATAATAAACTGCCATTCTGCAACACGATTACAACAAGGATGACAATGTTTGTGAAGCTCCCCATGCCATGAATAATGGAGAGAAACCTTATCTCGGGTTTTGCGTGCTCTCACGGTTTCCGTCGGCCTGGCCAGCTGTCTGTTGCGATGGGACTTTGGATCTGGTGTCTTCTTTATTTCCCTTCACTTGCCATAAGACACTCCTTTTAATTTGCCAATTTGGTTCTGCTCTAATGGATTAGAGATAATGGTCTGGTAAACTACGTGCTCGGTTACCCACAATGCATTTAGAGGGAAAACAATCGGATGGGATGTATGTATGAACTGTGACCTCAATAAACTGGTGAGAGTCAGAAATTAATGAATTGCAAGGGGGTAAGAAGATATAAATCCATAGACACACACACACACACACAAAAAATAAATAGGACAACGGACTACAGCCAAGGTATGATATCATGGGTCAAAGAATAAGTGGCAAATTCTCCAGGCCATGTGACGTGGAACAGGATATACGGGGCATATTCTAGTCGACATGTGCCACATTCTCCAGTCACCAGTCGACATGGAGCTCATTCCGCAGCCACCAACCGACCAGGGACCGCTTTCCGCAGCCGACCGACCGGGGACCGCTTTCTGCAGTCACCGACCGACCAACGACCCCATTCCCCAGTCAGCGACCGGCCAGGGGCCACGTTACCCAGTCAGCGACCAGCCAGGGGCTGCATTCTCCACTCACCCGACACAGGTAGCATTCTCCACTCGCAGACCGACACAGGTAGCATTCTCCACTCGCAGACCGACACAGGTAGCATTCTCCACTCGCAGACCGACACAGGTAGCATTCTCCACTCGCAGACCGACACAGGTGGCATTCTTCACTCACCGACCATCACAGGTCACATTCTCCACTCACCGACCATCACAGGTCGCATTCTCCACTCACCGACCATCACAGGTCGCATTCTCCACTCACCGACCATCACAGGTGGCATTCTCCACTCACCGACCGACACAGGTGGCATTCTCCACTCACCGACCGACACAGGTGGCATTCTCCACTCACTGACCGACACAGGTCACATTCTCCACTCGCTGACCGACACAGGTCACATTCTCCACTCGCTGACCGACACAGGTCGCATTCTCCACTCGCTGACCGACACAGGTGGCATTCTCCACTCACCGACCGACACTTGTCGCATTCTCCACTCACTGACCGACACAGGTCACATTCTCCACTCACTGACCGACACAGGTCACATTCTCCACTCGCTGACCGACACAGGTCACATTCTCCACTCGCTGACCGACACAGGTCGCATTCTCCACTCACCGACCGACACAGGTGGCATTCTCCACTCACTGACCGACACAGGTCGCATTCTCCACTCGCTGACCGACACCAGTCGCATTCTCCACTCACCGACCGACACAGGTGGCATTCTCCACTCACCGACCAACACAGGTGCTCTCCCATTTCCTGCACTTCGGGGAGTCAAATTCGATGACCCTGCGGTAAATTCATCATTCACTGCAGGCTCCCTGCAAGTGCAGGGAACAAGCTGTCGAACGCATCTGAAAAACCGCTGGAAAACATGCCGAATGCATCTGACGATCTGCCGCAAACTCGCCAAATCGACCGGAAAAAAGTTGACGACCCGCTGAACAAACCGCCGAACGGGAAAAAAAAAATAATAATTTTAAAAGTGCAAAATAACTACTGCACGAAAACGCCTGGAATACATAAGGCTTTTTGAATAATCATAAAAAGGGCTGTTACAGATAATAAAAAAAGTGTCGCGCAAAAAAAATCCTAAAAAATTGTTTTGCTGCAAATGAAAATAATAAACGGTTGAGTAAATATTGGAAAAAAACGGGAATATTTTTAACATTGAAGCCTATGGGATTCGCCTGATTAAACCTGCCGAATGAAAACACCGAACACCAGGGCTTTTCACTGACATTTCTCTGCTGTTCGGCGTCTGTGAATAGATTAACCATTGCTTCTCTATGGGGGATTTCACTGCCCTCGAACAGGCACCGTATTACGCTGGCAATTGGCCAATATTTGGCGAAACTTCAGCTTTTTAAATAGCCGAATGGCCACGACATTACACCGTACGGGGAAATTCACTGTTCGGTGCAATTTTGGAGCCAATTCGGCTCTCTCTGAATAACCCTGTACATGATGCATTTGTCTACAAAGATCATTCTAAAATCTTTGTAGTAAATTCTATAAATTTGCCCTTAAATTCACCCCATCGAGACAAATTATGACTTTACCTTAAACAGACCTTAAATGGTTTCAAAACATAATGACTGAAAGTAGCCATTGACAAGTGATAACAAATCATTATCTAGGATTTTGAGGACAGTTACAGGTTTTATAAAGCGCCAACAAGTTCCGTAGCGCTGTACAACGGGACCAGCGTTTACTTTTACAAAAATAAAGGAAGAGGAATTTAGGAAAGCACTTTACATCTCAGAAGAGGCCCAAGAGACCTTCCTCCTCCTCCTCTTCTTCTAAACGACATTTTAATGCACATTAATACACTATTTCTGGGTATGTGCGGACGGATGCAGCCGTGGGAACGTCGTTGGGCAGAATTCGACTCAGGTGGGGTGGCTCACACGTAGAAACCTAAAAGAAGGGACCTCCCCCCACCTCAGACATAGCTTTCCTTCTCGCCAGACGGAGCAGAACGTTGCGTGAGCTGAAAGCAGAAGTAGAAGCCGGCAAACAACAAACAACAAAAAAACGAGACGGCTCAGATACTTTGCAGACTGTCTGCTGCTCACGTGACTTTATCGAAAACCACAGGAAGTCCTTGGAGCAGATGTAAAGCTCGAGTTGGGAGAACCGGCGTACCGCAAACAGCCAGGGTGAGGTTAATTTCACGCCGTAGAGCCGTGATAAGCGCTACACGGGGAATCCGAAAAAGATACAAAGATAATAAGAAAGGAACGAGGAATATCATAAGTCGCTGCCGCTCAGTGGAGAGGATTATACACGACGCAGCAGATTAAACCCGGCTCGCCCTCACATAAAGCCCGTTCAGTGCCAAGGCGTCGGCAGAGCCACGAAAACCAAGGGCTTTAGCTGAAACCTCACATTACGACGGCACATATTTTTCCTATTACTGGCCGAGCGTCTGGCTCTGATGCGCCTACTCACCGTGACTGTCCCCTCTGTGTCTCCCGGCCGCCTCGTTCCTTCTCTGCGCAGAGAGACTGCCCGGGGCACCGGAGCCCGGCACAACCACGCACGCCATCCATTTATTCACCGTGTTTCATACAGTGCCGTTTAGCCGTGGCGGAGTTTAACAGCAGCAATTCTGACCCATTGAGGAGGGGGGGGGGGTCACAAAAAAACTGTATCCAGTCAAACATACAGATAGGATACCTATAGCGTGGCGATGTCCATTGTATAAGTATTCTTACTGTATGGTAATACACACACGGCTAAATTACAGGGTTAAAGCTAAAATGTAGACGCCAACAGGGACAATCTGAGCCTGCAGGTTTCCTCGTAGCGTCCCCTGTCACGGCAGGCGCTGTCTCGGCACCTTGACCCGGAACGCAGCGCTAACCGCTGGGATACTCACAATAACACTTCTGTGCCGCTGCCTGCGAGTATCACCTTCGGAGTCCCTAGGACTCCACGGAGGGTTGAGCTGCCGAGCTGGGAGATCGCACAGTGCCACAAACACGGAGGGAGAGTGGGAATAATTTGTCCCCAGTCTCACTCTGCCCGTTGTGACAAGAAGAGGCAGATCAGGCCCCCTGTTCAACGCGGGAAGAGAGGCGAGTATTGGATTAATGGGGGGGGGGGGTTAGGGGGTACTAAATGATTTCGCAAAAGCTTAATCAGCACTAATATTGTGGCTAACCTGTCCCTGTGATTAGCGCCAGCACTCTAATAATATCTCACTCATCCTAATGTACGTGTGCGCTCCCCATGTTAAGTATAGGATGCGCAAAGTACAGCAAGCTCACGCAGTAACCGATGCGCTAACCGATTTTTCACGGGTTTAGTGTCAGGAAGGTAATATGGGGACATGCGATAAAAGTCACTTATCCTGACGCTAACACTAACACATCCCAACGTAAAGCGCTCACCATGTAATTCAGCCTATTGAGTAAATATATACACACACTATACATGCAAACAGAATATACAAAGTCTACATACACCGTATTATATACACACACACACGCAGTATACGCACACGCAGTATGCACACACACACGCAGTATATACACACTCAGTATATACACACACACGCAGTATATACACACACAGTATATACACACACAGTATATACACACACACAGTATATACACACACACAGTATATACACACACACAGTATATACACACACGCAGTATATACACACACGCAGTATATACACACACACACGCAGTATACACACACACAGTATATACACACACATACGCAGTATATACACACACAGTATATACACACACAGTATATACACACACAGTATATACACACACGCAGTATATACACACACACACGCAGTATATACACACACACAGTATATACACACACGCAGTATATACACACACACACGCAGTATACACACACACAGTATATACACACACACACGCAGTATATACACACACAGTATATACACACACATGCAGTATATACACACGCACACGCAGTATATACACACGCAGTATATACACATGCACACACAGTATATACACACGCAGTATATACACACACACGCAGTATATACACACGCAAACACAGTATATACACATGCAGTATATACACACGCACACACAGTATATACACACGCAGTATATACACACGCACACGCAGTATATACACATGCAGTATATACACATGCACACACAGTATACACACACGCAGTATATACACACACACGCAGTATATACACACGCACACGCAGTATATACACATGCAGTATATACACATGCAGTATATACACGCACACACAGTATATACACACGCACACGCAGTATATACACACGCACACAGTATATACACACGCACACACAGTATATACACACGCACACACAGTATATACACACGCACACACAGTATATACACATGCAGTATATACACACGCACACACAGTATATACACACGCACACACAGTATATACACCTGCAGTATATACACATGCAGTATATACACACGCAGTATATACACACGCACACGCAGTATATACACACGCACACGCAGTATATACACATGCAGTATATACACACGCACACACAGTATATACACATGCAGTATATACACACGCACACACAGTATATACACACGCACACACAGTATATACACATGCAGTATATACACACGCACACACAGTATATACACACGCACACACAGTATATACACACGCACACACAGTATATACACACGCACACACAGTATATACACCTGCAGTATATACACACGCAGTATATACACACGCAGTATATACACACGCAGTATATACACACGCACACGCAGTATATACACATGCAGTATATACACATGCAGTATATACACACGCACACACAGTATATACACATGCAGTATATACACACGCACACACAGTATATACACATGCAGTATATACACACGCATGCAGTATATACACACGCACACAGTATATACACACGCACATGCAGTATATACACACGCACACACAGTATATACACACGCACACGCAGTATATACACACGCACACAGTATATACACACGCAGTATATACACACGCACACACAGTATATACACACGCACACGCAGTATATACACATGCACACGCAGTATATACACATGCAGTATATACACACGCACAGTATATACACACGCACAGTATATACACACGCAGTATATACACACGCACACACAGTATATACACACGCACACACAGTATATACACACGCACACACAGTATATACACACGCAGTATATACACATGCAGTATATACACATGCAGTATATACACGCACACGCAGTATATACACATGCAGTATATACACACACAGTATATACACATGCAGTATATACACACACAGTATATACACATTCAGTATATACACACGCACACACAGTATATACACACGCAGTATATACACACGCAGTATATACACACGCACACACAGTATATACACATGCAGTATATACACACGCACACACAGTATATACACATGCAGTATATACACACGCACACAGTATATACACATGCAGTATATACACACGCACACACAGTATATACACACGCAGTATATACACACGCACACACAGTATATACACATGCACACACAGTATATACACATGCAGTATATACACACGCACACACAGTATATACACACGCAGGATATACACACGCACACGCAGTATATACACACGCTTATAGAAAACGAGTTGTCCAAGCGAAGCGATCGTTAAACATGCCACATGTGCTGCTCACACGCTTGGCATCCAAAGAGTTAAACCATCCATAGATTATATATCTAGCCTTGTCTGTGGGAATATATATATATATATACACACAGGACAGCAGAGTCTGGTATGTAACGTCAGTCCATTCATAATGGTGAGTTTTGGGTTGCTGGGGGCCGCGGGGGCTTAGATTTCATCACAATGAGGAGGAAAACACAATTCAATGGAACAAACTCATTCACGTTCTGAACGGAAAGAAAATAAAGCGCTTAGGTTTGATTCCTGGCTTTCCTGGCGCATCTACATTCTCAGCCAGGCTTGTGAATAAATAAAAAATAAAATGATTAACAATTGCCACAAACCCCGAGACAGACTTTCTGTCACCAAGCGTTAACTGTGTGATCAGAGCAGCAGAGGAAGCGGACCTTTATCTGTCTGGACCCAGGACTGACTAATACCCCCATTCAGCAGCCATTCGGCAGCCACTCAGCATCGCACAGACCTCTGGCTCCAGCCAGCGTCCAGCCCAGGCAGGCGATAACTCCTGACCTGTCCATCAGCCAGCGCCGGCACAGACACAGCACCGGGGATTCTGCTAGGCCCACAGGGACCCGGATACTGCCCCGGGGCTACATTTACACCGACAACACATATCTGTAAAGAACGTGGAATAAAACATTAGCTCTCTGGACCTTAATAAACGCCTCATTTTTAACCGTATTTTAGAGTTTAGGCGCGTTTTCAATCCGACTTAACGAATCCAAAAGTGAATATGAAATAACTAAATAGTCCATTAGATAAAAAGCAATAAAATCATAATTCAACAAAAAAATAAAAACATGTTGGGATGGATTGCAGGAAGGGGTTAATTTACGTGGAGTGATAAAAAAAAAAAAAAAGAGAATTTTGCAGTATATTCCTTTCTTGGTACACCTTGGAGACAGACATATCCCTTAACAAATAAAGGTACAGTACAAAGTGCGTTCCGTAAATTATCAAAGCAAAAACCTAATGATGGCACTCACATTGTTATTCTTTATTTATATAGCTCCAGCATATTCCACAGTGCTGTACAGTGGGCACAGTATAGACAGGGTTACAATACATTGATCAACATTTTGTTAAACCAGTACAATAGGAAACGAGGGCCCTATTCCTACGGGAACATACAATGTAGGAGGGAAGAGGGTGGAAACAGGAGGAGAGGACTGCAAGGCGAGAGCGACGGGCTGCAAGGCAAGAGCGACGGGCTGCAAGGCGAGAGCGACGGGCTGCAAGGCGAGAGCGACAGGCTGCAAGGCGAGAGCGACGGGCTGCAAGGCGAGAGCAACGGGCTGCAAGGCGAGAGCGACGGACTGCAAGGCGAGAGCGACGGACTGCAAGGTGGGAGTGACTGACTGCAAGGTGGGAGTGATGGACAGCAAGGTGAGAGTGACTGACTGCAAGGTGGGGGTGATGGACAGCAAGGTGGGAGTGATGGACTGGTTGGGGCAGTGAGGTGTATCAGTGAGTCGGGTGGTCGGCTTCCCTAAATAGGAATGTCTTAAGGGAGTGTTTGAAGGAAGGGAAACTAGGGGAAAGTGCCCGTACGAGGGAGCGTGCCAGAGGATGGGGGCAGTACGTGAGAAATCCTGCAGTGTATCAAGGGAAGAGGTGATGCGGGGAGAAGCTAGGCGCAGGTCACTGTTTGACCTTAGGGAGCGGGCTGGGGTGTATTTGGTGATTAGTGAGGACAGGTAGTGGGGAGCTGAGTTAGTGAGGGTTTTGTAGGTAAGGATAAGGATTTTGAACTTAATTCTGCAGTGGATGGGGAGCCAGTGAAGGGACTCACAGAGGGGAGCGGCAGAGACAGAGCGGCGGGTGAGGTGAATGAGCCTGGCAGAGGTATTCAGAATGGATTGTAGGCGGGAGAGAGGGAGACCAGCTAGAAGATTATTACGTTAAATCGGGAGATTACCAGGGCGTGGATGAGTTGCTTTGTGGTGTCAGTGGTAAGAAATGGCCGAATTCTGGAAATATTACGTAGTTGGTATCGGCAGGAGAAGGAAAGAGATTGAATGTGGGGGATGAAGGAAAGAGCCGAGTCAAGTGTAACTCCGAGACAGCGAACCTGGTTTGATGGGGAGATAGCGATACCGTAGACTAATCTGAGCCATTACACAGGCCGTCCATTAGCCTCTTTCAGGCTAGGCTTCTCATATTTGTATACGTCTCCCAGCCAGATACTCCTCAAAAAGCAAAGGTTAGCATATAGCATGGAATATATATATATATAATGTTTATTATAGCAGAACAAACATAACCATTATAACGTAGAGGCTTTTTATCACACTTTTTCTCCTCCACCACAACTGTTGTAAATGTAAATATATATATATATATATAAAAAAGCCCACTCATGAGATTATGGGCCTCAATATGTCTCTATGATATCTCGTTATAGTGATTTTCAGCACTGGTTTTGGCAGCTTGATCATCATGAGGCGCCACTATGTTTTGAGGCAACTTAGGGCCGAATGCCGATAAGCTGCCATGGGTAACTGTCCTACTCCCCTAATATTGGCCACTGGTTTGGAGACCAGTGGTCTATATTCCAAAATTGGTGCTAACTTAACCAGAGGCATAAGAGTCTATGGAGTTGTTAAGTCTACAACAGCTCTGGTTAAGTTAGCACCAACTTTGGAATAGGGTCACAGATATTCTGCTATATAGTTCTAGGGACACCAGCCACCATGACCATATAGCCTAATTTAAGCGGTCATAGTGGCTAGAGTCAGTCCCATGGTCATTGGACCACTGCTTCAGAGCAGAGGTTTCACCTCCACTTGGAAAGTAGTCAATTAACAGCCCCTGGAAGCCCCCCGGGGGTTGGATACTTCAGGATAAAAAACTACATCCGTATGCTAGTGCACATTGACGCAGTTCCATGAGGTATCAACCGGCTTTAGGATTGTTCATCGGTCGGCAATGCCTGTCAATGCAGAATCACTGAGAGGCAACTGGTGGGTTGTCAGCATGGTAGCCAGGTGTTTGGTGGAGCTCAAGCCATTTCCTGGTTCTGATTTCTGGATATCCCTGCTTGAGGACAGGTGAATAAAACCAATAGATCTTTGCTGAAGAAGGGATAAAAATATGGGTTAAAGTAGGAGTCTGACTAAAGTGTGGTGTGACAGAAGTTAGGAGTTCCCAGCTAACACACAGTTGAACGTGTAGGAAGACTGAATGTCCAGGTTATGGTGATGGTGATGCGACAAGGAACTTGGTGGCCTCGTAGGTAACATACAGGAGCGATATCAGGTGCAGGAGCAGAGTAAAATATTCAGGGTTCAGAATAAACTAGCAAAGATGGGACCAATAAGTGGCACTGGTGCCGGTGGAAGAACATCATCAGACGACAGTCAACGGTTCGGAGCAGAATGGCACCGATGACACTCCCTTGGCGGACAGGATAGAGGACTTGACAGCGAGAAGCAGTGTTCAAGGGAGACAAACAAACAAAAGAAAGAAGCCAGGCATACCTATGTGAAGATAAACACGAACAACGAACTAGCAATGATGACGTTCCAAGCCGACGTGGTCACCATACACCACTTCTTAAACTCAATTAGACGCATTAGTTGGATAAACACATCCTCTGTCATGACTTGACAAGTGGTGTCTGGTATGGCTTCAAAAAAAGTCCTTTTTTAGCTTACAAATACAGAAGGTTTAGGCCAGTGTCAGACGAGCGTACTAGGTGCGCCCGTACTTACGTGGCTTCCGGAATACATCACAGCGTTGCGACGCTACAACGGGGCTGGCCAGACGCTGTTGCATGAGCATGCAACAGCGTCCGTGCAGCAGGCCTCTCCGCCAAGATCTAGGACGCGCGTTGACGGAGCTGCAAAGCGCGATCCTCCATAGGCGGATCGAGCCTTGCAGCGCTGAGCGCACTAACTGCTCAGTGAGGTGGCCAGACGGGCGTCGAGTGGAAGGAACGTCCACTCTCACAAATGTTCCTTCTGCTCTCTCCAATGACACTCGTCTGACCCCAGCCTTAAAGAGACTGAATAATTCCTTTCTAGGCCAAATTTAAAGCTCTACTATGGACCTAGGCTTTAAAAGTCCACACTCATGGTGGACCAGTCAAGTCATATGCCTGGATAAGGGCTTGAACAGTACAAGAGTTTTTATTTTTGCCACCAGTCTCATTGGCGTGACGTTACCACAACATTGGCCATGGAATAAAGACGAGTCCATCACTCGGTCGTATTATACGATTTTGTGCATTTCTATATATGTGGAACTCCTTGGAATTATCTCTGAAGTGTTGGAAATCTGGGCAGAAAATGTAAGATTTTAGTTATTAACATATAGATTGTGCGATTCCAGGCCGAGAGCTGGGATGCTGTAACCAAACAAGAACAACCCTTGTCTTCCTAAACGTCAGGTATCAACTGGAGAGTCCACCACGTTTCCGGGTGATTTGGGTGTGTATGTAAATAACCATCATACCGATGCACTAAATTAACTTTTTGGTAATTCCGTATTGAAGGATATCTGAAAGTGACTTCAAATTTGTCTCTTATCATAGATTGCCGAGAGTCTGTCCTGAGCGAGAGAACACCGCATACCACCATGAGCAACTTTCAACCACTCAATCGTTGATGGCCGCGAGCTCGGAACCAATAGCGTTGCAGAATTATTGGTCCTGCATTTGGTGATTAACCACCAATCCAACGTAATACATGGACTTCCTGCAAATTATGGACACTTTGTCCAAATTTCAACAAGATGTCACCTGACATAAGTAATGAAGACCATAGCAGGTGCTGGAGCGGTCAGGGCAAGACGAATGATTCCTAAGGTAATTTTATCCTATACTTTGAAAGCTAAACTTGCGTTCTGAAGAGTTGTCTTCGCTACGGCGCGGCCAGGGAGCATATGGAAGCTTTAATAAACTCTCATCCGGGAGGCTGGAAGAGTGGTCATACTTACTGGGCCAAAACCTCCCTGAATCTGAAAAACAAAAAACATGTTATTTGGCCGCGCCATGGACTCCTGTCTTCACATTTTTTTTTCTCCCCCTCAGGTTTTCCATTCAGTAACTTCAAACGCTAAATGAAGCGTGCCAGCGAGCAGACGCGAAATATGTGAAAATCACTCCGTTTGGATTAACTCGCAAGGAGAAGAAGAACAAAGAACGACTGGAAACGAGAGGGAATAGCGAAGAGAGAACCACTGAAACCTTGAAGAGCCACGACGGTATGAAACCCAATAACGGTTGAGATCTTCTGTTGGGTTCCACCAGAACGACCCAGACAGGTCAACGTAATGAGATTTCAGCAAATGCTATAGTTAAAGATTTGTTTTTGATTTACAGCTCATGGATTCGCCAGGTTCTCTTCACAAATGACGCTACCGCCATGGGTAGAACCAAACTATCTGTATATTCCTCCTGATGAAAGGCTGAAAGGAAATGTGCAACGATCCCATAAAGAACAAAATATGGGGTCAGGAGGACAGACAGATTTCGGTCCCTCCCTGGATCCTGTAGAATCAGTTCATTTATATCCGAAGGGTCTCGAATTGCTTGTTGCGCTGTTTACTGCCTGGTTTTCGGGGACCAATCGAAAGTATTTCTGGTGGAATCTATTTTTTTTCCATAGAAATTAGTCTACATCCAAAATATTTGCGATTCCTCCCGATTTGGAACTTTTTTTAGGGTTAGAGCCAAGGTTAAGGTTAGGGATGGAGTTATGGTTAGGTATTAGGTTTAGGCGACCATTTAGTGCTTGTTTTAGGGTTACCTTTAGGGTTAACCCCAACATTCTGCTCCATTTATAGGACACAGATTCTGCTCCTTCTTTTGACACAAACACAGAGAGCATGAAACAAAGGGGCAGAACCTGCTGCCCAAAAACGAAGCAAAACTGTAGCAGAACGTTAGAGTCAACCCTAAAAGTAACCAACTCTAAAATAAGAACAGGAACCCTAAAAACAGAGTATTCCAAAAAAGGCTCCAAATTGGTAGCAATCGAAAAAAAAAATTTAAGGGAAAGCAAATTTTTATGGAAAAAAATATGATTCCGCTATATTGCTCCAGAAAAAGCGGCCGAAAATTACGCAAAGGAATCATTTCCATCCACGTCCGGATTGGACCTTTTTTATGCCCCAACTGTGTCCTTGAGGGACCTTCACATGTTGATTCATGGGTAAAACAAACAGCTCTCCTCTCTTCTTCCCAGGTTGTATCTCATCATGGATCACCTTGCCGACGCATTGTCTTGGACCTCGTATGTGGACCTGCCGCTGGTTCTAGAGCCTCATCAGCAATCGCGAAATACGTGGCAGAAAAATAAAAAAGCAGTATCACATAAGGATTAATACAGATTTTGGGTAACAGGGTAGGATACGTCCTGGGGTTATTACGGCCCTAAAATATTACATCGAGGTCCTAGAAATGTCCATGGGCTGTCACAAGCCGCGGCACATCACGCACCGTTGCGTAAGGCTGAGCTCTCCTGATTTTGTCAGTGAGGTTTGGCAACAGTGAGAAACCCTGTAACCAATTTCATTTCCTGATAAATGAACAGTCCACAGGGGAAAGTCGGCCAGAGGGTTTGGGAAGTGCAGAGTGCTCAGACGTTACTGAGAGACTCCTCGAAGGAGCCAGACTGTCTATTGCTTATCAGCGCCGAGCCAAACAGCACCGCGCAAACACGGGGCCTGCCAGATCCCACTTACAGCGGCTCGCTGGGGCCCGGCGCGCAGGAAACGCCTGCATTCCACGCGTTAAGGGCTGAGAGCTCAGGAAAGGGTTACACAATCAATGGCGGCATCAGAAAACCAATAATAAGAATTACAAAAAAATAAAACACGCGTATATGAGGAGGAGGAGGAGGAGGGGGGTGATAAAGAATTGGTGCTGTAAACGAAAAGGCAGAATGATCAGCCTGTGTTACATTATATATATTGCAGAACTAATGGTATGGAGGGTTTAAAAACCCTCAATATGGGCTCCTCCATATATTCAGGGTGTGTGTGTGTCTTTTTAGGGGCTCCTCCATATATTCAGGGTGTGTGGGTGTCTTTTTAGGGTCTCCTCCATATATTCAGGGTGTGTGTGTGTCTTTTTAGGGGCTCCTCCATATATTCAGGGTGTGTGGGTGTCTTTTTAGGGGTTCCTACATATATTCAGGGTGTGTGGGTGTCTTTTTAGGGGCTCCTCCATATATTCAGGGTGTGTGGGTGTCTGTTTAGGGGCTCCTCCATATATTCAGGGTGTGTGGGTGTCTTTAGGGGCTCCTCCATATATTCAGGGTGTGTGGGTGTCTTTTTAGGGGTTCCTACATATATTCAGGGTGTGTGGGTGTCTTTTTAGGGGCTCCTCCATATAGTCAGGGTGTGCGGGTGTCTTTTTAGGGGCTCCTACATATATTCAGGGTGTGCGGGTGTCTTTTTAGGGGCTCCTCCATATAGTCAGGGTGTGTGGGTGTCTTTTTAGGGGCTCCTCCATATAGTCAGGGTGTGTGGGTCTCTTTTTAGGGGCTCCTCCATATAGTCAGGGTGTGTGGGTGTCTTTTTAGGGGCTCCTCCATATATTCAGGGTGTGCGGGTGTGTTTTTAGGGGCTCCTCCATATATTCAGGGTGTGCGGGTGTCTTTTTAGGGGCTCCTCCATATATTCAGGATGTGCGGGCGTCTTTTTAGGGGCTCCTCCACGTATTCAGGGTGTGTGGGTGTCTTTTAAGGGGTTCCTCCACATATTCAGGGTGTGCGGGTGTCTTTTTAGGGGCTCCTCCATATATTCAGGGTGTGCTGGTGTCTTTTTAGGGGCTCCTCCATATATTCAGGGTGTGCGGGTGTGTTTTTAGGGGCTCCTCCATATATTCAGGGTATGCGGGTGTCTTTTTAGGGGCTCCTCCATATATTCAGGGTGTGCTGGTGTCTTTTTAGGGGCTCCTCCATATATTCAGGGTGTGCGGGTGTCTTTGTAAGGGCTCCTCCATATAGTCAGGGTGTGTGGGTGTGTTTTTAGGGGCTCCTCCATATATTCAGGGTGTGTGGGTGTCTTTTTAGGGGCTCCTCCATATATTCAGGGTGTGTGGGTGTCTTTTTAGGGGCTCCTCCATATATTCAGGGTGTGTGGGTGTCTTTTTAGGGGCTCCTCCATATATTCAGGGTGTGTGGGTGTCTTTTTAGGGGCTCCTCCATATATTCAGGGTGTGCGGGTGTCTTTTTAGGGGCTCCTTCTTAGATTCCAGGTGTCAGTTTAGAGGATCCTATATAGTTGGGGTGTTTTTAGGGGCTATGTATTCAGGGTGTCTCTGGGGGCTCCTATATTTGGGGTGTCTCTTTGAGGCTCCTATATATTCTGTGTGTCTTTTTAGGGGCTCCTATATATCTGGAGTGTCTCTTTGGGGGCCCATATATATTTGGGGTGTCTCTTTAGAGGAGCCTATATATTCCAGGTGGCGTTTTAGATGCCCCCATATATTCTGGGTGTTGGTTTTAGATGCCCCTATATATTCCGGGTGTCGTTTTTAGATGCCCCCCATATATTCCGGGTGTCGTTTTTAGAGGCTTCTATATATTCCGGGTGTCGTTTTTAGAGGCTTCTATATATTCGGGGTGTCTTTTTAGGGGCTCCTATATATTTTGGAGTGTGCGGGTGTATAAGAAAGCAAGAAAACTCCCAGATCTAAACTATAACAAACATTGATAGCAATCCCTTCCAGTAAAGGAAACACAGCGGACGGACGTGGTGACAGGTTGGATATTTACATATTTAAACATCAGAGATTCCTGAACATGATTTCGATCTGGGCTCGATTTATAGATACAGTTGTGTTCAAAATTATTCAACCCCCTCTGAAATTGAGTGTTTTGGCCAGTTTGACATTGATTTTGATCATTCAGTCATCTTGCTTACAATTAAATCAAAGAGGCACGTGTAGGTCAGACAAATATAACATAACATTTATAATGAAATAACCACAAATGTCTTTTCTGTGCCCACATCATTATCCGTTTTATTCAACCCCATGTGACATTCAATCTTAGTACTTAGTACAACATCCTTTTACAGTTATAACAGCTTTTAAACGTGAAGCATAGCTTGACACAAGTGTCTTGCAGCGATCTACGGGTATCTTCGCCCATTCGTCATGGGCAAAAGCCTCCAGTTCAGTCACATTCTTAGGCTTGCGCACTGCAACTGCTTTCTTTAAGGCTAGGGTCAGACTGAGGCAGTGCGAACGCGCGTGCAGCCGCACATAATCACGGCCGTGCTAGCAGCAGATGCCAGGCAATGACGGCCAATATACGAAGTACGGTCGCACAAAAGTGCGGCCGCGCAACGCAGGCGGCAAACAAACGCATTTTTTCGAGAACGTGAAACCACTAGTACTGACGTACAGAGTGCGCTGCATCCGCTAGCGGCGTGTGTGCGTGATTAGGAGACGTCAGACGCTGCTAATGTCCGGCCAACATAACGTCCAGACCCAAAAAGTGTTTTATTGATGATCCGTACAAAATCACGGATGAAACTGCGCATCGTATGACCGCTATTGCGTATTCCGTGAAAAAATAAGTCCATTTGTTCGAACGCACTTTTTCACGGACAACATGAAAAATGCGTTAGTCTGACCCTAGCCTAAGTCCCACCAGAGGTTCTCAATCGGATTTAAGTCAGGTGACTGCGATGGCCACTCCAAAATGTTCCAGCCTTTAATCTGCAACCATGCTCTAGTGGACTTGGAGGTATGCTTGGGATAATTGTCCTGTTGAAAGGTCCAACGTCTCCCAAGCCTCAGGTTTGCGACGGACTGCATCACATTGTCATCCAATATCTCCTGGTACTGAAGAGAATTCATGGTACCTTGCACACGCTGAAGCTTCTCTGTACCTGCAGAAGCAAAACAGCCCCAAAGCATGATTGACCCCCCCGCCATGCTTCACAGTAGGCAAGGTGTTCTTTTCTTCATAGGCCTTGTTCTTCCTCCTCCAAACATAGCGTTGATCCATGGGCCCAAACAGTTCTAATTTTGTTTCATCAGTCCACAGAACACTATCCCAAAACTTCTGTGGTTTGTCCACATGACTTTTGGCATACTGCAGTCGACTCTTCTTATTCTTTGGAGACAGCAAGGGGGTGCGCCTAGGAGTTCTGGCATGGAGGCCTTCATTACGCAGTGTGCGCCGTATTGTCTGAGCTGAAACTTCAGTACCCACATCTGACAAATCTTTTCTCAGTTCCTCAGCAGTCACACGGGGACTTTTCTCCACTCTACGCTTCAGGTAGCGCACAGCAGTCGAAGTCAGCATCTTCTTTCTGCCACGACCAGGTAGCGTTTCAACAGTGCCCTTTGCCTTGAATTTGCGAATGATGCTTCCTATGGTCTCTCTTGGTATGTTTAACATCTTTGCAATCTTCTTATAGCCATTGCCCTTCCTGTGAAGAGTAATCACCTCTTCTCTTGTCTTCCTGGACCATTCTCTTGACTTCACCAGGTTTGTAACCACACCAGTAAATGTCTAGAAGGAGCTGAGTATCACAGTCATTTTAAAGCAGCCTAATTGGTGCTTATTATGCTTTATTGCTGCTCCGTGACATCCACAGGTGTTTTCAATACCTGATTGAAAACACTTGAATGAACCTCTGTTCTTCAGAGTGGTAGTCTTTAAGGGGTTGAATAATTGTGTCAATGAAGAATTCACAAAAGAAACATTTACTACTGTATTACAAAACCAATTGATGTCATTTTAGTTGCATATGGTTCTTTAAAAAGTCCTTGTAGGATTTCATTCTGAATACAATTACAAATGTCACTAAATTCCCTAAAACCCTTTACAGCATTGGGGGTTGAATAATTTTGAACACAACTGTACATTGTCTCTATGATTGATAATGAAGTTCGGCAGCAGCTGAGGTGCTGACGGGAGGGATACAATATCTTACATAGATGGGGATTTTGCAAAGAGTGGAGACAGAGGTACCCCTTGTAGGAAGAAAGCTGAGGAGAGTGATCATGGCTGGGGGAGCAGAGGGACTACATGTCTACATCAGGGCATGTTGTGGGGATCAGGAAAAAAAACGTGTTTTTTTTTTCTACCCACCGTGTTGTTACTTGTCAAAGTATTAAATACAAAGATGGGACATTTACCAAAGGTATTTCTTTTATAGTATACTATAGAGTGGGTAAAAGTGATGCAACTCTGCCCCCGTGTTGTGAGCACATCATATAAACAGAAAGGCGTGAGGATGCTGCGCTAAGGCGACTGCGGTGACATAAGGGTTCTTAAACGGGTACAGGGTGAGCATACCTTATCTAAAGCTCCTAAATGTGAAAACCTTTCACCAGACTTTGCCCTGAAAGTGTAAATCAAAGCCCTGACCTCATGTGACGGGGACAAAAGGATTAAAAACCCTGTATAAAACATAAGGTGTGTATGAAACATAAATGGATTGCGTGTTGGTCCCGTTCCTGAGAGATCTCATTATTATATGCTCTTCTAGTGTCGGGTGTTTGGGATCAGGATGCTCCCTCCCTCCGTACTCGGCGCTCTCAGGGTTAAAGTGACCGGGCCGTTTCCATTTACTGGTATCCAGTGAGAAAGCACCGTATCCGTGCCATATATACCCAGCCCTGGCTCCTGCGTGTCTGATCTGAAGAGGATCCAATCTAATTTTGGTTCCTGAAGCTGATGCAGATAAAGTAACTTGTTCAATGTCAAAAGAAACGGACACCCGGCTCCCCCTGGGCTCGCTTCCTCGCTGGCCGTGAACCAGTCCAATTCTCCCAGCGAGGTGGCGGCTGCACGGCACGACACGGAGCACCTACACGAGACGCTTCGGCCGCAGCTTCGACGCTGCAGGAGCTGCAGAATACGGTGTCGCAACACAATACAAAAACATTGACGATGCAATAACCAAAAATAAGTTCTGTTTTACAATACCGTCTCGCTGACGGACAACGGGTCCTCTGGGTAAGTACCGATTGCACCCGATGGCAGTGGTCAGCAACCTCCGCTCCCTGGAATTTTGGAACTCCATTTCCCATGATGCTCAACCAGTCGGATGAGTACCTGAGCATCATGGGAGATGTAGTTTCATTTAATCTGGAGGGCTGCGGTCACTGACCTGTGTGATAGGGGATTAGAGCAGGGGGTCACTGGTTATGAAGTGTCCTGGGTAAATAGCAGCATGTCCGGTGTACATCAGGGATCTCAAACTCTGGCCCCAGATGTTTCTGAACCACAACTCCCATCATTCTCTGTCCACCTATTGCATTCAAAGTGTTCTGGGAATTGTAGGCAATCAACATGTGGGGGGCCGGGTTTGAGATTCCTGCTGCACCTCAAAACATTTCATGATTGACCAGCTTGGACATTCGATCGGAAGGCTCCAGGTCGATATCATACAGACGGGTTTCTACGTATGACCGGCATGTCGCTGTACTAGTTTGAGTAACCATAGCAATCATGGAACAATATACCAAATAACGCGTTTCGCACAGAGACAATCCACCCCATAATAAAGCATCTCCTTAATGACGCCCTACAAGTCCAGTGCGAATCGACCACAACATGGGATGGTGACAGAGGAAATACGTCAAACTGTGAAACGCGTCGTCGGCTGCTGCTGCACACCGAGTGCATGAAACCAAAGTGACATTGAACAAGCTCAGGAAACCATCATGGGTACAAAGGTGTGCTACAATGTATACACCCAAGACCCCTAGTCTCCAGCACCACACCTCACACATACACACAGCCATTATTAAGAGCCACAGAGGAAGCTGACAAAGCGGAGTCCATTAATTTGCCCAGCGGGGCAGAGAAACTTCCAAAACGCAGCAGAAGATTTGCATTGCCCTGGCATTGGTCATGAGATCTGATGCCGTGTGAGTCCTTGGGCGAGACACCTAACGGTACATACTCGCTACCGCACAATATTGGCTGTGGAGTCCAGTGGTGACGTCTCTACCCTTCGATCATGGAGAAGCAAGTCAAATCCTGTTCAGCACATCCCTCCAATACAACTGTGGAGAAGAAAGTCTCGACTTAACGAGAAGCGGGTTCAACCAAACCACCAGGTCTCTGTTCTACAATCATGGAAAGACGACTCGATCCCACTCAGAAGACGCCACCAGTGAGTGTCCTTGGGCAAAACACCTAACGATACGGATGCGCCTACCTCACAAAATACTTGTACATCTCATAGATTGTAAGTTCTTGGGAACAGGGTCCCCCTGAATCAGGCCATATCATCCATATGTGGTATTCCAATGTATTAACCCCTTGTACACTGATCCTGTAAAGCGCTGCGGAATATGTGGCGCTATATAAATACTAGATAATAATTAACCTGCGGTTGAGATGAACAGGACCACGAGCTTCATGCTGACTGGTCAAACACGGGAGGACAGTGAATAAAAGAAACAAAACAGACATAAAACCCAACATCTTCTCTTCCCCTGATATCTGATCTCTTGATTGGCTGCAGCCCTCGGGTTGTTGTTGGGTGGCTGAGCATAGGGAGAGTTGCAGTCCTGCATCGCTACTCCGCGAGGGTTTGGGTGGGATGCAGGCTGTTACAGAGCGCCATGATGTGGATGGATGTGGCCGGTGACAGCCGGGGCGGCTGTCTGCACATTATGTAAGGAGCGAGAGCTGTCGGGATTTATGGAGAAACTGTTGTGAAAACTGGTGCAATCCCTCTTAAGAAACCGTCATGTTAAGCCACAGATTAAAGCTGTCTGGGGCCGGATTACACACACATCATCCTGCCGAGCGGCGCTAAACCCACTGCGAAGGGTCTCACGGCGGACAAACCAACACGGAGAGGACATGGGACCAACGGAGGATTTGTATCCTGTGTCCTGGCCTCCGTAACCACACGTGCAGGAGGAGCATCCTTTATCCGGAATATTCCGTAATTACCACCGAAAGTGTGAAATCCCACCCGACCTCATGTGACGGGGGGGGGCATCCGACCGCATGTGACAGGGGGGGGGGGGCATCCGACCGCATGTGACAGGGGGGGGGGGGCGGCGACAAGATGATTAAACATGCGGTGTAAATTAATGTCGTGTTTAGAATTGTGAAGTTGTGTCTGACCCACTCGTGACCTCATGGACAACGTTCCTCCAGGCCTTCCTGTCCTCTACCATCTTCAGGAGCCCATTTAAGCTCACATTTAAGTGACCCCATCCAGCCACCTCATTCTCTGTCGCCCCCTTCTTTTGCCCTCAATCTTTCCCAGCATTAGGCTCTTCTCCAGCGAGTCCTTCCTTCTCATTGACCAAAGTATAGGAGTTTCATCTTCAGGATCTGACCTTCTAAAGAGCAGTCAGGGTTAATCTCCTCTAGCACTGGCCGGTTTGATTGACGCCCGTCTGGCCACCTCGCTGAACGCCGCAAGGCTCGATCCTTCTATGGAGGATCGCGCTTCACAGCCCCGTCAACGCGCGTCCTAGCGCTTTGACAGGAAGGCTTGCTGCACGTAGTGCGCTCGTCTGACTCCAGCCTTAAATGACCAGTATTGCATTTACAAGAAACGCCAGTGATCTGGTGTAAACAGTGCGTGAAGCAGACGAGTTTTGTCCACCCACCCCAGTGTCACCAGGATTTATAATTTCCCGGCTAACGGTCACCAGTTGGGCTCTGGTGCAAAAACGAGGCTACGTTTCGTTTGGTGGCTGCCACGGCCAACTTGTAGAGTGCAAATGAGGATCTTCTTGCCATGTCTTTGTGGAACGCGGCTACGGCTTCTTCTAGGTTCCTTGAGGTGGAGGAGATATTGCGTAACCAGGTAACTCACTGCAAAACTGCAATAAAAGACGGAGAAAGAGCTGAGCGTCCTCCATTGTTGGTAGACAACACCAAGTGCGACGGCTAATCAATGTCTGCTTCCCACACACATTACACACATCTCCGCGATGCTGTTGTGCGTTCATAAAGGAGGTCAGAAATCGAGTACGAGCAACAACGCGACTTCCCGTCTGCAACAAAAGCCACGAAAACTGGGAGAGAAAGCAGGACTTCTTTCCCTTGGCTAAAACCAAGATCGTCTTACATGGACCGTCATCTCTTTGCAAAGGTGATTGGTTTCCTTGAGGATGCGAAGAAGGGAATAGCCAGCTACCCCTATGGGCGCTGCATTAAAGGGACACTATCGCTAACACATGCGCATTACATACCACTTTATGAAACACTTGCTGCTGTTTTTTGTTTCTTTAAAGTAATTGAATGTGAAAAGGAAAAATAAAATTCGGTTTTTATCTCCCGTTTCCATTTTCTGGATTTTTCTTGTGATAAAACATTTACCAAAATCTGTGCAAAAGTTTTACTTTACTGCTGTGGTTTCCTCTTCTACAGTATTTAACAGTTAAGGGGTTATTCAGAAATGTCACTGACTTGTCGGTGCTCTTTCGTTCCCCGCACTTCAGGGAATCTAATACCCCGACCGTGCAGTAAATTCAGCATTCACAGAGTCTCCGAAGTGCAGGGAAAATCTGCTGAACGGATTGAAAAATCCACCGATATTATCCGAACAAAAATTCAGAAACGCCCACCAAACCTACCCGACGATCGGCCGCAAACCCTTCGAATGCGTCCGAAAAAAGCCAACCAGCCGCTGGAAAAAGCCGACAAGCCGACGGAATGGGGTACAAAAAGTAAATAAATTGAAACAATCAAAATTTTGAACGCTGTTTGGAAAAAAGACTACTGGACGAAAATGTCTGGAATTAACATACAAGGTCCTAGGGAATAATAATAAAAAGGTCTGTTACAGAAAAATAAAGGCAAAAAAAAAAATTTCAGGAAAAAATCCCGAAAAATGCCAAAAAAATAATAAAATAAAGAGTAATTTTGATGCAAATTAAAGGAATAAGCGGTTTATTAGATGTTGGATAAAATCGGGAATATTTTTAACATTGGAACCTATGGGATTCACCTGATTAAACCTGTCAAATGAAACCATTGAACAGCAGGTCAATTCGGCAAATTTTCACTGCTGTTCAGTGTCTCTGAATAGATTAACCATTGCTTCTCTATGGGGGATAACATGGCCCTCGAACAGGCACCCTATTTCGCTGACCATTCGCCATAATTTGGCGAATTGCCAGGTTTTGAATAGGCAAAGGGCCACGGAATTTATCTGTTCAGTGTAATTTCGGGGCCAGTTCGGCTCTTTCTGAATAACTCTGCTAGTCTACCCCCTGGTTATGTCCTTTGAATACATCCCACACAATACAATGATGTGAGTCGGTGACTGACCCATTCACTCCATTCTATGACCAAAGCCACACAGTGAGGAGCAAGTTATGGGAAGATACTGCGGGGGGGGGGGGGGGGAGGGGACGACGGACCGTATACAACAAAAATATCACACAATGGATGCACCCAGTGACACAGAGGAAAAGATCATACAATGGATGCACCCAGTGACCCATAAAGAGGAAAATATCACACAATGGATGCACCCAGTGACCCATAAAGAGGAAAATATCACACAATGGATGCGCCCAGTGACCCATATAGAGGGAAATATCACACAATGGATGCGCCCAGTGACCCATATAGAGGGAAATATCACACAATGGATGCACCCAGTGACACATATAGAGGAAAATATCACACAATGGATGCACCCAGTGACACATATAGAGGAAAATATCACACAATGGATGCACCCAGTGACACATATAGAGGGAAATATCACACAATGGATGCGCCCATTGACACATATAGAGGGAAATATCACACAATGGATGCGCCTATTGACACATATAGAGGAAAATATCACACAATGGATGCATCCAGTGACCCATATAGAGGGAAATATCACACAATGGATGCATCCAGTGACCCATATAGAGGGAAATATCACACAATGGATGCACCCAGTGACACATATAGAGGAAAATATTTTCTTAACTAAACATACAAGATAAAATCAAAGCAAATGTAAAATATCAGCAACAACAAATAAACACAATTAGGACGTTTCATTTTTTGGTGCTACTGGCCCTTTAAGAGGAAAGGCTCCATGGCCTAAATGACCCGTAAGAACATTCAAAAGAAATAAACATCCAGATCTCCACAGGTTCTTCCTGGTCAGAGAGGACATTTGTCCGTTCAGGCCCAGCGCTTATTCACCCAATCTGCATCTTTTCTTCCCAATCAGGTGGTGTTGGGTTGAGTGGCGTGTGACTGGCGGTCCGGCGACTGATCAGGATTATTTGGGATTCATTACTTCCCGGGAGCTCGAGCTGCTAACTTTACACAAGAATTCTTAGGAAATGAATAATGTGTCATTGGAGGATGCGGATACACAGCATTTCTGTATGTATGAGGACGCGCACATCTTTCACCGTTTAGACGCCATGTCCGTGTGAGTGGAGGGTAACGCACTGCTGCATGCCAGGCTGTTACCAAGAGGAAATCGAGCCGCAGCCGACGCATTTCACAGCTTCACCAAACAGGCAGGACAGAAAGCTGATATCTGAGGCTAATACAGAGATTAAAAAACACGAAGTAATTCTAAAACGATTGCAAAGCCGCGATTCCAGCCCAGCCGCTAACAGGGAGCCGCTAACAGGGAGCCGCAAACAGGGAGCCGCAAACAGGGAGCCGCAAACAGGGAGCCGCAAACAGGGAGCCGCAAACAGGGAGCCGCTAACAGGGAACCGCTAACGGGGAGCCGCAAACAGGGAGCCGCTAACAGGGAGCCGCAAACAGGGAACCGCAAACAGGGAACCGCTAACAGGGAACCGCTAACAGGGAACCGCTAACAGGGAACCGCTAACGGGGAGCCGCAAACAGGGAGCCGCAAACAGGGAACCGCAAACGGGGAACCGCTAACGGGGAGCCGCAAACAGGGAACCGCTAACGGGGAGCCGCAAACAGGGAACCGCTAACGGGGAGCCGCAAACGGGGAGCCGCTAACAGGGAACAGGGAGCCGCTAACAGGGAACAGGGAACCGCTAACAGGGGAGCCGCTAACAGGGAGCCGCTAACAGGGAGCCGCTAACAGGGAGCCGCTAACAGGGAGCCGCTAACAGGGAACAGGGAGCCGCTAACAGGGAACAGGGAACCGCTAACAGGGAACCGCTAACAGGGGAGCCGCTAACAGGGGAGCCGCAAACAGGGAACCGCTAACGGGGAGCCGCTAACAGGGAACAGGGAGCCGCTAACAGGGAACAGGGAACCGCTAACAGGGGAGCCGCAAACAGGGAACCGCTAACGGGGAGCCGCTAACAGGGAACAGGGAGCCGCTAACAGGGAACAGGGAACCGCTAACAGGGGAGCCGCAAACAGGGAACCGCTAACGGGGAGCCGCTAACAGGGAACAGGGAGCCGCTAACAGGGAACAGGGAACCGCTAACAGGGGAGCCGCTAACAGGGAGCCGCTAACAGGGAGCCGCTAACAGGGAGCCGCTAACAGGGAACAGGGAGCCGCTAACAGGGAACAGGGAACCGCTAACAGGGGAGCCGCTAACAGGGGAGCCGCTAACAGGGGAGCCGCTAACAGGGGAGCCGCTAACAGGGGAGCCGCTAACAGGGGAGCCGCTAACAGGGAGCCGCTAACAGGGAGCCGCTAACAGGGAGCCGCTAACAGGGAACAGGGAACCGCTAACAGGGAGCCGCTAACAGGGGGCCGCTAACAGGAGGCCGCTATAGGGAGATATTGGGTGGAGCTGATAGCCCTTCGCATCTCCCCGTTACTGGCTCCATTATGAACGAGCATATCATGAGAGGGCCACGAAACAACGCCGGCAGTGAAGCCGCTAGTACCGGCTGCTGGAGTCCATAGGACTCAATGCAGATGAGCGACACCGTGTGACATTAGCGGGGTCACCCCTGTAAACAGCGGAAAGAGGGTCTACATGAATGTAGCGTTATGTTATTAGGGATGCTGCGGCTACAACCCTAAATTATAACAAGTGCAGGAGAATCCCCAATATAGAGACTTTAAAAACCGCACAGCAATCTCAGAGGCGAAAAAACCTCTACAAGAGAATTTATAGAGTTTACACATACATTTTACAGTGAGGGAGGGGAGAGGCAGCGCAAGGAACCGCGAGGGAGGGGAGAGGCAGCGCAAGGAACCGCGAGGGAGGGGAGAGAGGCAGCGCAAGGAACCGCGAGGGAGGGGAGAGGCAGCGCAAGGAACCGCGAGGGAGGGGAGAGGCAGCGCAAGGAACAGCGAGGGAGGGGAGAGGCAGCGCAAGGAACCGCGAGGGAGGGGAGAGGCAGCGCAAGGAACCGCGAGGGAGGGGAGAGGCAGCGCAAGGAACAGCGAGGGAGGGGAGAGGCAGCGCAAGGAACCGCGAGGGAGGGAGAGGCAGGGGAGAGGCAGCGCAAGGAACCGCGAGGGAGGGGAGAGAGGCAGCGCAAGGAACCTCGAGGGAGGGGAGAGAGGCAGCGCAAGGAACCGCGAGGGAGGGGAGAGGCAGCGCAAGGAACCGCGAGGGAGGGGAGAGGCAGCGCAAGGAACCGCGAGGGAGGGGAGAGGCAGCGCAAGGAACCGCGAGGGAGGGGAGAGGCAGGGGAGAGGCAGCGCAAGGAACCGCGAGGGAGGGGAGAGAGGCAGTGCAAGGAACCGCGAGGGAGGGGAGAGAGGCAGCGCAAGGAACCGTGAGGGAGGGGAGAGGCAGCGCATGGAACCGCGAGGGAGGGGAGAGGCAGCGCAAGGAACCGCGAGGGAGGGGAGAGGCAAGGGAGAGGCAGCGCAAGGAACCGCGAGGGAGGGGAGAGGCAGCGCAAGGAACCTCGAGGGAGGGGAGAGAGGCAGCGCAAGGAACCGCGAGGGAGGGGAGAGAGACAGTGCAAAGAACCGCGAGGGAGGGGAGAGGGAAGGGAGAGGCAGCGCAAGGAACCGCGAGGGAGGGAGAGGCAGGGGAGAGGCAGCACAAGGAACCGCGAGGGAGGGGAGAGAGGCAGCGCAAGGAACCGCGAGGGAGGGGAGAGAGGCAGCGCAAAGAACCGCGAGGGAGGGGAGAGGGAAGGGAGAGGCAGCGCAAGGAACTGCGAGGGAGGGGAGAGGCAGGGGAGAGGCAGCACAAGGAACCGCGAGGGAGGGGAGAGAGGCAGCGCAAGGAACCGCGAGGGAGGGAGAGGCAGCGCAAGGAACCGCGAGGGAGGGGAGAGGCAGCGCAAGGAACCGCGAGGGAGGGGAGAGGCAGCGCAAGGAACCGCGAGGGAGGGGAGAGGCAGGGGAGAGGCAGCGCAAGGAACCGCGAGGGAGGGGAGAGGCAGCGCAAGGAACCGCGAGGGAGGGGAGAGGCAGCGCAAGGAACCGCGAGGAGGGGAGAGGCAGGGGAGAGCAGCGCAAGGAACCGCGAGGGAGGGGAGAGAGGCAGCGCAAGGAACCGCGAGGGAGGGGAGAGAGGCAGCGCAAGGAACCTCGAGGGAGGGGAGAGAGGCAGCGCAAGGAACCGCGAGGGAGGGGAGAGAGGCAGCGCAAAGAACCGCGAGGGAGGGGAGAGGCAGCGCAAGGAACCGCGAGGAGGGGAGAGGCAGCGCAGAGCGGAACGGCGAGGGAGGGGAGAGGCAGCGCAATGAACCGCGAGGGAGGGGAGAGGCAGCGCATGAACCGCGAGGGAGGGGAGAGGCAGCGCAAGGAACGCGAGGAGGGGAGAGGCAGCGCAAGGAACCGCGAGGGAGGGAGAGGCAGCGCAAGGAACGGCGAGGGAGGGGAGAGGCAGCGCAATGAACCGCGAGGGAGGGGAGAGGCAGCGCAATGAACCGCGAGGGAGGGGAGAGGCAGCGCAAGGAACCGCGAGGGAGGGGAGAGGTTGCGCGGTGGAGGGGAGAGGTTGCGCGGTGGAGGGGAGAGGTTGCGCGGTGGAGGGGAGAGGTTGCGCAGTGGAGGGGAGAGGTTGCGCGGTGGAGGGGAGAGGTTGCGCGGTGGAGGGGAGAGGTTGCGCGGTGGAGGGGAGAGGTTGCGCGGTGGAGGGGAGAGGTTGCGCGGTGCTGCGCGGTGGAGGGGAGAGGTTGCGCGGTGCTGCACTACGGAGGAGAGAGGTTGCGCGGTGCTGCACAGCGGAGGAGAGAGGTTGCGCGGTGCTGCACAGCGGGAGAGAGTTGCGCGGTGCTACACAGCGGAGGAGAGAGGTTGCGCGGTGCTGCACAGCGGAGGAGAGAGGTTGCGCGGTGCTGCACAGCGGAGGGGAGAGGTTGCGCGGTGCTGCACAGCGGAGGGGAGAGGTTGCGCGGTGCTGCACAGCGGAGGGGAGAGGTTGCGCGGTGCTGCACAGCGGAGGGGAGAGGTTGCGCGGTGCTGAAACAGCGGAGGGGAGAGGTTGCGCGGTGCTGCACAGCGGAGGGGAGAGGTTGCGCGGTGCTGCACAGCGGAGGGGAGAGGTTGCGCGGTGCTGCACAGCGGAGAGGAGAGGTTGCGCGGTGCTGCACAGCGGAGGGGAGAGGTTGCGCGGTGCTGCACAGCGGAGGGGAGAGGTTGCGCGGTGCTGCACAGCGGAGGGGAGAGGTTGCGCGGTGCTGCACAGCGGAGGGGAGAGGTTGCGCGGTGCTGCACAGCGGAGGGGAGAGGTTGCGCGGTGCTGCACAGCGGAGGGGAGAGGTTGCGCGGTGCTGCACAGCGGAGGGGAGAGGTTGCGCGGTGCTGCACAGCGGAGGGGAGAGGTTGCGCGTGCTGCACAGCGGAGGGGAGAGGTTGCGCGGTGCTGCACAGCGGAGGGGAGAGGTTGCGCGGTGCTGCACAGCGGAGGGGAGAGGTTGCGCGGTGCTGCACAGCGGAGGAGAGGTTGCGCGGTGCTGCACAGCGGAGGGGAGGTTGCTGCGCGGTGCTGCACAGCGGAGGGGAGAGGTTGCGCGGTGCTGCACAGGGGGGGAGAGGTTGCGCGGTGCTGCACAGCGGAGGGGAGAGGTTGCGCGGTGTGCAGGGCAGAGCGGAGGGGGGAGAGGTTGCGCGGTGCTGCACAGTGGAGGGGAGAGGTTGCGCGGTGCTGCACAGCGGAGGGGAGAGGTTGCGCGGTGCTGCACAGCGGAGGGGAGAGGTTGCGCGGTGCTGCACAGCGGAGGGGAGAGGTTGCGCGGTGCTGCACAGCGGAGGGGAGAGGTTGCGCGGTGCTGACAGCGGAGGGGAGAGGTTGCGCGGTGCTGCACAGCGGAGGGGAGAGGTTGCGCGGTGCTGCACAGCGGAGGGGAGAGGTTGCGCGGTGCTGCACAGCGGAGGGGAGAGGTTGCGCGGTGCTGCACAGCGGAGGGGAGAGGTTGCGCGGTGCTGCACAGCGGAGGGGAGAGGTTGCGCGGTGCTGCACAGCGGAGGGGAGAGGTTGCGCGGTGCTGCACAGCGGAGGGGAGAGGTTGCGCGGTGCTGCACAGCGGAGGGGAGGTTGCGCGGTGCTGCACAGCGGAGGGGAGAGGTTGCGCGGTGCTGCACAGCGGAGGGGAGAGGTTGCGCGGTGCTGCACAGCGGAGGGGAGAGGTTGCGCGGTGCTGCACAGCGGAGGGGAGAGGTTGCGCGGTGCTGCACAGCGGAGGGGAGAGTTGCGCGGTGCTGCACAGCGGAGGGGAGAGGTTGCGCGGTGTTGCACAGCGGAGGGGAGAGGTTGCGCGGTGCTGCACAGTGGAGGGGAGAGGTCAGATTTCTACATCAAAGTGAGTTTAAGATTCATGAAGTTAATGATAAACAAAACATTGTGCGATTTAAACCGTCAGACAAACCCGGCGGCACAAGGTTTATTTTATAAAGGATTTTACCAGGAAGGATACATTGAGATTTCTCTCCTTTTCAAGTATGTCCTGGGTGGCGAGTATGTACCGTTAGGTGTCTTGCCCAAGGACACTTACTGGAGAGGTGCTCTTGCTGGGATCGAACCTGTGTCTCCACAGTCTCTACCTCTACTCCACCCGGCCGGTGCAGAAGTATAAAGGCTTGATGGTTACACGGGACGTGCTCACACACGCCTTACGCTGCATCATATTCCTGTGCTGTGCCTACTCACACAGCCAGCCGCACACAGCCATGCAAACACAACCAGCCGCACAAAGCCATGCAAACACAACCAGCCGCACACAGCCATGCAAACACAGCCAGCCGCACACAGCCATGCAAACACAACCAGCCCGCACAGCCATGCAAACACAACCAGCCGCACACAGCCATGCAAACACAGCCAGCCGCACACAGCCATGCAAACACAGCCAGCCGCACACAGCCATGCAAACACAGCCAGCCGCACACAGCCATGCAAACACAACCAGCCGCACACAGCCATGCAAACACAGCCAGCCGCACACAGCCATGCAAACACAACCAGCCGCACACAGCCATGCAAACACAACCAGCCCGCACAGCCATGCAAACACAACCAGCCGCACAAAGCCATGCAAACACAACTAGCCGCACACAGCCATGCAAACACAGCCAGCCGCACACAGCCATGCAAACACAACCAGCCGCACACAGCCATGCAAACACAACCAGCCGCACAGCCATGCAAACACAACCAGCCGCACAAAGCCATGCAAACACAACCAGCCCGCACAGCCATGCAAACACAACCAGCCGCACAAAGCCATGCAAACACAACCAGCCGCACACAGCCATGCAAACACAACCAGCCGCACACAGCCATGCAAACACAACCAGCCGCACACAGCCATGCAAACACAGCCAGCCGCACACAGCCATGCAAACACAGCCAGCCGCACACAGCCATGCAAACACAGCCAGCCGCACAGCCATGCAAACACAACCAGCCGCACACAGCCATGCAAACACAACCAGCCCGCACAGCCATGCAAACACAACCAGCCGCACAAAGCCATGCAAACACAACCAGCCGCGCTCAGCCATGCAAACACAACCAGCCGCACACAGCCATGCAAACACAACCAGCCGCACACAGCCATGCAAACACAACCAGCCGCACACAGCCATGCAAACACAGCCAGCCGCACACAGCCATGCAAACACAACCAGCCGCACACAGCCATGCAAACACAACCAGCCGCACACAGCCATGCAAACACAACCAGCCGCACACAGCCATGCAAACACAACCAGCCGCACACAGCCATGCAAACACAGCCAGCCGCACACACTGTTGTACTATTAAAAGACATATCTACCGGGGACTGCGGCAAAATAGCAAACCTATTCCGTGGCGCTGTACAATGGACAGGACAAAACGAACTTAAGAGTGACAAGGAAGAAAAATGGAGGGCGATGGGAATAGAGCACCCTGCCCAGAGCTTGCAATATACAGTCAATTAGAAGGCCTCATAGATTGCAAGCTCATTGGTCTAGCCTGAAGATCTCTCTGGGTTTTGCTTCCAGCAACGTGTTCGGTTTCTAAGTTTTACTCCTCTATGTTTGAGGTGAGGCACTATGTAATACGCGGAGTCTATATAAAGGATAATGAGGGAATAATGAGGGATGGCGATGTCTCGCAACGTAATGCTCGCTGGAGCCTGAACACAGACAGCGAGACGTCAGATTCTGGACAAAAAAAAGAAAGCCCTACTTATTCCTCGGAACGGATCTGTCCACATCAAAAAGTCCCTAATATTCTGCCTTCTGCGGCAGCGACGTGCCGAGAGAGGTGGTTCTAAAATAAAATATATTGGCGAGCTCGTCGCAACGCCGCGATGCCGAAAGCTAAGGAATTTCCATTTAAAAAAAAGCACGATAAACAGCGCCCCCACAGGACCGCAGGCCGTAAACGGAACTGCAAGCCGTAAGGGCAAAACCACAGTAATATCCGACAATCACCAGAAAATCGATAATAATTCACTGCAGGTCACATATATATATATATATATATATATATACACACAGCTTTTTTTAATATATAATTAGAGATATCACCGAACCTCTGCAATAACAATTTCCAAGAGAACGTCCCGGATTTATTACCAGTAACACAGAAACCAATATATCAGCAGCCCCCCCCCCGGTGACATATATATATATATATCAACTTAGAGATCCCTGATGTGTAAGGCTTTCCAGTAATCATCTTGCTGCACCTTGCATGCCGAGCGTCACAGGGGCTTTCCGGCCACGCCAAGGACTTTATGATGTCGCTGGTCTATATGAAGCTCATGATCTTCCCTCTTGGAAGTTCTATCCTACTTGTGTCCGTCAGGAAAACCCGACTGCATTGATCCCCTTCAAACCCGTCGCCCCAGTGCACCTCCATCCCATCTTCTCCCCAGCTCCCCCTTTGATACAGGTTTTGGGTTTCTAGGAGAGCCTGCGATTCCCACAGATCCGGACGTCTTAATTCTGGAACCCACATCTCTGCCTGCCTGCGCGCCTGCAACTTTGCCACTGTGAGGTCCCTGGCGTTAAGGGGTTAACTGATGTCCACCTGGCTCTTCAAATAGAAGCCTCATCTTCTCTAGATGAAAGGACTTTTTCCTTGGAGGCCGGGGCAACATCTTAAATCATTGTCACGTTCCTCAAGCCATTCCTGGGCAGTTTTTGCCGTGTGTCAGGGGGCATTATCTGCTGAAAGAGGACACTGCCGTCAGGGAACACAATGGCCATGAAGGGGTGTACGTGGTCTGCAGCAATCTCTAGGTAGGTGGTGCGTGTCACGTGTTTGAGGACACCTTTCTATCATGGCCAACATGACATTTTTCAGCAATTTGTGCAACAGTAGCTCCTTGGTGTGATCGGACCAGACATGCTTGCCTTCGCTTCCTACATGCACCAGTGGGCCTTGGGCACACGTGACCAGGACATCCTGGGGAAGGGGGGGCACTCCACACAGCCTGCTGACCACTTTGAGATAATCAGGGTTATTCAGAGAGAGGTGAAAAGCAGGAGAATGGTGGGAGAATGGAAAATTCTAGCTCAAAATAGCCGATTTGGAAAGGGAGATGAATGGGAGAATTTTTCTGGTTTGGCTATTTTGACCTAGAATTTTCCATTCTCCAATCATTCCCCTGCTTTTCACTGCTCTCTAAATAACCTTGAATGTTGTCAGGGTGTGTAGCGTGTCACTTTAAGTGTGAAATAGCATTTCACATTTAACCCTTCACTACCAAGTGAACATTGTCCGGAAGCAGTGGTTTTTTGAAAAATCATTTTTAAATATAGTGTAAGACATATTTAGAAGTACTCCCAATTAATCTTTTGCTGTACTAACATTTCGCCAGCAGATGGTGCCACCTACTGCCAAGTTGAGTTACAGCTGCAGCCTGTGGTTCACTGCAACAAATGTATCAGCATGCTGAATGTCCGATGTCGGAGCATTCAGCAGCCAGAGCAGATTTTGCACAGTTGCAGCTCTTTGGGCATTATGCCCAGACGACTAAAACTTTGCTTATGGGCTGCAGAAGGTGCCCCCAAACGAAATTCGTTTGCAGCGAACAAATTTAGTTTGCTTCTGTGCTGCAGATCGAGATATCTCGACATCAGGGCACCGGGTGGGGCCTTTGAAGACCGAGATATCTCAACCTCGGTAGTGCAGGGGTTAAGAGTTCTTACCAGGGAGCAGGATGCCGCTGCAAATCAGGTTTGCAACTAGCAGGGCAATTTGACAGTACATATGCCTGCTTTTATGCAGGCAGCTCTATTTGCTGCTGTGTTGCATTGTAGCCACATACAGAAACATTACTAAATGGGGAGGAGCTAATAGGACGTTAAATCGATTTTACAGTCAGTACCGGTTTTAGTTCAGAGAGTTACATTATTGCTAAAAGTGCATTAGTAAAAATAAATGACAAATCACCTGAAAACACAATACGTTGCACTTTATTTTAGAAGATTGGAGGGGTTGAAGAAATCGGAGACTGCAGAATACGTTAAAAGTTGCATTTTCAGTTGAGTTTTGGGAAAGCATTCATTGCGTTGAGACTGTTCGATTGCATTGAACAAATCAAAAAGCAAACAGCTGAAAGTCTATACATTTTGACAATGAGCCTGATTTGCAAAGAGTGTTGAATAATTTTGATTACAAATAGGGATGCACCGAAATTAAATCGGCAGAAAATGGTGCTTTCAGTTTCGGCCGAAACGGAAAATTTGGCAGGGGAAAAAAAAAAAAAATAGAAAAAACCCTGTCAAAAATCTGCCATTTGAATCAGGGCCTGGAGGCACGGCCGAGCCGGAGACTCGCCGGAGTCTGAAGGCCAGCCGAGAAGGAGGCACGGGCAGGCTTCCAGGCCCAGGTGACTGATTTTATTGGGGGGGGAGAGCGTTACACATACTCCCTTACATCGGTCCTGAGCTCCAGCGGTGGCAGTCTTCCTGCATCCAGTGTCCGCTCTCCGTCAGACGCCAGTCCCCGGGATGACGACACAGAAGCAGAGGCCTTTGACCCTGGGTGCACCTACATCCATCTACTTCGGCCCTGAGTTCCTCCAGCGGTGGCAGTCCCTGTGGTGACAGTCCTCCGCCAGCCAGTTCCAACTCTCCGCCAGACGCAGGGATGACCGAAGTTTCGGTATCAGTTGTAAATTTTAATTTCGGTGCACCACTAATTACTAATGTACATCCCTAGTTTATACCATGAATCCCAGAACACCTTTATTGCAGGAATTCGAGGTCTGGCATGGTGTCCTCTTCTACCCCCGAGACTCAGCATAGTGCGGCAGAGGGATAAAGGAGCCCCGGCACGGCCATGCTCTCTATTTGCTATAGGATACGATAATTTGTACATTATTAATTTCAGTTTGTCACGTTCAGATAACAGGAGGATGACTGGGAGGTGCAGGACGTTACGAGGAAAGGCTCCGCTTTGCGTCTGTGTGACCCTTCCTGTCAGCGTCTGTCGTAGTGGGATGACGGGTCGACAGGACGGGCCACACAGATTCACGTGCGTAATAGTATCGCACGTTACAACATGCACTCAGTGAGGCGGCCACACGGGTGTCCGAGCAGAGAGAACGCCTGTTCTCACAGTTGTTCCCTCCACGCTCGTGTGACCCCAGCCTTAAAGGGACACGACCACTTACATAAGCTGTAACTAGATTACTTGTGCATTACAAACAAAAAGACATTATAAAACACATGCTGCTTTTCTTTTCCTTTTTCTGCAGTTATTTCAAGTAAAAAGGGAAAATAAAGTTACTGTTTTATCTCGTTTCTATTTTGTAGATTTTTCCCATGATGCAACATTTACCAAAATCTAATGGAGGCTTTTACTTTGCAGCTGTGCTTCATCTTCTACAGTATTTAACAGTTAATGAGGTGGAGGACGGAATGTTTACATAAGGCAGCAGGAGGTCTACTGTTCTCCAGGCTAACAGAAATAAGAAATGGCAGCTGAATGGAAGTCTTAAATTCCCTGTCCTATCTCAATCTACCCCCTGGTGATGTCCTTTGAATACAACCCACACAATACAATGATGTGAGTCAGTGACAGACCCATTCACTCCATTCTATGAGCAAAGCCACACTGTGAGGAGCAAGTGATGGAAAGAAACTGTGGGGGAGGGTATACAACACAAAATATCACACAGTGAATGCACCCAGTGACACAGAGAGGAAAATATCACACAATGGATGCACCCAGTGACACAGAGAGGAAAATATCACACAATGGATGCACCCAGTGACACAGAGAGGAAAATATCACACAATGGATGCGCCCAGTGACACATATAGAGGAAAATATCACATAGAAACATAGAAATATTTCGGCAGATAAGAACCTTTCGGCCCATCTAGTCTGCCCAATTACATGGATACTTTACCTGGATTTATCTTTTGTTTAGGATAGCCTTATGCCTATCCCATGCCTGCTTAAATTCAATCACTGTTTTGGCCAATCACACAATGGATGCGCCCAGTGACACATACTGTATAGAGGAAAATATCACACAATGGATGCACCCAGTGACACATATAGAGGAAAATATCACACAATGGATGCACCCAGTGACACATATAGAGGAAAATATCACACAATGGATGCGCCCAGTGACACATACTGTATAGAGGAAAATATCACACAATGGATGCACCCAGTGACACATATAGAGGAAAATATCACACAATGGATGCACCCAGTGACACATATAGAGGGAAATATCACACAATGGATACACCCAGTGACACAGAGGAAAATATTTTCTTAACTAAACAAACAAGAGTAAAACAAATCACATATAAGAAATCAGTGACATCAAATAAACACGATAAGGACATTGCATTTTATGGTGGTACTGGCCCTTTAAGAGGGAAGGCTCCGTTTTGCAGATAGAGAGACCCCGTGTCCCTGGAAAGTTCGTATTCCTTTAAGCTACATGAAAGAGGCCTGAAACATTTTGGTAATTGGTTTGATTTCCACAGAAAGAAGATAATTCCCCCAGTTTTCCCCTGAGAAACACATTCGGGAAAACAGTTTATGTAAGAAGTCCGTCCGTGCTGATAATTTGCGCAGAAACGCTGATAAGTGATTTGGTTTTTCCGGCTACGTGGCACTGCCAGTTTAATGCCGGCTATAAATTTCTGGCTCGGTAGTCCAATTGTTAGCGGTCCAAACAAAACAGACTTTGGGTTGATGAGGCTGAGTTATAAAGAAATTTAGTGGCAGGCTTTTCTTTTTATTATTTCTTAAAACGTCCTCAAATTTCCCGAGATCCGAGAACACGAGAGCGATAAAAATAAATAAATAATAACAAAAAGACAAATTACGGCCACGTGTTCGGGATATATAAAATACCCAATGTAAACATTCCCAGCTGCTGCTGAGTTGCACTCGTCAGTGTCAGCTCAGGTAATGGCGTAAAAAAGGATTATTATCATCATTTATAGCGGCAACAGTTTCCGCAGCGCTTCACAATAACCAATGGGAACGGGACAAAATTAAGACCAACATCGGAACAGAAACAAGAGGTGTAGAGGGCCCTGCTTGGATGAGCTCACAACCTAGAGGAGTTGGGGGTGGAAGAAGAAGACAAGAAGGGTTATTCAGAGAGAGCCGATCTGGACCCAAAATGTCACCGAACGGCGAACAGGGAATTTCACGTACGATTCAATTTCGGGCCATTCGGCTATTCAGAGATCAGGCAGTTCACCAAAATTTGGCGAACTGCCAGCAAGTACGGTGCCTGTTCGACGGCAGTGAAATCCCCAATAGAGAAGCAATGGTTAATCTATTCACAAACACCGAACAGCAGAGAAAAGTTGCCGAAGTTCCCTGCTGTTCAGTGTTTTCATTGGTCAGGTTTATTCAGGCGAATCCCATAGGCTTCAATGTTAAAAATATTCCCGTTTTTATCCAATATCTAATAAACAGCTTATTCTTTTAATTTGCAGCAAAAAGTCTATTTTTTAGGATCTTTTAGGCAAAAAAAAGTGGGTTTTTAAAAAAAAATAAAAAAAAAAAAATTAGCATTTTCTTTCTGTGACAGCCCTTTTTATTATCATTCATAGGAGTTTATATGTAAATTCCAGACATTTTCGTCCAGTAGTTTTGCAAACAGTGTTTGAAATTTGACACTTTCAATCATTTTGGTTTTTTACCCGTCCGGTGGTTTGTCGGCAATGTGTGCGTCAGCGGTGATTAGGGGCTGTCCGGTGGCTTGTCGGCGCTCTGTTCAGTGGCTCGTTGGTTGCGTTTAGCAGCTGTCCGGCAGCAGGCTTGCGGCTGGGTCACTGCACTTCGGGGACCCTGTGGTGAATGCTGAATTCACCACACAGTCAGCGTATCAGACCTAGCCGAAGCGTGGTGAATCAAAGCACCAAAATGTCGGTGACGGTTCGATGCGCTCTGAATAAGCCTGTAGGAGTTTTGCAGGGCATCAGGATCATTACATGAGTGTTACAGAAATGGAGGGGCCATGGAAGTGGCATCTATCTTGATGTGCGGGTAGGTGAGTAGTGGGATAGCTCGGCGCTAGCAATGTGGCACGGTAACCTGAAGAGATGGGTTTTGAGGGATTTCTTGAAGGCCTGAAGATCAGGGGAGAGTCTGATAAGGCGCGTTAGAGGATTCCACAGGACCGGAGCTGCCATTGAGAAGTCTTGGAGGCGAGAGTTGGCTGACCGGGTGAAAACAGGACAGGAGGAGGTCCCCATGCTGATCAGCAAGGAAGGGTTGCGTTATTGAGGGCTTTCAAAGTCAGCGTCAAAATGTTGGTTAATGTTCACGGAGAAGCAGACATTTCTTTACGGGATTAGCAGAAACTGACGAGAACAACACTGCATTCACCACCGCGCTGGTCAGTGACAACCTGGTGCTTAGCAAATGACGTCCTAGGCACTTGTCACGATTACCTGTGACCCCAGCAGGAAGAAGCAATCAACCACAAAAGAGGACCCCAATACCGGGTCTTTGAAGTGGTCGGGGTGTAAAACCAAAGAAGGAAGAGTGGGTGAAAGGGGGGGGGGGGGAGTCAAAACACAAGCCTAGGTCAGGGAAAGTGTATTAACTAGCCAGGAGAAGCCCACAAAATCCAAAGCTACAACAATCCAGGTCAGTAAACAGTAAGACAGAGGAGGTATACGGCTGGTCGTCCACTGGGTCCGTATCCGTGCGACTAACAAGTCGTCCGTAGTCCTCTAATCCCACAACACAGGAGATTCAACCCTCGTCCACTGCCTCCGACTTCCATCGGACGACTACATCAGACTAGCGATCTTCCCCATTTGAATGGGATTTGTCGGACACAGACGAATGACCTGGTACAGCAAACATGAACAAAATGCCCTGATTTGCGGTGATTCAGCGCGACAGGCGAATTCCATAGGATTCAACGTAAAATAATATTTTAGATTTTTTTTTTATTAAACCATTTATTCTTTTCATTTTTAGCAAAAAGTCTTTATTCTATAACAGACCTTTTGTTCTTTTTTAAAGGACCTTTTCTATTATTTAAACACATTTTCTATTGGTTTAAACACCTATTAGAAGAATAGCAGAGTTAGGTTTTTTCCCCCCGGCAGTCCGGTGGTCCGCCAGTTGGTCGACTTGGGTCATCCATTGTCGCTTCCAGTGGACGACCCAGATTGTACAAAAAAAAAAGTACAGACCCAGTGGACGGCCAGCCTAATGACGGTGAAAATAACCATGACATGGCACTGGACGAAGTGTGGTGCAGCCCTATAGAGGACTAGGCAGAGTCTGATAGGCTAGTATAATTTTTCCAGCACCAGAACATGTTGGGATGACGCCATCGGAATGACACAAGGTAACTGACAAATACCAGGCAACGTATAAATCCGAGTGAAACACGAGTCCATAACAACAGCAGTCTACCCAGGAGCGGACGCAAGACACATGGCTTCAATCTGGGAGAGTGGAGGCTCTCAAATGAAGATGGCGGCCATTAGGTGAGTGACAAATCGTGACAGCTTTGCGTTCTCATGCTGATGCCCATTTCCGTGTTCGTCCTGTATGAACACGGAACAGGAGTCTTCTGTCGTTGATGCGTCTCTGACCAGGCTGTAGTGGTGAAGGATTTCCTAAGATTACAGAAGATCCATTACACTGTAGGGGTAACTTGGTGGAAAATTGGACTTTTAAGCCAAAATTGCTAGATTCAAATCTAGAATCCCCACCAACACCAGCGTTCTGTAGCTCGACAATGTCGGACACAAAAAAATTGCAAGTTTCCTACAGTTCACCATTTAGAGGAGGTCTGGCAAACTCCTGGCCCCCCAGATGAGGAGTCCTACAATTCCCAGAATACCTCTGATGCAATAGATGGCCAGGGAATCATGGGAATTGTAGTTCAGAACCATCTGGGGTAGGACAGAGTTTGACAGCCCTGATGTAGAGAATAACCACTTGTGTCACATTAGGGGATACTCGCCAAATTTAGGGCTCGATTTAATTCTATCGGCTGATTTTTCGATAAAGTCATCTGCTTGAGACTGATAATTTTTTTTTGACATTCAATTGACAGTCAATATTTGAAAAACAAATGCATGTGGTCAAGAGGGCCGGAAAAATGCCTAAAAAAAAGCTTATTTTTGGCCAGTATCGTACAGAATTTTGCTTTGAAAACAAAACCATTATAAATATCTGATGTTTTAAAAAAGATCCCAGTCTTATTCCTTCTATTTCTCTGCCTGAAAATCCATTTATCAGCACCTTTCAGCATTAGATATTTTTTCGGAAATCCCCATATGGAGAAATTCAACCGAATATAGCGGATATTTCCATTGAAAAGTGTAGCTGTGAGAGCCAATATACAGTTGTGTTCAAAATTATTCAACCCCCAATGCTGTAAAGGGTTTTAGGGAATTTAGTGTACATTTGTAATTGTATTCAGAATGAAATCCTACAAGGACTTTTTAAAGAACCATATGCAACTAAAATGACATCAATTGGTTTTGTAATACAGTAGTAAATGTTTCTTTTGTGAATTCTTCATTGACACAATTATTCAACCCCTTAAAGACTACCACTCTGAAGAACAGAGGTTCATTCAAGTGTTTTCAATCAGGTATTGAAAACACCTGTGGATGTCACGGAGCAGCAATAAAGCATAATAAGCACCAATTAGGCAGCTTTAAAATGACTGTGATACTCAGCTCCTTCTAGACATTTACTGGTGTGGTTACAAACATGGTGAAGTCAAGAGAATGGTCCAGGAAGACAAGAGAAGAGGTGATTACTCTTCACAGGAAGGGCAATGGCTATAAGAAGATTGCAAAGATGTTAAACATACCAAGAGAGACCATAGGAAGCATCATTCGCAAATTCAAGGCAAAGGGCACTGTTGAAACGCTACCTGGTCGTGGCAGAAAGAAGATGCTGACTTCGACTGCTGTGCGCTACCTGAAGCGCAGAGTGGAGAAAAGTCCCCGTGTGACTGCTGAGGAACTGAGAAAAGATTTGTCAGATGTGGGTACTGAAGTTTCAGCTCAGACAATACGGCGCACACTGCGTAATGAAGGCCTCCATGCCAGAACTCCCAGGCGCACCCCCTTGCTGTCTCCAAAGAATAAGAAGAGTCGACTGCAGTATGCCAAAAGTCATGTGGACAAACCACAGAAGTTTTGGGATAGTGTTCTGTGGACTGATGAAACAAAATTAGAACTGTTTGTGCCCATGGATCAACGCTATGTTTGGAGGAGGAAGAACAAGGCCTATGAAGAAAAGAACACCTTGCCTACTGTGAAGCATGGCGGGGGGTCAATCATGCTTTGGGGCTGTTTTGCTTCTGCAGGTACAGGGGAGCTTCAGCGTGTGCAAGGTACCATGAATTCTCTTCAGTACCAGGAGATATTGGATGACAATGTGATGCAGTCCGTCACAAACCTGAGGCTTGGGAGACGTTGGACCTTTCAACAGGACAATGATCCCAAGCATACCTCCAAGTCCACTAGAGCATGGCTGCAGATTAAAGGCTGGAACATTTTGGAGTGGCCATCGCAGTCACCTGACTTTAATCCGATTGAGAACCTCTGGTGGGACTTAAAGAAAGCAGTTGCAGTGCGCAAGCCTAACAATGTGACTGAACTGGAGGCTTTTGCCCATGACGAATGGGCGAAGATACCCGTAGATCGCTGCAAGACACTTGTGTCAAGCTATGCTTCACGTTTAAAAGCTGTTATAACTGTAAAAGGATGTTGTACTAAGTACTAAGATTGAATGTCACTTGGGGGTTGAATAAAACTGATAATGATGTGAGCACAGAAAAGACATTTGTGGTTATTTCATTATAAATGTTAGGTTATATTTGTCTGACCTACACGTGCCCCTTTGATTTAATTGTAAGCAAGATGACTGAATGATCAAAATCAATGTCAAACTGGCCAAAACACTCAATTTCAGTGGGGGTTGAATAATTTTGAACACAACTGTATGAGCTGAATTTTTATCCAGAATCGAACGGCTTTTAAGCCTGAAATAGAGTCCCCTGAGCTGAAAGATGGTCGAAACACGGCCAAAAAGGAGGCAATTTCGTCCGCCGGGTTGAATTAAATCGAGTCCTTACTGTGGAGAACTTGGTCTAAGTAACTACGTTGCTTCTATCGAAGGTCCATCAAGCATGATAAAGGCTCTGGTTGGGAGCTGAAGCATTGCAATGTGATCCAAACAATCTGCTCCAGTTGGATTTTAAGGTGTGACCGTACCTTTTTGTCCTGCAAAAATTGAATTACTGCGTCATCCCAGATACCAGTGGGCATCCTTGTGTCTACAGAAGCACGGGAACATGGTGGGTGTCTGACAGCGAGCGCGTCCCTAACACGGAAAGGATGCCGACACAGACTTTTCCTGCTCTTGATCTGGAATGTGGATTTTTAACGATGTGCCGTTTCCATTCGGAGAACTGATTATTGCTTTGCTTTGGGCGGGCGGCGGGTTGCTCGGCGCACACAGGATCCGATATTACTTGGAGAGCAGAAACCCAAGATGTGGTCCGTGCATACTTTCCAGGGTTGGTGCTGTTGCTGTGTTTATATATCATATATAGATCCGTTTTTTTATTCTTTCTGCAAGACCAAGGTGTCAGGAACGCATTGGAGTTTTCCTTTAGCTCATGCAAAAAGTCAAGTAGTCGGTTTCTTAATGCCGGTCTGTTACCAATAACAAGTTGTTCCGCAAAAGGCGTCAGGGAGGCTTTATTAATGCGGGACGTAAGGTCCCAAAATCCCCAAATTCCATCTATATAGCTTGGATGAGATCAGCAACAAATTTCTTTTTCGCTTGTACCCAAATTTCCATTGAGGGCCTTCAAAGCGTTTGTCAAAAGTGACGATGATGCCGAAACAAAACTTTTCCACTCTTTGTCTTTCACGTGTTCATGCAGGTGGTTTCGAAAAGCTTTGGCCAGGTGAAAACACCAGGAAGGAAAACCCAATTGACAAAGCACAACATTGGTGAAAGGAATGAACCACCAGAGAAGGAACATCATACGACTGGAAGAGTATCGCGAATGCCCACAAAATAGACTGGTTTTGAAACGCACGGTGATAGGATGGAAGTTCATGGGAACTATTATAGAGAAGACATGGGAATCTAGGGTTAGGCAAGGAGATCTTTCCACCATCTCAATTTAGTGAAGACATGGAAAACCAAACTGTGTAAGGTCAGACTTGGTTTTCTGAGGACCACTCTCAGAGCATTCAAGACAACGGAGAGACCAAAGAATAGAGGATAATCAAGTCAGTGGTTTGATAAAGAAAGCATCCAGTGAGGGCTTCAGGCGTCATAAAAGCATGGTGAAAGACTGGGACTGTTCCAAGGCTAAGGCGGTGGACATTAATCGAGACAACGTTTTGAAGGAGGATGTTAATAATCAAGGCCAAGTTCTTCTGTGAGAGCACAATAAATGGAGTATATTATACATACACCGCGGTATTAAGCGGACAAAAACAAAAGTCAACAATGAGGCGACAACCATCCATGAGACCAGTGATCAGGTCACAACTGGGATGCAAAGCACAACGCTCTAGCCATGCAGAACAGCTGCTTGAACGTTCTGCTTAATCCTAACTCGTCCTATTACATTGAGGCTCAAGCCTAGCTTGCATCTTGGATGTTGAGTCAGGTTACTGTACATTAACGCCTCCAATACTTTGCATGGTGACTAGCATGGTCCTGCAGCTGGAGGGTCTCCGATCGTTCTTGTACAATGCCAAAGCCTTCATTCCCTCTTCAATGGGAGACATTAATGTGCCCCTAGCAGATTGGGAACTAGCTATTCCAGCCACCTCGGTCTCTAACGGTGCCTGGCGTAATTCTGAAAAGAATAATGGTTTTCACAAGCCGGTGTTAAGGGATTAACTTTTGTACAATTACTTCACGCATTAACGTAACCCCACCAAAAGAAAAACCAAAACATAGTCCCCTCAGTGGACAAAGCAACGGGATCCGCCACTTCCTCGCTCCATGGGCGGCTGAACACTGGGAACAAATAGTGTTCCTCTGTATATCCCTCCACCGTCCCGGCGTGGATCTTTCCCGTGTGAGATTGCATGTGACTCGGAGTCTTATAGACTCCCACAGCTGATAACACGATTGACGCTAAGCGCCGTCGTGGTTATCACCCTGCGGCTGTAAGTATCACGTCTCGAGCTGCTGAGAAAGCGTCACAGCGACACAGATGTTAAAGGTGGAGCCGCAAATTGAAAACGATGCACAAGATTGTCATTTGCGTCTTGCCTTTAATACTTAGGGTATGATCTGGCCCAAGATAGTTGACGTGAACGGGCCGGTGTGCCGGAAACTAATGGTTGGCGTTTGCGAAGCATAAACAACCGTAATAATTGGACAGTCAATGGAGCGCCAGTACAAGGCTGGAAATACGAAAAATCACTTTACATGTCCTTCAATACTTCTTCTCAATCTTCCCAAAAGTGGCTCTTGAATGAGGCCTCTCTACAAAAGAGAAGATGTCATCGCGCAATATATTGATTCACCATATGTGGAAAATAGATGGTGTGATGATTCTACTCACATATTGATGAGCCTAACCTAGGCTCTAGGATGAATGTCTGGTATGGGTCTTCATAGATATTCAGGTGCCCATGCACCCCCAATGCGGTGATGATCTTCAACAGCTTTCCTCTGCAGTAAATCACGGAAGATAATGTTGAAGATAATCACCGCATTGGGGGTACATGGGCACCTGAATATCTTTGAAGACCCATACCAGACATTCATCCTAGAGCCTAGGTTAGGCTCATCAATATGTGAGTAGAATCATCACACCATCTATTTTCCACATATGGTGAATCAATATATTGCGCGATGACATCTTCTCTTTTGTAGAGAGGCCTCATTCAAGAGCCACTTTTGGGAAGATTGAGAAGAAGTATTGAAGGACAAGTAAAGTGATTTTTCGTATTTCCAGCCTTGTACTGGCGCTCCATCGACTGTCCAATTGTATGTTCTCAGGTTTTTAGGGGAACCTCCATATTCATTGTGTAGCGTTTACGATCTTTCATTTATCCTGAGAGCGCTTCACTGTTTTTCTTTTGTTACATAAACAACCGTAGGTCACTTATTGGGCAACTTCCATTTTTTCCAGAGGAAGGTTGCCCATTTTCTCATTGAATCTTGCAGGAGAGACCTCAAACGATGGACCTCATGGTAGGAGTCCTAGAGGATCGAGCCCAATCTTCGTTCCCCTTTATTAAATTACAGGGGATGAGATTTTCCAAACGCTGCTTCTTGTGGTTGCGGAGGGTAAATGTTGTCCCGCTGCCAGCAGTGCGATGCTGAATGCCTTCTGAAATCCACATGGTATAATTAAATAGCACTGAGTGACAAGTCGCTAACAAGCCGGGCTTTTAAAAGGAAATTAATACATCTTCCCCAACATGAAGGTTCCTTTTGTACAGGTTGATAAGCAGAATTATTTGCAGCTGTGCCGGGGCAGAAAGGATGAGTAAATGAGCTGTTGTGCCGTGATATTTCAGTTTCTGACATGTAAAATGCATCTTAAATGGAACAGAAGCCACTTGCATTGAAGCAATGGTCCCTTTAAACGATATCCAACCCAGGGCTGAAAATAGAGGTGTATGCTACAAAAACGGCACGCGCATTGTAATGAAAGATTACTATATAAAACCTGATTATATACCAAGGCATCCAAAGAAAAGGTTATACTCCGGGCATTGGGACCTTCCATGGCATGAGCGAACCATACGAATGCTAGAAAACTGTATAAATGTTGCAGGTTCAGAGAGAAATCCAAACAAAAAAATAAATAAACTTACTTTAAAGGGATACTCCTAAAAAACAGTTCCCTTTTTTCCCACTTTAAAAAATTGGGTTGAGACAGCGAGCAGCCGCTGCCCAATTATTATTTTTAGGTGATTTTACTTTCCTCCCTCGCCGCGCGCTGCTCCTCTTCAGCCCTAACCTGGAAACCCCTTAAGCTTTCAGTGCAATTTCTGCTCCAACGCAACTAACCCTATCCCTCAAACAAGCACTAATACTAACCCTATCCCTAGAACAAGCACTAATACTAACCCTATCCCTCAAACAAGCACTAATACTAACCCTATCCCTAGAACAAACACTATTACTAACCCTATCCCGAGAACAAGCACTAATACTAACACTATCCCGAGAACAAGCACTAATACTAACACTATCCCTAGAACAAGCACTAATACTAACCCTATTCCTAGAACAAGCACTAATACTAACCCAATCCCTAGAACAAGCACTAATACTAACCCTATCCCGAGAACAAGCACTAATACTAACCCTATCCCGAGAACAAGCACTAATACTAACACTATCCCGAGAACAAGCACTAATACTAACACTATCCCTAGAACAAGCACTAATACTAACCCAATCCCTAGAACAAGCACTAATACTAACCCTATCCCGAGAACAAGCACTAATACTAACCCTATCCCGAGAACAAGCACTAATACTAACACTATCCCGAGAACAAGCACTAATACTAACACTATCCCTAGAACAAGCACTAATACTAACCCTATTCCTAGAACAAGCACTAATACTAACCCAATCCCTAGAACAAGCACTAATACTAACGCTATCCTTCAAACAAGCACTAATCCTAACCCTATCCTTCAAACAAGCACTAATACCAACTCTATCCCTAGAACATGCACTAATACTAACCCTATCGAGTTCAGAGAAGGGCTACTAAAATGGTGTACGGCTTGAAGGAGAAAAGTTACCAGGAAAGGCTTAATGATCTTAACATGTACAGCTTGGAAAAAAGACGAGACAGAGGAGATATGATAGAAACATTTAAATACGTAAAGGGAATCCACAAGGTAGAGGAAGGGAGTATATTTAAAAGGAAACAAAGTAGCAAAAGAAGAGGACATAGTCTTAGATTAGAGGGGCAAAGGTTTAAAAGTAACATCAGAAAGCATTATTTTACTGAGAGGGTGGTGGATACATGGAACAGTCTTCCAGTTGAAGTGGTAGAGGCCAAAACAGTAATTGAATTTAAGCAGGCATGGGATAGGCATAAGGCTATCCTAAACAAAAGATAAATCCAGGTAAAGTATCCATGTAATTGGGCAGACTAGATGGGCCGAAAGGTTCTTATCTGCTGACATTTTTCTATGTTTCTATCCCTAGAACAAGCACTAATACTAACCCTATCCCTAGAAGAAGCACTAATACTAACCCTATACCTAGAACAAGCACCTTTACTAACCCTATCCCTCAAACAAGCACTAATACTAACCTTATCCCTCAAACAAGCACTAATCCTAACCCTATTCCTAGAACAAGCACTACTACTAACCCTATCCCTCAAACAAGCACTAATTAACCCTATCCTTCAAACAAACACTAATCCTAACCAATCCTTCAAACAAGCACTAATCCTAACCAATCCTTCAAACAAGCACTAATACTAACCCTATCCCTAGAACAAGCACTAATACTAACCCTATCCCTAGAACAAGCACTAATACTAACCCTATCCCTCAAACAAGCACTAATCCTAACCCTATTCCTAGAACAAGCACTAATCCTAACCCTATCCCTAGAACAAGCACTAATACTAACCTTATCCCTCAAACAAGCACTAATCCTAACCCTATTCCTAGAACAAGCACTAATCCTAACCCAATCCCTAGAACAAGCACTAATACTAACCCTATCCCTAGAACAAGCACTAACCCTATTCCTAGAACAAGCACTAATACTAACCCTATTCCTAGATCACTAATACTAACCCTATCCCTCAAACAAGCACTAATACTAACCCAATCCCTAGAACAAGCACTAATACTAACCCTATCCCTAGAACAAGCACTAATACTAACCCTATCCCTATAACAAGCACTAATACTAACCCTATCCCTAGAACAAGCACTAATACTAACCCTATCCCTAGAACAAGCACTAATCCTAACCCTATGCCTGAAACAAGCACTAATCCTAACCCTATCCCTGAAACAAGCACTAATCCTAACCCTATCCCTCAAACAAGCGCTAATCCTAACCATATCCTTCAAGCAAGCACTAATACTAACCCTATCCATCGAACAAGCATTAATACTAACCCTATCCCTCGAACAAGCAGCAATACTAATCCTAGAACAAGCAGCCATACTAATCCTAGAACAAGCACTAATATTAACCCTGTCCCTTGAACAAGCACTAATATTAACCCTGTCCCTTGAACAAGCACTAATATTAACACCAACCCTCGAACAAGCACTAATACTAACCCTATCCTTCAAACAAGCACTAATACTAACCCTATCCCTCGAACAAGCACTAATACTAACCCTATCCTTCAAACAAGCACTAATACTATCTCTCAAACAAGCACTAAAACTAACCCTATCCCTCGAACAAGCACTAATACTAACCTATCCCTCGAACAAACACTAATACTAACCCTATCCGTCGAACAAGCACCAATACTAACCGTATCCCTCAAACAAGCAGAAAATACTAATCCTAGAACAAGCACCTATACTAACCCTGTTCCTCAAAACAAGCACTAATAACCCTGTCCCTTGAACAAGCACTAAAATTAACCCTAACCCTCAAACAAGCACTAACATTAACCCTATCCTTCAAACAAGCACTAATACTAACCCTATCCCTTTAACAAGCACCGATACTAACCCTATTCCTCGAACAAGCACCAATACTAACCCGATCCCTTGAACAAGCACTAATACTAACCCTATTCCTCAAAAAAGCACTAATACTAACTCCAACCCTAAAACAAGCAAAAATACTAACCATAATACGCACTGTAACCATTTCTCATAAGGAAGTCATCCTTTCCGTGCTTGGAGGAGGAAAACGGTCTTATGGTGTTACAAGCAACGGTTACAGAGTCATGGGGAAGTTTATGGATGCACTATGGTATAACCCTCTCAGTGCTGGAGCAAATACTGTAGACATGTAATATTGTATGCAACCCTTTCAGCACTGCAGTGAATGCTCTAGCTGTGTAATGTAATTTGTAACTCTCTCAGTGCTTGAGTGAATGTTGCAGACATTCAATGTCATATGTAACTCGCTCAGTGCTGGAGTGAATGCTGCAGACATACAATGTCATCTGTAACCATCGTAGTGCCATATAAAATGCTATTTTGTGGTAGCAGTGGTGAGGGAGGCAGAATGACAAATGCAACCGTGTCAGTGCAGGAATAAAAAGGTATAGCATTAACACATCGGCGATAATACACTGAAAGCCTCTCTATGTTAGTGTGAAGGCTTACAAAGTCACATTAACCTTTCACGTCACTGACATGCAGAGGTTTCAGGTACACGGCAAACCCTTTCAGTGCCTGAAGGTGTAATTACACGTAGGTCCTGTGCCAGGGAGAGTGGTGTGCACATATGCGGCCCCCGTAACGTGGTGCTGGAAGTGAGGGCTTTATGCTGTCAGCACTTACTCTTAGTCTGTCTTTAGGCAATGCCACGGCTCCTTGCTTGATGATTTCCAGAACTCGTTCCACTGACAGATCGGCTCCAGCCTGCTCCAAACGCGAGCTGAAGAAGCTAATAACCTACAATAGAAAGTGAGATTGATAACCGTGAGTGCGGGTGAATGAAATGCCTTGAACCTCCACATCAGGAGTATTAGCAGCCCTGAAACCAACGTACATCAAAGTCACATCATCTTAATAAGTGGACCACGCCGCGCGCCCCCCCCCGATGGATAGGGGGTTCACGGAGATGTCTGAAAATTTAAGTGACAGCCAATCTCTAACACACACACACACTATATACACACACACACACTATACACAGACACAATCCCTGCATGGCTATAAGGCGTTTATCCAAAAGGCATCTACAGAAAGCTTCAAGCCATTCAACCCCTTCAGCGGCCCAGTGTTATGGGTCAGGTGCCAGTATGCCAAGATCGGGGGGGTGGGGGGTGGCAGAAAATAAAAAAATTGCATAGTGTAGAAGAAGAAAAAAAGAAAATATTTTTCCCCTGATTTTATCGTTTTCATCTCGATTTTGGAACACCCCGGATGGCTGGTTGGTTCCTAAAAATTCACAGTTCGGTTAATAAAGAAGGAAAGGGGTCAGCGTTGCAAACAGGGGTGAAGGTCTTTTAAGGGCGATGGAAGTTGCAGTTCTGTTGGAATTGAAAGGTCACAATGACCAATCCAGTGACCGTAAAGCAAGACAGAGATCAATATTATGATACAGTGATGTATGAAGAAGATAAAGGATTTATTGAGGATCGTTTACATTGTAACTAGTCCACAATGAAAGCCGTCTCCAGCAGTGACTCTGTATTACGGCAGGCTGGGGATTCCTCTATTCTAGGAATAAATTGTAATACACAGCTCAGGGCTATGAGTGATGGCTTTTCATGCAGTGACGTCTGTGCAAACCTTGCATGAAACCTCCCTGTTATTTAGAGAACTTCGCCTTTGTGTCCAAAAAGCATTGCACATCCCCGCTCCACTGCCCATACCACAGCCGGTGCCCCCCAACCCGCCACAGTATATAGAGAGACACATTGACAGATATCCAGACAGATGAACAGACTGATAGATATACAGACATAGACGTATAGAGATATGCAGACAGGAAACTATACAGATGGTTAAATAGATATACAGGAAGGTAGATGTAAGGACAGAAAGAGTTATACAGACAGGCAGACATACAGACAGGCAGACAGGCAGACAGACGGAGGTATACAGACAGGCAGATATACAGACGGAGGTATACAGACAGGCAGACATACAGACAGGCAGATATACAGACAGGCAGACATACAGACAGGCACACATACAGACGGAGGTATACAGACAGGCAGACATACAGACGGAGGTACACAGACAGGCAGACATACAGACAGGCAGACAGACAGGCAGATATACAGGCATACAGACAGGGAGGCATACAGACAGGGAGGCATACAGACAAGCAAATATACAGACAAGCAGATATACAGGCAGGCAGGGATACAGACAGGCAAGAATACAGACAGGCAGAAATACAGACAGGCGGGTATACAGACAGGCGGGTATACAGACAGGCGGGGATACAGACAGGCGGGGATACAGACAGGCAGCTATACAGACAGGCAGCTATACAGACAGGCAGCTATACAGAAAGGCAGCTATACAGACAGGCAGCTATACAGACAGGCATGCATACAGACAGGCATGCATACAGACAGGCATGCATACAGACAGGCATGCATACAGACAGGCATGCATACAGGCAGATATACAGACAGGCAGGCATACAGACAAATATACAGACTGGGAGGAATACAGGCAGGCAAGTTTACAGACAGGCAGGCGGGTATACAGACAGGCAGGCGGGTATACAGACAGGCAGGTATACAGACAGGCAAGTATACAGGCGGAGAGGGAGATCAATAGGTGATAGGTATACAGGAAAGCAGAAAGGTATGCAGGAGGGCAGATAGATATACAGGAGTGCAGATATACTGGCAGTTGGATACAGTCAGGTCCAGAAATATTGGGACATTGACACAAGTCTAACATCTTTGGCTCTATACACCACCACAATGGAGTTGGAATGAAACAAACACAATGTGCTTTAACTGCAGACTGTCAACTTTAATTTGAGGGTATGTACATCCAACTCAGGTGAACAGTGTAGGACTTACAGCAGTTTGCAGATGTGCCCCCCACTTGTTAAGGGACCAAAGGTAATCAGACAATTGACTTCTCAGCTGTTCTATGGTCAGGTGTGTGATATTCCCTCATTACCCCAATTACAATGTGCAGATAAAAGGCCCAGAGTTCATTTCAAGTGTGCTATTTGCATTTGGAATCTGTTGCTGTCAACTCTCAAGATCAGATCCAAAGAGCTGTCACTATCAGTGAAGCAAGCCATCATTAGGCTGAAGAAACAAAACAAACCCATCAGAGAGATAGCAAGAACATTAAGCGTGGCCAAAACAACTGTTTGGAACATTCTCAAAAAGAAGGAACGCACCGGTCAGCTCAGCAACACCAAAAGACCCGGGAGACCACGGAAAACAACTGTGGTGGATGAATGAAGAATTCTTTCCCTGGTGAAGAAAACACCCTTCACAACAGTTGGCCAGATCAAGAACACTCTCCAGGAGGTAGGTGTATGTGTGTCAAAGTCAACAATCAAGAGAAGACTTCACCAGAGTGAATACAGAGGGTTCACCACAAGATGCAAACCATTGGTGAGCCTCAAAAACAGGAAGGCCAGATTAGAGTTTGCCAAACAACACCTAACAAAGCCTTCACAGTTCTGGAACAAGATCCTATGGACAGATGAGACCAAGATCAACTTGTACCAGAGTGATGGAAGAGAAGAGTATGGAGAAGGAAAGGAACTGCTCATGATCCTAAGCATACCACCTCATCAGTGAAGCATGGTGGTGGTAGTGTCATGGCGTGGGCATGTATGGCTGCCAATGGAATTGGTTCTCTTGTATTTATTGATGATGTGACTGCTGACAAAAGCAGCAGGATGAATTCTGAAGTGTTTCGGGCAATATTATCTGCTCACATTCAGCCAAATGCTGCAGAACTCATTGGACGGCGCTTCACAGTGCAGATGGACAATGACCCAAAGCATACTGCAAAAGCAACCAAAGAGTTTTTGAAGGGACAGAAGTGGAATGTTATGCAATGGCCAAGTCAATCACCTGACCTGAATCCCATTGAGCATGCATTTCACTTGCTGAAGACAAAACTGAAGGGAAAATGCCCCAAGAACAAGCAGGAACTGAAGGCAGTTGCAGTAGAGGCCTGGCAGAGCATCACCAGGGATGAAACCCAGCGTCTGGTGATGTCTATGCGTTCCAGACTTCAGGCTGTGATTGACTGCAAAGGATTTGCAACCAAGTATTAAGAAGGGAAAGTTTGATTTATGATTATTATTCTGTCCCATTACTTTTGGTCCCTTAACAAGTGGGAGGCACATCTGCAAACTGCTGTAAGTCCTACACCGTTCACCTGAGTTGGATGTACATACCCTCAAATTAAAGCTGACAGTCAGCAGTTAAAGCACATTGTGTTTGTTTCATTCCAACTCCATTGTGGTGGTGTATAGAGCCAAAGATGTTAGAATTGTGTCGCTGTCCCAATATTTCTGGACCTGACTGTATTTAAGAGGGCTGATACACATATAGAGGGTCAGATACATATATAGAGAGGCAGATACATATTTATGATGGCAGATACATATATACACAAGGGTGGAGACATAAATATACAGTCAGGCGGGCGGATACATATACAGGAGAGCAGATCTAAGGGTGGGCAAGCAGGTGGGAAGATAAAAGAAATACAGATATATAAATATATATACATACAGGTAGAAGAAAGTTACACAGATGGATATACAGACCGATGGAGATGTAAATATATAACAACGCTGGAACTATAGTTGCATAAACGTCACTGATGCCTTCGACATGGTCAGCCCGTGACTCGTAATTTTAACGAAAAACAACTATCTATGCCAAGTGTATCCTCTGTGGGATCATTACGGAGACCACTGTCATGACTTGTTGATTTTCTCTTGACGCCTCCAGTGAAAGCCTCCCCAGTGTTTATCTTGGAGCCCAGTGTGGAAAGCGGAGAGAAAGAGTCTGGAATAGTAGGGATTTGTGCTGAATGATGGATATTCCTTCACTTTACAGACGTGGTGTGAGGGTCACAGGGCACTGCTGGCCTCCGTTCCTTTCCTTCGTTAAAGATTACCCTCCTTACCATGACGCTTGCTTTCTTCCTGTGAATCAGAAGTAAATGAAGTGCACGTGGTGCCGCACGGAATAATGACATGTGTGTGGTAGGTAGCAGGATGCCTTGCCGACACTTAAACATGCTATAGGCAAATACCAACAACGTGGGACAATTTGTCGACGACATTGGTGGGAATCTGTGCTCTAGCCTCGACAGGTCCAACCCGATGGCCTGTAGATTGTATGCTGCCCGCGCCAAGGCCCCAAATATAGGTCCAGTGGCACTTTATATAATGTGACATTAAGTGCCTCAACCCAGGTAATGTGCACGATATCCACCCAAATGCTGAGTGAATTGGTCCTGCCTCTTATCACCAGCCAGGTCGGGCTCCATCATCACCTCCTGTACCAAACACCTATTGGACATTCCTTAATTGGTTCATGATATTGATGATGGAAAGTGACTGGATCCCTTTATGGGGTGAGGGGGACGAGTAAGATACAAATGAAGCAAGAGGATGGGGCAGAAACACAGGGTGAGAAGAACGGGCTAAAAACGATATGAATGTGAGGATTGGGCATAGGGATGGGGCAGACACAGGTACCGGTGATTAGTTGTGTGGGAATGGCTAGATGTGCGCATGTTCAGCCATTGGGGAGAGCCAGTGATAGATTTATTTATTTATTTATAAAGGATTTTACCAGGAAGGATACATTGAGATTTCTCTCGTTTTCAAGTATGTCCTGGGTTCAAGAACATTGAAGTGTTACAGTTACAGAAATACAAAGTAATACAATGCAATATATTGAAAAACAACACAAATATACAGATTAACAGAAAATAAATATGTAGGAAATAGTCATTATGTTACATGTTTACAGGTGCATTCTGTATTGAGGTATGTTAGTAAGGAGCTCGAGTGACTTAAGACTGGAGGAAGATTTGTGTCTGGGAGGTTATTCCATAATTGTGGTGCTCTGTAGGAAAATGAGGATCGAGCCACTGTCTTTTTGTATTGTGGTATTGCAAGTAAGGTGCTGGTCCTGGATCGGAGGTTGTAGGATGAGGGAACTTCTAGGGGAAGCAGTCTATTCAGGTAGGGTGGCAGCTTCCCAGAAATGTGCTTCGACACCAGGCTGGAGAGGTGAAGGGTGCGTCTAGATTCCAGCGACGGCCAGTTTAGCTCTTTTAACATGTCACAATGGTGGGTCACGTAGTTACATTGTAATGCAAAGCGGCAGAATGAGTTATACAATGTAGTAAGTTTATGAAGGTGTGTTTGCGGGGCCGCAGAATACAGACACAGAATATTAAGGGTTATAATATTTAATATGTGGGTAAAAGCTTCTTGATCCAAGGAGAAATCTGACTGCCATTCTGGGGTCAAGAAGGAATTTTTTCCCAGTATGTTGCATATTGGCAAGCATTTCAGACTGGGTTTTTTGCCTTCTTTTGGATCAACAGCAGTAGGTTATGTGGGAGAGGCTGAACCCGATGGACGCATGTCTTTTTTCAGCCTATATAACTATGTAACTATGTAACTACATCTCCGTAATCAATAGCTGGCATAAGCATTTGTTGTACAATCTGCTTTCTTACCGCGGGACTCAGGCAGGATTTGTTTCTGTACAGGGCACCTAGTTTGGGGTAAAGTATAGATGAGAGTTTTTCGATGTGGGGCCAAAGGGTCCAAGCACATACCTAGATATTTGAGAGAAGTGACTGTGGTCTGCGTGCCATTTGATCTTGTCCTGACACATAGATGGGGATTTTGCAATTTGTGTAGTTTAGGTTTTGTTCCAAAGAGCATCGTTACAGTTTTGTCAGTATTTAAAAAAAGTTTGTTGTGTTTGATCCACTTTTCTACCCCTGTGAATTGTTTTTGCAGCACGGCCTCCAGCTGCGGGAGATTTGGTTTGCTGGTATAGATTACAGTGTCGTCTGCGTACATATGTACAGTTGAGGCTTTGCAGACGTTGGGCAGATCATTTATGAATATTGTGAATAGCAGGGGGCCGAGTATTGAGCCTTGGGGTACACCGCAAGTGACAGGGAGGGGGAGGGAGGAGCTACCAGAAATGTACATATATTGCCATCGGTCGGATACATATGATTGAAACCAGGTTAGCGTGTGATCACCAATGCCAGAGTTTTTAAGTTTTTCTAACAAGATGCCATGGTCTACTGTGTCAAAGGCCTTGGCAAAATCAAGGAAGATGGCTCCAGTTAGGTTTCCTTGTTCCATCCCAGCTTGGATATCATTACAGACTTTTAAAAGGGCGGTTGTAGTTGAGTGATTTGGACGAAAGCCGGATTGATCTGGGGTTAAGTAGTTCCAATATTGATAATAATCACGTAATTGTGTGTAGACGCATTTTTCCAAGATTTTTGACACTACAGGGAGCAACGATATCGGACGGTTTTTGGATACCAAAGTACTGTCACCACTTTTATGGATAGGTACCACTCTTGCAGTCTTCCAGAGTTTGGGTATGTATCCAGCCGCCAGTGATTCATTGATTAGGGTTGCGACAGGATTTGCAATTGCCGGTGCACTGATTTTCAGCAGCATTGCTGGTATTTGATCAGGTCCAGACTGGTATTTCATTTTTTGCTTACGGAGAAGTTTAGTTACGACACTGACAGGCACTGGTCTAAAACTGAATTCCTGTCTGGTACAGGGACTTTGCACAGTTGGAGGGGCCTGACCTGCATGAGGCCTCTCTGATTGCATGTCATTTCCTAGCTTGGCAATCAAAGTGGTGGCGCATCCGACAAAATAATCATTAAAGGCATTTGCTACATCTACAGTTGTGTTCAAAATCATTCTTCAACCCCCAATGCTGTAAAGAGTTTTAGGGAATTTAGTGTACATTTGTAATTGTATTCAGAATGAAATCCTACAAGGACTTTTTAAAGAACCATATGCAACTAAAATGACATCAATTGGTTTTGTAAAACAGTAGTAAATGTTTCTTTTGTGAATTCTTCATTGACACAATTATTCAACCCCTTAAAGACTACCACTCTGAAGAACAGAGGTTCATTCAAGTGTTTTCAATCAGGTATTGAAAACACCTGTGGATGTCACGGAGCAGCAATAAAGCATAATAAGCATCAATTAGGCAGCTTTAAAATGACTGTGATACTCAGCTCCTTCTAGACATTTACTGGTGTGGTTACAAACATGGTGAAGTCAAGAGAATGGTCCAGGAAGACAAGAGAAGAGGTGATTACTCTTCACAGGAAGGGCAATGGCTATAAGAAGATTGCAAAGATGTTAAACATACCAAGAGAGACCATAGGAAGCATCATTCGCAAATTCAAGGCAAAGGGCACTGTTAAAACGCTACCTGGTCGTGGCAGAAAGATGCTGACTTCGACTGCTGTGCGCTACCTGAAGCGTAGAGTGGAGAAAAGTCCCCGTGTGACTGCTGAGGAACTGAGAAAAGATTTGTCAGATGTGGGTACTGAAGTTTCAGCTCAGACAATACGGCGCACACTGCGTAATGAAGGCCTCCATGCCAGAACTCCCAGGCGCACCCCCTTGCTGTCTCCAAAGAATAAGAGTCAACTGCAGTATGCCAAAAGTAATGTGGACAAACCACAGAAGTTTTGGGATAGTGTTCTGTGGACTGATGAAACAAAATTAGAACTGTTTGGACCCATGGATCAACGCTATGTTTGGAGGAGGAAGAACAAGGCCTATGAAGAAAAGAACACCTTGCCTACTGTCAAGCATGGCGGGGGGTCAATCATGCTTTGGGGCTGTTTTGCTTCTGCAGGTACAGGGAAGCTTCAGCGTGTGCAAGGTACCATGAATTCTCTTCAGTACCAGGAGATATTGGATGACAATGTGATGCAGTCGGTCACAAACCTGAGGCTTGGGAGACATTGGACCTTTCAACAGGACAATGATCCCAAGCATACCTCCAAGTCCACTAGAGCATGGTTGCAGATTAAAGGCTGGAACATTTTGGAGTGGCCATCGCAGTCACCTGACTTAAATCCGATTGAGAACCTCTGGTGGGACTTAAAGAAAGCAGTTGCAGTGCGCAAGCCTAAGAATGTGACTGAACTGGAGGCTTTTGCCCATGACGAATGGGCGAAGATACCTGTAGATCGCTGCAAGACACTTGTGTCAAGCTATGCTTCACGTTTAAAAGCTGATATAACTGTAAAAGGATGTTGTACTAAGTACTAAGATTGAATGTCACTTGGGGGTTGAATAAAACGGATAATGATGTGGGCACAGAAAAGACATTTGTGGTTATTTCATTATAAATGTTATGTTATATTTGTCTGACCTACACGTGCCTCTTTGATTTAATTGTAAGCAAGATGACTGAATGATCAAAATCTATGTCAAACTGGCCAAAACACTCAATTTCAGTGGGGGTTGAATAATTTTGAACACAACTGTAGGGGTTGTTGCAGGGTTTGGTTGTTTACTTTGACAGCAGCCGGCTGGGAGTGGACTGGGGGTGCTTGTATGTTACTTATGGTTCTCCAAAAGTTTTTAGGGTTTGATATGTTATTTATTAATGGAAAGGAATGGTAAGCACCCACAATATAGCCCCCGAGTACCCAGCCACACCAGATGATGAGTGGTTTCCCCCAAACCAGTGAACAGGATATACAAAAATTACGTATCTGGTCGGCGCGAAATACGCTAGGGGACTCGGATGGTTTCTCCAATAACGTCACCAGTATTGAGAGATATGCAATATACAGAAAAGAGAAAAACAAAATCTGGGTGCAGTAGAACAATAGATTGTGCGGATATTGACAGTATTCGTGTGGTTAATCAACTCACAAACGAAGAGCCTGAACACTGGCTCTGAGTGTATGATCGCTTTTGGGTTGTTAATCTGGGATCTCTTCACAGGTAACCCACTCCTTAAGAGTAGAAATTCTTCTCCATATTCATTGAGCAATAAGGAGAAAAAGCAAAAACAGGATTCTGTGTATATCTGACGCCAAATATTATAGTAAATAACGTGACGATTGAAAACTCACACTTGCTGGAGCTATTCCAAGCTCGAAACGGAAGGCATATGGGTTTCGTAGGTCAAACCCAATAAATACCAAGCATGCAGGAACTGGTTCGCTTTAAAAATTTATTTAATAAATAAAACAAAATAAAAACTAGATTTTTACAGATACGTAATTATTGATATGTTATTGTTTAGATTTTCATTGAAGTAATGGGTTTTGGCCATTTTTGTTTGTTTTGTGCATTCATGCCGGCATTTTCGGTATTCGTAGTGATCGTTCATGGAACCAGTACTTTTGAAATTTGACCATAGTGAATCTCTAAGCTGGTACATTAGTGTAAGATCAGCTGTAACCCCGGGGAGATGAGTCCCTTTTACTCGCACTTTACGCAGCAGGGCATGGGAATTCCAGACTTGCAGAAGCTCAGACTGAAAGTATTCAACTGCGCAGTCTAGGTCTGGGATTAGGTTTAGCCTGTACCAGGGGAGCTGTTTGAGATCACTTAGGAAGGATTCAAGAATAAATTTCTTGAAAGACCTGGTGGTTATTACCTTTGGGGGAGATTTCAAGGCTTTTATTTTGCGCACGCAGTACACTAGACAATGGTCACTAAAGCTATTAGCAAGAACGCCTGCCTCCTGTATTCTATCAGGAGATGAGGAGAGAATCCAGTCCAGCAAGGTATGGTTAGGGCTTTTCATATTAATGCGAGTGGGGGAGGAGATTAATTGGGTTAGCTGCAAAGTTTTAAACAGTGTGCAGTGTTTATTGTTTTTTGGATTTAGCCAATCTGTATTAAAATCGCCGAGGACCAGCAGTTCACTTTTTTGGTTTTGGGCAAGTAGGTTATTAAGGATTTGAGATATGTCAGAGAGGGAGTGCACTGGAGCGGTCGGTGGGCAATAGAACCCAGCAGCAATGATTGATTTACTGAATGGGATCTCAATTATACCAGAGAGGAAATCAAAGGTGACAGGAGAGCTAGGAGTTTGTAAGGGGGTGAACTTTAAGGACTCAAGATAAATAACAATTCCCCCTCCTCTCTTTGCTCTGTCTTTTCTATAAGATGAATACCCCTGTATTGATATGGCAGAGTCTGGTACATTCATGTATATTCAGGGGCAGTGGCTCCAGGGGGCCCTATCCTTTGCCACAGATAGAAGGGTCACTCCATGCCACCCTTGACTGGCCCTCTAAGATCTAAAAAAAAAAAATCCCAGTGGGCCGAGGCGTCTGTGGCCGATAAAAGCCCTCCGGCTCATCACTGAGGAACAAATTAGTATGGGTTGCACAAGGTGGAGGTGAAAAGGGGGGGGGGAGGTTTTAATTTGTTTATTGAAATCGGCAGCTGAGGGAAGGGGGGCCTCAACCTATGGCTTAGTAAGGGACCCCAAGATTTCTGGTGGCAGCCTTGGGTGTGCGCATGCACAGTGTGAGCAGAGTCTGCCTGTGTCAGTCTCTGACACAGTTCAGAGTTTGCAGGTCATGTTGGTTTCATGCGTGCAGACCCAATGTTTGAAGCTGTGCGTGTCTATGGTCAGGACGCATTAAACACGACAATCCATAAATCGCTGGGCTCCCGCTAACCGTAAAATGAAACGTTGTCGCCCACTCGCCCCTCCACGCACAGCAACGGCCAGTGAGTAACATTTCAAAGGAAGAAATAAGATCCCGTCCAGACGAGGCCGGGCTTCCTCTGCCACCAGGATGAAAAGCCTGAACGGCAGACAGAGCACGGCCTCAGGAACATCCTCAGCCTGCACCAGATCCAACTTGAAAGGTTACCATGGCATTTCCGAAAATCTGTGCGTCTGCTGTGGTTTTGGGCTGAAATGGAGAGCGTTTGCTTTCTTAAAATGAACCTATTTGTGGCCTGACGTCCGCAGGGGGTTTCACAACATTGTGGAATGTCAGGGCGAGCAGGACGACCGGGAAATAGCAGAAACGGGGATTATACGCCGAATTCCACCGATTATCATCATCAATGACTGTCATCGATGGGAAAGATCAAAACGCACAGTGGATTACTGATCAAAAAAGTAACTTAAAAAAAATATATCTACACTTAACCCTTTCACTACCAAAACATGTAAACTCAAATTTGAAACGCAATAAAATCGTATATATATATAAACAAACCAGCAAATAAACCCCCACATGCCCAACTTTTAAAAAACATAAATCTAATGGAACTCACTGTTTTCACCCGTGTTACTGTAAAGAAGCTACAAGGAGCAGCCACCACCCTCAATGTAACAAAAAGCTCTACAAACCTTACTGCTGCAATAGAGCAGCCAGAGATCTGGCAGAATACAGGGAGAGCTGTGGGGTCAGTCGCTGCTGTACAGGGATAAGATTCAGGGGGTTATAATGAGTGTAAATCCCTGTACAGTACAGATACAAGGTGTTGCTGTAATTGCCACACACATGCATTATACAGCACATACAGATACAAGGTGTTGCTGTAATTGACACACACAGGCATTATGCAGCACATACAGATACAAGGTGTTGCTGTAATTGCCATACACAGGCATTATGCAGCACATACAGATACAAGGTGTCGCTGTAATTGCCATACACAGGCATTATGCAGCACATACAGATACAAGGTGTCGCTGTAATTGCCATACACAGGCATTATGCAGCACATACAGATATTGCATTGCCAATAATCTCATTCTGATCACTACAAACCCCCATAAGCAGGAGATCTCACCATTTTATTACCTGTCTGCAGCACATTTACTGACACAAAGGTCATTTCTGCCTGTATGCTGATAATGCCGACTCCGTGTGACATTGTGCCAGATAAGGGATGCCATCTAGAGTTTAGAACCTTTCATCCCAGTGACATTTCTGTACAGGATAAACTAATTACAAGCATGTAACAATCCCTGAGAGTTCAGCAGGCATCTCCCTTCTGTCACTCAACCCTTGGAACAAATCTGTGCCGAAGTCATGAGCGACAGGTGGAGCAAAACAAGGTTTTGTTTTGCAAAGCAGGTTCACTAATGGCCGGGGTGAGACCAGAGTCTTTGAGAGCGGAAGCAATGTCCGTAAGAGTGGACGTCCTTCCACTCTGCCGCCCCGTCTGGTCACCCCGCTGAGCGCAGTTCATGCGCTCAGAGCTGCAAGGCTCGATCCTCTTATGGAGGATAGCATTTGTAGCCACGTCCAATGCGCGTCTAGGGTTTTTAAGGGTAGACTTTTTGCACGTCCGCTTGTAGCGTGCACAATTCGTGCACATGATACAGCGTGTGACCGGCCCCGGCAAAGCGGCACAATGCTGCGACGGACACCGGGAGGAATGTTAGTATGGGTGCATCTAGTGCGCTCGTCTGACCCCGGCCTAAGAAGGAAGCTTTTTATTTACTACCACTGCTGGAGCACACGTTGGACAGTTTGTTTGCTATGGATTTATCATCGAGGAATTTGTGCCGAGGCCAACAGTGATCAAATAGAAATAATAGGAGACTCCATTGAAATCTGGTGCTGTGAGCAGGACACTTAGCGCCCCGTCCCAGATAAAAACGGACTCCGACACGGAAAATATAAAACCGGGGAGGCGTATTTGTATGAAATATGGGATTAAAAAAAATATTTTAAAATTATATACTTTGACCGACCGTTCACACCCGTAGCGCACCAAACACTCCATAGAATGTACAGTGAATACAACGATGCAGAATTTGTCCTTGGTAAAAGCATGGGGGACGTGGAAGTAAACCCTGGGTGACAGGGAGGTTATGTTGTCCGTGCCCGTTACATACATCTATCTGCCTGGTGTACATGGGAACGCTCACAGCAGCGCTCGCATGGAATGACTGATCAAACTTCTCAAATGAGTAAATAAAATCTGCTTTTATAAATTAAATTGGATGAGTTGGAACAGTCTTAACGCGTTGTGACAGAACACAATGTCGCTGTGCGACTTGGAGGGGGCTGTGCGCTAGCCTCCTGCCAACAGACTATGGCTCGTGAAAGAGACTATTGGGGGAACTGGTGGACCTTTTAAATATATTTGGTTTTCACTATTGTATATATCTGCCAGGTAACTAAATATTTCTGAGGTCTGTGTGTTATTCCCTTGTGTAGTTATTGTATAGTCTCTTGTTGTGTATTTTGTGTACATTCCCTCAAATATCAAACCTTTTCTCTGTATAGTGTGATCTCTGTATAGTACCTGCCCTCTCTGTTGTGTAAGTTCTCTCTGTAAGAAATTCCTTGTTTACCCTGCTTTCTCCTTCCCCCATTCTCCATTGTTTGACAATCCTGGTACCCCAGGCGCCCCTTTCTGCTAAACCCAGGAGGTATTCATACGCACACAGTGTAGACGACACATAAACTGTGAGGAGTTCTTGCAGATTCAAAATTTAAAAGGAGACCGATTTTTAATTTCACTTTAGAATAGGAAGAACACACAAAGGGGGAAGGTACAGAAACAATGGAAACACGCCCAGCAGTGGAACAATGGCTGGAGTCAGATAATCATCTGAGTGACTTGTTGCTGGGGGGAGGTGTGGGTTGGTGGAAGCATGTGAAGACAAAGGAATCCATGACTTACGGGGGGGGGGGGGGGGGTGGAAACCGACAAAATGTTAGATTGCAAGCTCTTGAGCAGGGTCCTCTCCTACTGTTCTGGGAGTGCAACTTGCATTCACATGTTATCCGGTCTTATCCATTGCACAGTGCTATGGAACTTGTACTTTAAAACAACTTGTAACTGTAACATACGGATACACACCTTGACAAAGCACAGCACCTCACACAACATTCTACCCTATATACAGAGACAGTGAAATGTAAGGAAAAACAAATGCAAATAAACATTGCAGCGGCCGTATCTACTAGGGATGCACCGATACCACTTTTTTAAGACAGAGTACGAGTACCGATACTTTTTTTCAAGTACTCACCGATACCGTGTACAGATACTTTTATTTTATGTCATGTGACCGCTTTCCAATAAGAACAGGCCTCATATAAAAATGCCCCCAGCTCACATGTATATACCCCCCGTTATATATATATATATATAAACACATACACAGAATGCCCCCAGCTCGTGTGTGTGTGTGTGTGTGTGTGTGTGTGTGTGTGTGTGTGTGTGTGTGTGTCACATATACACCCACCCACCCCAGACCAGATTTAGGGCGCTGTCCGAATGCTCTATCAGCATTCGGACAGGTCCCTGCGGCTCAACGCATTCATACTTACCTTCCACGAGCGCCGCCAGCAAAGTCTTCGCGCGTGCGCTCGTTGGAAAGCCCCTGGCCGCGATCACGTGGGAGTTCGCGAGATCGAGGCTGGGGGCTTTCCAACGAGCAGAGGCGCAGAAACTTTGCTGGCGGCACTTGTGGAAGGCAAGTTTGAATGCCGTGAGCTGCAGGGGCCTGTCCGAATGCCGATAGAGCGTTCAGACAGCCGCCCCAGCCCCTCAGATTCCAGCAAGCCAGCTCAATGCTGGCTTCCGGTATCGGGGTCACTGCACGAGTACCAAGTACTCCTGCAGTTCCCGGTATCGGCGGAACCCCAGTATCTACCAAGCACACGGTCAGTTCTTATCAGTAATCTTTAGTTAGCTGGGGGGGGGGGCGTGAACAGATGTACAGTGAAAAACCAATTCCCCAGTAGTCTATAGCTGGTGGAATAAGTCTCTTTATAATATAAAAACCCCAGTTTCCACTTAGACGGGCGAGAGGGCAAATGTGTCCGAAAACGCCTCCCCAGGCCCGGCTAGTAAAAGGTGTGTCTCTCGGGCACTTGGGAAACATGTCTCAAGTCCCAGCTTTTTTCCGTGCCCTTACCGGGCAAATCCCCTGGTTTCTTCCACGGGCAAGTAGGCGAGCCCATTGACCCCTTCAGATGCCTCAGTGACAGTAGGTTCCGTCACACACTCTGTGATTGACAAATGTCACAAGGGGAACTCACCATGTCTATGTTTTGCATGATGTCCTGGAAGCAGGGGTGACCCCGAAACTGCTCAAAGAGCTCCCGTTTGTAGAGCAAAGCGTACACCAGATTCGGATTGTGGTGCAGAGAATTCGACAGGCATGAGTTGATAATCTCAAGCATCATCCGGATCACTTCCTCGATCACATTCAGATCCTGGGCCTTTGGGGAGTAAAAAAGAAAACAGTGTTACTGTAATTATTTGATACAGGGAGATCCAACCAGGTCCTGATCTGAGGCCACAGAGGGGAGAGCGATACGTTTAATGGAATGGACGCGTCTATAGAGCGATGATATGTCAAAAACCTATTCTAATGTCTCCTGGGATCCATACCCAAAACACCAAGATTTAAAACTAGAAATGGTGTATTAACCAAGCAAGATCTACCAGGGGCACTTTCACAATGTCCAAACCTACTACTGTCTGAAAAACGAGTCACCCATTAACACAGGATATAGAACAGAAACACGGATTGGTTTTAACATACTATCTCTTCGACAGGAGCTACATCAGTAATAAAACGCTTCATAAAATACATTCAGGTCATATCCTCTCACAGCACACGGGATGGTCAGATCCTCTCACAGCACACAGGATGGTCAGATCCTCTCACAGCACACAGGATGGTCAGATCCTCTCGCAGCAGTCACAGGATGGTCAGATCCTCTCGCAGCAGTCACAGGATGGTCAGATCCTATCACAGCACAGTCACAGGATGGTCAGATCCTCTCACAGCACAGTCACAGGATGGTCAGATCCTCTCACAGCACAGTCACAGGATGGTCAGATCTTCTCACAGCACAGTCACAGGATGGTCAGATCCTCTCACAGCACAGTCACAGGATGGTCAGATCCTCTCACAGCACAGTCACAGGATGGTCAGATCTTCTCGTAGCACAGTCACAGGATGGTCAGATCTTCTTGTAGCACAGTCACAGGATGGTCAGATCTTCTCGTAGCACAGTCACAGGATGGTCAGATCCTCTCACAGCACAGTCACAGGATGGTCAGATCCTCTTACAGCACAGTCACAGGATGGTCAGATCTTCTTGTAGCACAGTCACAGGATGGTCAGATCTTCTCGTAGCACAGTCACAGGATGGTCAGATCCTCTCACAGCACAGTCACAGGATGGTCAGATCTTCTCGTAGCACAGACACAGGATGGTCAGATCCTCTCACAGCACAGTCACAGGATGGTCTAATCGTCTCACGGCCACTGGCCTCTCAGACTCTCATAGCACAGTCACAAGATGGCAAGGGTCTTCATTATAGGGCATGACAGGTCCTGTATTCAGGCAGTGCTTATATGTATTCTATTTATTTAAAGAGAACGAGAGAGATTATAACCCTCATTTACGCAGCATGCATAGAGAATATAGGTCATCATGAATAACATTTACACATCCCATAGCTCTTTTGTCACACTCCATCTATGTAGCAGGAAATTCTGGGTAAAACATGCAAATGAAGCCCACCATTTTTATTTTTTGTAATAAAAAAAGTCGGCTTTATTGCCCTGTCTCTGCAGAGCAACATGCTTTGTGACCCTGTTATATTGCACAACGGTGTGGCCTACGCAGAAGCCTACAAACAGCTGCACCAAGTTAGGTCTCTAATAAATAAGTGACACGTTCCATTAAAGGGGCGGATGGGAGCCTGGCTAGCGAGGAGTTAAATGCAGGCTCTTATTGAGGGATAACATCCTGCACTATATGTGAACACCAGATACCAATCAGAGGGCTCAGTGCGTGGCACCAGTTAACCTCGGCGCGGCTCTGGCAGGATGGCCAGCGCAGCACTAAATGAGAGGGTGTCTCTCCGCTGGAATTCCTGCAATTCTTCTGGGTTTTAGTGTTTGTCTTATAAAGGGCTTGTGTACATTATAGCCGGGGCCTGGCACGCACTGTGTCCCTGCATTTACTGGCATTTAGCATACGTGCGGAGTTAATCCTTTCAGTGCCAAGGCAAAAAAATGTATATAAGTAGTAATAATAATAATTAGGGCTGAAACAACAAATCGATGATTAAATTAGTTGTCAACTATTTCCATTATCGATAAATCGGTGTCGATTAATCGTCCTGTGTACAGCACAAACTGTTTAGAGTCAGACTGAGTTAAACGTAAATAACCTCAGCTTCGGAGCTGATTGGAGAAGACGCGCCGCTGCTTTGCTAGGTATGATTTAGTTCTAGGGTTATGTCAGACACAACCAGTTTGTTTTTATTCCGTTTACAACAGTAGCAGAACTATAACACAAACAATAGGATACTGCCACTGGCTGAAGGAGCTGTATGCCTGTGCCACCACCCCACCCTCCCTGCCACACCCTCTTTGGTTGGGAACTGCCATTCCCTCCCTTTTCCCTAACTCATTCCCACCCTCTTTTGTCCATACTCACTCCCTCTCACACTCAGGTCAAGTCACTTGAGCAAAGTCACTCCCTTCCACCTCCAGTCCCTCCTCCCACTCCGTTTGTTCACAAAATTATTTAAAAGGGAGACTCAAAGCACCCTGACCACTTTAGCTTATTAACCCCGATTTCATGCTAACATCATCATCTATGACCAAGTGCTTATAGCCGCGTTCATTTGAGAAACCAAACATGGGCTTTTATCCGATGAATGGATTAATCGAAAAAATAAATCGGCCACCTAATCGATTATTAGAATAATCGTTCGTTGCAGCCCTAATAATAAATATATATATATATATATATATATGTGTGGTTTTCTCTATAAATGAGCAAGGCTTGAAGGGATACTGTAAGGCAGGGCTTTCAATCCCCCCCCCATATGATGGTGGTCTACAATCCCAAGAAATCTTTGAATGTAATAGATGACCAGGGAGTTGTAGTTCAGAAACAAGGCCCTGCTCTAAAGTCATACTACATAGGTTAAAATATTAACCCCTGCACTACCCATCTGCCCTCCCAAAGCTTGGCTGAAGATCATCCACAAATTAATTTATCCAGTTACCTCGATTTTCTGAAACGTAAAAATGAGGCTGACCTTAATCGTGAAAAAATAAATAAAATAGAGGAAATCGTCCAGGTTTACCTTAAAGCTGGATCTCAAAATTTGGCCCCCCCAAATGTTGAATGCCTACATTTCCCAGAATTCTTTGAATGCAGTAGCTGGCCAGAGAATCATGGTAGTTGTAGTTTAGAAACATCTGGGGGGAGGGGGCGCCGCAGTTTGAGATCCCGGTCTTGTAGGATCATTAAACATACTCTCCTTTTAATCCACCACCAAAGACTCTCAAAGTCTCATCTTCTGTTCTAGCAGCCTGCTCGGAGCGGTGCATTCCTGACCTAAACAAGGGAAGGCTGCTCATTGTGAGCCATCCTGGTGAACGAAAGCCCTCTAAATCAGAAGTCTGAATCGGACTACTTGGGAACCCCATGGTAGTGGTTATATGACAGTGTTAACCACATTAAATGGTCATGGTGGCTTGAGTGTCCCTTTAAAAACACACCAGAAGGGATTTCTAACATTGTGTGGTAACAGGGATGCTATCTAGAGTTCAGAACCTTTAATCCCAAGCAATATTTCTGTAAAGCATAAACCAATAGATTACAATTTAAAAATGTATTTATTTATTTATAATGGAATTTACCAGGAAGGATACATTGAGATTTCTCTCGCTTCCAAGTATGTCCTGAATATTTACATTATTTAACTCCCAAAATCGAGATAACTGGGAATGTCACTGGGATAACAAGCCCATTTTCATACCTAAAAAACATTCAAGCAGGGTTGGCGTGCTCTCTGGAGAAATTAAATCCTTTGTTTTATCTCTCTCCAAACACCCATAAAAGAGAAAAATAAAAATCCTGCAAACAGCAGCTCCAAACGTAACTGTAACAAAATGTTCAAACGCATTACCGCCTCGCTACAGCAGACGGGTTTGGCAGAATACAGGGAGAGCTGTGGGGTCAGTCGTTGCTGTACAGGGATAAGATTCAAGGGTTATAATGAGTGTGAATCCATGTACAGTACAGATACAAGGTGTTGCTGTAATCGCCATACACAGGCATTATGCAGCACAAACCGATACAAGGTGTTGCTGTAATTGCCAGACACAGGCATTATGCAGCACATACAGATACAATGTGTTGCTGTAATTGACACACAGAGGCATTATGCAGCACATACAGATACAAGGTGTTGCTGTAATTGCCATACACAGGCATTATGCGGCACATACAGATACAAGGTGTTGCTGTAATTGCCATACACAGGCATTATGCAGCACATACAGACACAAGGTGTTGCTGTAATTGCCATACACCGGCATTATGCAGTACATACAGATACAAGGTGTTGCTGTAATTGCCACACACAGGCATTATGCAGCACATACAGAAACAAGGTGTTGCTGTAATTGCCATACACAGGCATTATGCAGCACATACAGATACAAGGTGTTGCTGTAATTGCCATACACCGGCATTATGTAGCACATACAGATACAAGGTGTTGCTGTAATTGCCATACACAGGCATTATGCAGCACATACAGATACAAGGTGTTGCTGTAATTGCCATACACAGGCATTATGCAGCACATACAGATACAAGGTGTTGCTGTAATTGCCATACACAGGCATTATGCAGCACATACAGATACAAGGTGTTGCTGTAATTGCCATACACAGGCATTATGCAGCACATACAGATACAAGGTGTTGCTGTAATTGCCATACACAGGCATCATGCAGCACATACAGATACAAGGTGTTGCTGTAATTGCCATACACATGCATTATGCAGCACATACAGATACAAGGTGTTGCTGTAATTGCCATACACAGGCATTATGCAGCACATACAGATACAAGGTGTTGCTGTAATTGCCATACACAGGCATTATGCAGCACATACAGATATTGCATTGCTAATAAGCTCATTCTGATCATTACAAACCCCCATAAGCAGGAGATCTCACCATTTTATTATCTGTCTGCAGCACATTTACTGACACAAAGGCCATTTCTGCCTGTATGTCGATAATGCAGACCCCGTGTGACACTGTGCGAGATAAGGGATGCCACCTAGAGTTTAGAACCTTTCATCCCAACAATACTTCTGTAAAGGATAAACGAATGCATGAAAATTTAAAAAAAAAAAAAAAAAGAGTTCATTTACATTAATTTCTTTTTTAACTATCTGAACAATTTCTGTGAAAAATTTCTAATTTACCTCATATTCAATTGTTAACTTTGCATCCCTCAGTTCATATAAATGTGAAAGGGTTACACATTCCCTGGTGTCACAAACAACTCTGGAGAATAGCCGCCGTTTACAGTTTTACAGAAGAATAACTAATACTGGTGTTCACAGGAACTTTGTGTCTAGTAGGACCCTCCAAGCATCCTCACTTATAGCCCTTTGCGTGGGTTGTGCTACAAGGTTTCCATATAGGGACAAAGCCAGATCATTCCCACGTCCATACAAATTTGCTAAATAAATTTTTATAACTTTCGTTGCTCTGTTTGAACTTAGCCGTGATCACGCGTGAAGGCGGCGCCGGTAACCATAAACCGCTCCAGAAGCAGAATGCCATGAACTCTACTAGAAGGTTAAAATTGATAAAATATATACACATTCATAGTGACAGTGAACCAAACACCTTTAATCAACAGGAATAAAAAGATATTACATGTTTTATGTGTTTTTCCAAATATTGAATCTTTCGCCATATATTCCTTTAATGCTCTTAAACGATCCCACGTCACCGGTAATAACCCCGGAGGCGCCATGTAAACGGACAGCCGCCATCGCCGGAGCAGCGCGGGGACCTGGCAGTAAAAATGTATACCTTGCTTAAAACGTTTCATCAAACATAACGTTCTAACGATGGGGAAAGAAAAATAAATATATCGCTTTTTATGGATTTTGAAATGACGCAGAGAATAGTATACATGCTCGTTTCCTCCGGTCATTATCATTAAACACTTATTAACTGTGCTACGGAGTGTATTTTATGAATAAAATAAAAAATCCTCGAGAAACTGAATGCCAAGCATTATATATATATAATATATATATAATATATATATAAAGTCCTGACTGACTGATCAACGCCCAGCTCAGACCCTTTAACCTAGGAACATGACATTTTGAAGGTACATTGTTTTTATGACATAGGCACCCCCTAAGGAAGGATTTTTGGAAATTCCACCCCTAAAGGGGTGAAAAAGGGGGTTGAATATTTTGAACAGGATACCTAGATTTCAAAAACCAAAGATGTTACAGGTGTGAAAATTGGTATTTACAGTCTTCTTGAAAAATAAAAAAAACACGTGTTTTACCATTCTCCAAAATGGTGTGTGAATATTTTAAACAGGATACTTGTATCTCAAGAACAGAAGAGGTTCTAGACGTGACAATTGGTAATTTGATTCTTCTTGAAAAATAAAAAATAAAGTGTTCTACTATTCTCCAGAAATCCAAGTAAAGGGGGGGGGGGGAATACTTTAGATTCTTCTTGAAAAATAAAAAAAAACACGTATTTTATGAAAATACAGTGAAGGGGCCTCACACACTCCCTCACCGTTCCATCATGTAAGCTACACTCTCACAGTCAGACCTCACACACTCCGTCACTGCTCCAGCATGTCTGCTTCCCTCTCACAGCCAGGCCTCGCACACTCCCTCACTGCTCCAGCATGTCTGCTTCCCTTACACAGTCAGGACTCACACACTTCCTCACTACTCCAGCGAGGGAGAACCTGTGATATTATTGCGGAACCTCAACTCACCTAAGCTCTATAATGGCACCGAATTGCAAGTAAAAGCACGTCACAGAAATGTGATTGAGGAAACGGTGCTAAACGGTTCTGGCCGGGGGAGTCTGTGTTCATACCAGGCATACCTCTTACACAATCAGGATATCTGTGTTAATTCAAAAGACTTCAGTTTATCCTAAAGGTTTGTTTCGCGATGACCATCAACAAGTGTCAGGGACAGAGTTTGAAGGTAGCGGGGATTGACCTAAGAGAAGTCTTGAAGGAAAAGGAATCCTCAGACCACCATCTGCTAACCTATAAGAAGGACCCTATAAGTAGTTAAATAACACCCCAGGAATTATAATATTAATAGATAAATTAAGGTTTAAAATATAAGAAATAGTTTTAAGATAAATTGATAATCAGCAGTATTCATTTGGGGTTCATTTCTCAAGATGTTTAGAAATGTTTTTTGAAATGTCTTTAGATACTGATCTTTTGAAATGTCTTTTGAAATGTCTTTAGATACTGATCTTTTGAAATGTCTTTTGAAATGTCTTTAGATACTGGTCTTTAGAAATGTTCTTTAGAAATGTCTGAAGAAATGCTGATGGCTAGCATTTCTCAAGAGATAGCATGTCTCAAGAAGTCACATGCACCGGGCCACGGGACTGTCCAGAAATGTGTCACCAGACCTGTATTGAAACTGGCCAATGAACTATGTTATGTTTTGAAATGTTAACTAATGAAATAAAGAGCCAACGCCTTGACACAGGGTATAAATAAGTGTCAAGAACCGTTGGAAGGCAGAGAGAGGGATGCCAGACTAAAATATGCCTCGTGTGTTTTGATTGCTCTCTCTCTCCTGCGCAGAATGAGAGTTAACTCAAGGTGTGCCTAAGACAGGGTCTTAGGGGTTAAGGACGGACAATTGGAGACCATTATTCTCTTCAATCTGGAGGTACTGCCGAAATGAACAGTCACCCCTCGTCCTGGTGAGTATATTGTCTTGTCTGGACGAGGGCAATGACAGCGTTTATCTCGAACTAAAATTAGTTGTCCATGTCCTATAGTGTATCAGGGATACAAATGAAAAGAAAACGTTGCCACGGGCCGTTTATTATAGAGTTAAAAGAAAACGTTGCCAGGGGCCGTTTATTTAAAGATGGAGTGGGTCAGGGACCACACTCAATAGAAGGGACATTATATGTCCAATTGATCACACCTTGCGTTAACCCTCATAAAATGTATAGAGTATAAGAATATTAGAGTATAAGAATATTAGAGTATAAGAATATTACAGTATAAGAATATTACAGTATAAGAATATTAGAGTGTTAAGATTCACTGCTGAACGATCTGTAAGGTAAGACAGACGTCCATCAGTTGTGATAATAGAGTTATAAGTTAAAATAACGAACAATCCGCAAGGTGAGGCGGAAAAGTCGTTATGTATATGTATATATATATATGTATATATTGTTAAAGTATATATTATTAGAGTGATAAGTTAATTGGGTGGCAGGAAAATCTGTAAAGTATGCAGACTTTTGCCCCTTTGTATACTGATGGTACTGTGTATATATATATGTATATATAAGAGCTGACTGGTTGGACATTGTTTGCTGTGAGGTGTATGTTGTATTAAGCAGAGGTGTTTGTTGGCCATTTGTGTGTTAGTTGCTGACTGATGGGGTGGATGATGTTGGTCATGTATGCAGTTACTAACCGGAGATATATATATTGTGAAGCTAGTTTTTATATACTATTGGATTGTGGTTTATAAGTTTTTGTTTATGACATGAAGGAATTATATAACTACAAAATAAAAAGCAAAAGATTAGAAGTTTGATTCTCGAGATTAGGGGAGGATTCACTAAATAAGTTTTTATTACTTATCCTTAAATTAGCTCATTTTTTGTTGATCCATGTAGCATAGAGATATATATATATAGTAAGAATTTAAGTTGTTTTTCTTTTCGAGCACTGTGAAGAGCCTCTCTTTTTTCTTTCTTTCTCTATTTTACCTGCCTGATTATTCAATTGTACAACTAACCATGGGTATTTAAAGTAGCAAGGTTAAAGAATATCCCTTACTGAAAATAGGAGAGTTTTGTAAAGATTATGTAGCACGAGTAGGGGGCACAGATTGCTATTTAATTAACCCATGGATAGATAATCTAGCGGGATGGACAGAAGCAGTGGGAGTTGTGATCCTTTCCTCAGACAGGGAGACCACAGCCCATTCTATATGGATATAGTGAAAGGATTATGTCTCGACGACACCGAGGCATGGCCCTATTATCAGGGAGACCCTCAGTGGGACATGCAGTATATGAAATTAGGGAGGGGGGGACAATGATTAATGTGAAACAATGTAGAAGAGGGACCCCATTGTCCTCTGACAGCGCCAGATTACATCAAATAGAATTAAGCATATTACGGAGAAAACAGGAAGTCCCACGAGCGGACTGGGGCCCTTGCCCCCTCCCTCTTACAAATACACAATGTATCCTTCACTTGCTGGTTTCCAAGACACCGAAATACTCGGTGCTGTTGCAGCAATCGAATGTACATCGTCAGCCCCTAGTAAACCACAAATAGAAGATACTAGGGACATAAAAATGATAGACGAGATAAGAGCAGAAGTAAAAGAGAAAATAGAAAAAAAAAAAATAAGCAGAAGAATATATACTGCCTTTCGTTATTATGGCCACTCGCATATAACAAAGGATCGCCATTAATAAGCCCTTACGATATGAGAATAACTCCAACAAAACCCATTTTCCATTTATGACCGTGGGGAATAAGTTACTTAGAAATAGAAGATATTAATAGAATTTTTAAACATTGTCAAAAAGAGAAAGAGGACGGACTACGTCCTATGATTGACCAGTTTCTACAGGATGATATCCTGGAACCTGTAGTCTTCCCCTTCAGTACCCCAATTAACCCCGTGAACAAAGCTGACGGGACTGTCAGGTTCGTTCAAGACTTGCGCGCAGTTAATTCCCTAGTGATTCTAATTGCGCCAATTGTCCCAGATGTCACGTCACTTCTGTCATCAATATCAGCGACACATACACATTTTTCTGTAATTGACCTGAAGAATGCATTTTTTAGCATCCCTGTACATCTGGAAACGGCATTGCTGTTCGCATTCACATTTGAAGGCACCCAATTTACATGGAAAAGGTTATCTCAGGGGTACATTGACGCCCCAGTGGTCTACAGTATTGTACTGCAGGCCACTCTGAAATTCTGGCACCCCAGCCATGGTTCTGTCCTGCTGCAATACGTGGATGATCTCCTCGTATGCAGTCCATCAGAGGAGGCCTGCCGGGAGGATGGTAAATCACTTCCTCGTTGGTTACAGGAATGTGGGTACAAGGTTTCCCTTAAAAAAAAAAAAAAAAAAAAAAAAAAAAAAATGCAGTGGTGTCAAACGCAAGTTGAATATTTAGGGTTTGTTCTCAGACAGGGGGAACGGAGCATCAGTCAGAAGAGAGTCCAGTCTGTCACGGGCCTGGTCAACCCGAAAACTAAGAAGGACATGCTGTCATTCTTAGGCATGATAAACTATTGCAGACAGTGGATCCCTGACTGCTCCTACTATGATAACATTCTGAGACAAGCCACCCTGTTGGGTCAATCCAATGTGATAACGTGGTCTAATGAAATGTTAAATGCTTTTAAGGTTCTCAGAAATGCAATGATGATAAGCCCCGCGCTAGGCCTCCCTGATTATGTACTTTCATTTCATCTGTTTGCAAAGGACAATTGTAAAACCATGGCCGGGGTACGGACGCAAGAACATGGGGGCCGGTTGTGCCCCATAGCATTTTTTTCAAAGATTTTGCCAGTAACGGTACAAGGGATGCCGGCCTGTTTGCGTGCCCTGGCAGCATGTGCAATGGTCGTTAGTATGGCAAGCCAATACACATTAGGGTACGATCCTCACCTACCCACAACCCATGATGTTTTATTTTTACTTAAGGGCATACATACACGGCACATGTCACAGCGCTTTAGTGGATATGAAGTCACACTGCTAAGCAACCCTGCACTGCACATAGCATACAGTTCAAGTGTCTCTGGTCCAGCACCAATCCTAAACGCTTTACTGGGTCTTAAGAATCCCTCAGATACCATCCCACTCGAACATGACTGTGCTCTCTCCATTGCGTCTGAAACTGCACCCCGCCTTGATCTCATGTCAACACCTGTTCCGGACGCAGATGTCGTCTTTGTTGACGGCTCCTGTACCCGCCCCAATGACAACACTTATTATGCAGGCTATGCAGTAGGTTCAACTCCCTGACACTGTTCTAGAATCGGGGCCTGTACCCTACCAGTCTGCCCAGGCAGCAGAACTGATTGCATTAACACGAGCATGCAGGCTCTATGCGGGTAGACCTGTCACGATATACACTGACTCCAAATATGTTTATGGTGTGGTCCATGACCATGGGACGATATGGGAAAAGAGGGGATTTGTGGCCGCAGATGGCAAGAAGATTTCCCATTCGACCCTGGTCACGGACCTCCTAGCAAGCGTTCTTATGCCCTCTCAGATAGCGGTGTTACATTGTAGAGCACACACCAGAGCCTCAGATCCTATTGCAAAAGGGAATCATCTGGCTGACCAAGCAGCTAAACGAGCAGCACAACAGGACATAGCTAAACTAGTAATACCGGGTTTTGCAACCTCCCACAATGGATAGGGACCAATTATATTGTACTTTACAAAAATATGCAACCACAGAAGAGCTAAAGAATTGGAAATTGGTACTCCCCATCATTCTGGCTGAAATCAGAATGGCGGTTAATAGGAACACAGGCTACTCCCCCTTTGAGATATTTATGGGCAGACCCTTTCCATTACCATGGTCTACAGGTAGGCTAACAGTGGAGACAGGGGACTTAGAGCAGATAAGGGAGGAATATGTTAGGCAGCTGATCTCAACCCTCGAGACAACCAGAGACGAAGTTATATTTAAGTTCCCCTTTCTTTCAGACAAACCTACCCACCCATTTAATCCAGGAGACAAGGTGCTGGTAAAGCGGCTACAGAAAGGAAAAAGACCAGAGGATTTCGCCTATGGACCACGGTGGTAGCCGTAACCCGCACAGCTATACTGACAGAGGACAGCCCAGTCTGGATTCACGCCTCTCGAGTCAAGCGGATTCAACAAAGGACTCAACAAGGGGTACTAACGGGGGCAGCTAATAGCCTTGGCCTCCATCAGGAAGAGGACCCGGACCAAGAGACACTCACGAGGGCAGATAGCCCTGGTTTCCAACAAGGAGAAAATGACAACCAAGGATCCTTTTCGAAGAGTATGGAGACGCATGTGGGGGAAGAAAAAGACTGAAATAATATGTTTACCCCCCCCCTTCGGAACATATATCACAACCCCTATTGTCCACACCCCCTACCAGAGAGAACCCCAACCCAAACCATCACTGTCTGGCCACTGTTGTTTCTTTATTGTCCACCATTACTGCAGTATGATACTGTACAAGGCAACTGTATATATATGTGTAACCGATGAGTACTGGGGACATAATTGTGATTATTGGGGCGCAGTGGGGTGGGACACGGGCAATATGGGATATGGTACCTCTGATGCCGTAGTTAACAGATGGGGATATAAACCAGATAGCGCCGCACGACGACGCAGTTCCGAGGGACAAAGCCTATTAAATCGTATGACTTTGATTGGGAGAGGTGGGTGGCGGTTCTCAATAAGAAGCGGAGCTCAGTCAGTACAATTGACGCTGACTATACAACACCTTCCCAGGCCGACACGGGTGTCTATGTAATGGGAATATACGCAACTGCCACAACCAAATTCCCTCGATATAAGTTCAAACTCCAAGATATGGCCATTTATAAGAAGGAAGAGAACCCATTCCTACCCAGGAAATATGGAGAGGTAGTGAGACCTCATCCTCTCCTACCTAACACCAAATCAATAGCCAATCCCACCTATGAAGACAGCATAGTAATGGAAACAGGATTTTCAGATGTAAATGTTTGGCTAGAATGGGTAAAATTTAGTGCCCTAAACAATAACCGTACAAATTGTTATGTGTGTGTGCTGCTAGGCCACATCTAGGCACCGTACCTTTTAATATTCCGCAAGATGAAGAAGAATGTTTTCTTAGTTTATATACTAACACCACTGATAGCCAGAGTTTATGTGAATATTGGAAGAATAGCTACCCCATACTAACACGCCTCCCACAACCAGGAGAAGGGATACATGTTTACCCAGGGAACTATACCTGCTATAGGTCAGTAGGAAAAGGTAGGAACCTCACCTTCTTCCCCGAGGGTTATTGTGCCAATTATAGCAATATCAACAGTATTAAGTTACAGAATCAAGTTTTTCTGATTGGGGATCTCTACTGGATATGTGGAGACCTCAAGATTAGGGCGCGTCTGCCCCTTCAATGGTCAGGTGAATGTGCCCTAGCTAAGGCCATAATGGGATTTCATATTGTTTCGGATCCTGAGGAAATTCCAAATATTAGCACACGTCGCAAAAAAAGGGAAGTCCCAAGCCCACAAGGTAGTCTTGATCCGCATGTCTATATTGATGCTATAGGGGTACCAAGAGGGGTCCCTGATGAATTTAAAGCAAGGGATCAGGTAAAGGCAGGGTTTGAGTCATTCCTAGCACCTCTTGTTACTATTAATAAGAATGTAGATTGATTAACTATTTATATTATAACCAGCAGAGATTTGTTAATTATACTCGCGAAGTTTTACAGGGCCTCGCTGACCAACTACAATCCACATCCATTATGACGTTCCAGAACCGGATGGCTCTGGACATGATATTGGCTGAAAAAGGTAGGTTAGGAAGATAAATAGGCACTGGGAGACTGCCATGTGTTACCAGTTCCGTGGCAGGTACAGCCCCCCCGCTGGTTCTATATTGATCCACATGGGTATTGAGGGTCTCGCTCCCCAACCCATACTAACTTTCAGTAGATAGATGAAACAAAGAAAGAATCAAATAGTATGATCATACTATGATTCTAAGAGGGGATTGAAGGAAAAGGAATCCTCAGACCACCATCTGCTAACCTATAAGAAGGACCCTATAAGTAGTTAAATAACACCCCAGGAATTATAATATTAATAGATAAATTAAGGTTTAAAATATAAGAAATAGTTTTAAGATAAATTGATAATCAGCAGTATTCATTTGGGGTTCATTTCTCAAGATGTTTAGAAATGTTTTTTGAAATGTCTTTAGATACTGATCTTTTGAAATGTCTTTTGAAATGTCTTTAGATACTGGTCTTTAGAAATGTTCTTTAGAAATGTCTGAAGAAATGCTGATGGCTAGCATTTCTCAAGAGATAGCATGTCTCAAGAAGTCACATGCACCGGGCCACGGGACTGTCCAGAAATGTGTCACCAGACCTGTATTGAAACTGGCCAATGAACTATGTTATGTTTTGAAATGTTAACTAATGAAATAAAGAGCCAACGCCTTGACACAGGGTATAAATAAGTGTCAAGAACCGTTGGAAGGCAGAGAGAGGGATGCCAGACTAAAATATGCCTCGTGTGTTTTGATTTCTCTCTCTCTCCTGCGCAGAATGAGAGTTAACTCAAGGTGTGCCTAAGACAGGGTCTTAGGGGTTAAGGACGGACAATTGGAGACCATTATTCTCTTCAAGTCTGCTTCTCACATGGGCAATTTTACTTTGCCTGTTCCCGAGTGAGCTCACCTAAGTCTCTGGTGATCCGAGCACCTGAAAGAAGAACCACTAGGGTAGTTTACAAAGAAGTACTCAGTTTTTTTTTCTCTGTTACAGATGCCAAAAAACAAAATACAATTGTTTTGTCTGTCTCATGGTCTGTTGTATTTACAACACAAAAAAGAAAATTCATGGACGCGTATGAATGAAACTACTGTGTTTTATAGCCAATACACCCGGACTAACGTCTGCAATAAACATTACTTATTACTTTAAGACATCAAACTGTAAATTATATATTGTCCAGTATGGGGAAAAAACTCAGGTTTCTTTTAAAAACAATTGTAACAAATCTCAAAATCCACGCGAGCAAAATCGAGGGCAAAAGCTAATCTATACAGTTGTGTTCAAAATTATTCAACCCCCAATGCTGTAAAGGGTTTTAGGGAATTTAGTGACATTTGTAATTGTATTCAGAATGAAATCCTACAAGGACTTTTTAAAGAACCATATGCAACTAAAATGACATCAATTGGTTTTGTAATACAGTAGTAAATGTTTCTTTTGTGAATTCTTCATTGACACAATTATTCAACCCCTTAAAGACTACCACTCTGAAGAACAGAGGTTCATTCAAGTGTTTTCAATCAGGTATTGAAAACACCTGTGGATGTCACGGAGCAGCAATAAAGCATAATAAACACCAATTAGGCAGCTTTAAAATGACTGTGATACTCAGCTCCTTCTAGACATTTACTGGTGTGGTTACAAACATGGTGAAGTCAAGAGAATGGTCCAGGAAGACAAGAGAAGAGGTGATTACTCTTCACAGGAAGGGCAATGGCTATAAGAAGATTGCAAAGATGTTAAACATACCAAGAGAGACCATAGGAAGCATCATTCGCAAATTCAAGGCAAAGGGCACTGTTGAAACGCTACCTGGTCGTGGCAGAAAGAAGATGCTGACTTCGACTGCTGTGCGCTACCTGAAGCGTAGAGTGGAGAAAAGTCCCTGTGTGACTGCTGAGGAACTGAGAAAAGATTTGTCAGATGTGGGTACTGACGTTTCAGCTCAGACAATACGGCGCACACTGCGTAATGAAGGCCTCCATGCCAGAACTCCCAGGCGCACCCCCTTGCTGTCTCCAAAGAATAAGAAGAGTCGACTGCAGTATGCCAAAAGTCATGTGGACAAACCACAGAAGTTTTGGGATAGTGTTCTGTGGACTGATGAAACAAAATTAGAACTGTTTGGGCCCATGGATCAACGCTATGTTTGGAGGAGGAAGAACAAGGCCTATGAAGAAAAGAACACCTTGCCTACTGTGAAGCATGGCGGGGGGTCAATCATGCTTTGGGGCTGTTTTGCTTCTGCAGGTACAGGGAAGCTTCAGCGTGTGCAAGGTACCATGAATTCTCTTCAGTACCAGGAGATATTGGATGACAATGTGATGCAGTCCGTCACAAACCTGAGGCTTGGGAGACGTTGGACCTTTCAACAGGACAATGATCCCAAGCATACCTCCAAGTCCACTAGAGCATGGTTGCAGATTAAAGGCTGGAACATTTTGGAGTGGCCATCGCAGTCACCTGTCTTAAATCCGATTGAGAACCTCTGGTGGGACTTAAAGAAAGCAGTTGCAGTGCGCAAGCCTAAGAATGTGACTGAACTGGAGGCTTTTGCCCATGACGAATGGGCGAAGATACCCGTAGATCGCTGCAAGACACTTGTGTCAAGCCATGCTTCCCGTTTAAAAGCTGTTATAACTGTAAAAGGATGTTGTACTAAGTACTAAGATTGAATGTCACTTGGGGGTTGAATAAAACTGATAATGATGTGAGCACAGAAAAGACATTTGTTGTTATTTCATTATAAATGTTATGTTATATTTGTCTGACCTACACGTGCCTCTTTGATTTAATTGTAAGCAAGATGACTGAATGATCAAAATCAATGTCAAACTGGCCAAAACACTCAATTTCAGTGGGGGTTGAATAATTTTGAACACAACTGTAGATATATATAAAATGAGGTTTATTCCTGTGAGCCAAAGCATGCCATGTGACAAAGGGGGGACAGGGGAGCTGGACGCGCGACAGGGAGCAATGAGAGCTATTGGACTGATCTGATCTGGGTCCTGAATTGGTTCCCACTTCCGAGTCTCAATGCATGAAGTTTCAATGAGCTCTTGTTGATCTGAGCTTCTGGTTGAACTTAAGCCGAGCACACTGAGGGCTTAATTAGCCCTCAGAGAGCCCCCCAATTGGAGGGAGAGGGTACTGTGACCACTCAAAAACTCCCCAATAAACATTAAAGGGTTACTCTAGGCACGTGACCACTTAAAGAGGTTAAATGGAGAAGCTGTGTCTGCCATGAGGGCACCATGCCTTCTGAAGGCTCTGTACGGGAGGTCTGCTCATGGAGATGAACAGAACGTTTCTGTATTGGAAACCCGATAGCAGCCCCTCTGTGCCACAGACTAAATGAATACTTCAGCTGAATGATAGCTCGGGAATGCTGCAATTATACAATGGCATGCGAGTTATACACCAGGGCCAGGCATTAACGATAAAAAACACTGAAGGAAAAGCACCCCCCGATGTAGACACATTGCAAGCATTCCTGGCCACACCGCAACCCTAGAGATCTGTGTCCTCTACCCATCAAGTGTCTCAAGATCTCATTACAGATTTTACATTCATATGATGGTCAATAAGACTTGCACCTCCGACAACAGGGGACAGATGCCAGTGGGCACTGTACGTGAGACATAGGGGACTGGGCAGAGTGGACACGCACAATTAAACATATCAGAAGGCCTAAGGTCTACAACTGCATGAACCCCTAGAAAAAAAGTTCTGCAATAGCCTCCAGACCCTACACCATTCATCTCTGTGTCTTCGTACGTTCTGCATTATCAGACTGGGAAGACGATGGCCTTTAAACGCACACTAGCAACGCAGGCAATGAGGCGCATACCTACACCAAGACTTTTTATGGTACACAATCTGGCCAAGAAATACCTCTGGAGTGATATCATTTGCCATTTGACCAAGCAAATGTAGTCAATTGTACTCCGAGGTTTCATGAATGCATTGGACACTGATGAATGGACCAGGAAGAACCTGACAGAATTCACCATCTTCTTCTTACTTTGAAAACGGGAATCTGTCCTGGTCTAGTCTTGATCCCAGGGAACGTCATGACCTGTGCTGGTCTTGCTTTTTGGAAAGTCACCAGCTGTCCAAAAACACAAAATACTGGAGAAACTAAATCCTGGAGAGTCATAGCCCTGTGATATATAGGTATGTCAGAAAATTTGGTGCCGATACTAGGAGATCGTCCAGGTAATGGAAAAGGTTTTCTCTCAAGTTCAATGGATTTAACTATCACTTTAAGAAGGATTTTGGTAAAAATCACGGTATAACCCAGAGCTATACACAGACCAAACGGCAGGGCCTGGGAATGAAGATGTACGTCATTGATCACAAAGCGAAGATATTGGGAATCTCTGTTGGCGACAGATGTGAAAATATGACTTGTGTCCATAGACATAAATGACAAGACCGAAGAAAAACCTCCCTTCAGATAATGGTCCTCAGAGTTTCCATCTTGTAGCGTTTTACCTTCATAAAAAAATTTCTCAAACTGAGTTCTATGATAGGTCTCCACCTCTTTGTTTTTTTTTGTGTCAGGAATAACTTGATATGTTCTTCACAATTTTTCTCTCGAGGAACCGGTCTATAACATCTTCCATTAGTTGTAGTGGTGCACCAAAATGGAAATTTTCGGCCCGATAACGAAACCGAAAAAGTAGGTTGAGAACCGAACCTGGGCCTGGAGGCCCGGCCGAGCCAGGGGCTCGCCTGAGCCTGGACACCGGTCACGCCCCCTGCTCAGCTGGCCTCCACTTTTTTTCGGCTTTAAAATAATGCTGCATATTGGTGTCGCATCACTTCCTGTGACCTTCTCCTCCAGCGACCTTTATCAAAGTGCATCGCACATTCTCCATCATTTATAGCTAGCGTGATTGGTCTCACAGATCGGGATGTCAGAATGCTCCGAATGAATCCGGAAATCCGAATAAAAGGAGGAACAAAAATAAAGTATGGCAATCCAAATAGATTAAAGAACAAAAATACATAAATGGAATATTTGGCAGAACAAAATTACGAGAAATCAAATAGACGAAAGACCGAAAATTTGAATAGAGGAACGAAAATAGTAGATGTCACGACCACTACGCATGCTGCTGCGCAAAGACGCCGGGTTAAGCCGCTCACTATCTATCTATGCTAGACCCAGATAATTACGCACGCTTATCTACCCGTCCCGGCCACACTTTCTCTCACAACAGGCAGATAGAGCGCGATATACTGATCCCAGGATTGTAATGCCGTACAAGTCTTCTCCTGAAGCGCGTACTAACTACGTCTCCCACAATCCCTGCAGTCTCTTTTTCCTATTCTATTAGTAACGCTGCCACCAGTCCTCATGGACACCATGCGTGTCGCGACTGGAGACGCAGGGCTTAAACAACCGCACTGTCTCCTGACGACCGCAACTCGCAATTTCTTATATATAACCGAGCTTAAAGCAAATAGCAATACTCCCAATCTCTTAGCGTGGATTTCATCAGCCAGAGTCAAAACTTAAATATTTTTCTGTTTATTTATGATAGAAAAATCACAGTGCTTTGTTACAGAAAAAATTATAACTAGAATAAATCAATTACACACTACACAGCAAATAAAAGAAAAAGGGTGAACCATAGAGCATTACTTACGAAGAGCTATTCAGTAAGCTAGCATCAATGGTCTCCTGGAGATAGAGGACTGATCTGTCCATGCTCTTTCAAAAGGTACCCCAAGTGATCAGCCCCAGCACATGGCCAGTTTTCAGAATTTATACACTTCCTGGATCCTTCCAGCCCCCACCCACAAATGGCCCAGTGTCCTGCACTACATTTCCCAGAGTCCCCTTTGCTACAGCGCATGTCAATTAATCTTTAATTGCCCAAAGGTGTCCCTCTTCCCCCCAGACACCCCTAAGAGATCAAGGATGTGCTTCCTGTCTTTGAAGATGGGGTCTAGATCTTGGTGCCGGGCTGGCTCCCAAGGTGTGATTTACTATGTCAGTGTACAAAAGAAATTCCCTTTTTACAGCTACGTGTTATATCCTCCCCTAGGAGAGAAAGCTAACCATTTTAGCAGGTCTTCCTCAACAGCTGAAATGTAATCCAAATGGTCAGACACAAATATGAATATAACTCTATATGGAGGAGATATGTATAAACAGGCAGACACATATATACAGGCAGACCCTTATATAGATAGAAATACAGATCTAATCTGCCACATCTCCCATACAAAGGAGACGCAGAAAGGGAGGGGCTAACTAACATGCCTCTCACGTGCGTCTTAACACGGGTTCGCCAACGGGCATCTGGCACCTGCACCAGCGCTATGACGGAGTGGGGGACGCACAGGTGTCCGTGCACTTTGCCCACCAAAGCGTGCATTCCCTCTCGCAACCGCATCACACATTGCCCCATGTAGGCCTTTGGCGACTCCACCATTCTCCCCCACCTCTCCCAAGCCCGGGAAAGGGGGTCACTCGCACCGTACTCGCAGCATGGCACAGACTCGGAGAAGCCCCTGTGCTTCTGCAGCCCCTCCGGGTGCAGCACGTGTGGTTCACTCTCAGCTTGCACCTCAGTCTTACAGGCAGCAGAATCCTCGTAACCCATAGCCTGCTCTGAAGCCATTCTTACAGCAGGGGGTATGGAGAAACAGGGTGAAGCGCCCCGCTCCCCAGTAAACGTCCCCCCTGCATCTGCCAACAGAGTCAGGCATCGTACCTGGCTGTGGGCAGATGGCGGGGAGGTCATAGGAGCCACACCAGGACCCGCTGCCTCCCCGTCTCTCACTGTCCCCGCGCATTCAGAATTTGGGGAACCATACAGATGGGGCACAGGATTCTCCACGCTCACCTCGCCCTCCATTGCACACATTTTCCCCACTGTATCACACAGTTTATCGAGCACGCCTTGCTTCGTTACCCATGAGCATACAGCCGTATGCCACCCTCCTCTACAGGGAGGTTGCTCAGTATCAGTTTCCTGTGGTACTGGGAATCTGGTTGGCTTTCCCCCAGGGCAACACGCGTCCACCACAGGCCCTTCCTCCTGACCACACAGCATGCGCTCGGTGTCACCCGCAGCCTCAGAGACATGCGACACAGACTGGCATACCACAGTATCCTGCCCATCCAGGATGTTCTGCTCTCCACTCCTTTCACCTGGCATCGCCAACCTGGATGGTTCAGGCCCTGGATAACCCTCTGCCACCCTAGGCCTTTCCTCCTGACCACCCAGTATGCCCTCTGCACCACGCAGTCTCAGACACCCATGGCACAGGCTGGCACACCACAGTATCCTGCTCATCCCAGACCTTCCGATGCCCACACCTTCCCTCTAGCACCACCGACCCAGTTGGTTCAGCCCTAAAGGAACCTGCCTTGGTCCTTTGTTCTCCCTCCCAACCGCGTGGTGTCACAGACACACCTGAGTCTGGTCTAGGCAGGCACACCACAGTATCCTGCCACCCCTCCCAGGCATTCTGATCCACACCATTCTCACGGGGCACTAGAGTCCTGGTTGGTTTAGGTGCAAGCAGACCCGCAGTCATCCCTTGCCCTTGCTCCCAACCGTATGGCGTCACAGACACACCTGAGTCTGGTCGGGGCAGGCACACCACAGTATCCTGCCACCCCTCCCAGGCATTCTGATCCACACCATCACACGGCAGAGACGGGCCTTGTGCCCTACTCCCCGCGGACTGCCAGCGGGTACCCACTTCCACCATGGGCACTGCGGCCTCCCCACGCATGGGGTCCGGGGAACCAGCTGACTCGGGGGCAGACAGGCATTCACTCACCCCTGCCTTTCCTCCCAGTCACACTGCCCCCTCATGCTACCACACAACACCTTGGGCACACCTGGCGCAGGCGCAGACGGACTCACTGCCATCCCCTACCCTCCCGTCCAGGAATCCTGTTGTACATCCCCACTCACAGCCCTCCCCACTGTAGAGCCACTAGTGGGCCTGGGTAAATCCCCAGCATCCCTTTCCAGCACATACTGTGACACCAATTTACCCAAATCCGTGCCCAGCAACACATCTGTAGGAATATTTTCAGACACTCCCACCTCCCGCAGACCTCTCCCCGCTCCCCAGTCCAGATAAACCCGGGCTATTGGCACCGCAAGACGTACCCCACCAAAACCCTTTACTGCTAGAGTCCTGCCAGGAATAAAGTCTGCAGGGCTGACTAACCCTGGACGCACCAAAGTTACTTCAGCCGCCGTATCTCTTAAACCCACAGATACCGGAGTCCCTACAATGACTGCTTTCTGGTTCACGTTGGCACTGCCCTCTGATCTGGTCACAAACAGGACAGAGGGTGATGTTGAGGGGTATCCTCCCCCAGTTGTGGATGCAGGCTTCTTCCTCTGCGGGCACGCTGCCAGGAGATGGTTGGCACTGTCACAAATAAAACAGCGACGGCGCACACTTCTTCCAGGCGAAGAAGGACTCGTTTCCCCCTCCCTAGCAGAGACTGGCACAGAGGGGGGGCGCTGCCGCCGTGATGTCGGGGGGGGGGTCGTGCTGAGTTGGGCTTCCATCCTGATGATCCTTTGGGGGAACCTCTGCTCTGGTCCACAGACGCTCTGTTGGCCGCATGGAAATCGGCCAGCTCACCAGCTTCCAGGGCCGTCTCGGGTTTGCGATCCAGAAGCCATTCCTGGATCTCAGGTGGGCACAGCTGCACGAACTGCTCTTTGATTAAGGCTGGGTTCACACCCGGGCGTAGCGCTGCGTCGCGCAATGCGCGCGTTTTTTACACGCGTTAGCGCATATCAAATAACGCTGCAACGCGCGTTCGCGGCTATGATATGGCCGCGAACGCGCTGCTGTATGCCTGAAAAGAAGCTCCCGAACTTCTTTTTGCGTTGGCCGTTTTAACGCGCGTTCCTGCGCGCTGTAAAACGCTTAGGTCTGAATGGGTCCCATAGCAAAGCATGGGATTTCCCCATTCCTGCGTTTTAAAGCGCGCACGAACGCGCGTTAAAACGGCTAGGTGTGAACCCAGCCTAACAGGTCTTCCAGGGCATCCAAGGTATCAATCTTCAGCCCCCTGACCCATTGTCGAAATAGGGTGGTAAGGTGGCGCACAACTGCAGAGTAGCTCTCCGCGGCCCGCTTCTGCAAGGACCTGAACTTTTTGCGATATACCTCTGGCGTGATGTTATACCGTCTCTGCAACACGGCTTTAATCACCTCATAGTCCTGGTCGCTCTCAGCTGGTAACTCTGCAAAGGCTTCAAGCGCTGGACCTTTTAGTCCAGGAGTGAGGTACCTGGCCCATTGCTCCTTGGGCAGCTGGTACGGTCGACAAGTCTTTTCAAAACTTCGCAGGAACACATCCAGTTCCCCATCTTTGTCCAGGGTGGGAAAGTTCTCGGCACGAGGTCTGGGCGTAGAGAGTTCTGCAGCGCCCGCAGGGGAAGGAGATCATTGCGTTCTGCTTGTCTGTGCCAGAGCGAGCTGATGTGCCCGTTTGGCTTGGCGCTCCGCCACTTCTCGCTCACACGCAGCCCTGCGCTCTGCAGCTTCTCGGTCCGCTTGGCGCGCTGCCGCTTCTCGGTCAGCCTCAGCTCTGCGCTCCGCAGCTTCTCTGTCCGCTTGGTGCGCTGCCGCCTCTTGCTCAGCTCTGCGCTCCGCAGCTTCTCGTTCAGCTCTGCGCTCCTCTCGCTCTTATTACTGCAGGATGAGCTGAAGCCTGAGTCCACATGTTTTAAAACAGTCTGCAAGTAAACATCCAGGGCAGTATCACCCTTGGGCGAAGCACTTGACACTGTCCTTTCCACTGGACTTGCGCTTCCTTCGGCTGGGTCAAGCGTGGCACCCTGCTCTGCTGCGTCCTGGACTGCTTGCCTCGCCTCATAATCCTCGAGGGCTTGCAAAAGTTCATCTTTCGAAATATTTTTGTCTCTACATAATTGTTCCAAGGTCTTTTTCGATGATTGTTGCGACATTCTCACTCCAGCCAAATAAAAGATAGAAAAGAAAAACAAAGAAGGGGAAGGGAACTGCTGTGTATTGTGTAAATTCTAATAAATGCACTGAGTTCTGCTCTGGAAATTGAAAAACCAATTTCTTTAGTATCTGGATCTATGTTGCTTCACAGATCCAAATACTAACCTGATATCCCACCGCTTGCCACCAGTTGTCACGACCACTATGCGCGCTGCTGCGCAAATAAGCCGGGTTAAGCCGCTCACTATCCTAGACCCAGATAATTACGCGCTCTTATCTACCCGTCCCGGCCACACTTTCTCTCACAACAGGCACATAGAGCGCGATATACTGATCCCAGGATTGTAACGCCGTACAAGTCTTCTCCTGAAGCGCGTACTAACTACGTCTCCCACAATCCCTGCAGACTCTTTTTCCTATTCTATTAGTAACGCTGCCACCAGTCCTCATGGACACCACGCGCGTCGCGACTGGAGACGCAGGGCTTAAACAACCGCACTGTCTCCTGATGACCGCAACTCGCAATTTCTTATATATAAACGAGCTTAAAGCAAATAGCAATACTCCCAATCTCTTAGTGCTGGGCTGGCTCCCAAGGTGTGATTTACTAGGTCAGTGTACAAAAGAAATTCCCTTTTTACAGCTATGTGATATATCCTCCCCCCAGGGGAGAAAGCTAACCATTTTAGCAGGTCTTTATCAACAGCTGAAATGTAATCCAAATGGTCAGACACAAATATGAATATAACTCTATATGGAGGAGATATGTATAAACTAGGGGTCGACCGATTATCGGATCTACCGATATATTGGGCCGATTTTTTTTTCTGTATTTATCGGTATTCAAGTCCCCGTTACTACCGATTTCTACTTGCCGCTCCCCAGCGCGCTCGGTCACTGCAAAGCACATGCAATGTTCTTGTTCCGTTGCAGGAGAAGCTGACCAATGAGGAGCTACGCCGCCCACCACATGGTCCTCGCGTCAGCATATCCGGAAACCCTGCCCCTGCATGCAGATCTCAGAGAGAGCAGGGTAAGACCCGGTCACCGGCCTGAAAAAAGTTTACTGTATGTTTAACTGTAGATCGCAGCAGCATAAAAAATGGCCCACAGCTGTGTGTGTGCACTGCAGACTGAAAGTGCACACACAGCAGTGGGCCATTTTTTTTTCACCTGCTGCAGGTTGAACTTCAGGCAGGGATGTGTTTAAGGGGGCTTCAGGTCAGGCTGAGCTCTGGGTTGCAGTGCTGTGTCCCGGGTCGTAACTGCTCATTATGGATGGAGTCAGTGGACGGAGCAACGGGGCTTTAAAGATGGAGCTGAGGAAGGAGGGGGAGCCGCTGCAGCTAGTGGGGTTGGTTAGTGCGTGACTGTGTGGGGCTAGTGAAGGGAGCAGAGCACTCGGCAGCACACCCTGGTTGTAATTACTTAAAAAGGAACAGACAGCCAGCTAGCGATCTACAGTTAAACATACAGTAAACTTTTTTCAGGCCGGTGACCGGGTCTTACCCTGCTCTCTCCGAGATCTGCATGCAGGGTCGGTCGACCCCCTAATTTAATGTTTAAAATATGAATAAACATGTTCAGTTTATACCAGATTTGTGTGAAATTGTGTTAGTTTTCAAAAATTTAAGTGCACAGATTATCGGCCCCTGATGTCGGTTATCGGCAAGAGAGACGGCCGATAATCGGTATCGGCCTGGAAAAAAAACATATCGGTCTATCCCTAGTATAAACAGGCAGATAGACACATATACAGGCAGACCCTTATATAGATAGAAATACAGATCTAATCTGTCACAGTAGAAATAATGAATCCATTACATTTCTTTCCGATCCATTTGATTTTTCGGATGGACGGTATTACAGTCTCTTTGCCCAATCAGCTTGTTCTTTTTGTGTCTGAGTCAGACTGCATTCCAGAGAAGAAGGTTGTTTTCCACTTCTGTTTAGTTGGACTTGTGAGACAGAGTAACTGGTTGTAATACTGGTCAAGCTCTCTGATTGGCTGCACTAACAGGAACGTTTGTGTGCAGTGCATTGTGCAACAATAAAACTAGTTTGTTCCTAAATCCCCAGTCTAAAGAACACGATACATATGATAAAATAAAGAGTTTTGTAAATTTTAATGTGCAATAATACAGACTAAAACCAGCTTATTTTGAAACGAATGAACCCGAAATAATGAAAAGCACCCCAAATAACAAATCAACCCAAAATAACCAAATAATAAATGAACTCGAAATAACGAATGCACTCGAAGTAACGAGAGAACCCGAAACAACTCAAAATAACGAAAGCACTCAAAATAACGGAAGCACTCAAAATAACGAGAGAACCCGAAACAACAAACTCGAAATAACGAAATAACCCAAAATAACGAAGGAAGCCGAACTAACGAGAGAACGAAACAAACTCGAAATAACAAAAGAACCTGAAATAACTCGAAATAATGAATGCACTCGAAATAACGAGAGAACCTGAAACAACTCAAAATAACGAAAGCACTCAAAATAACGGAAGCACTCAAAATAACGGAAGCACTCAAAATAACGAGAGAACCCGAAACAACAAACTCGAAATAACCCAAAATAACGAAGGAAGCCGAAATAACGAGAGAACGAAACAAACTCGAAAAATAACAAAAGAACCTGAAATAACTCAAAATAATGAAAGCACTTGAAATAACAAAAGAAGCCGAAATAACGAATGAACCCTGAATCCGAATAACATAACATATGAAAAATATGAAGACATATACCAATGAGCCGAAAATACAACTAAAGTGTTCTGTTCAAGAACGAAAACGAATGATCCGAAAAACCAAATAAAATGAAAATTTTCGACGTGCACATGTCTGCAATGAGTATTATATTTTATTTATTTATTTAACGGAACTGCTGATCAGAACCGAACCAACACAAGCCCCCATAAACTTTGTAAGCCCCCCAAACGAGATCCGGATAGTTCAATGTTCTCGAACCCAGGACATACTTGAAAACGAGAGAAATCTCAATGTATCCTTCCTGGTAAAATCCTTTATAAATAAATAAAATAAATAAAATATCCAGGCTGGGATGGAACAAGGAAACCTAACTGGAGCCATCTTCCTTGATTTTGCCAAGGCCTTTGACACAGTAGACCATGGCATCTTGTTACAAAAACGTAAAAACTCTGGCATTGGTGATCGCACGTTAACCTGGTTTCAATCATATGTATCCGACCGATCACAATATGTGTCCATTTCTGGCAGCTCCTCCCTCCCACTCCCAGTCACTTGCGGTGTACCCCAAGGCTCAATACTCGGCCCCCTGCTATTCACAATATTCATAAATGATCTGCCCAACGTCTGCAAAGCCTCAACTGTACACATGTACGCAGACGACACTGTGATCTATACCAGCAAACCAAATCTCCCGCAGCTGGAGGCCGTGCTGCAAGAACAATTCACAGAGGTAGAAAAGTGGATCAAACACAACAATTTTTTTTAAAATAATGACAAAACGATAACGATGCTCCTTTGCCACAAATTAATGCCACTCTGGACGCAAATAAACGGTGTGACATTGCATGACCTTATCGACACGATGTCGCTGCGAACGCCGCAATCACATCAAAAGGCAACACAATCACATATTACAGTGTGTGACTTACTTTGGCCAGGCAGTGTATTCACACATCGTAAGGGAGTGGAGATGGTTGCCAGGGACGCAAGCTCCTGAAATCCAAGACCCAAGAATAAATGTTTGAGTTCCTAAGAGGCTCAGAATCATTGGAAATGTAGTTTAAAACCACACATAAAAGGACTCCTGTGCCGAACTCAAAATATTGCCACCACTTTTTACTGATTAACAGGGTTATTCAGAAAGAGCCGATCTAGCCCCGAAATCTAACCGGACACTGAAATTCAGCGTACGGTGCCATTTCGGGGTCAGTCGGCTATTCTGAGAGAAGGCAGTTCACCACATTCTGGCGAATTGCCTGCACATACGGTGCCTGTTTGAGGGCAGTGAAAACCCAATAGAAAAGCAATGCTTCGTCTATTCAGAGAACACAAACCAGCAGTGAAAAGTTGCCGAAATGCCCTGCCATTCGGTGGTTTCATTCGACAGGTTTATTCAGGCGAATCCCATAGGCTTCAATGTTAAAAATATTCCCGTTTTAATTCAATATCTAATAAACCATTTATTATAAAATTCTGCAGCAAAGAGTTTCTTTATTTATAGATTTTTTAGGAATTTTTTTGTCCATTTTTTCTAAATCGTTTTTTCTTTTTTCTGTAACAGCCCTTTTTATTATCATTCATTGGATTTTATATGTAAATTCCAGACATTTTACTTCAGTAGTTTATTTGCAAACAGCGTTTCACCTTTCAAGCGAACGTTTTATTTCTCTCACTCCATTCGTCTGCGTGTCAGCTTTTCTGCACTGTGATCGACGGCTGCTCGGATTTTTCCGGTGTGTTCGGCTTGGTTTTTGTGGGTTTTCGGTGAGTGTTCGGCGACTGTTCGGCAGGTTTGCAGTGGGTTTTCCCTGCACTACGGGGGCCCTGCGGTGCTTGCTGAATACACCGCAGAGTCGACGAACTAGGAATCGCCGACTTGCCCCGAAGTGCAGGGAACGAAAAGTTACCCAACGTGGTGACTTTTCGGATCTCTTTGAATAACCCTGTATATATCAATACTCTATATACAGATACACAGTATACGGCATTTTATTTGGTTTTGCTCTTTATATAAAGTGCGCCTGACTATACTAAGAGTACCTTGACGCCAAAGGACACCGGGAACAGATCGCACGGATGTTTCTTTTTTTATCCTTTTTAAATTGTATATCATTTTTTCATTAAATTTAATTTAAGGTGCCGGTCTTATTTTGAGGAATACACGGAAGGCGACGGGGAACGGCCGGATCCGTCCGGTAATCCTCCACGGGTTATTTGCAGAAAGGAATTTCATTAAATGTTATCAACGTCTGGATAAATCCGCCCCTTCCCCATTACTTGTGAATTAAAGTGTAATCTGAACGCCGGACGGGCAGGAGAAGTTGGCGGGCAGAGCCACCTCGTTAGGGTAATTTGGTCGCCCTTAATTACAGGGACGTATGATGTCATCACCCCTTTCAATCTGCAAGCAGTTTACAGTAAAGCCAGTGCTTTCCAGCAATGAAATGTATATTTAACCCCTTCACTGCTGAGTCATTTCACGTTTTAAAGAAACACATTTTTCTTTTTTTTATTATTATTGTTATTTTGTTTCTTTACCTTAACCCCTTAAGGACGGGAGTAATTTTACAACTTCGGCGCTGTTTCGGAAGTAGAAGTTTGCTGAGCTCATTTTGACCATTTTTAAGTCACGTATTATTATATGACCCAGACAAATTATATATCGTTCTTTCCGGCAGACTCGGCAGATTAATAATATATCATTATTATATGTATATGTCATGCCCTGCCAAAATGCTATAACAAAAAATGTAAAAAAAAAGTAAATAAATGTGAATTTTCAATAAAATTTCAATCTTCCACAGTGTGTAAAGTGTTTTTTTTTTTACATTTTATTATCCGAGGCTCTGCGGTCATATGTTATGGGGTAGATTTGTTAAAAAAACTTAGAACGGGGAACCCATTATTTTTTTGGGGAGAAATTGCGTGATTTTAGCTAAACCCCCCCCCAAAAAAAAAAATCATTAGCGAAGCATCATTGTTCACATTATAATTGAAATGTGAACAATAGTGCTGCATTAAAAAAAAAAAAAAAAACACGTATTTATTTTTTTATTATTTAATTTATTATTTTTACTTTTTTTAAACTTTTATTTTACATATAACATGGTCATGTTTGATATCATTGGAAAGGCCATGCTCTGGCGCGTAGGCTGGGGTATATGGTTATAGTGAAAAGGTATGAGGAGAAGCGCGGGGAATCAAAATAACTAAACCAAAGCCAATGCGGTTTTATAAAGTCTTTACTAACTGCCCTGAATACATCCGCAGCAGAGAACCAATCGCAAGGGGAGGCGGGGCTCTTCTGTCCAATGGGTGACCGTAACATATTAAAATAAGAAAACTAAACGGAATAAACAGAAAATAATCCTAATGGATAAAACATGGATTATAGACTGGCGGCATGAACCGCAACAAATTCAACCGGACTCGACAAAAAGGAACTGCAACAATTATTCAATGTAAAGCGCAACTATTAAATGGGAAGAAGACGATGAGCAGGTGAGCCAGGAGTCCTGCGCGGTGTTGGAGAAGAATACACACATATATATAAGTACTAGGGTTGTGGTGGAGGGCAATAAAATTGATAAAAAGCGACCAGTTGCATAAACATGATCTCTACTAATAAGTATGGCGCGGCGTTGATTAAAAGGTTGTGTGTGAAAACAGACCCAGGAGGCAAACAAGTGAGACGGACGTCATTTGCATGTCTTACCCAGAGATCTGTGCTGCATATGGGGAATGTAGCACAGGAGCTCTGTGATTAGAGATGGGAAGGGCTGGGAAAAAAAAAAATTGGGGAAAAAAAGTCCCCCCCCCCCAAAAAAACAAATTGAGCACTAAGGGAGTGTTTGTGGCTATTCTCAATCGAGAGGAGGTGTTTATATTTATATATTAGTGTTTGATCACCGTTGCCTCTCTGACATCATGTTCTTTTGGGGAGAGTTGTGAAACTAACCTGGAATATATAATTTAATTTTAATTTGTAAACCTACTCCATGGTGCATATTTTTAATTTTTCTGAAAATTTCCAATTATTTAGGATTTTTTTTTCCATGGCTACAAAGTTTCCGGAAACAGAAAAAACAAGGGAAACAAAAAACAAAGACAGGAAAAAAGGAAAAGACAAAAAAAAGGGAACAGAAAAAAGGAAGGAAAAAACAGAAAAAGAAAGAAAAAGGAAAGTAACAAGGAATGTAAAGAATATAAAGGGAAGGGAAAAGGAAAACTGAAAAAAAAAGAAAAATAGAAGGGAAAGAAAAAAGGGAAGAGAGAAAAAGGAAAGAAAAAGGGAATATAAAGGAAGGGAAAAAGGGAACAGGAGAAAAAACATAGGATGGAAAGGAAAAAGGGGAAAAGAAAGAAAAAAAGATCAGAAAAATAAAAACAGAAGGGAAAGAAAAATTAGAAAGGAAAAAGGAGAAGACAGAGGGAACAGAAAAAAGAAAAAAATACAGGGTTATTCAAAGAGATCCGAATTGCTTGAGAAAGGTAACCGAACGCTGAAAATCAGCGTTCGGTTACCTTTCCTGGCCATTCGGCTATCCAGAGAGCAGGCAAATTGAGAGCTGGCCAAATCCTGGCAAATTGCCTGCACATACGGTGCCTGTTCGAGGGCAGTGAAATCCCCATAGAGAAGCAATGCTTCGTCTATTCAGAGAACACAAACCAGCAGTGAAAAGTTCCCGAAATGCCCTGCCATTCGGTGGTTTAATTCGGCAGGTTTATTCAGGAGAATCCCATAGGCTTCAATGTTAAAAATATTCCCGTTTTAATTCAATATCTAATAAACCGTTCATTATAAAATTCTGCAGTAAAAAGTCTCTTTATTTATAGATTTTTTCGGATATTTTAAGCATTTTTCTGAATTTTTTTTTTAAAAGTCTGATTTTTTTTTCAACTTTATTTTTTCTGTAACAGCCCTTTTTATTATCATTCATTGGATTTTATAAGTAAATTTCAGACATTTTCGCTCAGTAATTTCTTTGCAAACAGCGTTTTACTTTTCAAACATTCACACAAACTATTTTGCTAATTTATTCACTGCCTCGTCTGGTCTCCGCTTCTTCGCTGCGTGTGATCGGCTCCTGCTCGGGCTGTATCCGTGGTTTTCGGCAGGTTAATCCAGATGTTTGAGGGTTTTCAGCGTGCATTCGCTGGGTTTTGCGGTTAGTTTTCGTCAGGTTTGCGGCAGCTTTTCCCTGCAATTCGGGGACCCTGTGGTGTTTGCTGAATACACCGCAGGGTCACCAAAATGGGATCGGCAAAAGGAACCGAATTGAAAAGAACGAAAAGTCACCGAACGTGCGGTGACTTTTCGAATCTCTTTGGATAACCCTGACAGAAAGGAAGAATGGGGAGCGAGGGAAAGAAAAAAGGGAACACAGATAAAATCTAAAAAGGGCAGAAAAAAAGAATAGAAATGGGAAGGGAGAGAAAAAGGGAAAAGAAAAAAAGGAAGGTTAAAACAGAACGGAAAGGGAAAATAAAAGAGAACGTAAAGAAAAAGGGAATAAAAACAGAAAAGAGCAGGAAAAAAAAGAACAATAAAGGAAAATAAAAGAATGGAAAGAAAAAAGTAATGGAACAGACGGGAAAAAGGGCCAGAGAAAAAAGAACGGAAAGAGCACTGAGTAAGTCCCTAGTGAATGGTTTTTTGTCGTGCGGCTGCATACAATCCATTGGATGTTGCAGCTTTGAAAAATATATATACAGCTTATTTCATGCCAGTGGCTCGTTTACCCTTAGATCAGTGATGTGGCCCAGCGTCTGTGTTGCGCTGCAGGAAACCACCCTATAGGTACAGAACATAAGTGACGGTAAGTAACCATAGACACCGGAGAGGGTAACGAGACATCTGGCGTCCTGTGTGTCACCTATAATGGAGGTATATAGCTGTGGCAGTAGATAGGGCCCTGGGTAACGGATAGGACAGTTTTTTGGACATGCAATTTATTTACATCCGGTACCCAGCGTCTAATCCATCACGCGCTGCGCCAATCTGGGAAGGCCTCTCCAGAGCGCAGGAAAAGCACAAACAGGAAAGGGCTCACAGACAGACGCCGAGACGCTGATAGTGTTTGCGCAGACTGCTTGTCCTGCAGGACGCGGATTGCAGATTAAACGGCTTTCTCTCGCGATGCGCCGGCGCTTTCCCTCGACCGCAGATTACGGCATTGTGTGCCTTGTACTGAGACGCGATAGCCTGGACGCTGCGGGACATCCTGGGGATACGAATCCGAGCGCGGTGAAAGATGTGGAGCGCTGGACGTGCTAATTACAAACTGTGCTGGAAGAAGACGACACTGCGAGCGCCGTGCGCGCTTAATGGCTGCATGACGCACACAGAACCCAAAAGCAAACAAACCTCTTCCACTGCAGCCAGCGCAAGCTTGTGCTAGAGATTTGCCTTGACGTTGGCAGGGGAGCTTACACTCTAATGGCCGATAGAGAATACGAGACTCTAGTTTACATGTATACAGAGCACAGGGCTGGTTTTGTGTCTATAGAGGGGGAACCAATAGTCATTTTTCCTGACGCTGCCTCGGTCAGTGAGAGTTAACATAGTTGGAACCTAAAGGGTTAAAAATGAACCCTTCCTGCCCCCCTCTTTTTAACCCTAGAGCATCTTTATTGTCCTTCTCTTCATTGCACGGTTGGCTCCCTCGCAAATACTGTTGAACCTATGGCGGTCAGTAAACTCACGGGGGTGGGACGATTGCACTAGGGTCCAGCCAATCAAATGTCGCTCGGTGCAAGCGCGTTAAAAGCCATTGGCTGGATGGGAATATACATTTTTATTACCTATTTTTATCCCATTTACTGGATTTGACACAAAGGGCCATTTCTGCCTGTATGCTGCTAATGCAGACCCCGTGTGACATTGTGCAAGATAAGGGACACCATCTAGAGCTTAGAACCTTTCATTCCAGCGATATTTCTTCAATATATCAGCAGATACTTGAAAACGAGAGAAATCTCAATGTATCCTTCCTGGTAAAATCCTTTAAAAATAAAAAATAATATATATATATATCTATATTTATTTATTTATAAAGGATTTTACCAGGAAGGATACATTGAGATTTCTCTCGTTTTCAAGTATGTCCTGGGTTCAAGAACTTTGAATTGTTACAGAAATACAAAGTAATACAATGCAAGATATTAAAAAAAAAAACAACACAAATATACAGATTAACAGAAAAATATGTAGGAAATATAGTCACTAGGTTACATGTTTACAGGTGCATTCTGTATATAGTCACTAGGTTACATGTTTACAGGTGCATTCTGTATATAGTCACTAGGTTACATGTTTACAGGTGCATTCTGTATATAGTCACTATGTTACATGTTTACAGGTGCATTCTGTATATAGTCACTGTGTTACATGTTTACAGGTGCATTCTGTATATAGTCACTATGTTACATGTTTACAGGTGCATTCTGTATATAGTCACTAGGTTACATGTTTACAGGTGCATTCTGTATTGAGGTATATATACAAACAACCATGAAAATGGGCAGATTTATGATTCATTTGATCCTTTAACCACCTAAAAATAGCAATGTATATGTAAAGACGATTTGATCGGCCACTTAACATTAAATGAATGTCTCGGGCCCTATTCCAGGATTGGTGCTAACTTAACCAGAGCCATTAATAGTCTATGGGTTTGGCAAAGTTCAAAGCCGCGCTGGTTGGTAGTAGTGAAAGGGTTAAAGCGGTAGGAGATCCACAGCCCCAGACACAACCCATTCAATTCAATTCCTAAACACTAAACCACAACATGAAAAGGCAGCTGGGAATCGGCTCTGTCACTTTAAATTCTGCCCTCATAGACTGCAAGAAGGTTTCTATGTACGGAAAGGGAAAAATACACGTTATTAAAAGGAAGGTAAATAAAGGTTTCTGGTGAGACCGACCAGAAAATCATGATTTAACGGCAACGTTTTATAAGAAGTGCATTTCAGCCGCTTTGCTGCATTAATGAAGGGATGCAGAGTGTCAGAAACCTTAGCAAACCCTGACAGGACATTGGGGTTTATTACCCAAAGAGTACGCTACTGCCCCCAGGTGGTGGCATGGGCATAAAGCATACCAGGACCAGACAGGTGTGCCACTTCATTATCATTCAGGATGGAGATCAGGCCTTTGGCCGGCAGGAAACCACCATCAGCTGTTAAACGAGCACAAACACCAGTCAATATGGAAAATAATATGTACTTGTAAGGTGTCCTCTATACAATCACACACACTCTATCCCTTACTAGTACACAGATACATATACCAGCACTAACATGAGCTGTGTGCATCTCTCAGGAGTCCCTTTTGTATGTTAAGATCTCAAAGTGTCACTTGTGGTGCAATGCTCAGTATACTAAGTGTGTTACTGCACAGCCATGTCTACACTGAGCCCTTCCTAATACACACTGTATACACACTACACACACCCATATATACTGTACACCCACTGTATAGTCACACACACCCATACACACACACACACACTGTACACACCCATACACACACACTGTACACCCACTGTACACACCCACCGTACACACAGTGTACTCACCCATACACACACCCATACACAGTGTACACACCCACTGGTGTATTTTGGCCTAGGCCGACTAGGCCCAGGCCTAGGGCGGCACTTTCCAGGGGGCGGCGGCCCGCACTGGGTGGCCCCACCCCTAAATTTTTTTTTTATTTTTTTTTTTACTTTTGCAAAGTATTTTACCAAGAAGGATACATTGAGATTTCACTAATTTACACTTTCAATTTCACTTTCCAGGGGGCAGCAAAAAACCTCACCACTAAATGGGTTACTCACAGAGCACCGAAATGACGCCAACGTTTTTGGTGTTCTGTAGTTCCCTTCACTTCGGGGAATAAAATTTCCCCACCCTGCAGTGAATTCACCATTCACCGCAGGGTCCCCAAAGTGCATGGAGTCGGCCGCTGTATGCTGCCACCGCAAACCTGTGGCCTGCTGTTTTCAAAAGAACTACTGAACGAAAATGTCTGGAATTTACATTTAATTATCAATCATAGGATCTTATAAGTTCTGTTACAGAAAAAAGAAAAACTGCTATTAAAAAAAGGGGGGGGGGGAATTTTGCCCAAAAAAATCTGAAAAATGACTAAAAGGTACTAAAAAAAAAATCAATAAGTAAAGACTTTTTACTGCAGATTAAAATAATAAATGATTTATTAGATATTGTATAAAAACGGGAATATTTTTAACATTGAAACCTATGGGGTTCGCCTGAATAAACCTGCTGATTGAAACCACCGAACATCAGGGCATTTCACTGCCATTTCTCTGAGTCTCAGTACCACATGACTGGCTGAACCACGTGAAACGCACGCGCGCAGCTGCCCGCCCTTTCGTTAACACAGACTCTATTCTGGACTGAACACCCACCGGGAAGGGAATCAAAGCTACAGTGCACCCTCTGGCAGTGGCACCCCACTGCTGACAAGATGCTCCACAGCATAATTGCTGTGTGCTCATATACACTCGGTTTGCTGGGAGTTTTATTGCAGTGGATTCTGATGCACTCATACACACCGCACATTGCATTGCTGGGAGTTTTATTGCTGTGGATTCTGTGATATACACTGCATATTACTGTGAGTTTTATTGCCCTGGAGCTCTGGGATACGCTCATACACACTGCACATTACTGTGAGTTTTATTGCTGTGCAGTTCTGTGATATGCTCATACACAGTGCCCATTTCTGTGAGTTTTATTGCTGTGCAGCTCTGTGATACGCTCATATGCAGTGCACGTTTCTGTGGATTTTATTGTTCATCCAATTAGAGCGGCTGTGATCCTGTATACTTGACATGCGCGGCTGTTTTTTGTAAAAATGCTTGAATTTAAACATTTCATAATTTTATTTATCTCAATAGATACATTTGAAATGGTATACAAAATATACAAGTAGGCACTTGGTATCCACTTTTAACCCTTTCGCTGCTGAGGCTTTTCACACCTCTGTGCTGAGGTAATTTTTACCGGTTTTGCTCATCATGTTAAGGCTAGGGTCAGACTGAGGCAGTGCGAACGCGCGTGCAGCCGCACTTAATCACGGCCGCACTAGCAGCAGATGCCGGGCAATGACGGCCAATATACGAAGTACGGTCGCACAAAAGTCCGGCTGCGCAACGCAAGTGGAAAATGAACGCATTTTTTCGAGAACGTTAAACCACTAGTACTGACGTACAGAGTGCGCTGCGTCCGCTAGAGGCGTGTGTGCGTGATTAGGAGACGTCAGACGCTGCTAATGTCCGGCCAACATAACGTCCAGATGCAAGAAGTGTTTTATTGATGATCCGTACAAAATCACGGATGAAACTGCGCATCGTATGACCGCTATTGCGTATTCCGTGAAAAAATACGTCCATTCTTCGAACGCACATTTTCACGGACAACGTGAAAAATGCGTTAGTCTGACCCTAGCCTTAAACGTGTTTTGAAGGCTTATTTTAGTATATGACCCAGACATATTATATATCGTTCTTTCCGTCAGACTCGGCAGATTCATAATATGTCATTATTATATGTATACGTCATGACCTGTCTGTATATTATAACAAAAAATGCAATAAAATATGTATTTTCAATAATTTACAACGTGTAAAGTGTTTTTTTTCACATTTTAACATGCGAGCAATTGCGGTTATATTTTGTATGGGGTGCGCATGTTAACAAAATTAGAGATGGGGTCTCGTTACATTTTTTTTGGGGGAAAATTACACGATTTTTAACAAACGCACTGCATACAAAAATCGTTAGTGCAGCATCATTGTTCACATTATAATTGAAATGGGAACAATATTGCTGCATTAACGAACCAAAAAAAATAAAAAATAATTTTTTTTTTTTTTAAATATATATATATTTTTTTTATTTTTTTTTAAAAACTTTTTTCACTTTCGTGTTTGGTATCGTTGGAACGGCCATGCTCTGGCCGATCCAACCATACCAAACTTTAACCCCTAGCTGCCACGGATCGGGAGATGGGGAGTTCCAATGAACTCCCTATCTCCACCGTTGGTGGCAGTTAGGGGTTAACTCTAGGACTGGCGTCATCGTGCTATGCACGATGACGCCAGTCCTCAGGGGGAGTTCCCGGAGGCTTGGCCGACATCCAAGATGTCGGCCAGCTCCGGGAAAGGATCACGAACCGGCGCTTTTCAGCGCCGATTCGCGATCCAGCTCCCCAGGGGTTAATGCCAGGCACCATATGGAAGGGCAGGCTGTGCCCTTCCAAATGGTGCCTGGGTTAACCCCCGCAGCGCCGCCAATCGGGAGGGAGAGAGGTCCGAAGGACCTCCCCCCCTCCCTTTCAGGCGCCTCCTCTGCACATGCGGGGGGGCGCCTGAATTAGGTGTCATCGCGCCGCCGCGATGACACCTAATTTCATCGGCGGCTGTTCCGGATGCTGGGCTGACATCGAGGATGTCAGCCCGCACCGGGGGGGCCAGCGATCGGCTGTATACTCGGCGATACTCACATTGTATACACACACTGTACACAGCCATTCTGTATATAGTCACTGTGTTACATGTTTACAGGTGCATTCTGTATATAGTCACTGTGTTACATGTTTACAGGTGCATTCTGTATATAGTCACTATGTTACATGTTTACAGGTGCATTCTGTATATAGTCACTATGTTACATGTTTACAGGCGCATTCTGTATATAGTCACTGTTACATGTTTACAGGTGCATTCTGTATATAGTCAGTGTTACATGTTTACAGGTGCATTCTGTATATAGTCAGTGTTACATGTTTACAGGTGCATTCTGTATAGTCACTATGTTACATGTTTACAGGTGCATTCTGTATATAGTCACTGTGTTACATGTTTACGGGCGCATTCTGTATATAGTCACTATGTTACATGTTTACAGGTGCATTCTGTATGTAGTCACTGTGTTACATGTTTACAGGTGCATTCTGTATATAGTCACTGTTACATGTTTACAGGCGCATTCTGTATATAGTCACTGTTACATGTTTACAGGCGCATTCTGTATATAGACACTGTTACATGTTTACAGGCGCATTCTGTATATAGTCACTATGTTACATGTTTACAGGCGCATTCTGTATATAGTCACTGTTACATGTTTACAGGCACATTCTGTATATAGTCACTGTTACATGTTTACAGGCACATTCTGTATATAGTCACTGTTACATGTTTACAGGTGCATTCTGTATATAGTCACTGTTACATGTTTACAGGTGCATTCTGTATATAGTCACTGTTACACGTTTACAGGCGCATTCTGTATATAGTCACTATATTACATGTTTACAGGTGCATTCTGTATATAGTCACTATGTTACATGTTTACAGGTGCATTCTGTATATAGTCACTGTGTTACATGTTTACAGGTGCATTCTGTATATAGTCACTGTGTTACATGTTTACAGGTGCATTCTGTATATAGTCACTGTGTTATATGTTTACGGGTGCATTCTGTATTGAGGTATGTTAATAGGGAGCTCTTAAGGGACTTTAGACTGGGGGAAGATTTGATGGCATCTGGGAGGTTATTCCATATTTGTGGTGCTCTTCAGGAAAATGAGGATCGAGCCACTTTCTTTTTGTATTGTGGTATTGTAAGTAAGGTGCTGGTCCTGGATCGGAGGTTATAGGAGGAGGGAACTGCTGGAGGAAGCAGTCTATTCAGGTAGGGTGGTAGCTTCCCAGACAAACGGGAATGTGCGCTGGCACGAGAATGTAATACCATCAGCGTACAGCGCACAATCTATGCACAGTTATTAACGCACAGTCTTTGCGCGCATAATTTTAGCAACTCCTAAAAGCTGGTGTTAATGGCAAATCTGAACAACCTGGCTGAACCCAATTACACCAGCCCAAAAAAAAAAAAAAAAAAAAAAAATTATAGTTGCCCTTTTATCTTATACCAAACCAATAAAATGGAGTTGTGTGTGCATGTATTATTGCTGCAGCATATATGCGCAGATTGACTTTGGCAGGCGCAATCTCTTAACGCGAGATAATTGTGATTGGCTGAATCGTGAGAAAAAAACAGTGCGCACTGATTTTTGCATGCAACGGTACTACGCAAGCATTTGGGCGCATCCTGTTTGCGCGCGTTATTGATTGCGGGATGAAAATACGCGCAAGGATTGTAATTCCTGTGGTGATTTGCGCACGCAAAAGTTTAACGCTTGGCGCAAAAATTCACGCTTTGCGCAAAGGGTTTTTGCGCGAAGATTGTAATATAACCCCAGGTTGGAAAGGTGAAGGGTGCGACTGGATTCCAGCGACGGCCAGTTTAGCTCTTTTAACATGTCACAGTGGTGGGTCATGTAGTTACATTGTAGCACAAAGCGACAGAATGAGTTATACAATGTAGTAAGTTTCTGAAGGTGTGTTTGCGGGGCGGCTGCATACACTACATCTCCGTATTCAATAGCCGGCATAAGCATTTGCTGTACAATCTGCTTTCTTACCGCGGGGCTCAGGCAGGATTTGTTTCTGTACAGGGCACCTAGTTTGGGGTAAAGTTTAGATGAGAGTTTTTCGATGTGGGGGCCAAAGGATAGATTAGGGTCTAACCACATACCTAGATATTTGAGAAAAGTGACCCCCTGCATCTCCTGTATAGGGAATTTCCTGCCGGATGCCAGAACAGGGAGTTCTGTTGTCATCACGCTCATACGCAATACCATCAGTGAGCACAGGAAACCCTACAGCGAGGGCTGACCGCCAAGATGCCAGCCTGATGTGGGAGAAGCCCCAAAACAGCATCAATCTGCGGGACTTCACACTTCGAGAGAGCTGTGAGCCGCTTTATCGGGATTATCGGCAAATAAAAGGACGATACGGAGTATCGGTAATTTCCGGAATATAGTCGTCAATAATTGGTCTATCCCTAATATACTGTACACACACTGTGCACACACACACTGTATTCACACATACAGTCGAGATCTTCGTCTCTGCCTTGTGATCATCCCACTGCTCGGAGTCTTACCACACTGTCACACGCGGACACTGATGATTTATGAAGGTGCCTGCAGGTAAAAACACATTACTACCTGTTTAACAGCAGCGAAAAATGTATGTTTGGCGTATTATTATTTTTTTTAAAACCACACGTGACGAGGACCTGGGGTTAGCAGAGGAAGCCCTGCGCCATGACTGACGTGTGCGTTCAGCTCATGTTTCACAAAATATTTAAGCAACACAAAGGCTTACAACGTATTTTCTACTACAAAGTGAAAACCAGGCGGGAAATCCACATCGAGCAGACCGCTGCCAGAAATCCCTATATATATATATTATTGTTACAAAGCCTGGAAAAAAAGCCGTGCGTCCATCGGGTTCAGCCTTTCACACATCACCTACTGCTGTGGATCCAAAAGCAGCAAAAAACCCCAGACTGAATCGCTCGCCAATATGTAACACACTGGGAAAAGATTCCTTCTTGACTCCAGATGGCGTCAGATTTCTCCTTGGATCAAGAAGCTTTTATCCACATATTAAATATTATGACCCTTAATATTCTGTGTCTGCAGGAAGTCATCCAGTCGCTGTTTAAAGGTCTGTACAGGGAGCGTGGCCTGACCGAGCATGGAGATGGACGCCTAGTACGTGAGATCCTGGAATCGCCGCTGATATCACCGCATTTTCACATCAGCCCGTGGCTATGGTACGCACCTCTCACCGCAAACCGACCAGGAAATCGCCCAACACCCCGGGAAGACCTTCAGTGAGCCCCATCTCGGCGTATTTTGACGCGCCGACACTGCGGCCCAGCACCCGCTCTCCCACCAAGATGGCGGCCTCCTCCTCGCGGCCTGAAGCCTCGTCAACAGAAGGTCAGTCGACCATCAGGAGGTTAGAAGCGCTCATCGCGGAGCTCCCCACGCGCGCCGAGCTCTCCACTTGCTCAGACTTCAAGGAGATGCTGGATAACATGCAGGCGACATTTGGGCGGGAGATAGCTGATGTCAGAGCGGACATCTCCGCCATTGATACCCGGGTAACCCAGCTGGAAGCACGTGCAGGAGACCAAGCACCAGGCGCCCACGACGCTGATCCCCTTATGGAGCGCCGCTTCTCTGACATGCACCGCAGGTTAGATGATCTTGAGAATAGAACACGGAGTCACAACATAAGGGTGCGAGGGGTGCACGAAGGGGTGATGGAGACGAAGGACTTTCTTCTCGGCGCCTTCGCGCATATCTTGGGTTGTCCCCCTTACCCTTTACTGTAATCGATAGAGCACACAGAGCCCTTCGCCCGAAGGCAGCAACAGAGGCGGCACCGCCTAGGGACATCATCTGTCACCTTCCTGACTTTGCCTTGAAAGACGCTATAATGCAGAAGGCACGTACTCGGCGAAAATGGAGATTTGCGGAAGAGACATTCGAGCTCTATCAGGATCTTTCTCCGCACACCCTTTCTGCCCGCCGAGCACTGCGCCCAGTCACCCAACTACTGCAAGAAGCTGAACTACCCTATAGATGGCGATTCCCCTTATCCCTCCAAGTACGGAAAAATGGCCTGACGCACACCATCAGATCTCCTCAGGATGTGGCTCAGTTCATCTCGGAGCTAAACCTCCCGATCGTGGAAGTCCAGGACTGGGAACGCTTCCCGCCAACAACTCAATCTACGACGCGCCTTGCAGGAGCACCGCGACCACAAAGATCACTGCGCAAAGGAAGAAACCCAGACGACACTGACCTACATCGGGCGGACACCCAACTATCTCAGGCCCAGGAGGGCTTACGCTCACCCTTACGTTGATTGGGAAATCTGCTTTCACCTACACCCTGAAACCGATAACTGGATATCTGTGACAAACCTACCTGTCTCTGACACCGCTCGCTAATTTGCCCCGTTTCCGACGCACACGAGCGCTCTATGGCCGGCGGAGACCGGATTAAAGGCGATAGAATAGGAATTGATCCAGACTACTAAACCACGAGATGTATATAGTATGAACATTGCAAAAGATTTCAGCACAGATCATCCGACTCCCTGATTAGGGAACTATATGGTCTCTTTATAGCCTTTTTTACCTGGAGACGTATGGATTACAGTTATGAACATAGACCACGCCAGGTTTCTAATGATCGTCGCCTTCGACAGTCTGGTGAGGGGTGAGGAGGGGGGGGTGTTGAAACCGTTATGGTGGGGCATACCTAGAAGGGTCTCATAGGTAAGGACGGGAGGGCCTATGTGGGAATACGTCTGATCGCAGAGTTTTTATAAAAACATGTTGGGTGGGGGGGGGAATACTGGGAACCAGACCACTTAAATGTTCCTGCTGTTTGATAGTAGTTTTAAAGCTATAATGTGTAAATACAAGTTCTGTTATCTGGGGGAATCTCTACTTTTTAAGATATCCCACTACTTGTTCTATATATATATATATATGCCATGGTATATGTTCAAGGGTGTTATTCATAAGACTGATATGCACACCTTTGAGATCCTTGGATTGCCTATGAACTCTGTATACGCGCCTGCCCATACCGGCACTGGAAATATCTGCATATGGATTCAGTGTTGCCGAATGCTCGCCCCTCCCATGTACTTCCTGCTCATTGTTAGCCTTATCTTCCACGGACCACTATTGCAACATTTAATATCGGCGGTAGCGGATTCCGGGTCCGTGTGGGCGTTAATTTCTGTTTTGATATTCATTTATCTCCTGCACTCTTGGTGTTGTGCTCCGTAACACTGACGGTGCAACCTCGGTTTTTGGCCTACCTGTGAGTCCCCCACGCACGGGGTGTAGTGCATTCCTTCCCCAGCAGAGGGCCTCCCACCTAGTCCTAGGACATAGGGGTGGTGAGTGATCCCCTGGCTGGCGCAATAGAAGACTCCCTGTCCTTTTATCTCTTTCCTTACCTTTACTTGGTGGTATCTATCTTCCCTCCCCCCCTTTTTTTTATTATTTAAGCGATTGTTTCTCTCTCCTCTCATATTCTCTTCCCTCTCTCACCCTCCCCTATTTCACGCATAACCCTTGATCTAATTCTTCCCTCCCGACCGCAGAACTAGTAACCCTATTCTCCTCTGGCAGGAACCTATAAGCAGATTAACAATGGCATACAAAGGATCTCCTTATACACCCTCCAATTTACAGTTGTATTCTCAGAATGTTCGAGGCCTCAATATTCCAGAAAAGCATGCGCGCTTACTGCGAGAGCTGAGAGCCTCCCGTGCGACCGTCGCCTTCCTCCAGGAGACCCACTTCCGCTCCGGGTCTGCGCCGATTCTGAGAGACGCAAATTATCCAGTTGGCTATTTTAGTGATTATACGCAAAGCAAATCGCGGGGAGTCGCGATCTTAATATCGAAGGAGGTACCCTTTGTACTGGAAGCCACGATGACAGATGAAGGTGGCAGATATATCTTTGTCAGAGGCGCTATACTTGATACGGTCTACACATTCGCTTCCATTTACTTACCTAACAAACGGCAGCATACTTGCTTAGCACGGATACTGAGGGTATTAGACACTTTCCAGAAGGAGATTACGGTAGTGGCCGGAGACTTCAATATAACATTGGAACCGCAGTTAGATTCTTCAACTGGTTCCTCTTCTACTCCTGCCCATGTATCGCGCTCTATTCGCCGATCATTACATGCACACCGGTTGGTGGACGTATGGCGATCCCTGCACCCCTCAGAACGGGATTATTTCTATTTCTCACAGGTGCACTCAACTCATACTCGAATCGACTATTTTTTCATGCACTACCACAATCTCACTTTAACCAGCTCAATAGATATCTTGGCCACCACATGGTCAGACCACGCACCACTCAACCTTAAATTGCTCTCACCACTGTTGGTTCCACGGGAACGACAGTGGCGGTTGAACGTGTCATTACTGGACGACCCCCTAATATGCGAGGAATTGCGCACCACTCTCGAACATTTCTTTACGGAAAACAACACCTCTGATACCACAATCCCGACGTGATGGGAAGCGCATAAAGTGGTTATACGCGGTTTTTTTATCAGTAAAGGGACAGCTCGTAAGAAACTGCGAGATGAGGAACACCGCACACTTGTGGGAAACGTTAGAGCACTGGAACTTGAACACATTACAACCGGCGACGGTATACCAACGTCTCCTCCAGTCGAGACAAGCACTGGAGAAATTGATAAATACGTCTCTCCGATATCAGGCACTACGAGCGAGATCGTTTTTTGCGTTACGCGAAAACAAACCAGGAAGATTTTTAGCTAGAATCCTTCAAGACAGGCGGATAAAGTCTTACATCTCGAAAATACGTACCTCGGAGGACACTTTGGCCACTGATCCGGCGGTGATCTCGGGCGAATTTCTGACGTTCTTCTCTGACTTATACAATACTGACGTTGCTACTGCCACACAATTAGAACGTATAGATGCCTATTTAACGAAAACGATTTCTAGAACGTCCTCAGAACGTAAATCACTCGGCGCTGCCATATCGGTGGAAGGAATCATGGAAGCGCTGAAATCATCCAAAAATGGGAAGAGTCCTGGGCCTGATGGCTTACCTATCGAATACTATAAAAAAAATTCTGATACCCTCCTACCCAAACTGGTGGAACTATTTAACGCATTTCAGGAAGGTAGCGCACCCCATCCACACTCACTGATGGCCACGATTGCACTATTGCCGAAACCGGAGAAGGATCATACGGCCTGTGGAAACTACCGGCATATCTCCTTACTCAACAATGACATGAAGCTTCTAGCCCGAGTTTTGGCTAATCGCCTAAAACGGTTTATGCCTCAACTGATCCACCCAGATCAGGTGGGATCTATCCTGGGACGAGAAGCCAGAGACGCAACGATTAGAGTTCTTAACGCCATCACATACTCCAAACAAACGAAAACGCCACTTCTGCTGCTTTCGACCGATGCCGAAAAGGCCTTTGACCGTGTACTGTGGCCTTTTCTGTTTCGGATGTTAAAGATGTATGGGGTAGGAGAGGGCTTTATAAGCTGGATCCGAGCTCTGTAATCGACACCCTCTGCGAGAGTTCGAGTGAATGGCGCGCTTACATCGTCATTCTGCATACACAACGGTACACGGCAAGGCTGCCCACTCTCCCCGCTACTTTTTGCCCTCAGCCTGGAACCTTTGCTCTCCTCCATCCGCACAAATGCTAACATCAGAGGGGTGCAGGGCTCCTCATACGCGGATGACCTGATGTTCTTACTACCAGACCCAGTGGGATCCATGCCGGAGGTCCTTCGGGAAATACGGCACTATGGCTCACTATCCGGATTCAAAATAAACGAGACTAAATCGGAAATACTGCCAATTGCACCGCGAAATACATGGCGGCGGACTTTAAGCTCTCAATATAACTTTCGCTGGTGCACGTCCTCACTCACATATCTCGGCATACGCCTCACGCCTGATTTTGCAAACCATTTTTCAACAAACTTCTCACCACTTCTAGCAGTCTTTACGTAGGATATAGCACGCTGGTCACCAAAATTTGTGTCTTGGATGGGACGTATTAGCGTAATAAAAATTTACTTTCTACCAAGACTGCTCTATCTTTTTCACACGATTCCTATACTTATTTCTCTATCCTTTCACAAAGAAATACGAACGCTTTTTTCCCTCATTTATCTGGCCAAAGACAAGACCTCGACTTAAATATGACACACTCAGCAAGTCGAAGATGTGCGGTGGACTAGCCCTGCCAGACACACGTCTTTATTATTATTCGACGCACTTAAATAGGGTGGTGGACTGGATGACTGGCTCACCTGAACAGAGATGGATAGACCTGGAGGATGCACAAATTGGTCGCCCGGTACAGACACTCCCATGGCTGCCTTGGAAGGCGATTAGGTCCCTAGCCAAGGCGATTTCACCAGTGAGCTGTACCCTTGTAGTATGGCATAAAATCCGCACAAAGTACTCGCTTTCTACCTACCCTTCTCCGCTACTACCACTATCGCATAACCCTGAATTTCCTGTGAAGATACTTCGCTCCCTGGCGTCACGTCTCACAGAAGACCCGATTATCCGGGCTTGTCACGTACTGAAAGATAGCAAATTTATTTCGTTAGAAGACAATGATCAAACGGTACTTACCTTTGCGGAAAAATTCAATTTTCACCAACTTAAATCGTTTATGAAGAAACTGCCGACTAACATCTCATTAACCAGACGACTCTCAGCATTCGAAACGCTGTGTCACCGAACCACGCCGCTGGCACATGCAGTATCCACCATTTACAGTTTATTAAGGACAATTGATAATGAACCTCCCGCGTTCATGTCTCGATGGGAACGCATACTAGACGGCCCCATACCAGATGATGATTGGACGAAAACATTGTCCCTTACTCACTCGGGGTCCCAGATCTCCAAGTACCAGGAAACCTCATATAAAATAATAACCTTTTGGTACCGCACGCCGGCAATAATGGCCTCATTTAACATCACTGTCTCTCCGAACTGCTGGAGATGCAACGCTGCCATAGGCACATATATCCGTATCTGGTGGGAATGCACACTCCTTCAACCATTCTGGAAGATGGTACGGAACCTGGTTCGAGATACCACGGACGCGACCCTGGAATTTACGCCCCAAACTTTCCTGCTACTTCAGCTACCGTTTACGGTGGCGAATCTGAAAAAAATCACTACTGCTCCGCAGCCTCTTGGTAGCTAAATCACTGATCCCGGTTTTCTGGAAATCGACTTCCGCGCCCACCATGAAGGTACCGGTCGATAGACTCGAAATTCTAAGATCAAACGAGGAACTTGCTCTCTCGCCCTCAATGGCAGCTCAACATTTTCTAGATGTGTGGTTTCATTGGTCGTCCTTCTGCTCTTCGACGAGATTTCAGAGGATCCTGGAGGGAGGGGACGGAGGCGCTGGAGAGACTGGTACTGTAGGACACTAAAAGATATTTTAATGACGCCTACAAAAGCAAAAGTTTGCATTAAGAGGAGAAATTCCCGGGCGGCTGGCTCACCCTCCCCCCTCCTCCCCCCCGTTTATTTTTCTCTTCCTCTTCTTATACATCTTTCGCTCCCCTCTTTGCCCATCCTTCTCTCTTCTTCTACACTTCTTCTTTCGCTTCTTCTTCTACACTTCTTCTTTCGCTTCTTCTTCTACACTTCTTCTTTCGCTTCTTCTTCTACACTTCTTTCGCTTCTTCTTCTACACTTCTTTCGCTTCTTCTTCTACACTTCTTCTTTCGCTTCTTCTTCTACACTTCTTTCGCTTCTTCTTCTACACTTCTTTCGCTTCTTCTTCTACACTTCTTCTTTCGCTTCTTCTTCTACACTTCTTTCGCTTCTTCTTCTACACTTCTTTCGCTTCTTCTTCTACACTTCTTCTTTCGCTTCTTCTTCTACACTTCTTTCGCTTCTTCTTCTAACTTCTTCTTTCGCTTCTTCTTCTACACTTCTTCTTTCGCTTCTTCTTCTACACTTCTTCTTTCGCTTCTTCTTCTACACTTCTTTCGCTTCTTCTTCTACACTTCTTTCGCTTCTTCTTCTACACTTCTTCTTTCGCTTCTTCTTCTACACTTCTTTCGCTTCTTCTTCTACACTTCTTCTTTCGCTTCTTCTTCTACACTTCTTCTTTCGCTTCTTCTTCTACACTTCTTCTTTCGCTTACTCCCCCTTTCATTATTCTCATTAGCGGTTTTTCCTGCTTATACATGTCTTTACCTCCCTACCACCCCCCTTATTATCTTCGAGGCCCTCATAAGGACCTCTTCTTGAATACCCATTATCTAAAAGCTAATAATTGTATACTACCTAGAGACTTATATGAACGTTGTCAGTGTTGCAGGGGACGTACATTGAGGGTGGTCAGATGAGTTGCGAACCTTAAGTTTGCCACGTTTAGTATCACACCGCTGACTGCTTCTGGCTACCTGTTGATAATATTGTGCACATTGAATGCAATAAGACAATGGAGTCCTGATTTATGTTCTAGTAGCCCTATTCGGTAAAGCTATATATATGCGATATTGCTTTATTTCCTTCTGTAATGGCAGATTTGTAATGTGGAACTTATACTGCGGACTAAATGTAATTACTCTTGCCCTAAAAAATGTCTGCTGCACTGAAGAAGTATTGTACTGCTTAATATTTCTGTATTGTTGAAATAAAAACTTTAAAAAAAAAATGTCTGTACAGTCTCTGACCCAACCACCTCAACAGGCAGAGAATTCCACAGCTTTATTGTTCTCACCGTAAAATAACCCTTCCTATGCTTTAGGCTGAATTTTCTTTCATCCAGTCTAAATGGGTGACCTCGTGTCCTGTGTATAGACCTGTTTATGACTAGGTTTCCAGACAATGGTTTATAAATGGCCCCGTATATATTTATATAATGTTATCAGATCCCCTCTAAGGCCCCGAATAAATTTATATAAAGTTATCAGATCCCCTCTAAGGCGCCATATATATTTATATAAAGTTATCAGATCCCCTCTAAGGCCCCGTATATATTTATATAAAGTTACCAGATCCCCTCCAAGGCCCCGTATATATTTATATAAAGTTATCTGATCCTAAGACCCCGTATATATTTATATAAAGTTACCAGATCCCCTCTAAGGCACCATATATATTTACTGAATATTAGACATGTGCATTAGTTTTAGTACTAAAACGATTTAGTCCGAATTTTGGGATAATTTAGTTTTCGTATGACTCAAGAGAAACGAAACTGCTCAGTCCAAAAAACGAAAGAAACTAAAATAAAATGCACTACATTTTAGTTTCAGTCCTTTTTGTGATATTACATTGATGAGTGAAGGAGACCAGCAATGAAGAGCGCAACATCGCAACATCTGAAGTTCTGCACCCTCCACATGCCAATGCAGTAGGATGTTCTATACAGAGAGGGGCATTAATTAATGCAGGAGGATGTTCTATACATTATACAAAGAGGGGTATTAATGCAGGAGGATGTGATATACATTATACAGAGAAAGGTATAAATTGAGGAGGATGTTCTATACAGAGAGGGACATTAATTAATTCAGGAGGATGTTCTATACATTATACAGAGAGGGGTATTAATTAATTCAGGAAGATGTTCTATATATTATACAGAGAGGGGTATTAATTAATGCAGGAGAATGTTCTAAACATTATACAGAGAGGAGACTTTTTTTTAGCCCTTTAAATCCAGTGGCTGTGAGCGCTGAGATCGGCTGCTTGTTACATTATCTCTCAGTACATTGTATCAGGCTCAGCTGCTACAGTAACCGACTGTAACAGTGCTCAGAGTTTCAGTAAAACAAGGAAATAATATTGTTCTAACCTCTTATATATAAAAATATTATTTACTAGTTCACTGAAACTCTGAGCGCTGTGATGAGCAGCAGTCAGTTACTGTAACAGCTTTGCCTGACACGGGACAGTATTACAATGTTGGTGCTAACTTAACCAGAGCTGTTGTAAACTGAAAACCTCCATAGGCTATAATGGCTCTGGGAAGTTTACAACAGCTCTGGTTATGTTAGCACCAACTATGTAATATGGCCCACATTGTGCTGAGAGTGAGAGATACTGTAACAAGCAGCGATCTCAGCCCTCTGAGGAGCCACTACAATAGTAATTGTATCCACTGGTTTTCGGATGAATGAAATTAGTTTTCATACTAAAGAACTGAAAACGAATTTCTTTAGCAACTAAATAAATTGCATTTTAGGACTAATCCATTAGTTCAAAACGAAATTTTGTGCTGTGCACAGGTCTACTGAATATAAAGTTATCAGACCCCTCTAAGTCCCCGTATATATTTATATTAAGCTATCAGATCCCCTCTCAGGCACCATATATATTTACTGAATATAAAGTTATCAGACCCCTCTAAGTCCCCGTATATATTTATATTAAGCTATCAGATCCCCTCTCAGGCACCGTATATATATTTATATAAAGTTATCAGATCCCCTATAAGGCCCCGTATATATTTATATAAAGTTATCAGATCCCCATAAGGCGCCGTATATATTTATATAAAGTTATCAGATCCCCTCTAAGGCCCTGTATATATTTATATAAAGTTATCAGATCCCTCTAAGGTGCCATATATATTTATATAAAGTTATCAGATCCCCTCTAAGGCCCCGTATATATTTATATAAAGTTATCAGATCCCTCTAAGGCCCATATATATTTATATAAAGTTATCAGATCCCTCTAAGGCGCAGTTACTCTAAACTAAACAGGTTTAAGCTTGTTAGTCTTTCCTCATAACTTAGTCGCCCATCTCTGCACTTTGCGCTATAATATTCTTCCGTAAAACAGGTGCCCAAAATCACACGACATATTCAAGGGGCGTCTTACCATTGATGTATAAAAGAGGCAAAATTATGTTTTCAAGATATATATATATATATATATGTAAATTTGATAGGCCGTGTTAGTCCAGATGCCAAAATCACGAGTATAGCAATTGTTACTATACTCGTGATATACATTATATATATATATATAATGTATATCTATGTCAAACAAGAAGGGAAGCACTCATGGCTTTTTTTGCATTATATTGTTTGGACTTTGGCACCCTGGCACAAGCATTTTTCAATTTGTGTTGTAAACACATTGAGGACCGAGTGCTGGCTCTGGAGTTTTGTTTTAGCTGTGTACATACACACAAACACACACAACCCCAGGAGCTGAGCCCATGGGGGACCAGCACATGTCAAAACAAGCCCAACACAAAGGGGACACTGGTTTGTCAAGATTTAACGGCTCATACCGCAATACCCTGGACTCACCGGTTTGTCCTCGCTGTAGGTTTACAGTTATGACTAGAGATGCTTTAGATATTATCGGTTTAGAAGAACCCGCTTCAACATACACCATGTTTTGCTTTCCAGAGACAAAAAGGTGGTGGAGGGTTAAAAACTATGGCGACAAGTATTCGTCTTAGCTTTATGTCCCATCAGACACCCCATTCATAAAACCACTAGAAACCTACTACCACGCTGACGCCAACATAATCTCCCAGTAAACCACCTCCAGTCTTATGAGTCCCCGGTCTTACTTCCCTACAGTGCACCGCCATCTTGGTGAAAGCATTGGCACAGCAATCACAGCTACCAATGGTCACCTGTCAGGTGAGATCAGAAGAGATGGCCAATAGGAGACAAGCAATGGCGGCACCCAATGCATGACTGGTGTACTTTACACTTGCAATGACTTTGTGGGGTCACAAAGATGCCACGAATCATCTAGAAGGTGACATTTTGAGTAAAACACTTCATTTCTATTAAAAAAAATGTAATACATTCATACAGCACAACCTAAATCACGGTAATATGAAACGCCAGATGATTGATTTGATGTATCTGAACATACGATAGGTCTGGGATGCTCCTGCGTTTAACACTGGAAAAAAAAGCTCGGTGCGAGAGGTCGAAATGTAAAATCAATGAAATTATGACGTAAACATAATTTTGTTTGCCCCAAAGAAAGTCTAATCCATTGTAAAAAGTAAAAAAAATTGGCATCCCCACGACGATCATGGAGCGGTGAGGTGACTCAAAGTGACGATGGTCAGTGCGTAGAACAGAAATTCTCAAAAGAGTAAAAACTGATCACCATGCTCTACTGAAATAGTGCTTGGAAGACCTCAAAACCAATCTCTGTGATTAAGCCCCAAGTTTCCAGAAGTTCCACAAGTGGTTTAACAGATTCAAGCCTGGACATTTTGACGCCTGTGATGAGCCAAGACAGGGAGACCCTAACGTCCACGTATGAGACCATGGTGGTGAAAGTTGCAGGAATTTCTGGATCAGGAAGCTCAAACCCTTCTCAGCGAGCTCGTGGAAGAGTTTGACATTCCAAAAACAGGCATGGTGAGGATTTTTCGTGACGAGCTGGACCAAGAAGAACGGCCGCTGGGCTCCGCGTTTGTTGAAGATGAGAAGGGCTTCATCTTCAAGGTGGAGATGAAGCTACGTTGACAAAAGATGATTTTTGGAAGTAATTCACAAAGCGGTGAAGTTCACCATTGTTACAACTGGACATCAACTACTCACAGCTGGAAAACGGAAAAGTGATGTTGCTGTATCACCGTTATTCTATGGGGAAAATAGTGGAAACTACGGCTATTCTCTATTCTCTGTATCGCTGATTTTAGTAGCGATCTCCACAGACCTCCCATACTAACTACAGTGGAAACAAGGGGCTATGTTCTGTAGTTGTCGCTAACGACCGGAAACACAGAATATGTCGGCAGATAAGAACCTTTCAGCCCAACTAGTCTGCCCAATTCTACGGATACTTTCCCTGGATTTATCTTTCATTTAGGATAGCCTTATGTCCATTCCATGCCGGCTTAAACTCAATCACTGGTTTAGCCTCTACCACTTCTACTGGAAGGCTGTTCCATGTATCCACCACCCTCTCAGTAAAATAATACAATATCTAATCTAAGACCATGTCCTCTTGCTTTGCCCCTCTAATCTAAGACTATGACCTCTTGTTTTACCCCTCTAAGACTATGTCCTCTTGCTTTGCCCCTCTAATCTAAGACCATGTCCTCTTGCTTTGCCCCTCTAAGACTATGTCCTCTTGCTTTGCCCCTCTAAGACTATGTCCTCTTGCTTTGCCCCTCTAAGACTATGTCCTCTTGCTTTGCCCCTCTAAGACTATGTCCTCTTGCCTTGCCCCTCTAATCTAAGACCATGTTCTCTTGTTTTCCCCTCTAATCTAAGACCATGTTCTCTTGTTTTCCCCTCTAATCTAAGACTATGTCCTCTTGCTTTGCCCCTCTAATCTAAGACCATGTCCTCTTGCTTTGCCTCTCTAATCAAAGACTATGTCCTCTTGTTTTGATACTTTGTTTCCATTTAAATATACTCCTTTCCTCTACCTTGTGGATTCCCTTTACGTATTTAAATGTTTCTATCATATCTCCTCTGTCTAGTCCTTCAACGCTATACATGTTAAGATTATTAAACCTTTCCTGGTAACTTTTCTCCTTCAAGCCGTACACCATTTTAGTAGCCCTTCCCTGAACTCTCTCTAAGGTATCTATATCCTTCTGGAGATACGGTCTCCAGTACTGCACACAGTACTCCAAGTGAGGTCTCACCAGTGCTCTGTACAGTGGCGTGAGCACTTCCCTTTTTCTACTGCTAATACCTCTCCCTACACAACCAAGCATTCTGCCAGCATTTCCAAGCATTCTGCCAGCATTTCCTGCTGCTCTATTACATTGACTACTTACCCTTAGATCCTCTGCAATAATAACCCCTAAATCCCAACCCTCAGATGTATCAGATATTCTATATTCAGCCCTTGGGTTTTTACGTCCTAGGTGCATTATCTTGCACTTATCCACATTAAAACTCAATTGCCACAGCTCCGACCATTTTTTTAGTTTACCTAAATCATTTGTCATTTGGCTGATCCCTCCAGGAACGTCAACCCTGTTGCAAATCTTCTATATACAGCCCTTGATTTTTTTTTAGTTTACCTAAATCTGAGTCTCACTCCGCAATTCCCTTGCGGCGCTGCGCAATCTCATGCAGAGCTCGCAGTAGGACGCGCCAGGTTCCATGGAGTCCTATGTGGCAGAGCAAAGCACTGCTGTCGGTATCGTGCAGCCTTTCACTTCGTTCGGGGCCGAGGTGCTAATAAATCGCCTACTCTGGAATACGGATGGTAAAATGGAGACGTATGGGGAAATCTGCTGGCACACATTATCCTGCTTAGCCGACAACTACGGAATACGGATCCGGCTGCACAACTTCCACTAAAAAGGTGGCAGAAACGACGGTGAAGAACTTCTGCAGGATCTACATTGGAATGAAGAGTGACGTACAGCAAACTATGGTGGCATGTCCTTAAACAGAGGATTGACTCTCGTTTGGTCACCAGAAAATGCCAAAGTTAAATCGCTGTTCTATGACAGATTGCGGTTTAGTGAATGACCCCTATAACTCCTATAATGGGAGGACAAGCGCGCAAAGAAAAGAAAATCCTCAAAACATATTAAAAAGCACAAAAACAGAAAGTCAGAAATTATTATAGAGGAAGAGAAACAGGACAATCGATTTCCATTGTAATGTTGAAGTCCAGACGTGGCTCTTCAGAAAGCCGGGGCAGACGTATTCCCCAGATAGTGAAACGTGAGACTCTGCACTTTCCTTTGATGAAGAACAAGGGCCCATCATTGTGGGAAAAAGAACTTTAGAACCGGTATGCGTGCCTTCCTTTTGGCTCATAGAAAAGGGAGGGGGTTCAGGTCTGCGGGAAAGGACTGCGATGTCTGCGTCTTCAAAGGATAATTTGTTTGTGTTCACGTTTTAAAAGGAAAGACTATTCGTGATGGAGAGGCCGAAGGACAGTGACGCGTCCACCAGAAGAGAGCCAAAAAACAGCCGTGATAGGATGAATGTATAACCAGCAAGGGCAGGTGTACTCAGTGCTTTACAGAGTAGAAGAAAGGGAGTTTCAGCAGTTATACAGTGTATGTATATTTATATAGCAGTAACAGGTGTACTCAGCGCTTTAAAGGTTACATTACAGTAGAGGGAGGTGCAGTAAGTGCAGTAGTTATACAGTGTATCTTTATATAGCAGTAACAGGTGTACTCAGTGCTTTACAGGTTACATTACAGTAGAGGGAGGTGCAGTAAGTGCAGTAGTTATACAGTGTATCTTTATATAGCAGTGACAGGTATACTCAGCGCTTTACAGGTTACATTACAGCAGAGGGAGGTGCAGTAAGTGCAGTAATTATACAGTGTTTGTATATTTATATAGCCGTTACAGGTGCACTCAGCGCTTTACAGGTTACATTACAGTAGAGGGAGGTGCATTAAGTGCAATAGTAATACAGTATGTATGTTTAGCAGTGACCGGTGTACTCAGCGCTTTACAGGTTACATTACAGCAGAGGGAGGTGCAGTAAGTGCAGTAATTATACAGTGTTTGTATATTTATATAGCCGTTACAGGTGCACTCAGCGCTTTACAGGTTACATTACAGTAGAGGGAGGTGCATTAAGTGCAATAGTAATACAGTATGTATGTTTAGCAGTGACAGGTGTACTCAGCGCTTTACAGGTTACATTACAGCAGAGGGAGGCGCAGTAAGTGCAGTAGTTATACAGTGTATATTTATATAGCCGTTACAGGTGTGCTCAGCGCTTTACAGGTTACATTACAGTAGAGGGAGGGGCAGTAAGTGCAGTAGTTAACGATAGATTTCTGGAATTTCCAATTTTTTAATTTAAAGACATTGTCTCAAATGCTTGAGTTTGTTGGATTGTGCACCAGGAGAGTAAGAGGAGACCATAATGTGATGGATCATTCACCCCCATAGCATGACACGGCAATGGAGAGCTTTGCAGGGTTTCCCTGAGGGTGATCCAGAGATTGAGTCCAGCTCACCATGCTCCTTGGTCGCCATTTTTTTTTGGGCATTTAAAGCCAGTGTCAGTTATTCCAAATACAGCCCAGGTTATCGGTTTGTTTTGGAGACGCTCCGTCCAGGTGTAACGTGCAACAGCGAGTATTCAGTCGCAAGCTGCTGCTTTTTAATTACCCGAAAGGGCTTCTTACCGGACCAGTGGACATTTCAGAAGCCGCTTGCCAGTGTCGGCGCATGCACATTTGGAAGCCGTCAGTCCACGTATCCATTAAAGCAAGGTTTCAGAAATGCAATTTATGGTGATTGCCGGGAGAGGTGAGCTCTGTGCCACGAGACTTCATATCGCTCTCTGATCAGCCGAAATATGATCCAACCAATACTCCCACTAAACAAATATATAAAAAGTATGGTGGGGGGAGGGGCCAGAATGAGCTCTTCGTAAAAAGAACCTTTGTAATAGTGTTTCTTTGTATTTTTTAATATTCTTCCTAATGACAGAATAAAATCTCCTTGAATAAAATTACTTCGTCCCACATAAAACAAATGTTGCTTTTTTCATTCTTTCGTTTTACGCAGTCGATCATATCCAGATGCCGCGTGAAGGGCCACGGGCTTTCTCTCCGAAGGAATCAGACGCCGAGGAAAGGACAGCTGCTTTTTATTTGACGGGCGAATCGTGTAGGGAATGAAAGCGAGACCTGAAAAGAGGCCTTGGTTTACCCAATTAGGATCCTGAAAACGCAGGAGGGTAGAAGAAACGGAATGGTGGGACACGTTCAGCTTCTATCGTCTGACACAGCTTGTATATAGTTTTTCAGGAGAAGGTGCGACACGATGGGTCCGCGTTGTACGTTCCCCGGCACACCCATCTGTGTTATAAACCAGTCGTATCTACGGTGGCAATGGGTAACCCATCCGCCAGACAAAATTACCGCAGCGCCCAACAAGGCAGCCTCGATTCGGAGACCCAGTGACATTACCAGAATCCAGTAGACAGACCAGATTTCCATCATCACTCAATGAAAGGTCTAGGTCCCTCTTACACACAGGGGAAGCAGGTGCCTGGATAGGTCATTTACAAGAGGAGGTCCAAAAGTAATGCTAAAATCAGGAAACCAACTCAGAAGATTATAAATTAATATCCCCCCACACCATCATGGAGACGTGAAGGAGACTCAAAAAGTGGTGGTGGTTGGCGCGAATTGAATTTCTCAAAGGACCAAAAACAAACCATCCTGCTCTACCAATTGCATTTTGGTTTCTCTGTGAAACAGAGCTTTGAAGACCTCAAAACCCATCTTGGTGATGAAGCTCTAATCTCCAGAAGGTCCACAAGTGGTTTAGCAGAATCATGCCTGGACATTTTGACATCTGTGATGAACCAAGAGAGGGTCACAACAGCACGTCGACGGATGAGACCATAATGGCCAAGGTGAAGGAATTTCTGGATCGAAACCTCAAAGCATTCCCAGAAAGCGTGTGGAAGAGTTTGACATTCCAAAAACAAGCATGTCGAGGAGTCTTCATGACGAGCGGGACTTCGTGAAGCGGTGCTCCTGCTGGGTTCCACATTTGTTGAACGAAGAACAAAAAAAACTGCCCGAGTTTGCCAAAATGTTTCTCCTCACATTCGAAGATGGGACGTCTGCCAACTTCAAGACAATGGTCACTGGAGCAGTTGGCCATGAAGAGAGAAGGTGATTTTGGGGGGTTTTATGAGTGGGTCCACCGCTTGGGGAAAAAGAGTGGAGATTACTGACGACTGTTTAAAAATGTTGAACAAGCTCTTTTAGAAGAAAAACTTTTTTTTTTTGAGTATCACCATTTCTGTGATTTTTAACCTTATTTTTGGACCTCTGCTTGTAGACGGTGATGACCCATGGGGAACGGTCGGAATATTTAGCATTGTCCTAGGTAGGGTCCACATGAAGAGATCTGCCACATAATGTGAGCCAAGGAAAGACACCGTTTAAAGTTACAATTCTAGGTTGTGTCCCTCAAAAGGTCCAGACCTTTGCTTTCAGTAGCTTGTGAGTTTCTTCTTAAGAAGACCATCATAAAAAGTAAAACCCAGAACCCACAAAACGACTTTAAAAGGCAGATGGGTGATGGCTCTAGAACTTGTGAAGCTTTAGGGCAAGGTTCATGTGGAATGACGTCCGGATAATGGAAAGATACAGGAAGAATAAAATGGACTTTCTACCCACGTGTTAAAATGTTGCTGGAGGGGAAAAAAAAAAAAAAAAAAAAAAGATATCAATTCGGACGCAACCAAAAAAAATCTGTCTCCATCTGAAAAGTTTTGCTTTCTGCCGAATTGGAGCGTTTTTGGAAGTGATCGAATTCTAGGGTTTGGGTTAGTCGCACATGTTGCACGTTGGTGGGTTGGTGTTCAATCCAATGAGATGCTGTCCAGCTGGAAAAGCACTGTGGGAGACACGTTTATAGCAGGGTTTCCCAAACCTGTCCTGAGGACCCACAGACAGGCCAGGTTTGCAGGATATCTGAAGCACAGCATGGGTGATATAATTTGCTTAGATTGTAAACTCTCGAGCAGGGTCCTCTCTCTGTGTGTAACTTTGTTATTCTGTCTCCCATTGTCCAGCGCTACGGAACTTGTTGGCACTTTATAAAATATCTGTAACCAACTGCTGCTCAGTGATTGCAGGATTCAGTCTGCAATTCCAAGGTGATCCTTAAAACCTGGCCTCATAGTGGGTCCTGAGGACAGGTTTGGAAACCACTGCTCTATAGGCACTTAAAATGGCGTGATTGAAAACAAGGATGGAGGTCGGCAAGAGTAACAATGAAACCTCCAATGTTCAGCCCAGGGTTGTCCTTTAAATTATTAACAAGTCCACAGCCCAAGGTATATTTTACAGCAGGACTGTCAATCTCAGCCCCCTAGGTGTTTCTGAACTACAACCCCCATGACTCCCTCGCCATTTATTGCATTAATTTTGGGAATAGTAGACATCAAACATCGGGGGGGGGGGGGGGTTTGACAGACAAGTTTTACAGAGTTAACCGTTATTTATGTTGTGTGTTACTATGTTGTGTATAGTGGCGAAATCCACTTTACGGTCGACTAGAAAACAAAGCATACTATATTGGGGGATGCACCGAAATTTCAGCCACCAAAAGTATCATCCGAAAAAAATAAAAAAAATTAAAGAAGGCCGAAAATCAGTCATCCGAACCTAGGCCTGGAGGCCCGGCCGAGCCGGGGGCTCATCTGAGCCTGGAGGCCGCCCGGGCCTCCAGGCTCAGAACCGAAAGTTCAGGATCAGCTCGGCCAAAATCCGATACCGAAAATCAGCCATTCGAACCTGAGCCTCCAGGTCCAGCTGAGCTGGGGAGCTTGCCTGAGCCTGAAGGCCAAAAGAAGCTGCCTGCTCGGCCGGCTTCCAGGCTCACACGAGCGCCCAGCTCGGCCTGGCCTCCCGGGCCTGGTTCGGATGACGGATTTTCGGTTTTCGGCCGAGCTGATCCCGATTTTCGGTATGGGCCGGAGATTTTAATTTCGGTGCATCAATCACAAAAACAATAATGCCTGGATTGTGTAGCTGCTCTGTTGTTGATTATTTTGTGTCTTTGTTGAGCAAATAGGTTTGTAATTGCGGAAATAATAAAGTATAAAAAGGGCAACTAACCTGATTAGAAACAAAAACACTGTAAGGGAGTAAAAGCAAAACAAAAAAACCATACCAGAGCCCTGTTTGTGGTTTTCTTATATTAATGTCTGTGTTTTATCATGTCTCGAAACCACATTAGAGAAATGAACTCATTCCTGGAGTCTGGAGGTTTGCTTGGTGTCATGCTACTGGCCTGTGGCTACCGGCGGGGTGACGTGTCTCCGTTATTTAGATATTTGGTGGGAAGAGGTTCTCACGCCGGAGTCTAGAGACTGATACTCACGTAGTCAGGAAGTGGGGCGCCTTCAGAGCCCAGGGGCCCTCTCAGAGACTGTGTGGCTTGCTCCAGGACTTTGTTGTGTTTTTTCGACAGTAAGGAAAACAAACTGAAATGGAGAAAAGAAGACAAGGAATGGTTAATAAAATCAAACATAAATAAATCCTACGCTTTTTCACACCGTTACTGTATAAAGTGACACACGAGGGATGTTACACATTGACAGGTTTGATAGGGAAGAACTGGAAAGCTGCCACTCTACCTGAATAGACTGCTTCCCCCAGCAGCTCCCTCATCCTATAACCTCCGATCCAGGACTAGCACCTTACTTGCAATACCACAATACAAAAAGAAAGTGTCTCGATCCTCATTTTCCTACAGAGCACCGCAAATATGGAATAACCTTCCAGACACCATCAAATCTTCCCCCAGTCTAAAGTCACTCAAGAGCTCCCTATTAACATACCTCAATACAGAATGCACCTGTAAACATGTAACACAGTGACTATATACAGAATGCGCCTGTAAACATGTAACATAGTGACTATATACAGAATGCACCTGTAAACATGTAACAGAGTGACTATATACAGAATGCACCTGTAAACATGTAACATAGTGACTATATACAGAATGCACCTGTAAACGTGTAACACAGTGACTATATACAGACTGCACCTGTAAACATGTAACAGTGACTATATACAGAATGCACCTGTAAACATGTAGCATAGTGACTATATACAGAATGTACCTGTAAACATGTAACACAGTGACTATATACAGAATGCACCTGTAAACATTTAACACAGTGACTATATACAGAATGCACCTGTAAACATGTAACATAGTGACTATATACATAATGCACCTGTAAACATGTAGCATAGTGACTATATACAGAATGTACCTGTAAACATGTAACACAGTGACTATATACAGAATGCACCTGTAAACATTTAACACAGTGACTATATACAGAATGCACCTGTAAACATGTAACAGTGACTAGATACAGAATGCACCTGTAAACATGTAACAGTGACTATATACAGAATGCACCTGTAAACATGTAACATAGTGACTATATATAGAATGCACCTGTAAACATGTAGCATAGTGACTATATACAGAATGTACCTGTAAACATGTACATAGTGACTATATACAGAATGCACCTGTAAACATGTAACACAGTGACTATATACAGAATGCACCTGTAAACATGTAACACAGTGACTATATACAGAATGTACCTGTAAACATGTAACACAGTGACTATATACAGAATGCACCTGTAAACATGTAACATAGTGACTATATACAGAATGCACCTGTAAACATGTAACATAGTGACTATATTTCCTGGGTTAATCTGTATATTTGTTTTGTTTTTAATATCTTGCATCTTATTACTTTGTATTTCTGTAACAATTCAATGTTCTTGAACCCAGGACAGACTGAAACGAGAGAAATCTCAATGTATCCTTCCTGCTAAAATCCTTTATAAATAAATAACCTCAGAGAGCGAGTCTCTTTAAAACTGACACACGTGCGTGTTTCTGGCCACAGACCCGCAAGGCTGTCCAGCACAATCTGACTGACAGCCTTCAATGCAGAAGGAAGTCCTCCTTCTTGGGAAGGCTGTCACAGAAGACCAGGACATCCTAGGGCAGAGCTGACAAACTCCGGCTGCACAGATCCCATGATATCCTGGCCATCTATTGCATTGAAAGAATTTAGGGAATTGTAGGCATCAACATTGAATGAGGGGGGGCGGGAGTTTGACAGTCCTGCCCTAGGGGACGAGTATAGTCAACTCATCATGACCATTTAACTCCTTGAGGACCAATGGTCTTTACAGTCCAATGCATTTATGACGGAACAGATCAGTCATCGCTCCTTAAGGGGTTAAATTAAATAGTCATGGTAGCTTGAGCGTTCTTTTTAAGCTCTGAAGTAGCAGTTCCAAAACCAGTGTCCAGGACAATGCTGCTTGTGCACATCTTGGACCCAACGTGGAATTTCCTGTTTGATTTAGCACTGCCAGCTCTAAAAATAATAATAATGAACTGTCAGGTAACAGTATTTTTTAAAAATAATCATTTTTAATTGTACAGTGAGAAATATCTGGGAATATTCCCAATTTATAACCTATTCGACAGGGAGATGTCGCCACCTGCTGGCCAAATGAAGTTACCGCAGTTCTAGTTTCTGTGCAGGATCAGTTGGGGAGATGCCATTCACACACATTCCCAGCTGGGTCAGCACCAAGTATCATGCCTGAGGTGTTAAAACGTTCGGGACGTGTTCTGTAGCCCAAATAGAAACAAACCTAGTTTACAACGTTGCAGCATAGCCCCAGATCATGTTAACACCATCTCTGGCTGCTGTGTCAGCTACTGCTGATCATTAGGGATGGGCTGCCGGTTCGAATCTGTAAGAAAGTTCGATTCGAACATCGGCTGTTCGAAAGTTTGCAAACTTTGAACTTTTCGGGACGTTCGCGGAAAGTTCGAGAAAAAAAAAAGTAGTTTTGAAAAAAAATTCCAAAAAAATACATAAAAGATCCTAACATTTTTTTCTAAAAATAAGAGACTTTTTACTGCAGAATATAATAATAAACGGTTTATTAGATATTGAATTAAAACTGGAATATTTTTAACATTTCCCACTCCTTGCTGCTCAAACATTTCCCACTCCTTGCTGCTCAAACATTTCCCACTCCTTGCTACTCAAACATTTCCCACTCCTTGCTGCTCAAACATTTCCCACTCCTTGCTGCTCAAACATTTCCCACTCCTTGCTGCTCAAACATTTCCCACTCCTTGTTGCTCAAACATTTCCCATGGCTTCAAATCGCGTTTAAACATGAGCAAAAGCGGTAAAAAGTTGCTCAGCGCACAGTGGTGAAATGGCTCAGCACTCAGCAGTGAAAGGGTTAAAAGTTTTTTTTAACCCCAAACCCCAGGGCACTACCCGGACCCCCATACACCTTTTATGGCCAATATCTTGCATGGAGGGGATCTTAATTTTCGATCGTTCAAGCCCCATTGACTTGCATGGTGTTCGAATTGTGTTAGAGTTCGCAGTCGTACTTTTTCTGGTGTTCGAGTTCGAATGCAAACCGAACACGGGGGTGTTCGGCCCATCACTACCGATCATGTATACACTATCACGGTAGAGAAGGGGTTAAAGCGGGGATCTCAAACTCTGGCCCCCTAGATGTTTATTGTCTACATTTCCCAGAATTGTTTGTAGTTCAGAAACATCTGGGGGGGGGGCAGAGTTTGAGATCCCTGGGTTAAAGACTATATACTGGATCTATAAAAATCCTCTTTTTTTATTCACAGTTACCATAAATGAAGGTTTTAAGCTTTAGTAAGAAAGCACCCATGATCACCGGACCAAGACCCTCTTTATTATCGTTTCCATGCGTCAAACTTATTTGTAAATTTTAGGTTAGTTTTGTCAGTGGAAATGCACACGCAGGCGGAACAACCTGACCAAGCTCGTCTCTGCCACTGGTAGGGGGGTGGAGAGGAGCTTCCCTGCCTCCTCGCTCTGCTCACACTGGGGTCTGATGACAGTGGGTATGTAAGTATCTGGGGTCTGATGTCTGGGTATGCAAGTATCTGGGATCTGATGTCTGGGTAAACGTGCATCTGGGAGCTGATGTCTGGGTATACGTGTATCTGGGGGCTGATGTCTGGGTATACGTGTATCTGGGGGCTGATGTCTGGGTATACGTGTATCTGGGGACTGATGTCTGGGTATACGTGTATCTGGGGGCTGATGTCTGGGTATACGTGTATCTGGGGGCTGATGTCTGGGTATACGTGTATCTGGGGGCTGATGTCTGGGTATACGTGTATCTGGGGGCTGATGTCTGGGTATACATGTATCTGGGGGCTGATGTCTGGGTATACATGTATCTGGGGGCTGATGTCTGGGTATACATGTATCTGGGGGCTGATGTCTGGGTATACATGTATCTGGGGGCTGATGTCTGGGTATACATGTATATGGGGGCTGATGTCTGGTATACATGTATCTGGGGGCTGATGTCTGGGTATACATGTATCTGGGGGCTGATGTCTGGGTATACATGTTATTTTTGTAACTTTATTCTAAATAAAACCTTTAGCAGTGTAATTTCATAAGATAATTAAGGCTAATGTCAGACGAGCACAGTCTGAGCGCACTCTGCGTTAGTGCATAACGGACGGACGTACTGAAAGAAGATGCTGTAGACACCACACAGTCTTTTTTTTGACAGATGTAGAAAAAAAGGGAAATATGGGAAACAAAATGAATTAAAATTAATTGACAGGTACAGTCAGCCAGACCAAAAAAAAAAAAAGAGCATCAACGTGATGGACATCACAAATGCGCTGCGTCTGCCGTCGCCTCATCACACACACAAGCCGCTACGCGGACGCGGCACACTCTGGGCGTCGGTAGTAGCGCTTTTACGTCGAGCCCTAAATGGCGTCCGTTGCCACCTGCATGGTGCGTGTGCACTTCGGTGCGCAAATACTTTGTGTGTTGGTCACAAATCAATGCTACGACGGATGTTAAACTGTGCGGCGACACGGACGTGATGACTGCGTTCGTCTGACGCTAGATTTAAGGGGGTGTGTTTAGGGTCAGAGTTAAGGGTTGGGTAGGGGTTAGGTGGAGCAACTGGTGGCGAGTAACTCTTAGCTTGGCACTTGAAATTTTGAGCCCTGGTTTTGTCCCACCCAATGTACAGCGCTGCGGAATAGATCAGCGTTTTAGAAATGAGCGTAATTCTGTGCTCATCGATACGATTCTTAGTATTGCATGTGGCCGCACGTCCGCAGAGCTAAACGCTAACGAAACAAAAAAAATATTGTCGAGACGAGGCAGAAACTACAAGATAGTCGGACGTTGGGGAACGGAGCGGCACATGATTTGGCCTTACTTTGCGTTAAATAAAAAGATTGTATTAGTTCAGAACCATAAACAGGATTTCCTAATAAAACCAGAACAGCGAGAATTGAGTGTGGAAAATTCCTGGAACTAAATACTCTTAGCCACAGAGACAAAATATTTATAAAGTTTGCATACACACAGGGCCGGCGGGCAGGGGGAGATTTATTTTTAAACCCAGAATAGATGGTTTTATGGTCTGCGCGCCGCGAGCTTTCTGGAAACGTGAATGGGAGCTGTATGCGCGGGGAAGATCTGACACGGGCCGGTCCTGGCACAGCTTCTCTTCATCATCATCGATTTTTTTATGCTGTGATTCGCCCTCGGACGCTTGACTCATCTCTGTGACAGTATCCTTATTATCTGTACCGAAGGGTTAAGGTTTCTGGAGACCCAAGCACTATGCAGCCATGACGAAACGTGGAGACAAAACACTCGGGGCCCAGTTTAATAAGAACGGCGAGTACTTTGAAGGGAAAGAAAGTATCGGCTAGTTTTACTTTCTACCCATGTTTGTTTTGGAAATAGTGGATTCAATGGAGGAAATACGGCCAAAACTAAATGCCAAAAAAATGCCACCATTAAGTGAAGAAAATACATATATTTTTTGTTACACTTGAAGTGGTCTCTAACTCTTGTTGTTAACCCTACGAGTAATCCCTCGTGTCCAGGACTTTTAGGGTAAGGGTAATTTTTAGGGTCAGGGAAAGGGTTATTTTTAAGGTACAATTAAAATTATTTATAAAGCACCAACAATTCTGTAGCGCTGTACAATGGATGAGACAGCATAACAAATATACATACGAGTTAAACACACAGAACAGAAGGAAAGAGGACCCTGCACAAGAGCTTACAATCCAAGAAGAGAAGGGTGACACACTAGGTGAGGGTAAGAGTATGTGAAGTAGCAAGGTGACTGTGGGCGGGGTGGGAAGATGGCGTAAGAAATGTACAGTTGGGGATCATGGTGTGAGCCGATAGGCTTCTCTAAAGCAATGTGTTTTCAGAGACTTCTTGAAGGACTGCAGAGACGGGGAGAGTCTAATGTTGAGGAGGAGGGAGTTCCATAGAAAGGGGGCAGCTCGGGAGAAGTCCTGAAGGCGTGAGTTGGGGGTGCGGGTATGTGAAGCTGATTGCTCGGCCAATGATCTGATGCTAAGTGGTCGTGATGGGATGTAACTGCAGATAAGGGAGGAGATGTAGGCAGGGGCACGGTTATGGAGAGCTTTGTATGTGAGCACCAGTATTTTGAAATGGATTCTAAAAGGAAATAGGAAGCCAGTGTAGAGATTGACAAAGGGGGGAGAGGAGCGGGACGCGAGGCGTGAGAGGTGCGGGACGCGAGGCGTGAGAGGTGCGGGACGCGAGGCGTGAGAGGTGCGGGACGCGAGGCGTGAGAGGTGCGGGACGCGAGGCGTGAGAGGTGCGGGACGCGAGGCGTGAGACGTTTCGGGGCGTGAGACGTTTCGTGGCGTGAGAAGTGCGGGACGTGAAGCGTGAGAGGTGCGGGACGTGAAGCGTGAGAGGTGCGGGACGTGAAGCGTGAGAGGTGCGGGACGTGAAGCGTGAGAGGTGCGGGACGTGAAGCGTGAGAGGTGCGGGACGTGAAGCGTGAGAGGTGCGGGACGTGAGGCATGAGTCGTGCGGGACGTGAGGTATGAGAACTGCGGGACGTGAGGTGGAGGAGCCTGGCACAGGCGTTCATTACAGACTGTAGAAGGGGAGTCTGGGATTTCTTAAGGCCAGAGAGAAGGAGGTTACAGTAGTCAATGTGGGAGATAATAAGAGGTTGGATGAGCATTTTAGCAGAGTCCTGAATAAGGAAGGCACGGGCGCGTGCAATGTTTTTTAGGTGGAAGTAGCAGGATTTGGTTAGTGACTGAATGTGAATATAAATCCAGCCGAAAAAATCCTACAGAAAAACATAAAATGGAAATGGGAGATTTGATGCTTCAGAGCCTCTTTCTGTATTATTTTGTAATACATACATAGAAGCAAATTTTCAGTCCATCTGTGGGTTTACCCTTGGTTCGTGGTCCACCTGGGAGTCTTCCTTTTATGGAGGAAGCTCTACATAGTCAACCAATGTCCATGCCCAAAGAGGTAAAATCAGGTCAGAGCATGTAGGACAACGGGCGGGTGAATCTGCATGATGCTGTAAAAATGAACTCACTCTCCGTTGCGTGCATCGTGTGTGGATTGAAGGAGAAATGCAGGTTCTGACGAATGGTAAATTAAAGATGGCGGCCCAGAACAGAGCAGAGCGAAGCTGGAGATGGACTGGAAAGAAGGCTGTACCAAAGTCTCTTTATTACCCAATAATACAGGGGGGGGGGGATCAAAATGCAGAAAACTTAGAAAATGTTGGCAGATAAGAACCTTTCGGCCCATCTAGTCTGCCCAATTACATGGATACTTTACCTGGATTTATCTTTTGTTTAGGATAGCCTTATGCCTATCCCATGCCTGCTTAAATTCAATCACTGTTTTGGCCTCTACCACTTCTACTGGAAGACTGTTCCATGTATCCACCACCCTCTCCGTAAAATAATGCTTTCTGATGTTACTTTTAAACCTTTGCCCCTCTAATCTAAGACTATGTCCTCTTGTTTTGCTACTTTGTTTCCTTTTAAATATACTCCCTTCCTCTACCTTGTGGATTCCCTTTACGTATTTAAATGTTTCTATCATATCTCCTCTGTCTCGTCTTTTTTCCAAGCTGTACATGTTAAGATCATTAAGCCTTTCCTGGTAACTTTTCTCCTTCAAGCCGTACACCATTTTAGTAGCCCTTCTCTGAACTCTCTCTAAGATGTCTATATCCTTCTGGAGATACGGTCTCCAGTACTGCACACAGTACTCCAAGTGAGGTCTCACCAGTGCTCTGTACAGTGGTATGAGCACTTCCCTTTTCCTACTGCTAATACCTCTCCCTACACAACCAAGCATTCTGCCAGCATTTCCAAGCATTCTGCCAGCATTTCCTGCTGCTCTATTACATTGACTACTTACCCTTAGATCCTCTGCAATAATAACCCCTAAATCCCATCCCTCAGATGTATCAAATATTCTATATTCAGCCCTTGGGTTTTTACGTCCCAGGTGCATTATCTTGCACTTATCCACATTAAAACTCAATTGCCACAGCTCCCACCATTTTTTTAGTTTATCTACAGTCATGGCCGAAATTGTTGGCACCCCAGATATTTTTCCAGAAAATCAAGCATTTTTCACAGAAAAGTATTGCAGTAACACATGTTTTGCTATACACACGTTTATTCCCTTTGTGTGTATTGGAACAAAACAAAAAAAAAGGGAGGAAAAAAAGCAAATTGGACATAATGTCACACAAAACTCCAAAAATGGGCTGGACAAAATTCTTGGCAGCCTTTCAAAATTGTGGATAAATAAGATTGTTTCAAGCATGTGATGCTCCTGTAAACTCACCTGGTACAAGTAACAGGTGTGGGCAATATAAAAATCACACCTGAAAGCAGATAAAAAGGAGAGAAGTACACTTAGTCTTTGCATTGTGTGTCTGTGTGTGCCACACTAAGCATGGACAACAGAAAAAGGAGAAGAGAACTGTCTGAGGACTTGAGAACCAAAATTGTGGAAAAATATCAACAATCTCAAGGTTACAAGTCCATCTCCAGAGATCTAGATTTGCCTTTGTCCACAGTGCGCAACATTATCAAGAAGTTTGCAACCCATGGCACTGTAGCTAATCTCTCTGTGGGTGGACGGAAGAGAAAAATTGATGAAAGGTTGCAACGTAGGATAGTCCTGATGGTGGATAAGCTACCGAAAACAAGTTCCAAAGAAATTCAAGCTGTCCTGCAGGCTCAGGGAGCATCAGTGTCAGCGCGAACTATCCATCGACATTTAAATGAAATGAAACGCTATGGCAGGAGACCCAGGAGGACCCCACTGCTGATACAGAGACATAAAAAAGCAAGACTACAGTTTGCCAAAATGTACTTGAGTAAGCCAAAATCCTTCTGGGAAAATGTCTTGTGGACAGATGATACCAAGATAGAGCTTTTTGGTAAAGCACATAATTCTACGGTTTACCAAAAACAGAATGAGGCCTACAAAGAAAAGAACACAGTACCTACAGTGAAATATGGTGGAGGTTCAATGATGTTTTGGGGTTGTTTTGCTGCCTCTGGCACTGGGTGCCTTGAATGTGTGCAAGGCATCATGAAATCTGAGGATCACCAAAGGATTTTGTGTCGCACTGTAGAGCCCAGTGTCAAAAAGCTGGGTTTGCGTCCGAGATCTTGGGTCTTCCAGCAGGACAATGACCCCAAGCATACATCAAAAAGCACCCAGAAATGGATGGCAACAAAGCGCTGGAGAGTTCTGAAGTGGCCAGCAATGAGTCCAGATCTAAATCCCATTGAACACCTGTGGAGAGATCTTAGAATTGCTGTTGGGAAAAGGCGCCTTTCCAATAAGAGAGACCTGGAGCAGTTTGCAAAGTAACAGTGGTCCAAAATTCCGGGTGAGAAGTGTAAGAAGCTTATTGATGGTTATAGGAAGCGACTGATTTCAGTTATTTTTTCCAAAGGGTGTGCAACCAAATATTAAGTTAAGGGTGCCAAGAATTTTGTCCAGCCCATTTTTGGAGTTTTGTGTGACATTATGTCCAATTTGCTTTTTTTCCTCCCTTTTTTTGTTTTGTTCCAATACATACAAAGGGAATAAACGTGTGTATAGCAAAACATATGTTACTGCTATACTTTACTGTGAGAAATACTTGATTTTCTGAAAAAATGTCTGGGGTGCCAACAATTTCGGCCATGACTAAATCATTTGTCATTTGGCTGATCCCTCCAGGAACGTCAACCCTGTTGCAAATCTTTGCAGAAAATCTGCTACTTTCAAAAAATATTAAAAGTGACGACTGTTCCCTTTAAATCAAACACAAACTGTACTATCGTGACCCAAGTCAGGACATAAAGCAAAGCAGAACACATTGAGAAGCCTCTGCAAATCCTCAAGGCAAAGCTAGGTTATACAGCCCAGGTGACCCTATCAACCAGTGCTGAAGGCACTCCAAGAAAGCAGGTGGAAGACCCTCATTCCCACTGTCTAAACCTATTGAGGATATGTTGAGCCATATTGGTGGTTTCTGAGTAGACATGCCAGTCCCTTGCATAGGTTGTAGAAGAATTGACAATGGGAACATATCCATGAGTGCAGTATGATAAAAAAAAGTGTCCGAGTATTTTGTCCAGGTGTGAGTACTTTGCATACAGCTAAATGAGCCAACAGAAATGTCTATGTGACGGCTTTCATGGCGTTTCTGGCCAAAACACAGAACAAGCAATGATGCCCAGTCGATTGAAATGATATAGTTTGAAGTGTAGTGGTGGTTAATACATTTTTAACTCAGAACGTTCTTTTGGTTTTGACCTACAAAGCATCTTAAAGAGCAGAAACGGGTCCCAGGTCCCATTGGTGCGAGTACATCTTATTAACGGTTCCTGGCAAAAGCCCCCACAAAGGATATTGTCCTTTTCGGTCAGGTTACCCCCAATGGAATGGAGTCTTCTGGGATACCAAGGAGCAAGATAATAAAAGGGGTTCACAGTCGATTTTGGAGTATAATCAAACCTCTGAAACGGTTCATTGAGGTAATTTAATGACTCAGAATGTCCGGAAAACCCAAGTCAAGGTTGACAGTGAATTGGCTTCCAGGATCCAGATTTACATGAAAACTGACCCCGTTTATGACGATCTTGCACAGCTGCCCCATTCGCTGATACAAAGGACTAAAATATCTACAGTACATTATTGCAGAGCCATGAGGGATGAGATAAGGAGTTCACCGGGTACTTTATTTTGTTGGAAAGCCCAGCACAGGCCAGAGACCACAGCAGATCTGCATCTCGGTGCTGTAAACCGCACGCCAGCAGTATTTACATGTAACAAGCCTTTGGACGGGTCTGGTTTCGATGGTTATGTATCCTTTCAACAAACTTGGCACGTGCTCGCAACCCACTGACATCACGGACATCTGGATGACACATTGGCTCAAAGCTAGAGGAACGCAAACCGTGACTGACAGATGCCAAATGCTGCACTAATTCAGCCCAATATTTACAGTGACACGGAACAGACGCAGATACATATACTAATAACGACAAAAATGATACAAAAAATGAAGTTTGACATGGTCTGACTTCAGATACAGTTACCTTAAGGCATGGATCTAGTGATGGAGACGATGGAGGCCATTGCCAAATGCGAGAAATTATCCAATGGCATATTAACTATGGAAAACAAGTGGAGCGGGCAAATGGTGGACTGCCAACCTGCGCATGACAACTAGATATTTGCCACCGATGTAAATATCTACTGGGATACAAGGTTGCTGGACTGAGGGTGTTGGGTATCAGACATCACAGAGATGGTAAGAGATGGTGGTAAGCATCAGAGCTCACAGTGACTGGAAGACAGGCCGGTATGCATCGGAGATCACGGGGACTGGAAGACAGGCCGGTATGCATCGGAGATCACGGGGACTGGAATACAGGCCGGTATGCATCGGAGATCACGGGGACTGGCATACAGGCCGGTATGCATCGGAGATCACGGGGACTGGAATACAGGCCGGTATGCATCGGAGATCACGGGGACTGGAATACAGGCGGTATGCATCGGAGATCACGGGGACTGGATACAGGCCGGTATGCATCGGAGATCACGGGGACTGGAATACAGGCCGGTATGCATCGGAGATCACGGGGACTGGAATACAGGCGGTATGCATCGGAGATCACGGGGACTGGAATACAGGCCGGTATGCATCGGAGATCACGGGGACTGGAATACAGGCCGGTATGCATCGGAGATCACGGGGACTGGAATACAGGCCGGTATGCATCGGAGATCACGGGGACTGGAATACAGGCCGGTATGCATCGGAGATCACGGGGACTGGAATACAGGCCGGTATGCATCGGAGATCACGGGGACTGGAATACAGGCCGGTATGCATCGGAGATCACGGGGACTGGAATACAGGCCGGTATGCATCGGAGTTCACGGGGACTGGAATACAGGCCGGTATGCATCGGAGATCACGGGGACTGGAATACAGGCCGGTATGCATCGGAGATCACGGGGACTGGAATACAGGCCGGTATGCATCGGAGATCACGGGGACTGGAATACAGGCCGGTATGCATCGGAGATCACGGGGACTGGAATACAGGCCGGTATGCATCGGAGATCACGGGGACTGGAATACAGGCCGGTATGCATCGGAGATCACGGGGACTGGAATACAGGCCGGTATGCATCGGAGATCACGGGGACTGGAATACAGGCCGGTATGCATCGGAGATCACGGGGACTGGAATACAGGCTGGTATGCATCGGAGATCACAGGACCCGAAAGACAGTCTGGTATGCATCAGCCATTACAAGGACTGAAAGAGACAAGTATGCAATGTAGATCAAATTGAATGAAAGACTGGCATGTATCGGAGATCACAGGGACTGGAAGAGATGCTGGTATGTATCAGTGATCAAAAGGGACTGGTCGATAGGGTGGTATGCATCAGTGATCACAGGGACTGGTCGATAGTGGTATGCATCAATGATCACAAGGACTGGTCCACAGGGTGGTATGCATCAGTGATCACAGGGAATGGTCGATAGGGTGGTATGTATCAATGCTGTTTGCAAAAAAATTACTGAAAGAAAATGTCTGGAATTTACATATAAGATCCAATGAATGATAATAAAAAGGGCTGTTACAGAAACAAGAAAAAACGAATAAAAAATAAAAAAATGGGAAAAAGTTTGCAGATTTTTTTTCCAAAAAATGCCTAAAAGATCCTAAAAAAAAAATAAAAAAAATAATCTATAAATAAAAGAGACTTTTTGCTGCAGAATATTATAATAAACGGTTTATTAGATATTGGATTAAAACGGGAATATTTTTAAACATTGAAACCTATTGGATTCGCCTGAATAAATCAGCCGATTGAAACCACCTTTTCGGTGGTTTCAATCGGCGGATTTATTCAGGCGAATCCCATAGGTTTCAATGTTTAAAAATATTCCCGTTTTAGGGCATTTCAATAACATTTTACTGCTGTTTTGTGTTCTCTGAATAGATGAAGCATTACTTCTCTATGGGCGATTTCACTGCCTTCGAACAGGCACCGTATGTGCAGGCAATTCGCCAGAATTTGGCGAACTGCCTTCTCTAAATAGCCGAACGGTCCCGAAATGTCACCGTATGCTGAATTTCAGTGTCCGGTTACATTTCGGGGCCAGATCGGCTCTCGTTGAATAACCCTGATAGATTGTGGAGGACTACAAACGGGTGTTGTGGATTACAACGAGTACAACCTCCAAACATACCAAAGCACAATCAGAGACGCGATACTTTATCCGGGCAATAGCCGCTTGTGGGTCTGTGGATTTAACTCTATCAGTTTAAAGCACGATAAAAACCAAAGAAAATGAACAGACGCTGAGTAAACGGTAAAAACTGTGAAATGTGGTCAAAGCGATCAAAACTCTGAAAAAGAGGGGGGGGGAACCCCAGGGTGGGTGCAATCTTTAAAATAATTATTCTCAAAGCATTCCTGGAACGGATGATGGAAAATCCCCACCGACTTCACGAGGAATCTGTCTATTCTGCCTCATTCGTTGCTGCTCAGGAGCCAAAGGATTCTCACCCCGTTTTAACACTACAAGGGGAATTCTGGGTATGTTTCCACTTCTTTAATAAAGAAACACTGTTTCATTCAATAATGTTTCTGAGCAGCCAGAATTAAATTATACCGAGACAGTTTGACTGGAAAACGGATTTTTCTTAGCTGGTGGGATGGGACTGGGGTGTATTTTTTTTTTTTAAAAAAAAATAAGGCCCTTATCTCCTTTTCCTGGGCTAGCAAGCAGTGAGTAACAGTAAGCTCCGCCCCCGAGGAACAATGGAATTTGGAACCTGCCCCACAAAAACATCATGCACTGAATTAAAATAATCTCTAGCTTCCCCCAAATGAATTATTTATCATCAGGTATGGGCCCATGAAGCCCGGAAGAAACACATGCAAAACATGCACATAATATATTAGGTGAAAATTCAACTAAAGCTTCTGAAAATTTTAAAAATGTTTAAACTTAGAAATGGAAACCAAGATAAGATAAAAACAACAAAAAAACCCCCGAAAACAGCTGCATTCTAAAAATCCGATCGGGATCCACTTGTAGTGATCTGGTTACCACGTATTTTTTATGTAATAACTGCATCATGATTGTCACTAATGACGTTAGTTTCACCTTTTTTGGTTCAAACCTTCCACTTTTTGTTGAAATAACATATGAGAAACATGGGATGAGTAACTTACACTTTACAAAGTTGGGAAAATTTAGATTTTCATAAATAGGTTTATCACGTTTAATTTCTCATGTATTAGTTTATCCTTTACGGAAATATCACTGGGATGAAAGTTTGTAAACTCTAGATCTCTTATCAAGCACAATGTCCCACGGGGTCTGCATTATCAGCATACAGGCAGAAATGGCCTTTGTATCAGTAAATGTGCTGCAGACAGATAATAAGATGGTGAGATCTCCTGCTTATGGGGGTTTGTAGTGATCAGAATGAGATTATTAGCAATGCAATATCTGTATGTGCTGCACGATGCCTGTGTATGGCAATTACAGCAACACCTTGTATCTGAATGTGCTGCATAATGCCTGTGTATGTCAATTACAGCAACACCTTGTATCTGTATGTGCTGCATAATGCCTGTGTATGTCAATTACAGCAACACCTTGTATTGTATGTGCTGCATAATGCCTGTGTATGGCAATTACAGCAACACCTTGTATCTGTATGTGCTGCATAATGCCTGTGTATGGCAATTACAGCAACACCTTGTATCTGTATGTGCTGCATAATGCCTGTGTATGGCAATTACAGCGACACCTTGTTTCTGTATGTGCTGCATAATGCCTGTGTGTGGTAATTACAGTAACACCTTGTATCTGTATGTGCTGCATAATGCCTGTGTATGGCAATTACTGCAACACCTTGTATTGGTATGTGCTGCATAATGCCCGTGTATGGCAATTACAGCAACACCTTGTATCTGTATGTGCTGCATAATGCCTGTGTATGGAAATTACAGCAACACCTTGTATCTGTATGTGCTGCATAATGCCTGTGTATGGCAATTACAGCAACACCTTGTATCTGTATGTGCTGCATAATGCCTGTGTATGGCAATTACAGCGACACCTTGTTTCTGTATGTGCTGCATAATGCCTGTGTGTGGCAATTACAGTAACACCTTGTATCTGTATGTGCTGCATAATGCCTGTGTATGGCAATTACTGCAACACCTTGTATCGGTATGTGCTGCATAATGCCTGTGTATGGCAATTACAGCAACACCTTGTATCGGTATGTGCTGCATAATGCCTGTGTATGGCAATTACAGCAACACCTTGTATCGGAATGTGCTGCATAACACCTATGTATGGCAGTTACAGCAACACCTTGTATCTGTACTGTAGAGGGATTTACACTCATTATAACCCACTGAATTATATCCCTGTACAGCAGTGATTGACCCCACAGCTCCCGCTGTATTCTGCCAAATTCCTGGCTGAAATGTAGCAGTAAAGTTTGTTGAGCTTTTTATTACAATGATGGTGGGGGCTGCTCCATGTAGCCTCCTAATAGTAATACAGAGGGGGACAGGAGTGACATTTCACTTAATTTCCCCTATTCTCTATATAATGATCTTGCATTATTATGAAGGAATGCACATGGTGTTAGGTTTTTAGAATGTCAAAGCCAGATCAATTGGACCACTGGGCTGGGATTTATACTGTGTATATAGTATACTGAGATATATAGTACTGGACAGGAGGAAACTCCCAGTACTAGACAGGAGGAAACTCCCAGTACTAGACAGGAGGAAACTCCCAGTACTGGACAGGAGGAAACTCCCAGTACTGGACTGGAGGAAACTCCCAGTACTGGACAGGAGGAAACTCCCAGTACTGGACAGGAGGAAACTCCCAGTACTGGACAGGAGGAAACTCCTAGTACTGGACAGGAGGAAACTCCCAGTACTGGACAGAAGGAAACTCCTAGTACTGGACAGAAGGAAACTCCTAGTACTGGACAGAAGGAAACTCCCAGTACTGGACAGAAGGAAACTCCTAGTACTGGACAGGAGGATACTCCCAGTACTGGACAGAAGAAACTCCTAGTACGGACAGGAGGAAACTCCTAGTACTGGACAAGAAGAAACTACTAGTACTGGACAAGGGAAACTCCTCGTATTGGACAGGAGGAAACTCCTAGTACTGGACAGAAGGAAACTCCTAGTACTGGACAGAAGGAAACTCCTAGTACTGGACAAGAAGAAACTCCTAGTACTGGACACGAGGAAACTCCTCGTATTGGACAGGAGGAAACTCCTAGTACTGGACAGAAGGAAACTCCTAGTACTGGACAGAAGGAAACTCCTAGTACTGGACAAGAAGAAACTCCTAGTACTGGACACGAGGAAACTCCTCGTATTGGACAGGAGGAAACTCCTTATAACATCGCAATAACACAATAGAGACATAGCTTGCTAAATCGTGACCTGGACATTCACAGCAGAGGTGACAGGTCTCAATCATTTTCTTTTAAAAATACAATAAAGTATATTACAACAGCAAAATCACCAAAGACGCTGAATAAACGATACACTAAATTGTGTTCATCGCACATGAAGGTATTCCCTTGCACATTGGGACGGATATTAAGGTCTGGAAGTTTCATACAAGAATCCACTAAGGATTTGTTTGGTCTTTTTTGTACGACAAGACGTAAAAAGCTCATGAAGAACAGGACACTCCACGTAACACGTAATCATTGATCTCCACCGTTGATACTTTTTACCGGCCGGCACATAAGAGTTTATGGTTTTGTTGTCCTGTTGGCCGGCTTGTTTGCTACAAGGATCACACAACTTTTATTTGTCTCCCCGTTGAGATGAAATGCAGATGTTGCCGAGCATCGGAGACCACACGAGTCCTTTCATCTCCAGGTCCGAGGACGGGCCCACAGGGCGAGAGCGCGTCGCAGGATGCGTGTCGATTCATCGAAAATTACTGCGACCTGCGAAGAACTGAATGTTCTCAATGAGTGACTCAGCTATCAGATCTCCACACCGCGATTATTCATGGGATAATTAGGATGTTTCTGCTGATTCCGATTAAGCTTTGGACAACAGGAGTGAAAACGTGTTCGGCTGCTAAACACGGGTTTCCGTGTTGATGTGAAAATTACATCCTTAACGTGTTGAATGGGATTTGTAGCCGCTAGAGAAGATACTGATGTGGTCTGTTTCTTCTTATTTATAGCGGACTAGAGAGCCTGTTGACAATAAACGTGCCAATAACGCTCCACCACCGAGAGTCTGGAAGGCATTTGATCTTTCCGCGCTTCCAGCTCGTCGGCCTCGCTTTAAAAAGAAGCTTTGCAGGGAAGGGCAGGAATTAATTGCCATTGTCAGGAATCCTGAAAGTCCAAAATAGATGAACGTCTTCTTGAACGTAGAGAGGAATGGTCTCCATAACCAAAGGCATTCAAATAAAAAGTAATTCCGAAGCTCAACAACACAAGAGCAGAAAAAAACCCGAAACGATTTCACGGTAACTGGACAGAAAGAAAATCTCCATATTTAAAGCAATCCTTTTTTTTTTTAGGTGATGTTAAATTCTAGGGATGCACCAACACCATGTTTTTAAGACTGTGTACCGATAATTTTTTTCCGGTACTCACCAATACCGAGTACCGATACTTTTATTTAAAGTCATGTGACGACGCTTTCCAATAAATCATTTTGGATTTTGCTTAAAGCCTGTTAATATTGCAATGCATGGAGAGACGCCCCATTTACCTACTGCACAGCCTGCACCCACCCGGACCACACATATATATTATACCCTCAAACACACCAGACCTCGGATACATGTATAGTATAATGCACAAGAACATAGTGTCACCTGCGCTCATTTCTATACAACTCCATGTGAAGCAAAACAGAGGTTTTGGTGTACTTGAACGGCCCTTGAAGTGTAAGCTCACCTGCCCCGTCAAGGCACCTCTAGTAAGGGGAGTCCTACCTAATGAAACCAGAAGCCGTTCATCTGAGCAACTGCACACTCTCCTACTGCTTTTCAGTCAAGAGACAAAATGGTGGGTTTTATTTATACACTCACCAAACATGTATAGAATACCCAACAGACACCAGACCAGAGTGTGTATACATGTATATCTCACACATACATATTTCAGACCTCAGATACATGTATCAGAGGTCTGGCGGATATACATGTATAAAAACAGACCTCTGATACAAGTGTGTGTGTGTGTTTTTATTACACACACGCTCAGGTCTGGTGTCTGTTGGGTATACATGTATACCAGTGTGTGTGTGTATAATACACACACATGTTCCAGACCTCAGCATTCTGTCAGACGCCCCATTGTCTATATCTAATGGCATTCTAACAGGCCCCTGCAGCTGGCCATGCTCCAGCAAGTGGCCGCCGGCAAAGGTTTAGAGCGGTCGCTCAGTGGGAACCTCCAGCCGCGATCTTGCAAGATCTTTCACAGTTCAAGATCTCACGAACTCCGCAATCTCGCGAGATCGCAGGGGGGGGGGGTTTGCAACCGAGTGGCCGCTCACTGGAATGCGGCCAGCCGCAGGGGCCTGGTAGAATGCTGCAAGAGCATTCCACCAGCGCCCCAGCCCCTCAGAGGCTTTAGCTTGATGGTGCCATTAGAGGGACACTGTTTTCGGCCGAAACGATCATCGGGGGTTGCTGCATCTCTCGTGCAGGGATGACGTCCTTGGCAATCAGTACTGGTCGCCCTTTCTGGGTGATGGCGTCTGATTTGCATATGGAGCAGTTGTCCCTGTAACGGCACAATCGAGCTATAGCCTTGTGAGACCTGAGCGGGCCCCGCCGTAGAGCAGGCCACTAATGCTGTTGCTCGTTCTCAGGACCCTCACAAACCCCCTTTTTGCTCATTATTTCATACATTATTTAACAGTTAATGAGGTGGAGGAGTGAATGTTTATATAAAATGACAGGGGGCTATTGTCCTGCCACCTCTACCCATGTCATGTGGTATCGAATCGGGACTCTGTATCGGACAAATCCAAATACCGTACAACTCTGATTGGATCGGCAGCTCGAAAATACTGATCATGACATCCCTAAGAATATTATTTATTTGTTATATATGCTAATCACAGCCATGAAATCGGGACTCTGTATCAAGGCTGTGTAATATGTTGGTGCTTTATGAAGATAATAACCCCCCCCCGACTATCGTTTTATATACGTCAATAGACTAGAAAAGGGTGGTCACACTCACAGGCTGCTGGATGTTAATAGCCTGTAATTCCCAGAATTCTTTCAATACAATAGATGGCCAGGGAATCATGGGAGTTGTAGTTCAGAAACATCTGGTGGGCCGAAGTCCGACAGCCCCGTACAAGCCCAAACCCCCCCAAAAAAAACCCAACTAGAAATGTTCAAATTCTTTTTTTACGGGATGAAAATCCAAACCCTACGGCACCGTGGAAAAACGCGTCGGGGCTTGAATCAGGTGACAATCGTCCACAGGAGATTTTTATTTCACTCAGACTTTGTTTTTGGTTTGCTAAGCACATACACTCCAGCACCAGGATGAAACTTTTGTAGTGGAGGGAAACCAAGAACTGCGGCACAGAGAAATGCAAAATGAAGTAGGGCTTGTGTCGTGAGTCAAGATCGACAACATTTTATCCCCTCGAGACTCATCTTTTGTATTTCGTCGATTACATACTTTTATTTATTTTTTACACTGAAGCCCAAGCTCTTAAGGGAAAACTTATGATTACCATGTGAAAGCTCCATCTCTACTGACCATCGAGCGCATGAATGAGGAGATCCTTCGAGCCATTGGTGTAGCGGAGCTGAACCTTGACGTCCATATTTACAAAATCGAGTTTCAGAGAGAAACCAAGCAAAATGATGGGAAACATTGACAGCTTTTAAAATAATTTTTAAAAAAAAAACTAAAAAAGATAAATCTCAGCTAAAGATACGGTGGGATAAAGCTGGATTAACCTGTCCAAGTGACAAAAGACTATCTGCCAGGCAGAGTTCAACTTCTAAGACCTTGACAGATAGTTACTCTCAGATGTCAGCTCGAAGAACGGGATGGGAGGACCATTCAGATAATGGTGGTTTTATTGTAAAGCTGTTTCTCCAGATTGAGTTGGCTACATCCCACCCTTCTACCCTTCACACACATCAAATCGGGTGACACAATGCTGCTCAGTAAATGGAGGAAAATATGCTTTAAGTAAGCACATACATAAAAGACGATGATAGAATGTTTTCTTACGGGTTGCGTAGGAAAATGGAGGAAAATGGGCAAAGGTCCTCCAGCATGAAGTCCGGTATAAGGCAGAGCTCAAAACACCAGTTGACCATCACAGAAGTTTGTATACTGGTCACAATGGAGAAACAGGACCAGTCGCACAAGCGTATCATCAAACAACTAAAAATCCCACCTGGAAAGCGAGGATCAGAATAAACTCAACTTCTCTGATCGATTGCTGTCCTTCTGCAGAAGTTGTTCGCTTTATGATGCCTTCAAAAGGAACATGGATCTAAACAAGACATCACCTGGCTGAACATTGTCTTTATTCTTTTGATATTGTAGCGCTGGTTTTAAATCCTCGGCCGTTGTAGTACTGGTTTTTGGCCACCGGAGGGAGACAAGTGCGATGTGAAACACTGAACATTGGGACTACATTTCCCGGCATGCTTTGGGAGCGGACACAGGAAGTGGGTGGGACACAGACGCTGACATCCTGAGCCTCGTGGAGAGAGCTGGCAGAGCGCGCCAGGGAGTGAGAGAAGCAAGACACAGCGCTGCAGAGCGTGACAGTGACCAGGCCGGAGCGCAGCTGGGGCCTGACAGAGATAAAGACCGGGTTATTCAGCCTTACAAGAGGAAGACCCAGTGATTCACCAGAATACCCACGCTGATATCGAGTGAGCTGGAAGACCCCGAGTTAGGAGCACCGCAGATCGATTTGACAGGGAGTGCAGGCGGTGAGCTGGACATCTTGCGGCAGCTAAAGGAAAGCAAGACAGCGGATCCGGTAACCCATAGAATCCCAGTCAAAATCAAGCGGAGAGACGTCCTGGGTCGAGCGGAGCACCAAGTATCTGGCGGATGGGTGAGAGGCCTTCCAGGCCGTTGTGAAAATAGAAAGCACGCTGCTGTTTGTTTAAAAAACCCACAGGGCCCCAACTTGACTAGTCGAAGATACCTCAAATAATTCACTGGCCAGTTGAATATTGTACCCGGGTACCATCACACACACACACCTATATTTTTGGGACATAACCTGTACGGGACTCACTCCCTAACCACAAAGGGGGTTAAAGATATATTTTCCTCTTTTCCGCTGCGCGTTTCTCGAATTATGAAGCCTTGTATTTCTTTTCCGCTGCGCGTTTCCCGCATTGCGAAGTACTGTAAATAAATATACGTATACCGTGTTATTCATTATATGCCATTTATTCTAGTAAACTATATAATTTATAAAATCCACGACGGTGCTGGAGTATATTTATTCCCTAGTGCGGGGAGACTGACCCGAGGTTCAAATTCAGCGGCTCCTTCGGGAGTGAGCGCTACAATATCATAACAGAGCACCTCTCCAGTAAGTGTCCTTGGGTGAGACACCTAACGGTACATACTCGCCACCACACAATATTGGCTGTGGAGTCCAGTGGTGACATCTCTGCCCTTCGACCGAGGAGAAGCAAGTCAAATCTCGCTCAGCACATCCCTCCAATACAACTGTGGAGAAGCAAGTCTCGACTTTACGAGAAGCGGGTTCAACCAAACCACCAGGTCGCTGCTCTACAATCATGGAAAGACGACTCGATCCCACTCAGAAGACGACACCAGCGAGTGTCCTTGGGCAAAACACCTAACGATATGGATGCGCCTACCTCACAAAATACTTCTACATCTCATAGATTGTAAGTTCCCTTGGGAACAGGGACCCCCTGAATCAGGTCATCATTCATGTGTGGTATTCCAATGTATTTACCCCTTGTACGCTGATCTTGTAAAGCGCTGCGGAATATGTGGCGCTATATAAATAAAAAGGAGAATATCAAAATGAAAGGGGTCATAAAACCCCCTATAAAAGGAATGATGGGTTTAAGGCGCCACAAATGGGACAAAAGGCACTTTAACTATGGTTGGCATCCAACCAATCAGGCGTGAGTTGACTTGTTGGCATACGGACGACATGAACACAAAATAACTTTATAAAAGTCTTTTGTGTGGACGATACAACACACAGTTCCCCCCCCCTGCCATTAGGATTAAACTGAAAAGTTCTGTAGAAATACGGCACGTCATGTTCCCATTGGAATGATAAATTAGGAGGATGATGGGGGAGGACGTTGAGGGAGGGGGGTAAAATAACTCCTTGAGAAAGGGAGGGGTCTAAATAGGAATAAAATACTCTTTCTAGAAGAAAAATCATAAAATATATATTTTTTTACTGTGGTAAGTCATAACCGTGGGAACGGAGACAGCGAAAACAGGGGTTTGGAGGAGAAGGGAAGGGGGGGGGGAGCAGGATTTTATTGTAAAACTGAGTGGTTTGGCAAAAATAATTGTGGCTTTGGAAGAATTGAGAGAGTTGATGCAAGAAGCACGGAAGCGGCATTCAGGGATCGCTATAAAAAGGTTAGGTTTATTGGCAAAATCAAAATGTCAACTTTAGACAGAAAAAGCTCATAATGATGGAATTCATTAAAATACAAAGAAATGGAGATCGTCTTACGATAATAACAAGGACTATCAATTATTGTGATACAGTGTGTGTCATTCTTACCCCAATCACTTGAGAAATAGCGAGTTTTAACCTACGGGTCACAGACAGCCAATCAGCATGTTAGTCGGCTGTACTCCCTCAGCCAGCTTAAAGGGACACTCTACTCATCCGGAACGCTCTATTGTTTTAAAGTGGTCAGGGTGTGAGGAATGTCATCCCCCTCCATCCCTGATCTGGTGAAAATGCTGGGTGACACGCAGGTTGTCCTCCACCCCACCCAGCGTCACCAGCAGCCCAGGATTTTTTAATTTCCTGACTGCCGGTCACCAGATCGGTCACTAGTGAGGTCACACCCAGAGAGCGGCCGACATCACCCTCTGAGACCAATCGATGTAACGAGCGTTCTCAGAGGCAGCCGATGGATCGAATATGTGCATGCAACGCCAATCCTTCCTTCGGATCAGGCGCTACGGAACATGCCATGGCTCGGATCAGGCATTACAGAAGGTGCCATGGCTCGGATCAGGCGCTACGGAAGGTGCCATGGCTCGGATCAGGCGCTACAGAAGGTGCCATGGCTCGGATCAAGCGCTACGGAACGTGCCGTGGCTCGGATTAGGCACCAAGGAACGTGCCATGGCTCGGATCAGGCACTACGGAACGTGATCCAGCCCCAAGGAGTTAAAGGCAGCCACCGCTTGGAAGGGCAGGCTGTGCCCTTCCAAGCGGTGCCTGCCTTTTTGCAGTGCCCCGTACGGATGGGGAGGGAGAGAGGTCCAAAGGACCCCCTCCCCTTCAGGGACCTTCCCCGCACTGGTGGGGGGGGGGTGCCTGTAACAGAAGTCATCGCGCTGGCGCAACAGCGTCTATCGTGCCCGCCTGGGTCGCGGAGGCTGGCTGACATCCAAGATGTCAACCCGCAGTGATCGGCCTCCGCAGCCAAGTGTCGATGCGGCAAGACACGCTGAGCACGTCCTCCACATCAAAGTGGTTAAAATATAATCCAAATTTTAAAAAAATTATATCAACCCTGAAAAAAAACAATATAATAGTGCACACCGTACAAAAATTAAAACACTATGGGCACTATTCCATGCCTGGCGCTAAAAAGGTGGACGCTAAGGCCCCATTCACACTGAGTGATTTATCGCGCGTTTTTTGCCGCAATATCGCGCGTATTTCCACACGATATTGCTCTATGTAGCTTCTCCAAAGCATTTCAATGGAGCTGTTCACATCTCACAGCTCAATGTCGCCTGTAGCCTGTCCATGACCTTTTATCCGTGTATTTTGCGCGATTTGCCGCCATAGACATCAATGGTGTTGCGCAATATCGCACAGTAGCGATAATATCACTCAAAGTCGTGCGACAGGTGTAATTTATTTTCGCACAAGACAATAAAGTGATTTTCATTGGTTCCAGCCCAATGTAGCTGCGACCAAGTCCCTGTGCAGTCGCCCGATATCGCTCAATGTCGCGTATATGACAATTGAGCGGAAAAACACGTGATTTTCATGTCGCTCAGTGTGAATGGGGCCTAACAGGGAAAACCTGCGCCTGCAAAGGCAGACACAAAGCAGCCTGCCCAGGAATGCAGCGCTAATCTCGGAAATACTCGTCTCAGCGCTTCTGCAAGTATCACCTCCTGGAGTCCATAGAGGGTTGTGCTCTGGGCTGTAAGCCCTGCGTGATCACGATCTGGGTCTCAGTGTCGTGGAGTGATGTCGGATGGAGACTGGGAACCATTTGTCCCCAGTCTCACTCTGCTCCCGGCGACAAGAAGTTGTGGGATCGGGCCACAGTTTTTGCCACGAGATTTATGAGGGGGTGTTACCCGATTCTGCAAAAAAAATCTGATTCTGGGTGCCAGTAAAAAAAAATTGGTTAACCCGTTAGTGCGGTAATTAGCGCTAGCACTTTCTAATAGCTTACTTATCCTAACGCTAATTACTGATCATACTCCCCATGTTAAGTATAGGATGCACAAAGTACAGCAAGCTCGCGCAATCACTGATGCGCCAATGCATTTTTTAACCTGTTAGTGTCAGGAAGGTAATATGCAGGGGGCACGCGTTAAAGTCACTTATCCTGAAGTTAACACTAGCGCTCACTAGGGAATTTATACTCTTAAAATGCACTCACAAAAGACATAGAAAGGTGTGTATCAGTGTTTAACAACATTTAAAATCACCCAATGATCTCTCCAGGATGTCCGGAAACAGAACACGATATGGAAATATCAACCCCTCCATAAATTTGCCCTACTTTTGTTTTCCGTAATTTGCGTAGTGTACGGAATGTTCGTACCTTCATACGCAAATAGAGTAACTTGCATAATTTTCACACACCAGGTACGCGAGCGCCTGGTCATAGTGATGGATTGATGCTGCGTGCGCAGCTCAAGCCCATGTCTACTTTCTCCACAGACTAACACTGCTACAAGCTCTCTGATAGACCTGATGAGGTCAGCAGGAAAGCTTGGTGAGTAGGCGGTCGCTACACGCCTGACCACTTTCATGAAGAAACAGAGTAATTAGAGGGACTGGACCAGAGTGCGGGGGAGAGTTTGAGCAAGGGACTGGACCAGAGTGCAGGAGAGAGTTTGGGCAAGGGACTGGACCAGAGTGCAGGAGAGAGTTTGGGCAAGGGACTTGACCAGAGTGCAGGAGAGAGTTTGGGCAAGGGACTGGACCAGAGTGCAGGAGAGAGTTTGGGCAAGGGACTGGACCAGAGTGCGGGAGAGAGTTTGTGCAAGGGACTGGACCAGAGTGCGAGAGAGAGTTTGGGCAAGGGACTGGACCAGAGTGCAGGAGAGAGTTTGGGCAAGGGACTGGACCAGAGTGCGGGAGAGAGTTTGAGCAAGGGACTGGACCAGAGTGGAGGAGAGAGTTTGGGCAAGGGACTGGACCAGAGTGCAGGAGAGAGTTTGGGCAAGGGACTGGACCAGAGTGCGGGAGAGAGTTTGTGCAAGGGACTGGACCAGAGTGCGGGAGGGAGTTTGAGCAAGGGACTGGACAGAGTGCAGGAGAGAGTTTGGGCAGGGACTTGACCAGAGTGCAGGAGAGAGTTTGCAAGGACTGGACCAGAGTGGAGGAGAGAGTTTGGCAAGGGACTGGACAGAGTGCGGGAGAGAGTTTGTGCAAGGGACTGGACCAGAGTGCGAGAGAGAGTTTGGGCAAGGGACTGGACCAGAGTGCAGGAGAGAGTTTGGGCAAGGGACTGGACCAGAGTGCGAGAGAGAGTTTGGGCAGGGACTGGACCAGAGTGGAGGAGAGAGTTTGGCAAGGGACTGGACCAGAGTGCAGGAGAGAGTTTGGGCAAGGGACTGGACCAGAGTGCGGGAGAGAGTTTGCAAGGGACTGGACCAGAGTGCGGGAGGGAGTTTGAGCAAGGGACTGGACCAGAGTGCGGGAGGGAGTTTGAGCAAGGGACTGGACCAGAGTGCGGGAGGGAGTTTGGGCAAGGGACTGGACCAGAGTGCGGGAGGGAGTTTGAGCAAGGACTGGACCAGAGTGCAGGAGAGAGTTTGGGCAAGGGACTTGACCAGAGTGCAGGAGAGAGTTTGGCAAGGACTGGACCAGAGTGCAGGAAGAGAGTTTGGGCAAGGGACTGGACAGAGTGCGGGAGAGAGTTTGTGCAAGGGACTGGACCAGAGTGCGAGAGAGAGTTTGGCAAGGGACTGGACCAGAGTGCAGGAGAGAGTTTGGGCAAGGACTGGACCAGAGTGCGGGGGAGAGTTTGAGCAAGGGACTGGACCAGAGTGGAGGAGAGAGTTTGGCAAGGACTGGACCAGAGTTGCAGGAGAGAGTTGGGCAAGGGACTGGACCAGAGTGCGGGAGAGAGTTTGTGCAAGGGACTGGACAGAGTGCGGGAGGGAGTTTGAGCAAGGGACTGGACCAGAGTGCGGGAGGGAGTTTGAGCAAGGGACTGGACCAGAGTGCGGGAGGGAGTTTGGGCAAGAGACTGGGCAAGGGACTGGACCAGAGTGCGGGAGGGAGTTTGGGCAAGAGACTGGGCAAGGGACTGGACCAGAGTGTGGGAGGGAGTTTGGGCAAGAGACTGGACCAGAGTGCGGGAGGGATTTTGGGCAAGAGACTGGACCAGAGTGTGGGAGGGAATTTGAGGGAAGGGAATGGACAGAGGGAGGCAGGGAGGGTGGTGGCAGAGGTCTCTAGCTCAAGGTAAAACACTAGCTTCTTCACCCAGTGGCCGGACCCCAGGGTCTGCCGCTATAGTTCTGCTAATGTTGTAAACAAAAAACAATCTGCTTATAATTGACCAAACCCTAGGATTAAACATACAAAGCAGCGGCACGTCTTCTATACAATCCGAAGTAGCATCTGAGGTCACTAATGTTCACTTGGCCTGACTCTAAGCAGTGTGTGCTGGATACATAAAGATTAATCGCCAAATCGATCAATAAATAAGGATTCCGGCACGGCACGCAAATCGTAAATCGAGAGGCTCTGGTTTGTATCCGATTGAATCATTGTGTTCTTTCTCTTGCCGTTCACAACGGTATTTTATTATATGAGAATTAAGTACTTGCTTTGGCTGTGATGGGATATTGTGGTGGATATTATGAAAGAGTTCTTTAAATGTTTCGTGTTTGTGGATTTTTCCTACTCGCTAGCCCTCTCTTCACTGTCTTTGGTTCGTGTAACAATGTCCTTGGGGGTCTCTGCCCGCCTGGGTGGATCCAGAGTCTGCTCCGTTCCTAGAAACAGACGATAGCGAGCCAGAGCTGCTGACAAACTTTGCAAGTAAAAAAACATATAAAAGAATAGATTAAAATGTGGAAAGATGTAAACAAAAAAGAAATGCCATTACATTTGGAGCCGGCCTCGCTCGGCGACTTTTCCCTATGGCTTTGCACTTATTTCATTACATTTTCTTTTCTCTTATTTTTGCGGAAAGATTCCTCTTTCTCTTCGTCCGTCTTCCTGTGACTTTTGAATCCCACCTACGTTCGCCCCTTTAGGGAGATCCTCTTGTATAATAAAGCCTTTCACACAGATCGACCGTGATGCCCTGGGTGGAATCGTAGCGTTTCTCGCCCTCGCAGACGATGAAGATGGTTTCACTTACGTTTGCTGTGTGGTCTCGGTCTGTTCCATCCCCTGCTAAGCTGCATTTCCACTATCCTCAGCTTGGACGGCTTCCACCGATTCTGTCATGCGATTTTTCCCATCTCATCCCAGTCCTGCTGGCATGGATCGGTTTAACCCATTACCTAATAATATCCTCTTCGCCGAGATACAGAGTGTGGGCATTACCCCGCCATTGCCATGGGAAGAGAAACCCGCCATTCGAAGTTGTCTCGCTACAGTATGCACCACCAGCCTTTCTGGCAACTGAATCTTAAAAACTGGCCAAGAAGCCATGTGTCCCGATTGTATGTGGCCAGTCCTCATTCTGCCAATATCCAAATTGTACCTGGAGTCACCCACTCTGATACAGTTTTGGCAATTCAGCAAAATCCTAGATTATTTATTGGAAAGCAGTCACATGACTTTAAATAAAAGTATTGGTACTCGTATTGGTGAGTACCTGGAAAAAAGTATAGGTACTTGTACTCTGTCTTAAAAAAGTGGCATCGGTGCAACCATATTTTTAATCATTGTGTCCCCGTCACGAGGTCGGAGGTGGGATGTTCTACTGGGGTCATTTCGGACATCAACTTTTTTTTTATTTTTGATTTACGGATTAGCCTCATCCTGTATATCCCCGACAATTATATATATCTGACCAAAAATAAGTTCTACCTCCTGCCCAGCGACTATAGCCCGTGAAAGAGACTATTGGGGAATTGGTGGATAATAATAATAATAATAAATATATATATATATGCTTTTTTTCATTGTGCAACTGTTCACTGTTTGAAACATCCCTCAGCCAACTAAAGATTTCTGAGGTCTGTGTTTTATTCACTTTAGTTATTGTAGAGTCTCCTGTTGTATATACTGTGTACATTCCCTCTATTACTACCCTCTCCCTGTTTACTGTACATTCTCACAATAAGAATATATCCCTTTGCTTTACCTGTCCCCCCCCCCTTCTCCTCCCAGGAGGTCCCATTGTTTAAGGTCCCATTCCCTGTGCAGTTATTTGATCTGTTGATGTTATCTGCGATGTAGTCATGAAGGAGGTTGTCCCTTAATGCACATAGCTGTGTGTCTGTGAATAAACTGAGTCTGCTTTTGAATGCTCAACAGTCTACATCCTTCTTTCAACTGCGGTTAAAGTTTGGGTGGGCTGTTAGGGAAGATTGCTCCGGCGACTGTGGGGACTGTTTTAAATGGGAGTGAGCCCGCTGAGGGAGGTACTCAGGGTACAGCGGCTTTGATAATCCCCCAAATTCCACGTCCTTCCTAGCCTGCGGCTGCCGTGCTTGCAAACAGCACACAATGCACATCCAATCCTAAATAAAAGACTGGGAAGATTACACGAAAGACAGACTGAGGCATCTGAGGAGTATATGGCCAACATGTCCTTTACCTCGGTCCATGTAATGATGAAATAAGCACAATGGAGAGACTGAGTTGAGTTTTTTGGTCCAACACCTCCCTTACTTCCCACACACATTTCAGATGTATGTGGATTTTCTATAGGCCGGCTTTTCGAGTCTCATCTGACATGTAAACATCCTCAGCTCTCATTGGATGATAGATCGCCTTACCATGCCATTTTCAAGATGGCGGCACCCTTTAGTTAAGTATGGCAGGTGCTTATGTGGACACATCATGCATTGTGTGCTACAAGACATAAAGATCGATAGCCAGCACAAAAACATCAACAGTAGACTTTGGCAATACATGTACCATGAAACAACCATGACAACAACTAAGGGAATAAAGAAGGTATCAAGACCAGATTTAACTAGAATTACCCCGTGTTCACTTATATCTAGATTTTGGAATAGTCGGGTAATAATTATGTCTCACTATAAGGTTTATTCAGAAAGCACTAAAATGTCGGCGCTTTCTCGTTCGGCACACTTCGGTGGTGTCAGTTCGCTGAACCTGCGGTAAATTCACTATTCACGGCAGGGTCCCTGAAGTGCGCCGAACGTGGAGCTGAAGACCGCCGCCAAATACTGCCAATCAGTCTAAACACCCACGAACTGCAGAAACCCCCCAAAAAACAAACTCTGCTATTCCTAAAATGGTGTTTAAAACAATAAAAATGCCTGAAAATGTGTGTTAATAATAAAGGTCCTATAAAAAAAAATTAAAATGGTCTGTTAAAGAATTTTAAAAAAAATTGGGAATCAAATTTTGCCCCAAAAAATCTCAATAGACATTTTCCTGAAAATGAAAAGAATAAACGGTTGAAATAAAAAAAAGAATTAAGAACAATAATATTTTTTAACATTGCATCCTAAGGGATTCGCCTGTTCAAACCGATCGATCTGAATCACTGAAAACCTGCCCATGTCCATGACATGTTGGTGCAGTTCGGCCTTCTGTGAAGAATAGATTGACCATTACTTCTCTATGGGAAAATTTCGATGCTGCCAAAGATTGTTGAACTGCACCGTATTTCGCTGTGAATTTGCCAGTATTTGGCGAATTGACAACTTTCTGAATAGCCGAACTGCCACGAAATTCATCGTTCAGAGCAATTCGGTACCAAGTTCGGCATTCTTTGAATAACCCTTTATGTATCTGAATAGTGTTGCATTTCTGCTCGTCAATGACAGCAGGAACATGGAGGTCAAGCCAAGAAAGAGTTGGGCGCCCAGCTAGAGGGGGCATTTGCTAAAAATTATCCAAAATTATTTTCTGGGGAGACATGGGAACGTTCATCCTAACCCGGATATAAATTCCCTGGTATGCGAGTCCTGCTGTTGGTTGTAGAAGCTGCCACTGGAAGCGTCCGTGGATGACTCAGGTTGGCTGATGGACAGGCCTCCAAACGAAAAAAAAAGGAAAAACCCCGCTGTGGGGAAGGAAAAAAAAAAAGGAGTTTTCAGCAAGGACTCCAGCACAGCCAAAGCAGGGGGGGGGGGGATTAACCTCCTGTCCCTGGTGCTGAACTAGGTTTCAGCACCAGGGTCAGCAACGCTGAATGCAGTCGGCTCAGAGAGAGAGAAAAAAAGATGCGTTCGGCAAGAGAAAAAAATAGCATGGTCTTAAAAATAAAAAATAAATATCGGAATCAAAAATGGCAAATAAAAAAATCCAGAGAAATACCTAAAACCATTCTAAAATAAAAAAGATAAAATTAAAATGGCTTTTTTGCTGCGGATTAATAAACGGTTGAATGTAAAAAAAAATAAAAGAAATATTTTTACATTCAATCCTATGGGCTTTGCACTGAATCACTGCTCTATGGCGCAATTTCCCTGCCGCGGCTCGCCGGTTTAACTATCCAATTCATCTATTTTCATGTAAATTGTAGCAGATTGTCCGATTTCATCTGAACAAATTCCTTGAAAATTGAAGGAATCACTAATCTGTTGTAATCACATAAAATCGTCCGATGGTGGTCGGATGCAGAGGATGAGGGACGATTTATTTATTTAACCAATCCTTGTTAACGGGAGTCGTCCCAGAAGACTGGAAATTAGCAAATGTTGTGCCCATTTACAAGAAGGGTAGTAGGGAGGAATCGGGGAACTATAGGCCAGTTAGTCTTACGTCAGTAGTGGGGAAATTAATGGAAACCATGTTAAAGGAAAGGATTGTTGAACATCTAAAAACACATAGATTACAGGATCAGAAACAACATGGGTTTACCTCAGGGAGATCATGCCAAACTAATCTTATTGATTTTTTTGATTGGGTAACAAAAATAATAGACACAGGTGGTGCAGTAGACATTGCTTATTTAGATTTCAGTAAGGCTTTTGATACTGTTCCGCATAGAAGGCTTATCAATAAATTGCAATCTTTGAGCTTGGATTCCAATATTGTTGAATGGATTAGGCAGTGGCTGAGTGACAGGCAACAGAGGGTTGTGGTAAATGGAGTTTATTCGGCGCAAGGTCTTGTTACCAGTGGGGTACCTCAGGGGTCAGTACTTGGACCCATTCTCTTTAATATTTTTATTAGTGATATTGCAGAAGGTATTAATGGTAAAGTATGTCTTTTTGCTGATGACACAAAGATTTGCAACAGGGTTGACGTTCCTGGAGGGATCAGCCAAATGACAAATGATTTAGGTAAACTAAAAAAATGGTCGGAGTTGTGGCAATTGAGTTTTAATGTGGATAAGTGCAAGATAATGCACCTGGGACGTAAAAACCCAAGTGCTGAATATAGAATATTTGATACAGTCCTAACCTCAACATCTGAGGAAAGGGATTTAGGGGTTATTATTTCAGAGGATCTGAGGGTAAGTAGTCAATGTAATAGAGCAGCAGGAAATGCTGGCAGAATGCTTGGTTGTGTAGGGAGAGGTATTAGCAGTAGGAAAAGGGAAGTGCTCATGCCACTGTACAGAACACTGGTGAGACCTCACTTGGAGTACTGTGTGCAGTACTGGAGACCGTATCTCCAGAAGGATATAGACATCTTAGAGAGAGTTCAGAGAAGGGCTACTAAAATGGTGTACGGCTTGAAGGAGAAAAGTTACCAGGAAAGGCTTAATGATCTTAACATGTACAGCTTGGAAAAAAGACGAGACAGAGGAGATATGATAGAAACATTTAAATACGTAAAGGGAATCCACAAGGTAGAGGAAGGGAGTATATTTAAAGGGAAACAAAGTAGCAAAACAAGAGGACATAGTCTTAGATTAGAGGGGCAAAGGTTTAAAAGTAACATCAGGAAGCATTATTTTACTGAGAGGGTGGTGGATACATGGAACAGTCTTCCAGTAGAAGTGGTAGAGGCCAAAACAGTAATTGAATTTAAGCAGGCATGGGATAGGCATAAGGCTATCCTAAACAAAAGATAAATCCAGGTAAAGTATCCATGTAATTGGGCAGACTAGATGGGCCGAAAGGTTCTTATCTGCCGACATTTTTCTATGTTTCTATGATTCACCAACATGTTGTAGGATCGGTTTGACGACAAACAATATCGGATGATCGCACCATCGCACAAATACGGTGCGAGTGGACAGCCAGCCCAAGGGTACAACAGGCAGCTTAAAGCTCTATTCTGACCCCAGCACGTACCAGCATTAAAGTCTTAAATGCATCCTCTAGGTTTAAAACAGACAGGGGGTGGGAGATGTTGGGAATGGACGGGTTAAGATTTAACCCCTCCTGACCCTCACCACATCCCTCCTCCTGTTTTAATCCTTTTTTCGGTATTAAAACTCTGATTATTTTCAGCGATAGGGAGCTGCACTTTACGTGATCTACTCCGGCTTCCTCTCCAGCCACAGGTGTCACATGAGCATCCCGGAAATCCAGTGACTCCCAATGTGAATCCATTGAGAGTCATTGGCTGGAGGAGTGTCCCGATCCTCAGGAACTTCAAATCCGAGCTCGCTGACCTCAACTTCTGGGTGGGGCTGATTCTCCATACTCCGAGTCTTCCGCTCCCACTCTGGAAAGGGAAGAGGGATGAGGACACTCTGGTCACTTTGACCATTCACATTAGTGTGGTCACAATGCACGGAATGTCCCTTTAATCATTTTGACAGGCTGTGGGGCTTCTAGTAATGGTCATACATGGACGGCGTGTGTCGGAAATTTCGCCCTGGTGGAAGATGACATGCACATAACCTTGATGGATGGAGAACGTGCACAACAGATCATGCAGCATGCAGAGGCGAGCAGAGGTTAATAACCTGGAAGCATAGGATCGGAGTATGTGAGAGCAAGTTAGAGACAAGAGCTCCTCTCCATTGTCACCGAGAGCCGAGAAGAAATGCTGCAGCGTGGAGCAGTGGGAATGAGGGAAATAGAGCTTGTCCAGAACATATAAATATCTCCGCAAGTGGCGGCAGGCATAACTGAAAGACAAGCAGGAGAGAGAGAGAGAAACGGGAAAGAGTCCTTTGAGAAACGAGATCAGAAAAAAAATATATATATAATTTTTTCTTCTCAACAATGAAAAGGGGTTCTTGAGTCTCAATTCTGTTACAATTTACACAACTGCTTCAAGCGCACCCGTCATACTTACCTACAGGGTGCCGCCATCTTGGTGATAACCCCAGCACAGACAACCCCGTGGGCCAATCAGAGCTTCCAATGTTTACCTGCCATGGCAGATGAGAAGAGTTGGCCTATAGGAGGCCGGCAAAGGCGACGTCGAGCAGCCAAGTATAACGAATGAATACAACGAAAAAAAATATTGCCCCGTTTCTATGGACTCCCTCTATGTCACAATGACTGAAAAGCAGAATCATCTCATCGTCTCCACCTCAACTATATAATACAGTGGAAATATTCATAAAACACATTGAAACACGGGGGCTTTATGTGAAAATTCACTCCAGGTAACCAGAAACCAAAAGCAGGCAAGCTACGGCGTGCAAATTCATTCAATTCTACTTTTAATATTATTAGTTTTATTTAAGCAGAATGAGGAGAGCCTGGGAATCGCTCACAGTATAGCGGCTTCCTATACAGAGTATAGGACGCAGAAATATCCATTAACCTGCTAGCTGGGGTGTGTTTAGACTCCAAAACCTGTCCCCGTAGGGGTGTGATGCAGACTACACCCCAAGTCATCTAGTCCCCATTTTCTCCCAGCACGGGAATGTGAAAGTAAGTTATGGAAGTGCTATGGTTTACTTTCTAAATGAAAAGTGGACAATGGTGCTGCCTTCTTTAAAAAAAAAAAAAATATATATATATATATATATACACACACACACAAATATAAAAAATATATATATTTTACACACACACAAAATTTGCAAGTTTTTCCCCCTCCATTTTTGTCTATTTTTTCATGGTTAGGTTTGGTATTGTTGATACCTTCCTCGATCTTGTGGGGAACCTTGTCACTTCTATGGTCTCTCTGCGGTAGTTAAGTGTGATTGTCTGACGTCACAACGTCCATGCTCTCTGCTCTGTAAGGACATGCCAGGGAAAACATTGCCGCGGTCGGCAAGTTTGACACCTAGGCTGCGTCATTCACAGATTGGTGACTGCGAGCAATGTGTCCCACGCGACATCTGCAGTGAAGTGGTTAAAATTATTTACACACATGGGGCGATTTTCTGTCTCAATTATAAATTCAGGTTTTAATGTTTAAATATGACACGAAGCACGTCAGGACATTACACTCTCAGATTGATGCACCGGGGGGGGGGGGGGCCTCTGAGGTGAACATCTCCATAGCAAAAATGGACCAACGCGGCAAGGCTAAAATGACTCAGGTTCTTAACGGGTTAATAGACACTAAGCGGATTTTAAGAAATGGGTGAAAAAGAATGGTATTGTTTTAAAAGCCCGGTACGTCCAGGTCATAGCGAAGACCTTACCCCTGTCACCCATCTCATTATTAGTATCGCTCATGCAAAACACGTCTAGACTTACTGATTTGCCCGTGATTTGGCTAGCGCCGCGCACAGATCATTTACTAGGCAAAGCTGACCTGCGGATGACAGGAACTCTTTAACGTCAGCAGAAAAAAACGGTGCAATCTGTTTTGGGGAGACGGACGAAGGTTTTCTTGGGTTTGGCAGCGAGAGAAATCGGAGCTCCAGAGAGAGGATGAGCGTGGTTTGGAAGGATCCCATCATAAACAAAACGTACAAGAAGTGAGTCACATTTCACATGAAAACCAAGAGGAACCTGGTAACCTCGGAAGTTTAAGCTAATCCGAAAACTCTTTCTCAAAGACCATCCAAAAGGAACAGTTATTAGCAAGATCCAAGGACACAGGGCCTTCACTTTTGAGTTATATGGAAAGGATTGGTACTTCTAGCTTTTTTTCTAGAAATACTAAAGAAAATGGCAGTGATTTAACAACATTCACAGTCCCGAAAACTGGTCACCAAGAGAAGGACTAAGGCAAACCAACTTGCCATCCACTCTTCATATCTTCCTCAATATGTACTTCCCCAAACAAAATGGCTCGTTAGATAGACATTTCCCTCTGCCCAAAGTGAACTCGCTATCCTCAAGAACCTTCCTGAACACAGTCCTCTAGTTTTAGAGAAGAATATGGTTCACATAATTCACGCTTTATTGACACCCCATTGTCTCCGTACCATCCTCCATCTCATCCTACTCGTCCCATTTCATTTCTTTCAATAGGGTCAATGACGGTGATGGGTGAATCCACCCCAACTACTTTCCATAATCAACCCAACACACTATCCGTTTCTGCTTTCCATCCATTCAGCCGCACCGCTCAGTCTATGCACTATCTGGTCTTGTCTGGTTTCTAACCCATCCCTGAAGGTCACTGCCCATTTCACCAATACCTGTTTTCTGTTCAATCTCACCTCATTCCCATTTCTCAGCTTTGCCTTTCTGAACCATTTTTTATTTCACAAACACCAGTATAATTTTCTTGCACAAAAAAGTAAAATAAATTTATTCAAGAACAAACTAGAATTTGTTGAAAATGAATTTGAACCCAGCAGGAAAGAGACACTATATATGCTAAAGTAAGTGGCGTTAAGTCTGTGTACTTCAGAACTCTGATCCTCCACTTGTCATCTGTCTACACCCGCACGGCCAACTCTCGCCTCCAGGACTTCAAGGCCAGCTCCGGTCTTGTGGAATGACTTGCCTCACCCTTTCAAACTCTCCCCTGATCTTCAGGGCTTCAAGAAATCCCTCAAAACCCATCTCTTCAGATTATTGTACCACATCACTGATGCAACTCATCCCTCTGCTCATCGACTCACGCAGGATTGAAGCTGCTTCTATGGACCCACCATTCCCGAACCACTGGCACTAATGATCCTGCCGTCCACTAAAACTCCCCATGGTCTTCCTCAACCCAAATTCTTCTGGACTGTAAGCTTCTATGAGCAGGGCCCTCTACACCTCTTGTTTCCATCCTATGTTCATTCATTTGTATCTGGTTCCCTTTTGGTTATTGTAAAGCGCTGCGGAAACTGTTGGCGCTATATAAATGATGACAGTAATAATAATGTAAGGCATAAAAATTAACTGGCTTGCCAAGGATTGCCCCTACCATAGATAGAAAAAAACATGGCCGCTGATTGTCCTGGAGCTCGATACACAGGGTGGGTTACTTCATACAGTAGGGCTCCTACTCGCAGTCAATCACCTTATCAAGTATTGCTTTTTACCCAATCCCACCAATTCAATAGTCGGAGCCCATTGTAAGGTGAAAACAAAAAGACTACAACTCCATTACTTGGGTTTCCAGCCAAATATATATAGCATGCAGGGCATACTCAGGGAACAGAAGGACCTGGAAAACCAATGGGACAACACACAAACATGGGATGGGCAGCCTAACAAACCCATACATTAACATAGCTGGTCAGCCTTCCTCTCCTCTCCTGCACATATGTTCTGGTCAGTCTAACAATGAAAGGAGCGCACTCAACTGCATGGCAGGGAGGAACTGGTGAGGCTCCAGATCTGGCTAACTTCAATTCCAAGGAGCTTATCAAATCAAGAGCAATGCTTGCAGGACCTCACCAGCTCACAAGGCTAGATGGGCGGGGGGGGGGTGGAAACATCCTCGTTAAGTACAGTCGTTATGCAATATCCCAGGGCACACCATAGACAGCAAACTACATGGTATACAATCATGGGGCATTAATTACGATAAACATTCACATTAGGGAAACCACATATTAGATACATATTAGACATTACTCTACAATGAGTACATTAAGGAATAGGACCACACGCACCCAGTACCTCCTCTAAGAGGTGAAATAAAAGGAGGGCAAAACACTAAAATATAATGACCCTGGGAGAGCATTGTGTTCAGTCTGGTCGACAGTAAACAAGTAGTGAGGAGGCTGCATAGAGGGCGTGTAAATGGTACAGTCAAACATAAGAAGTGTAAAAAGGTGAACCACATTGAGCCGTTCCTTTGGCTGTAATTCTCATCTTCATGTATTTTGATGATTCTCTTTTATTGTGATGAAATTATAAGCACAATTTATAAGAAGACTGCATCTTAAACACCGTTGTCCTAAGGATGCAAAAGATCTATGATGCCAAGGCAAGCCATAGCTATCCAAGACCAACCCCTAATGCAGGGCTGTCAAACTCAAAGCCCCCAATGTTGATGCCTACATTTCCCAGAATTCTTTCAATGCAAAAGATGGCCAAGAAATCTTGAGAGTTGTAGCTCAGAAATGTCTGGGAGACCAGTTTGGAATCCCTGCCCTAATGCATTGTAACAGTGACCACACTGGACTTATCCCAGTCTCCCTATGTCCTCGCGTTCCCAGTTGGAGGGGCAGCCATTCAAGATGCCAGGTGGTAGAGTCATCCTGAATTCCAACTACTTCGAAGTTAATGACTGAACCCACTCAGGACCCGAAGGTAGCAGAAATTACGAAAGTTGTGTCATTGGTCACAGGATTGACACAAGCCCCAACACTCAGAGATTACACCTGGAGAAGTCCTGTCAAGTCTCAGTGATGGAAGTCCACTCTAATATCCCACTGGATGAGATGAAGGCCACACCTGTGGTATCTGGACAACATGGGTGTTACTCACCTCATGGGAAGTCTGCCTGTAAAAACTCAAAGGACCTCTGACCAGTGCTTGATTATTTTGTAGCTCTGTCGATCACCTAGTATTTGTTAACCCCGACTTAACAGAGTTCTCCACATACCTACCACTCGGTCTAACCTTCTCAGATGGCACAAGGAACAAACCTCATGTGGGATCATTTCTTATTAACCTAAAGTTGCATTGAATCCATCATTAACAACAGCCATATAGGTGGAATTTGAGTCATAAGGGTATTCTGACGTTTTCGACCACTTTATGTAAGGTCCAGACGGTGTTTGAGAAATTGGAAACAAATGCGGAAGTGGAGACATTGTCCTGGTATCTGGACTTCAGCCTCTTTAGTTGAAGCAAAGTAATCTTAATTCTACAATCTCAAGATGCAAAGCTGGACATCCCACAGAAAGCAAAGTCTGTAATATTAGATGTCAAACAGAATCGTTGTATACCCTTACGTAAATCAACATGAAATGGGCATCCATCCAAACCGAGCTTTACCATGTCAGCAAGAAAAACTGGAAACCACCACATCAAAACAAAGTACAGCTATTTGTACACAAAGAATGATTATTCAACGCTGGAACGAAACCTCGCCAGGAAATCAAACAGTGGAACAGCACCTACTGGGTCCTAGCAACCCAAGAATAAGGAACATGCAACCCTTTGCAAACCTCTTACTCAGAGAATGGGGAGGGCAAGTCAACAACTGCTTGTTCAGTTCTTGGAAAAGTCAACTCAGGTCTTCCCTGGAGATGCTCCACCAAGCCTTTACGGCAGTCACCACCTGGTTTTGCTTATTTCTGGAAAAAAAATTCTCCAGAACTGTTTTTTTCCTCGAAAATGCCGCTCTATATAAATCATTTAACTTGGTCTACAAAGACGAAAATAGGTGCTTCCTCAGGGTTGTGGCCAATATCATTCCTTCTCTTTGTTTCTATCTGTCTGAGAGACGTGGTGAGGAGACCAGATCAACACAGATTATGCATGTTGGCCATCCGAATGTCCGGTTTTGGAGGTCACTCAGACCTTAACACAGTATTGAACTGCGGCTCTCTGTTTACGCTGGATGAGCCCACTCCTTAAGGTTCTCTACCACGGTGGTGTCATTGTCGTGTCCCAGAGTTCTCAATCATTTTGACTACTGAAAAGGATTCTCTCACAATGAGCCTGAAATTCAGTTTCTTGATGCGGGTTCCAGGTCACATACTATGTAATAGGTCAACGGCGGGTTCCAACAACCAAGATGGCCACCAATTTAGACCATATAGCACCTTGTGTTGAGAGACAAAATAAACAAATCTCAGAGGCAAAGGCTACTTCTGAAACCTCATACAGACCTTGCACCGATAATAATAAATATACTCGTCTGGCTCTAAAGAACAAGGCGGCCAGGTGCAATGCACACAAACGGCACGAAAATTATGGGCTCACTTTCCCTCCCCATGTGCATCAATGAGCCATGGGCGTCCAGGATCTGGACGCTAGTTCACATGTGGCCCTTCCACGCACCACTTTTGGTAGGTTCTAACCACTGCACCCCGGGAACACCCCACAAAACTTGTCGTTTTGGAAATGCTGTGACCCAGGCATCTGGCCAACAAATGAAATTCAAGAACTGACTGTTCATTTGCTCCTAATATATTCCACCCCGTGAGTTAATATCCCGCCCCGTGACAATGTCCCACCCCATGACAATATACCCTGCCCTGTGACAATATACCCTGCGACAATATATCTCACTGTGACAATACACCCCACCCCGTGACAATACATCATGCCCCGTGACAATATCCCACCCATGACAATATACCCTGCCCTGTGACAATATATCTAACAGTGACAATACACCCCACCCCGTGACAGTACACCCCGCCCCAATATCCCACCCCGTGACAGTATAACCCGCGACATTATATCCCATCCTTTGACAACACGTCCCGCCCCGCGACAATACATCACACCCTGTGACAATATATTTCAACCAGTGACACTATATACGACCCCGTGACAATAGATCCCACCCAGTGAAAATATATTCAACCCTTTGACAATATATCTCACTGTGATAATATCCCAAACCGTGACAATACATCCCATCCGTGACAATATACCCTGCGACAATATATCCCGCCCTGCGACAATACACCCCGTGACAATATACCCTGCGACATTATATCGTAACCTTTGACAATATATCCCGCCTCGCGACAATACACCCCGTGACAATATCCCGCCCGGGGACAGTATACCCCGTGACATTATATCCCAATGTGACAACACGTCCCGCCCCTTAACACATCCCGCCCCGTGACAACACGTCCCGCCCCGTGACAACACGTCCCGCGACAATACATCCCGCCCATTGTGAATATTTCTCACAGTGACAATACACCCGCCCCATGACATTATACCCCGCACCATGACATTATATTCCGCCCCATGACAGTTGCCATCGTAACAATATAATCGTTTATTCACTGCACCTGGAAGGGGTTTTAATGTTGTGCCTGATCAGTGTAAAAGTTTTAGGACAGGAGCCCGACTCGCTTGCAAGGATATAACAGATGTTGCCACTCGTGCTCGAGGGTTAAAAAGCTCCTTTATTAACAAAAAAACAGAAACGTTTCAGCTCAGAAATGGGCTTTATACAAGCCAAGAAGAAGAAAAAAGCCAATTTGCAGAGCGAAACTTTGCTGGTCATCCATTGCTAAGTAAAAAAAAGGCCCTTTCCAAGTTGCCCATTAAGGAGGTGTCTAGCCGTCTCCAATTGCGGTCATACCATGCAGGCAACCAGCCCGCATCCGGGAGTGCCGCTTTCCACTACTGAAATCTCGGTGAAGACCATGAATACCGGCTACATCTACAGAGCATATGAATATAAACAATTAATTTACGCACATTGTACCAATCTTGAATTTCAAGCAGAGATGTCCATGCCTTGGACGTCCGTTAGGATGCACGGCCCGCGCGCTCTCTATTCATGTACTTTGATACACATTTTTGGCTGACGCAATAACTTTAAAAAGTTTGAACAACACAATAATCGCTGCAGAAGATACACTGTGTAGTGTGTGCTCGGCACGGCTGGCCGACAGCCAAGCAGCACCAAACAGAAAGCAGACAAAGAAATGGTTAAGACGGAGCCGGCCGCAGACAGCATGTGACAGAGCGGGGAAATGTTTCACAAAACGAGTCTCACCGCCGAATTACATTCTATTAAAGATTTGCAGACAAGTGGGCAGAATCTCTGGACAACCCCTTCCTGTTTCGAAATGATAGCTGCTGTTTCTAAGTATATGGGTTGTTTCTTCTTTGTTTTTTTTTTTCTCTTGGCTTTTTACCAAGAAATTGATGACAAAACTGTTTCCCCAAATCTCAGGCGGTTAACGATAATCAAAGAGGGGCTTTGATTCAGCCGGAAAGACAACAAACCCCTTAATCATGAGGACAGCAGGGACCCGTCACGTTACTCCAGGGTCAGAAAAGGGAATTGCGTTTTTAAGAAAAAAAATGGAATAATTGAAGAAAAGTAGAGGATTCAGAGAAACCTGGTGACTGCCTGGGACTCGGTGCATGAAACACTGCAGGGTCTGGACATCTCGTCCGAAAAATGCTCCAAGATCTGAGAACCTTTTAAGTGCCGACAAGTGGAAAATGTCACCCATGACCTCGTGACGGGGACGATAGGATCGAAAATCCTGTATAAAAACGCCCTTCAGGCTGTGAGTCTATAAGGTGTGTGTGAAAGAAATGGATTCTGTGTTTAGACTTGGGGTCCAAGATGTCACATTATTATATGCAAATATTTCAAAATACTAAAAAAAAAAAAAAACAATTTAAGAAAAAAAAAAATAATAATAAAAAAACGCAAATCCAGAACACTTCTGTTCCCGCGCATTTCATATAAGCCACGCATAACCTGTATTACCGGAAGGACGACGTACAAGGCGGTCAGCAAAGGGATATGATATGACCGGGGTAAGAGACGAGGCGGGCTAATACATGGGATACAGCCGGAACAACAAAAAGAAACAAAGGGTGTGACCACCATCAAGAAGAAATGGATGGTGAAGGGGCTGGCCGTCCACTGGCAACGTATTTGTGTGATGGTGCGATCATCAGATATCGTCTGAAGTTGTTGGGCCGATTCCACAACATGCAGGTGAATCAGCCCTCTCACACTACCTATGACTTCCATCGGACGATTTCGATTTTAGACGATTTACTGCGACTACAACAGATTAGCGATCTTTCCCATTTCAATGTGATTTATCAGATGATGCCGGGACGATCCGATACAAGTTACATGAAAAAGATGCATTGTATAGTAAAACCGCCGTGCTCGAAACCCATAGGATTCAATGTAAAAGTATTTTCAGTTTTATTCTTTTTTTTTTAACCTGCAGCAAAAAGCCCTTTTATTTATATATTTTTTAGGTATTTTCCAGGAAAAATTTTGGGTTCCGTTTTTTTTTTATTCTTAAAATAATTAATATCTACCCAGCAGTGCCGGACGGGGTCTGTCTTTGGAGCTGAAACTCGAGTTTCAGCACCAGAGAAGTTTTTTCTCCCCACAGCGGCGCCGCAGCTGGGTCTTTCATTTTTTTTTCACGTTGGCTGGCCTGTCCTCTGCCAATCTGGGTCGTCCACAGACGCTTCCAGAGGACGACCTTGATCGCCGAAGGCGTTGTCCGTAGTCGGCTGACCAAGTCGGTCGCCCAGCCTAAAAAGGTACAAAAAATATGCCAATCCAAAGAAAAAAAAAACAGGTACCCCTCAAAACGCTAGATAGTGACAGGTAATGTGATGATGCGCACAGAAGAGATAGACGAACATTTTTTTGGAGCCGATTGCGATCATCGGCAGCCTTTGGCCAGTAGCCGATATCTGTGCAGACATTTTGTTCATTTAAAGTTGTGTGTGGGGGGGGGGGAAATAAATCACAAACCTGACATTATGCCATTAACTGAATGTGTGGAATAAAATTGTAAGCATTGCACCATGTCCACTTCATTTATTCAATTTAATAAAAACAATATTTTTATATAAGCTTTTCTTTTTACAAACAACATGGCCGTGTCCAAAGCACCAGAACTGCATGTAATATCTCTGCTTTGCGTTTTAACCCATTTCGCCGGAAGCACAGTATATTCACTATTTAGCGAATGGACACCGTATTTTGCTGAAATTGGAATCGCTGAAGCAGTTATTGGACGTCGGCGGAAACCACCAACAACCGTCGCCATTGGATATTTTCCACCGAACGGGGGGGGGGGGGAGGGTGTGACATGTTTTCCCCTAACAGGAGGACGTGTAAAAAAAGTGTCTAAATAATAAAAAAATGCCCGTCAGAAAATTTTAAAGGTTTTCTAAAAAATATGGGGGAAAAAAAAAAACACAAAGGTGCAGTCAAAAAAAAAAATTCCAAAAATAAAAAAAGTGTTTTTGCAAAAAATTTAAATAAATGGTCTTTGAGAAAAAAAAAAAAAAAAAAAAGGATTACTTTTCTTTACATTGAATCCTATGGGATTCGGCTGTTTAAACCTGTTGAAACACCGAAAATCAAAGCATTTTAATGGAATTTCAGTGTAATTCGACATTCTGTGAATAGGGGACACAATAGTCTTCTACGGGGCAATTTTGGCGCTGCCGAACAGCGATGAATTGCATTGTATTTTGCTGTAGCGATCAGCTTAGTGAATGAGCGAAATGCCCCAAAATTGCACGGAACGGTGAAAATCATCGTTCGGTGCAATTTGGGCCCAATTTGGAGGTTAGTGAATAACCCCTTAGGAGGGAACGACGGGGCCAAAATGTTCCTTATCCAAGGACTGGCGATGAGAGGCCGAGTTCCCCGTCAGAAAGCCGAATCGATGAGAGCCTGGCCATTGAAACCTCACATGATCACCAAAACCAGGTATCCGGCATTTATCGGAGAACGTAATGAACTTTCTGCTTCTCCCCTACCCGCCTGGCACAGAGCTCGGCGCGCGATGCCACCGCGCCGCAGCAGGCAGATCAGCTTATATGATTTGGAAGGGCACGGCTGGGTCAGCCGGCATCTGAGGATTACACTAACGCTGCCACCAGACGTCTGACTTTTTTATATTCATTATGATGCCAGGAGCTGGTTTTAATCCACTTTTTAGGGCGCACATGGAGGCGGCGGCAGGGGTGTTGCGCAGAGTAATGGATCCCTGGGCTTTCACACTCTGATAAATCGCGGTTATATTGTCAGGCTGGATGTAAGAGAGCCGGCTATACGGTGCTGGCCGGAGCAGGAGGACCACTGTCCGCTCTGCAGTCCTGGTACCATCAGGAAAAGGCATCATGCGATGTGGGCAGGAGGTGCTGGGAAGCAAATACTGATAAAAGAAAAGAAAAACAGAACGAAAACTCATCATCGGGTTTCATTTTTCGCAAAATGTAAAGTCCTGAGCGTTCGATGCCGCGCGGTGACTGCGAAGCCGAGGAAAGATCTGACATCACAGGCGTCCGGAATCAACGACGAAATACACGCAACGAAAATCCCAATAGAATTTATAAATGACAAGAACGTTTAATTAACAGGGTTATCCAGAGGGCGCTGAAATGTCACCGACACGTCGAAGCTCTCTGATTCGCCGCACTTTGACGCGTCCGATTCGCCGATCCTGCGGTGAATTCAGCATTCACCGCATGGACCCCGAAGTGCAGCGATTCGGCCGCCACCAAATAGACGCAAGCAGCTGACGACCCACCGAACACCACGGAAAAAAAGCCGACAAGCCGCTGGATGTGTAAAAAGTAAAAAAAAAAAAAATTCTATGTAAGATCCTAAAGGTCTGTTACAGAAAAGAAAAAGAACGCTATTTAAAATTTTTTGTCCAAAAATGCCTTAAAAAAAGAAGAGACTTTTTGCTGCAGAATTTTATAATGAACGGTTTATTAGATATTGAATTAAAACGGGAATATTTTTAACATTGAAGCCTATGGGATTCGCCTGAATAAACCTGCCGAATTACACCACCGAATGGCAGGGCATTAGGGGAACCTTTCACTACTGTTCGGTATCTGAATAGATTAATCTAGGGATGCACCGGTGGCGATACCGGCATTTGCACGAGTACTTCGTACTCCCAGCTGCTAGTGACGGTGGTTGGGGTGGAGGAATCTCATCCACTTCATCCAGCAATTTAACCAAAATCGGGCAGAAGGGGTGGGGTGGGGGGCGCCCGTCACATACTGGTCACGTTATAGAGCAGAGCGTCCCTTTAAGAGACCAGCTGGAAATGGGAAATGAAAATAATTCACAAAAAGTATTTAATAAAATAAAAATCACCAACTTCTCTTTAAATCCTTAATTTATGAGAAATAATCGGAGTTTGTGGTAAAAATAAAGGACGGTCGGCGGCATTCAACTTCCTCAGCAACCAAAGAGGCGCTGCGTAGAGTGCCATTTTTACCTGCCTTGACCAATCTTTGCCAACGCCATGACAACGCTACCAGGATTTAGGAGAAAAGGGGGAATTAAGCTGCTCACTTGCAACATAATGAAAGCACATGAGGAACGGCGAGCTTAGTAATCATGCCTTCTTTTCTTAAAGGGCCAGAATGCAATGTCCTTATTGTGTTTATTTGATGTCGCTGATATCTTACATGTGTTTGTTTTACTATTCTATGTTAGGTTAAGAAAATATTTCCCTTTATGTGTCACTGGCTGCATCCATTGTGTGATATTTTCCTCTATATGTGTCACTGGGTGCATCCATTGTGTGATATTTTCCTCTATATGTGTCACTGGGTGCATCCATTGTGTGATATTTCCCTCCTATATATGTCACTGGCTGCATCCATTGTGTGATATTTTCCTCTATATGTGTCACTGGCTGCATCCATTGTGTGATATTTTCCTCTATATGTGTCACTGGGTGCATCCATTGTGTGATATTTTCCTCTATATGTGTCACTGGGTGCATCCATTGTGTGATATTTTCCTCTATATGTGTCACTGGGCGCATCCATTGTGTGATATTTTCCTCTATATGTGTCACAGGGTGCATCCATTGTGTGATATTTTCCTCTATATGTGTCACTGGGTGCATCCATTGTGTGATATTTTCCTCTATATGTGTCACTGGGCGCATCCATTGTGTGATATTTTCCTCTATCAGGGTTATTCAGAGAGCGTGAAAAGCAGGAGAATAACTGGAGAATGAAAAATTCTAGGTCAAAATAGCCAAACCAGAAAAATTCTCCCTTTCATCTCACTTTCCAAATCGGCTATTTTGACCTAGAATTTTTCATTCTCCAGTTATTCTCCTGCTTTTCACGCTCTCTGAATAACCCTGTATATGTGTC